>CM031244.1:706087391-706724775 GCA_018340775.1 Taxus wallichiana var. yunnanensis
CTAGTTCCATCCACTCCTTTTTTCTCCTATAAATCACTCCTTCTTCATCCCTTTACTATGTGGGTCATATATTAATGTGGGGAACTAGTTCTGTTCGAACTCCATTCTCTAAAAACCTCGGTTCTACTCGACATGTCTCCACGTAATACATGAAATTTTTTTCCAAACCTCTTTAATGCCGGTTAAAATCCCCTATGGGTAACCACTTACCCTATGGAACATGTTCTCGAGTTCCTTCTATCATCCACATTTCCACAATACACTACAAATGACCCGTAATTCAATATTTTCATATTTTTTCTATGTATTTTGAATAAGTATGAACTAATGAGTTAGGAAAAATTGGAGAAATGTCTTGAAACAAGTGCCCCAAAGCATGAAATATGTGATTTTTCTAGATTCTCCATCAAAATCCCATGAAATTTCCCTAGTCTAGTTTTGTAAGTTAGCCAATTTTGCCAAGGGAAAAAATGGATAATAGTTTGGTGACTCATGGGGTAATCTATCTTCTAGATTGAAAACATTTGTGGCCTTGAAGCATCCATTGAGCATGGAGATAGCCTAAAATCATGAAAACTGATATGAAACTTGAAGAACACACCCCTTAATCCACTTTAAGCAATGCTTGAACCTAGAGCTAATCTAAAGTTTTAATTGACCATATCATTATAAGAATTTTATGAATTAAATTTTTATACGAGTGCACAAGTTTTTTGAACCTGAAACTTCATCCTATTTCCTCTACAACTGATCTGTTGGGGGCAAAGAATTAGCATTTGAAACTATCCCAAATCTATATTTTGCCAATTTTTTAAAATATTGAAGAAGTTGGTCCCTAATGAGAATGAAAAATTATTCAAATATGGACCCAAGGACTGATTTTTTGACAAGTATGAATCATTATAGAGTTTTGAATTTCATGTTATTTTATGCATGCACTTAGAACTACCCCAAACATTTGATTTTCACCTTAAACACTTATTCCTGAAATAGATTGTGCAACAACAACACCAAAAAAAAAACTATGTACAAACATGAAAATCATACATGTTCTAAGTGGAAATGTGCAAAGTGTACACAAGAATTTATTTTTACGAAAAAAACCTGCACTAAACTACTTTAAAAATATTTGAAGGAAACCTAAACAAATCCCAAAACACGTAGGAAGAAAAAAAATTTTCTTTCCTTAAAATTTCACACCACATGACTGATTTGGCACTAAACATGGTCTTTAGTGAGAGTGAAAAAATGTGTTGAAGATGGCTTTCTACCCTTTTCTTCAAAGTATCGACAACATAAAAAAAAAAAAACCTCATTTAGTTGCTTTACATTTAGATTTAGGAGGCATTGTTGTTGACTTTTGGTGTTCCAAAGTTCATCCTCATGCTCAATTAAGCACGAATGGTTGCAACTCTGTCTTTAGCTATGAACTAGCTAGATATCTGAATGGGAATAGACAAATCCTTTTAATTTAACCATCCTATTGAAGATCAACCCAATGAATATGGGCATCATTTAGAATCTCCTCCTAAAGGTGATTGTTTGGAGGCTAAAATGAACTCTACGTTTCCTCTACAAACAACTCAACCTCCTCCAAAACAACATACTATGAGTCTAGTTGAATTCCCTTTGAATTATATTCCCTTTTTTCTCACTTTGTGAAATTTCATCTTCCCAATCAGATTCACACCACTCTTCAATAGTTATTCAATCAACGAACATGATAAGATTGGTTGGGGATGATACATACACGAGGGGCTACCGATTTCTTGCAATGTTATTGACAAAAAGTTGTGAAAATAATTGAAGAGGGAAGAAATTGTAATGGATTTCCTTTGTGTAATGTACCATCTTAGCACACCAAAACTTAATAAATAAAACTAAAAAATTTATGACTTTTTTTTTATTTGTACGTTATAGCATTGATTAAGTTCAATGTAATTATTAGCTGAATATACATTAGGCAACGATCACACACAATTAAAAAAACAACATAATTCTAGTAGCAAAACTTAAGGCACCTACCCATATGAGATATTTAGCAAAAATAAAAAGAGTACCCTAATGCTACATTCCATTACTATAATAATTAAATTATTTTCCCCAAGAAAAAGATGGAAGCTAATTACCATTTGACCAATTTATGAAAAATTGTTAATTCCAGACTTTAGGAGAACCATAGGATTAAATTCCTTCTCATCCATTGATTTTAGGGGAAACCCTAATCATCCTCATAAATTTATTTTCCTTTCTCTTTCTTATATAGTTTTATTTTTTCATTTTTTCTTTGTTGCAGTTTTGAATGGGAGCTCCATGAACAAAGAAAGGCTTTTTTATTTTCAAGGGTTTTGGAGCCTCTACGAGCTCATAGAGAGCTTGATCTGAATCTAATTTTTTAATTTTTTTTATTTCATCCTTTCTTCATAATTTTCCGTAGGTTTTACATTTTAAGTCGACCATGATGGAGGCACTTTGTAGGTTAAAAGGAAGGGTGGTGGCTATGGAAATATGAAGCACATCATCCACTTTTTGTTTTATTTATTATTATTATTTTGTTGCGAGGTCTCGATTTATTTATTTTTCTTTTATCATTTTACCAGGTTATTTATTTTTATTCTATCATTTTACCCCCTTTCTGTCTGAAGAGATTCAATCGATGATAGATAAATATGTATATATATTATGGAACCCGAAATTTATTTATGCAGGGTTTTATTTTTTAAGCCGCAGCTACTGTGTGCTCAGAGGGGGCAGCCACTGTTTCTAAGGCATTTAACGCCACAAAGGGGAGATATAAGGAAATGGGGATCGAGTGAAGGCGAGGCGGGGGCGGCGGGGGATGGGGGGGTATGGGGAAAGCCAAAGACAACATAGCCACAAGCCTAATTATTTTTTCTCGTATATATGTGTGTGTGTGCGCGGGTAGCTTTAGTTAAAAACAACGTTCTAGGAATATATATGTGTGAGAGGAGCCATTAGTTGTTTAGTGTGTTTAAAAGATTTTTTTTTCTAAATCTAAATATTTTTTTTTGAACATTTTTATTTTATGGAAAGTGGTTTTTAAACGGATTTAAATCAAGTAGTTTTTCATACAAAGGAAAAAAATGTGGACCATTAGTAGGGCATTATGCCATGCATTTTTTTCACTTATGTGGCATCATGTGATTGGGTGATTTTTGATGTGATTTGATGTGACACATTTTATTAGCTACTTTTTTTTCAAATGTTGAATGACAAATGTACATGTACTAGTCACTCACTTCACAAATACCCTCACCATTACTGGTCCATGCTCCACTATTGGCTCCTCTCCCTTAAATTTAATAAATTATCATAATAAAACTATTTTTTTGAGGAGCTTAAAAAAATTCATAATATTTTCCAAGATTTTTTTATCTTTTGATATTGCTTCCTCAATGCTTTGATAATTTGAGGACAATAAAATACATATTGAAATTTCTTCAAATGGCTTACAAAGAATAACCTACAAAGGGAGTAACTTAAATTTCCAAGTTTGATAAATGAACTACCAACCATTTTTTTGATCTAAGAGAAACATTCAACTAAAATTTAATCCACCGTACACTTATACTCTAGAATTTAATAAAAGGATTCCTTAAATACAAGACAAACTTAGTCATTACTTATCATTTCAACTAAAGTTCAACACGATATTTGCTTCTTTAAAATTCATAACTCATACCAACTAAATCCCATTTGATGAACCCAAAAAGGAACTAATAAATTGAGACTAGTTTTCTTAATACCACAACAAAATAACAAGCCAAAGGTGATAAAATATAAAGAACTTAATATCCAATATTTCCCCTATATCTCCCTTCTAACCACATAAGCAATTTCAATCCTTCCATTCAAAAATTGCATCTTACAACCATGTTTCTACAACAATGTAACAACTACACATATTCTTCATTATACAATGTATAAAAACATTCATTACCAAGGATAAAACATTCCTTTTCAAATATACAAACAACCAAACTATTCATTTGATAAGAATTACACAACCTTCACAAAAAAATATTAAATCTTCCTTCAACAATATGAAATAATAATTTTACATGTACATTAATAAGAATAAGATTCATTACAAAATGAATACTTCAACTCACAATGCTACAAGACTACTCCTTAAGGAGAGGACCAAACTTAAATAGACAAATTCCCTTTACATGTTTGGAGAAGATTTTACCATCATTGTCACTCTTAAGGAATAAATACAATCATAGCCCATAATTCAAGAAAGGTTAGAATGTCATTTACCAAACCAACTAAAACCTAATAGAATAACAAATTAAAATGGTCGCACATTTTTACCAACATAAAATAAAATTCAAGAGAAAAATACTTCACCAAAAAGGGGAAACAACATGGGGAAATTTTTGAATTTTTCTTCAAACTTCAAGGCTCTCAACTATACAATTTCTTCAAAGTTGAACTTCAAGCACAAAGGAGAAGAAGGCCCAGTTACCTCCCAACCACTTGGCATCATTACATGTCATTCCAACTAGTGGAGGACATGTTAGCCTCCCTCCAAGCCCATGGGAGAGAGGGCAAGCATTCCTCAAATGTGCACAAGAAGGAAGGGTAGAAGAAAGAAAAAAACCCAAATCAAACATAAACCACACACCCAAAACGCAAAAAGACAACCAAAACAAGGAGGAGAAAACACCAAGTTCAACCTCCAAATGGGGAAGAGTGGATGAGAAATCCAAATGAGCCAAAAGGTGTGATCCAACCATAGGAAACACACATAACAAAATATCCAAAATTCCTCCTTATTCCTCCATAAAAGCAACACTCCTTATTTCTCCTCCCATTCACCAAAATTCCTCCTTGGGAGGATTTTCAAATCTCTTGGGTTTCCTTTCCAAGGATGGGGAAGGGGTTCAAACCATATGAACCACCTTCCCCACCTCAAACCATATGAGGGGATAAAAATATGAGAAACCAACATGGTTTTTCCATCAAGCCATGAGGTTTAAGAGGGAAATTTTATCCCTCTTCCCCACACAACTTCAAAATCCATTATACCAAATGATGGGTGGAGAAAAAAATTGAAGGAAAAAAACCAAGAATAGTACATAAACAACACAATCACACACAACAACAATTTTCATCTAAAATCTACATACAATAATACCAAAGAAGGATCAAGGATCCTACCTCCAAGAGATTTCCAAGTCTTTAAGCTATCCAATCCACTTCCAAGCAAGAGCTCCAAGTCTCCAACTCCAAAATCACTCCTAAGAAAAAGACAAGCCAAAAGGTTCCCTTCCTCCTACATGAGGAAGTATTTGAAGAAAAAAAAGGAAAAATCCTCACCAAATGAGGGGGTGACATGTGTCACCATTCTCTTCCCTCAAAATCTAGATTCTAAAAAGTAAAGAGAGAAAATATAAATTTCATTTTAAAACCAATCCCCCAAGTTACCCAAAATGAATAAAAGTCAAACCCATGCAAATTTTAAAAGACAACTCCCACCCATTCTTAAAATAATGGTGACTTATAAAGGTAAAATGGGAGGGAAAATCCCATTTAACCAAGAAATGAATCCCCCTACCGATGGGTAGCGTGAAAGAGCTTATTTTCATGCTAACAAAACCCCCAAAACCAAAAGGGATTTAAAAATGCCATAAATATCCCGATTTAGCGTTTGGCATTTTGGGCACAATAGCTGATGTTGTGGGTCCCACCCAAGGGTGATCATGTGACCCAACCTCATAAAAAAATTAAAAATATAAAATACACCACTAATACAAGTGGGGACCATTAGGTCCCCCAAACTATCTCCTACAACACTAAATAATTTTAAACAATAATAAATTTACAAAATTGCCACATTACACTATAGGGGCCACTCATGGTGCCCAAGTATGATAAGTAACCAAGTAAGGATTCACATAATTAACATGGCAAAGAATCGGCTTGGCTGTCCGCTTGTGCAGACTCAACTTGTGCCCTTTAATAGGCACACTCATTACAAATATTAAATACATCTTTCTAATCAAATGTATACATTAACTGCTCAGTAAATCAATAAAAATATAATCATGCTTACTATGCTAACACAATATTGGTAAGGAATTGTTAACAATAAATATACATAATTTCATATTACTTCAACATGTGTTATACATCCCAAGAACATATAATGACACCCATCCATGCTATAATATGATAACATCAAATATCCAAATAATTCATGATATCAAAAGTGTGAAATAACCATATGTAGATCATATATCAAATAAGATCAACAACATCGTAACATGTTACTATTCAAAACATATACTGAAATAAAATATCATACTAGTCAAAACAAAATTCGCACTACATGCCCAAATCATAATACATGTCCTCAAAAGATCAAATATCATAACATAATATCAACAAGGTGCCATAATCTATGTCCAATCATTATCTATATGGATATAGATTCAGTAGATAAACTAAAGCTAGAAATGTGGGCACTACATCCCCCTCTCCTAAAATTAGAATTCCTCGTTAAAGTATCTGGAAGAGATAGGGATATGACTCCATGAGGTATCGTGTCGTATCAAGTGATTGTTAGTCCCAAAAGGCATGTCCCACCAATTTAGACTTGGTCATGTATTAAGTGTTTCTCCCATTTAGATTAATTTAATCAAATAAAGTTGTAGCTTCCAAGGAAATTGTTATCATCATCATTGTCTAAAACCTCTAAATGGTCACACGTAGTGTATGTCCAACATATTGTTCCCTTTAAGGGAATTATATTATTATTTTATTATGTGTCTTAACAAACATGTCTCATCAAATACAACATGGTTCCAAGTCAAGTATATCTCAATTAGGAGAATATTAATCAAGGAAAAATTGTACCTTCCAAAGGTTTCAATTGCATCATCATCTAACCTTCTTATACGGGTCCACATAAGTCAATATTCAACATAAGTTCCATATTTAAAGTAAAAATATTGATGCGTAGGCCAAGCGTATATAATGGGTATTTCAAACAAGGTTAAATAATTATATATACATGATGTGTATGAGCCAACTCACGGAAATCATCTAAGATGCCACAAATGCCACATAATAAGAGAGTGAATGTTTCCAAGTTTACATGTATTTTCACCTCCTAGCTCACCATTACTCACAAATTTAGAGAAACATTTTCAATATCCTATTTAATATGGTTTTAACATCCGCATTATTCACTAAGGCCAAGGATGAAGATTCACATAATACCAAGCATAATTAAGGGTGATGGTTTGATTTGACAATTATTTTTACATTCAAATAATAATAGTACTAAAACAAAAACAACAATAAAAAACTAGGATAATTGTTTTTTTTACTTACATTGCTCACTACACAATGCCGCAAGGGCCCCAAGAAAAGAAAACTCAAAAACACTTACGACACTTACATAATTCATCGACTAACATAGAGACATGAGAACACTATATACATGTTGATGCCACACTTTCCCCAATAAACGAATACTAGCAATGACCCAACCACAAGAAAAGGACTCAAAGATTGGCAAACCCACAACACATCATTTTCTTAATTGCATCTTAGCTAAGATTAACATTCCATGAACATTATTTTGCAAGGATATTTTTCTCCTTTTTCCATCTATAGATTCTTAAGTTCATTTCACATTTAATTTTAAGTTCGACCATTTCAATTTGGCTCTTTATTCTTTATGAAAATCTCCATAACTTACATAATTATTTGGCATATTTCAAATTGCATACAAAGTACTTAATTCTCTTGTTCTTATGTTAAGAATATGCTTCTCAAACATTTATTCAATGTTTAAATTTTACCATTGCAACTCAAGTGAATCTGACTTGATGTCAAGAAAGCAATATTAGGATTTAAGGGGGTGGTGGTTTAGAATCAAGATACATTTTTCCCATAAACATTATTTGATCACGGTATCTTTATTTCCCGATTCAACATTCCCACAACAAGAAATTGTATTTAGATTATATATATATATATATATATATATATATATATATATATATATATATTTTTTTTTTCTCTGAAGTTTGATCTCACCAAGGGAAACTCATATTCTTTGTAACACATGAAAATGTTTAATTGAGTTTTAAGGACTCTAAGAGTGACATTATTCCTAACCTAAATCTCATTTTACTCTTATGTGCTTTACTCTTATATCACACTATGGTCTCATCATTAGCATTTTTTATAACAAAAGAGTTACAAAAGTTCTTTCCTAACATCTTGAAGAAGTACATGATTGGAAACATTATAAACTACACATGAACCACAAGTGATTTGTGTTCAAGGTAAGATCCCATGTTTCTACATTTCATGATTCTGCATGAGAAATTTATTTTATTCTTAAAGTCATAAAAGGGCATAACAAGGGATTACAGACCAAGTTTTTTTGGTTTCTTGGGTTCTCTAAAGTCAACATAATTCAAATCAATTTCATTTGTAAGGAGTTACTTACCATTTTCTCACCACAAGTTAAATCCTAATCAATTGAGGTTTGGTTTAATTCCAATTTGCACCTAAGTATCTACACCCCAACTATAAATGAGTTTAAGGTGAGAGTACATATTTATGCTAAACAACCTTCATGAAAGAACAAGGTGTTATATTGTTAGTATCCAAGGTAACACATTTATCTATGAGGAACTAAAGAGATCATTAACAAGAGTTTAAGTAATAGTACAACTATTGTACTAGGTCCATTTGTGTCATCTAGATCCCATAAGGAATTCATTCGATGATGGAGAAAATTCCTAGATCTAACTTCATAAGACTTGGTAAATGACAAGGATACTAAGGAGGGTTAGATCTACTTACTCCAAATAAAGTTTTTCCAAGTCACTCCTAACCATCGGGTTCATGACGGTAATGCTAAACATATCGACCATGATGATAACACAAACTAGGGGTCTTATTTACCTAAACTAGGAGGTGCCATCGAGTACAAGGTTTAAGATCATTCTACGATTTCAATTTCTTCCACACTAAGAAGGATCCCACATGAAGAAAATTATGGATGAATCTTATGTTAGGGTTGACTGTTGTGGTTAGATTTCTTTATTACATTTTCAAGGTAAGAAACACAACACCAATTATTTAATCATCTATTACACACTAGAAACACATTGAAAGATATTAAATTCAAATTCATTTAACATATATATATATATATATATATATATATATATATATATATATATATATATATATATACTATATATAATAAATTACACCTATGATTAAATGTGTATTTCCCAATGTATCCCTAAAACTAACATCTCTAACATCTCCTACATATTAGCATATTTCAAATACAATGTTTCTGTAACATAGGACTACATTGTACATATATACATTTTACAATGACCTACATAAATTTTGATAATAAGAAATGAATTACACCACACCCTTTCACCATCTTTCTTGCATCCTGCAAAACCAAGTGAGCATGAAATCAATGATAAATCATTGGCATGGCATCCACCTAGATCTAGCATAATTAATGTTTTTCAGTTTTCCATTTACATAATATTAATAATTTTCATTCAAAAAGGGGGGGTTAGAGACACATGTTTATTTCATTTCATTTCACCTTATTTCGTAACCAATGAGAGAGAAAGAGAGAGGGAAGAGAGAGAAACACTATTTTGTCAAAATTTCAATTTCACACAATAAGTCACATGATAGATTTTCAAATAGTTATTTACAAGTGTCAACAAGTTTCCATGATGGTTTGGTTACCCATTGAGGTCCTACAACTTTCTTTTTACGTTTTCCTGCTACTTGCAAAAATGTTCAATCTAGGCTCGGAGGCTAAGAAAGCACTTTAAAACATTGTCTTTCGATGGAAGAACACACCATGTGTAAGTTTCTACATGTCCTCATATATGCCAAGAATTCATAGGAGCTGGCAGAATTCAGAATTGGTGAATGGTTTTCAAACGGCGATGCATTTTCTAAACCCACTGGTCAGTAATTGGTCCAGTTTGACCTAGTCAAACTATGACCGAGGCCTACAAAATGCCCTTTCTAAACTATCTAGAAGAGTTTTTTCCCCAAACTGGAGGTTGAAAGAAATTGTCTAGTAAAATATACTATAGGTTTTCGAGGGAGGAAAGACATTTCATTGCTCAGGGTTCAAATGGTGGTTTAAAATGAAAGCAAACTTTTAAGTTTTGGATACTTCCTAAAAGTACAAAATCGGGCAGGCGAGGGCTCTAAGGAGAGGAGCGTGAGAGAGATAAAATGATCAAAAATGTCAATTGTTTCTATTTCTTGAAGTGAATCTCTACATAAAAAAGAACACATACGATGCTTGACATATCATTTCCATGGCTCATAGTGTTATTTTGCAAGTCTCTCAAAATTGCATTTTCTAACTTTGCAAGGTAGACAGAAAAATGTTGTTTGATTTGATGACATCATCTAACTCTTGATGATACCAAAAATATGAGCACTTAATTCATATGCTCTAGTATCATCGTATAAGGTTATGGTAGCTACCACATTTAATGTTTAAATTGAAAAATCAGTTTCATAAATCACAAGGTGAAGTTTTATTTCTTTACACTATTTAAATTTGGCTACATATCCATTTGTATGATTATCTAGTGGTTTAACATTTCTATAATATTGAAAATGAAGAACCCAAATTACAAAAATTATGAAAGAAAAGGTAAAGGAGACCATTCATGGATTAAACATGACAAAATGTTGTGCAAGTGGTGCTCCAGGTGGGTTCACTAACATTCCACGAAGCTCCAATTCTCTCTCTCTCTCTCTCTCTCTCTCTCTCTCTCTCTCTCTCTCTCTCTCTCCCACATGCAAGAGATATTTCAAGACAAAATACGATGCATTGTCCAAAAAACACTTTGGTCTTAAGCTTAGGGTTAGGCTGACGGTACATAGCTAGGAAACAAAATTAAAATAATATTCCTCCAACCCAAAACAATAATCTTGCTTCGTCAACCAAAATCCCTTCCCAAATTGAGTCTCTCGTTCTCAAAATCAACCTCTTGTCCACTCTCCACAATTGTAACCTTACTATCAGGAGATTCTCAAATCCAACCTAAGGTGATCCAGAAGAAAGGTCGTGCTCTCCTTCCACAATAAATACTAATTTGAGTAAGCTATCCAATTTAGTCTTTTGTTAAATGTGCTCACTACGAAGGGGACACACAACAAAAGGCTGCAATAGTGGTTGAAATAAAGGCTCAAGTAACTCCAAACCTCACTTCCTACTCTATTGGCAAGAAATTCAAGACATGAAAACACATTATTTCTAACCATCAAAGTTGCATTTTCATTGAATAGCTCTGCAACAAGAAAATCAACAACTCCTTGGAAACTCTACCTACAGGGGTTCACTATTTTCCTCATCCACATTATTCACAACTATTAGAAATTGTAGAAGTACTTTACTTGTTTCTTCTTGCTCCCATTTAGGCATAAATGGGAGGATGTAAGTAATGTGTGAGTAATTTGGATTTACACTTGCCAATTACATTTGTTTGAAAGTTTCGAAGCCTTTTCAATAAACCCATTTTGTGCATATCCTGTAGTTCATGTTATCCACACAACCACATTTATTTTTCTAAGACATTTTTTTTTCAAATAGCTCACCTGCCATGTGAATGCTCCCACATATGCATACCTAGCTACAAAGCAAAATTTTTAACTAACAACATCTGACAAAATCATCCCCTCCCTCATTATGTTGTGATGGATGTCCATTCCCTGTTCTAAATCCTCAATTTAGGCACATGGTGGAGGGTGTTGGCAAAGGCTGTGAAGCTCTGTATTTTCATTGCTTGAACGGTTCCATGGCCTTTTTAACAAACCCATTTTGTATGTATTCTACCATCATTATAATCCATGAGGCCACATTTCAGGCATTATGTTGAATAGTTCACCTACCATGAATAGTTCCATATTCATCATACATGTCTACCTGAGCATGAGTGAATACAACATCTGAAAAAATCCTCTATATTTTATGTTTTGATAGAAATCCATACCATGTCCTAGAGCTCACACTTTTTACACAGGATGGGAGTACACGACATATGTAAATTGATCATGTTTGAGACTAGTTTTTTGCAAGAGAACTATGTGACTGTCTCTAGAGGAACCTGATGTCTTCTGTACACTACCATAAAATCATTCCAAGAGAAGTTTCCTTGTTCTTTCATTTGGTCAAACACTAAAACCATTCAAAAAAATAAATTTTAATCCCTAACTTGGTTTTTCTGAGGTTAGCACATCTAAAAATAAAATCAAGTGTCTATAATATCTTGCAAGGTACGTGATAGGTCTTAAAGGCTTGTGAGGGTTCCCATGTGATTTCCAAGAAATCCCACACCTCCATATTTCCTGCCACACTCCACCCCCACATCTCTATCTAATAAATCACTTGTCATTTCACTAACATGCTCCACCAACATTAATTTATTGTTATCATCCTTGGTTTTTTTTTTTAAATTATTATAGGGCACTACACTTCCCTCCCCTTATAAGAGCATCATCCTCGATGCGATACAATGCTCAAAGCTCTAAGGGTAGGTAGGAAAGAAAGATAATAATGACACATGTCGTTTAACAAAACATTTGTTCATTATAACACGACCACAAGGAAACAAACTAAATTTGGTGATATCATAAATTTTAATGTTCTGTGAAGATTGGCATTTCACTTTTACTTTATTACTTAGTTAGTCTTTTCCTTTAAGGTATTTTTTTTTAACCTCAAACTCTTAGTATTTCAATTCTTAGGATTTTAGTTGTCTTATGTTCATAGGTGCCCAACAGAACTGACATAACAATACTACATCAGGGTCACACACAACACTAATGGTTCATAAGACATCATGATATTTACCCTTACGACTATATCACATCACAAGAACTCAACCAAACCATGGAAAGAACATACATAGCCCTCACAACATAGTACTTGTCACACATGCTTCTGACCCAAGGTACTTGTAACATAAAGAAGACTACAACAACATGGAATTCCCAACATGTACACATACAGGGGTTTCATGCAACTAAAAACCATAACTGTATAGCTATATAGGGTCAAGATGGAAACAACATCACAAGACATAAACAAAAATCTCAAGAGTACACATAACTCAACCAACTCCATACACCTCCCGAAGCATCACAAACAAGTCCATATACCTCCCAAGCATCAAAAAAATACATATACCTCCCAAGAATCACATAACAACTCCATACCTCCCAAAGAATCACACAACAAAATCTTATACATCCCCAAGCATCCCTCAAGTGTCTCTTATGCCTCCTCAAAGTCTCTCTTATGCCTCCCTTAAGTCTCTTATGCCTCCCTCAAGTCTCTTATGCCTCCCTCAAGTCTCTTATGCCTCCCTCAAAGTCTCTTATGCCTCCCTCAAGTCTCTTATGCCTCCCTCAAGTGTCTCTTATGCCTCCCTCAAGTCTCTTATGCCTCCCTCAAGCAATAAAATAAAGATAAATTTTCCTTTTCACTCCCAAAAGAGGTCGGTCACCCTATGGCCCTAGGCACATAGAGTCCAGATACCTCTAACCCAAGTGACATAATAACTCATGGTTCAACAACCCACTAGTTATATGTAACTCCTTAGGCGTACCCCCATACAATGAAGTGGGTCCATAGGTCCCACCACTCCATGGTGAATCCCATGACCCTATTCCAACACATTACGACATTAGAACCAACATAACAATCCATATCAAATGCCAAGTGGCAAAATCCCAAGCCTTGGGCTAGGCTATAAAAATTTTAAACTTGATACACAAATTTAAAACTAAGAAAAGAAAATGGCTAATTAGCCATGGTTAGTGAAAAATCTGAATGTTAGTGCAACAACCAAATAAATGCCCAAAATATAAGAACATGTCAGTCAAGAAAACTATTGGTTCTAGCAAGAAAAGGGAAATGTTCTTGATTTACGAATAAAATACATGTATATGAATAACACATTACGATAACTATGTGGCCTTATACAACCACCAAGGGGGTACTCAACAATGAGTTGTTGGCACTCAAAACATCGAGCCTCAACTCATAAAATATCATATCAATAATACAACTATCATCATCTCTATCTGAATCATCCCACCACCACTTCGACAAGGCTCAACATAGTCAAAATCACATAGGTTGAATCCATATGATAACCATATCGGGAGAGAGAAAGGAGTACAAGTCACCATCTACTGAGCCTAAGGTGTCTACAAAACACAATATGCATGACACCCATTGAGCAAGTGCCACACATACCAAATGAACAAAAGTGGGTTTTCAGCCTATGTAAGGCTCCACTTCCTATCTCGTACTACTTGCTCATGAGTGACTGGTCAATGGTACACATTTCCTCACTCCAAACATACACCTTTTACCATTTCCCTTAGGGTCGGTTAGTGTAGGGTCCACAACATAACATATAACTACATCACTAACACAATGGTGATTCACACAAATTAACCATAACATCTTACACATGGTATATATACAGGGTAAAACACAATCATTACTTTCACGGGTTACGATACATCACATTACCACATTCTACACCCAAAGTGCAATCACTATATAATAGGGATCATATGCTCACCATATGCCCCTAAATCATGACATGAACCATCACATATTACATGAATTATACATATGAGGAACACAATGTCTAACTTTACAACATATAGTCAATTGCAATACAACATGGTGATGCACACGATTCATCACAATATAGTGATGACATCACGATACAATCTAATTCTCTTTACACCAATTTTTTCATGCAATACATCAATACACCTACATATCACATAATGACAAAATGCTCCAACACTTCACAATCCACAATAACATTCTTTTTCACACACAATAAGGTGGTACATCACACATGTGAAATCTTCATAGAATCCATGAAAAGGAGAGAGAATAATCTCATCACAAGCACATCAACATGATAAAAAAATATGCACTAAGTGACATACACAACATGTGCATTCACAATTTCACAATTACGACATAGTTCACATCACACTTATATCACATTACTCTTCCAATATCCACCACCATCATGCAACACCATCACAACTCCAATCTACCCCAAAGGTTTGAGAGCATGAACCTCCTCTCATACCAAATGTCATGCCCATTTTTACACACACAAAAACAATAATAAAAATACCAAGATAATTTTTTTGACTTACATTGCTCACTACACAATGCCACAAGGGCTCCAAGAAAAGAAAACTCAAAAATGCATACGACACTTACATAAGTCATCGACTCACATAGACACATGACAACACTATATACATGTCGATGCCACACTTTCCCCAATGAACAAATACTAGCAATGACCCAACCACAAGAAAAGGACTCAAAGATTGGAAAACCCACAACACATCATTTTCTTAATTACATCTTAGTTATGATTAACATTCCAAGAACATTATTGTGCAAGGATAATTTTCTCCTTTTTCCACCTATAGATTCTTAAGTTCATTCCACATTTAATTTACAGTTCGACCATTTCAAGTTGGCTCTTTATCCTTTACGAAAATTTCCATAACTTACATAATTATTTGGCATATTTCAAATTGCATACAAAGTACTTAATTCTCTTGTTCTTATGTTAAGAATATGCTTCTCAAACATTTATTCAATGTTTAAATTTTACCCTTACAACTCAAGTGAATATGACTTGATGTCAAGAAAGCAATATTAGGATTTAAGGGGGTGGTTTAGAATCAAGATACCTTTTTCCCATAAACATTCTTCGATCACGGTATCTTTATTTCCCAATTCAACATTCCCACAACAAGAAATTGTATTTAGATTATATATATATATTTATTTTTTTTTTTCTCGAAGTTTGATCTCACCAAGGAAAATCATATTCTTTGTAACACATGAAAATGTTTAATTGAGTTTTAAGGACTCTAAGAGTGACATTATTCCTAACCTCAAATCTCATTTTATTCTTATGTGCTTTACTCTTATATCACACTATGGTCTCATCATTAGCATTGTTTTATAACAAAAGAGTTACGAAAGTTCTTTCCTAACATCTTGAAGAAGTACATGATTGGAAGCATTATAAACTACACATGAACCACAAGTGATTTGTGTTCAAGGTAAGATCCATGTTTCTACATTCTGTGATTCCGTGTGAGAAATTTATTTTATTCTTAAAGTCATAAAAGGGCATAACAAGGGATTACGGGACCAAGTTTTTTTTTCCTAGGTTCTCTAAAGTCAACATAATTCAAATCAATTTCATTTGTAAGGAGTTACTTACCATTTTCTCGACCACAAGTTAAATCCTAATCAACTAGGTTTGGTTTAATTCCAATTTGCACCTAAGTATCTACACCCCAACTATAAATGAGTTTAAGGTGAGAGTACATATTTATGCTAAACAACCTTCATGAAAGACCAAGGTGTTATGTTGTTAGTATCCAAGGTAACACATTTATCTACAAGGAACTAAAGAGATCATTAACAAGAGTTTAAGTAATAGTACAACTATTGTACTAGGTCCATTTGTGTCATCTAGATCCCACAAGGAATTCATTCGATGATGGAGAAAATTCCTAGATCTAACTTCGTAAGACTTGGTAAATGACAAGGATACTAAGGAGGGGTTAGATCTACTTACTCCAGATAAAGTTTTTCTAGGTCGCTCCTAACCATCGGGTTCATGATGGTAATGCTAAACATACCAACCATGATGATAACACAAACTAGGGGTCTTATTTACCTAAACTAGGAGGTTCCATCAAGTATAATGTTTAAGATCATTCTACTATTTCAATTTCTTCCACACTAAGAAGGATCCCACATGAAGACAAGTTATGGATGAATCTTATGTTAGGGTTGAATGTTGTGGTTAGATTTCTTTATTACATTTTCAAGGTAAGAAACACAACACCAATTATTTAATCATATATTACACACTAGAAACACATTGAAAGATATTAAATTCAATTTCATTTAACATATACATACACACATATATATATATATATTTTTACCACACATAACTATGAATCAAAATTGCACCTATGATTAAATGTGCATTTCCCAATGTATCCCTAAAACTAACATCTCCTACATATTAGCATATTTCAAATATAACTTTTTTATAACATAGGACTACATTGTACATATATACATTTTACAATGACATGCATAAATTTTGATAATAAGAAATGAATTACACCACACCCTTTCACCATCTTTCTTACATCCTGTAAAACCAAGTGAGCATGAAATTAGTGATAAATCATTGGCATGACATCCACCTAGATTGAGCATAATTAACGTTTTTCAGTTTTCCATTTACATAATATTAATAATTTTCATTCAAAAAGGGGGTTAGAGACACATGTTTATTTCATTTCATTTCACCTTATTTCATAACCAATGAGAGAGAAAGAGAGAGGGAAGAGAGAGAAACACTATTTTGTCAAAATTTCAATTTCACACAATAAGTCACATGATAGATTTTCAAATAGTTATTTACAAGTTTCAACAAGTTTCCATGATGGTTTGGTTACCCACTAGGTCCTACAACTTTATTTTTACGTTTTCCTACTAGTTGTAAAAATGTTCAATCTAGGCCCAAAGGCTAAGAAAGCACTTTCAAACATTATATTCTGATGGAAAAACACACCATGTTTAAGTTTCTATGTGTCCTCATATACACCAAGAATTCACAAGAACTAGCAAATTCAAAACTGATGAACAAGTTTCAAACGAAGATGTGTTTTCTTAACCCACTGGTCGTAATTGGTCCTATTTGACCTAGTCAAATACCGACCGATGCCTACAAAATTCCCTTCCCAAACTATGTAGAAGAGATTTTTTCCTAGAGACTTGAGGTTGAAATCAATTTTTCTAGTAAAATATACTATAGGTTTTGAGGGAGGAAAGACATTTCTTTGGTCGTGGTTCGAAAAAAGTGGTTTCAAAAAAAGCCAACTTTTAAGTTTTGGCATAGCTTCCTAAAAGTACAAAATGGGCAAGCCAACTTTTTAGTTTTAATCTTCCTAGGGCATCCTAGAGAGAGCTAAGAAGAGAAAAAATGATCAAACAAGGTCGAGATATTGCTTGATGTGACTCTCTACATAACAAGAACACATACGATGCTTGACATATCCTTTACGGCTCAAAGTGTTGTTTTGCAAGTCTCTCAAAATTGCATTTTCTAACTTTGCAAGGTAGACAGAAAATGTTGTTTGATTTGATGACATCATCTAACTCTTACTGATACCAATAGATATGAGCACTTAATTTGGATACTCTAGTATCATCGTATAAGGTTATGGTAGCTACCACATTTAATGTTTAAATTGAAAATCAGTTTCACCAATCACAAGGTGAAGTTTTATTTCTTTACACTATTTAAATTTGGTTACATATCCATTTGTACAATATCTAGTGGTTTAATGTTTATATAATATTGAAAATGAAGAAAACCAAATTACAAAAATTATAAAAGAAAAGTCAAAGGAGACCAAGTCTGGATTAAACGAGACAACGAAACATTGTGCAAGTGGTGCTCCATGTGGGTTCACCAACATTCCACAAAGCTCCAATTCTCTCTCTCTCTCTCTCTCTCTCTCTCTCTCTCTCTCTCTCTCTCTCTCTCTCTCTCTCTCTCTCTCTCTCTCTCTCTCTCTCTCTCTCTCTCTCTCTCTCCCCCACTTGCAAGAGATATTTCAGGACAAAATACAATGCATTGTACAAAAAAACACTTTGGTCTTAAGCTTAGGGTTAGGCTGACTACATGTAGCTGAGAAACAAAATTAAAATAATATTCCTCCAACCCAAAAAAATAATCTTGCTTCGTCAACCAAAATCCCTTCCCAAATTGAGTCTCATTGCTCAAAATTAGCCTCTTTTCCACTCTCCACACCTATAACCTTACTCACCAAAGATTCTCAAATCCAACCTAAGGTGATCTAAAAGCAAGTTCGGCTCTCCTTCCACAAAAATGTCAGTTTGAGTAAGCTATCTAATTCATTTGTTGTTCAATGTGCTCACTATGAAGGGGACACACAACAAAAGGATGCAATAGTGGTTTAAATAAAGGCTCTAAGTAACTCCAAAACATCACTTCCTGATCTATTGGAAAGCAATTCAAGACATGACAACACATTATTTCTCATTAATGTTGCATTTGTATTGAATAGCTCTATAGAAAGAAAATCAACAACTCCTTAAAAACTCTACCTACAGGGTTAACTATTTTCCTCATCCAGATTATTCACAACTATTAGAAATTGTAGAATTACTTTACTTGTCTCTTCTTTCTCCCATTTAGGCACATAATGGGATGATGTAAGAAAGGCATGAGTAATTTGGATTTACACCTGCCAATTGCATTTTCTTGAAAGTTTCAAATCCTTTTCAACAAACCCATTTTGTGCATATCTTGTAGTTCATGCTATCCACACAACCACGTTTATTTTTCTATGACATTTTTTTCAAATAGCTCACCTTCCATGTGAATGCTCCCACATATGCATACCTGGCTATAGAGCATTTTTAACTACAACATCTGACAAAATCTTGTCCCTCCCTCATTATGTTGTGATGGATGTCCATTCCCTATTCTAAATCCTCAATTTAGGCACATGGTGGAGGGTGTTGGAAAAGGCTGTGAAGCTTGTATTTTCATTTCTTAAATGGTTCCAGGGCCTTTTAACAAACCCATTTTGTACGTATTTTTCCATCATTACAGTCCATGAGGCCATGTTTCATGCATTATGTTGAATAGTTCACTTGCCATGAATAGTTCCATATTCATCATACACGTCTACCTAAGCATAAGTGACTAGAACATCTAAAAAAACTCCTCTATATTTTATCTTTTGATAGACATCCATACCATGTGCTATAGCTCACGATTTTTACACAGGATGTGAGTACACGACATATGTAAATTGATCATGTTTGAGACTAGTTTTTTGCGTAGGAAAACTATGTGAATGTCTCAAAAGGAAATTGATGTCTTCTGTACACTGCCTTAAAATAATTCCAAGAGAATATGCCTCATTCTTTCATTTGGTCAAACACTAAAACTATTGAAAAATAGTAAATTTTCATCGTGAACTTGGTTTTCTTGAGGTTAGCACATTTGAAAATAAAATCAAGTTTGTGTAATATCTCACAAAGTATGTACAGGTATCTTAAAGATTGTGAGGGTTCCCATGTGATTTCTAGGAAATCCCACACCTCCATACCCCTGCCACACTCCACCCCCACGTCTATATCTAATAAACCACTTGTCATTTCACTAATCTGATCTACCAACATTAATTTATTATTATCATCTTTGGTTTTTTAATAAATTTTTATGGGCACTACAGTTTTCAGGGTTCCATAGCATGTGCCCATTTTCTAGGAAATCTAAATTTTGATTCAAAATTTGCTTCAGAAAACTCATAAGGGATAGTTTAATTTATTATTGTTTAACATTTACCTAAGTTTCCACCATGATAGAATAATTTCATCATTTTCTACATCCTTACAAAGCCACATTTTCTAAATGAAAAAGAAAAAAAAGTTTCAATTCAATAAGACATATGATAAGTTTACTTAAATTTATAGCATTACTTTTTCATCTTAACCAAAAGAATATATGATGAGTTAGGAGAACAAAATTCATTCAAATGGGACATTTCCAAAACCTATCAAGGTATGATGTAATTTAAAAAATTATAACATGGACAGGTTACCACAAATTTTATTCATACCTTACTCAAGAGTTTAAGATATCAATACACATTTTCCTTTAAGGGAAGGTATAGCCTAACGCTTCTCAAGTATAAAATTTATGTAAACTTTTACTCAAAATAATTTTGATCATAAATGATCTATTAGGTTGAAAGGGACGTCTAAAAATATACTTCTTTAAGAGAGGGTGGATACATTCTACTCCAAGAACTTTAAATTTTTCAACCTATTGAGTGGTAATAGCAAATAGGCAAAGTTTTAAAGAGTACCCCAAAAACATATCTTCGATACCACTCAATTTTTTTCTTTTCTTAACTAGTGTTTATACTGATATTAAAGGACACCTTCACCCAAGGTAGGTGGAAGGAATCAATATTTGTTATTCTTAGTCATTACTATAAGGGTTACATCATTTATCTTATAGTAAATTACTGAGAGTTTACAATGTGAAGGAAATATTACGCAAGAGTATCCTAAGAGTTAGGTAGCGAAGGGCATATTAAATTTGTGAGACCATTGTAACCTTCAATTATTCACAATACTTTCTCATCTAGGACTTAGGGATGCCAACATAATGCCTAATTTACGTATATAAGACGAACAATTTAGAGTGTAATCCATATTATAAGAATATCACATAACTAAGATTTATAAACATTACTTATTCCATTTGAAACAATAGTTTATGATCACATCAATTTTTTTAGATTTTAAGGGGTAACACCTGATAGAAATTTTGGCCAATCAAGGTTTTCCAATTACATATTTGATGATTCTTCCCATGTATATATATTTACATGGTTTTATTGTTGTGTATAGGGTATAAACACATACATGTAATTATAGATATATAGATATATTTGGTGGGTTACCAAACATTGAATTTACCATTATTACACAATATTATTTGTAATTCCAAGGTCAACACTATCATTCGTACACCATATCACCCAACCAAGAGAGCGAACAACATTAATTTATTTTATTTTAATTTCACATAAAGAAAGAGAGGACGAGAGATTGTAATTATTATATATATATATATACACACACACACACACACACACATATGTATATATATGTATATATATTTATTTATATTTTTACATAATCATTATATATATAGATAGAGAGAAACACACACACATGCATATATATATATATATATATATATATATATATAATCATTGTTCTACGAGAAATGATTAGAAAGAGAGAGAGTAATTCCATGTTTTCTCACATAATTCTTATCATTATAACCATGATTATTTCAGAGAAATTTAAACAACTCGAGGAGGTTTTATAATCACAAGTGTACTTACTAAGGTAAAACGTTTTAACCAAGTTACATTACAAAAACTTAGTAAGTGGTCATAGAATTAAAATAGGATTGTCGAGCTCAAGGAGGATTAAAATGATTTAAACATTAATAAAACTAACCCAAAAGTTATGCTAAGGGATTCGATGAGAATTTAAGTTGTGTAACAAGAGCCACTCTCCAATAGCACAAGGGCTACTTAGTTTACTTAGAAGAAGATAAAATAACTATGAAATATCACTTCGTATAAGGCCATCACATGAAAAGAAACACTAAGAATCCTTTCCATTTACCATATATTGTTTAGAGAAATGTTAGAGGAGCTTACCTTAACAAAAATTTCATACAATTATGTTAATTTTAGCAAAACACTTTCAAAAGGGAACCAATTTTATAAGGTTGTTTAGTAGATTTCCTTATAAAGAGGGTTATAAAATTTAAGATTAATAACATAACAAGAGGAGTGAAGATTATTCCAATTCAAAATAGTGAAATTTTACAATGTGGAAAACCATATTCTCTTGTTAGGTTGTTCCACATCAAGGTACAATTATTTATTTTACACCCACACCAAAAGGGCTTTGGTTAGTTTTAAAAGTGGTGTCCTTAACATTGTGAGTGATTTTTCCAAGAAACAATGGATCACTCAAAGAGGAAACTAACTAATAAAGTACCTTAAACATATTCCTTAAACTAAGGGAACCATTCTACACTCATATATTCAAACACTAATTATTTCCAAAATCAACAACTATACTTTTTAACGGTGTCCAAAATGAAAAACTATACCAAAACATATAGTACCCAACAATGCCTCATAGCATATAATTTTTCTGGGTCATAAAATTCAACCTAGACAACATGTAATACATCATGATAATCATATTATAAAAGCTTCTACCCTTTTAGGGTGTCTTAAGAATTTGAACGGTTCATTAAGACCCAATTCTCTTATTTTATGATCTAGCCAAAATGACTATAAAAAGGGGCCTACCAAACAAGTACACAATACCCAATTGTTAAAAAATAAGTCCATCCAATTCTATATTATATAGGGAATCAAATAATTATTTCAGCACCTTAATTGGTGAACGAATTTCAAACCGAAAACACCTTCTTTGAGCTAATTATTAAAGTTTTGCTATTGCATTTCAACATATTTTTAGTCAAGTTGGCTACAAAATGGGTTTTGAAAACAAGCGATCACAACTCAAAAAATCATTATATCAACTCTCATCTATTCCCCTATATATAGATAATCTGATGCAACTTATGAAATATAATTATGATAACCAAAACTCTAGTTATGACCTCATTTCTGGAGCAAATTTTATGTGATTGACTATTTCTATTTTGTGACACAATGACAAGAGCCCTATAAACACCCTTGTAAAAATCACTCCCTAATACATTTTCACAAAGATAATTGTTATTAACCAATCAAAAGTAGAAATACTAAAGGTTAAAAGTGGCAGATTTCAATTTTCTACTAAAGCTCCTTAAATAATGGGTTCAAATCTAAACGATTTTTCTTAAATTTCAATTGTTTCCCGTGAAATGCATTAAATTGGGCCCAAAATGCATTTAACTAAATTATCATAAGCTAGTGAATGAGGAAAACTATGGCACATTCAGGTGGAGATAGAGTATGCATGGTTCAAGGTTTGTACAACCATATATGGTGTTAAAGAAAGGCGAGTCATAAGTATAGGACCATACAAAGTTTCCATGGCATAAAGATACACTTGAAATGTCATCTAGTATTAACGCACAATGTCAAAGAATAGTAACATGGTAAAATAATTAAGAATATACCCCACAAGTCTTTTGAATCTTGGTGAAGTAGGGGGTATGCTCTTCTCATAAAGAAAGATTTTTAGGTTACCTATGGTGTCTAAAGGGTTCTAGGAGAGAAGATTGTGTATGATTACAAACTATGTTGACCATGTCTATTAATTGAAGGAAGTAAATGTGTTAAAACTTTATAAATAAATAACCTACATGTTTTCAAAGAGAAATAATTCTCTTCATGTCACTACATGATTATTTGAGGTCGATCACAAGAAATATGTTGTTGTACTAGAGTGAAATGAATCAAAATGCATGCTTGAAAGATGAGATCGTTTTTTTCAAAGGCTAAGGGTAGTTGTGGTATTATTTCAAATAAAGGGAAAAGTGTTTAGGTTTGAGAAGAAATTGAGAGCCAAAAATACCAAGAAAACAATGTGGTATAGGGTTGAGAATTCTCATTAAGACTAGGGATCTTAGATTAGGTTTTAAATATGCTAAGAATATAGAGTTGTGAATGTCTACATAGGTAAGTGATCTATTGACTAAATTATGTCAAAATACATAAGAAAAGGAAAGAAAAAATGAGAATCTAATTCATGATAGTGATAAAGGGGTTGATCCATTTTTAAGTTATGCGCAAGTTACAAAGCCTATTTTTTTATCACCATTAAGTAGGTTAGTAGAAGCTCATGGGAAGATATAAAGAATACTTTGTCATGCTAAGTATGGGCTTTAAGATCTAGAGGAAGTTGGTCAAGAATGCACCGAGAATGTTTTTAGGGACAAGTGGTCCTAAAGCTTGTCATGTTGTGTATAGAGGAAAATTTGTTGATTTGAGCATGAAAATCTCCTAGTAAGAGATGTATTTCACATATGAAAGGAAAAATGGAGAGCATATGTTTAGGAGGAGCTTTGATAAATCTCATTATTAGGTTAATCGATCTTCATATGTTGTTGAAGGATTCAAAGAGAAGAGAGTTCAATCCAAGGGGGAGGGGGGCTATTTGAGCATGCAAGTCAATTTTGTGCAATGTTTCCATTGTTATCATTTTTCATGTAGTATTCATTATAGAAATTTTCATAGATGTCAAAGGGGAGAGAAGCATCAGGAACATGGAAAAGAGGTCATGTAGGTGTGTTGGTCTTGTTCATTTCCATTAATGACAAAGGGGGAGATTTTTTACCATTATGTCTTTCCATTGTTATTGATGCCAACTCAATTTATGGAAAATGTGTCATGGTGTGGTAGGAGTCTCTGTGAGGTGTTGGTCGGTGCACAACATGAAGGTTTATTAGTAGTGTCATATTTTGTTAGTTTAAGGAGGTCCTGGTGCATGGTCTAGTGAGATGAGTAACTTTATGAGCTCCTCTCGGAGTTGGTTGAAGGTTTTCATAATGTCATTAATTTTATATGAGACATGTTATAGGTGTACATGGGTCTTCATGAGGTAAAGAAAGTACGTTCCTATGAACCCATGGTTGTGTCAGGTCATTCCAGGCCTATTGCTTCCATGTGTTATTTTTCATTACTGACTGATATTTATAGTCCATGGAATCTTTCCAAGATTTTGATTATAGGGCTTCCTATACTCAGAAAGGGCTCATCAGACTCAATAAATCTGCTCATCAAAACATAGTTAACTTATTCTCTTGCTTTACTGTGAGTCTATGGACAAGGGGTGGATGTATGCGGTAGAGAAACCATTCTTGCATCTCGTAATTTTCTAGTACACCACTTGGACATATGTTGAATTGTTCCCATGGGTCGTGGTTCTATCAGATCAACACCATCATCCAAATCATTACTTTCCTCATCTATGGGAACATCGCTTTTAATTTTTACAACTGGTGAAGAAACTACATCGATGAGTCTGGAGGAGGAGACTCTACTTCCTTTTTCTCAAAAAACTCAACATCTCTCGCTGGTGTAGAATTTTTTTGGTCTTTGATCCATCAATCTGCACTCCAAGGGTCTCTTCACTATACCCAATGAAGATGAGTTTCTATGATTTCATGTCCAATTTCTTTTTTTCTACTTGGGTATGTGCATACTTACTTTGTACCTAAATACTCTAAGGTGTGAAATAGATGGTTTCCTCTTTGACCATGCTTCTTGTGGTGTTACTCCTTCAACAACAGCTTGTGGTAACTTTGTTCAAAAAATACACCGTTGTCTTTTGTAAGTCCGAGTCATTGATCATGCATCATACCATTTCCATGATAGTAATATTTCTTATCTCAAAAACACCATTCTTCTCGGTGAGTGTGGAGGAGGAATTTGTCGATGAATCCCATGAGTTTGTAGGTAGTATTTGACCTCATTACTGGTGAATTCCCCCTCGATATGAGCAGAGAGTTCTGATGTGACGACCAGTTTTGTTCTCAACAGCTAATTTGAACTTCTTGAAAGTTTCAAAATCTTCACTTTTCTTGCAAAGACAAAAATCCACATTTTTCTTGAATAGTCATCAACACATAGCATGAAGTATTGAAATCTAGAATGACTCGGTTGCATCGGACCGCAAATATTGGTATGAACCAAATCAAGCTTACAATGAGCACGATATATGTACCGTTTCGCAATGGATCTTTGTGTTTTTTTCTCCCGCTAGGCAGTGGGGAAACTTGTTTGTATCCTTCTGAAGAGATGGTAGCCCATGTACCATATTGCGTCAGCGTAGTGTCTTGAGATAATTGAAACTAACATGACCAAGTCTTCGATGGCACAACTGTGATGAGGTTGAATTCTTAGCCATAAGTACCGATCATCTCTCGTGGAAAAATCAAGCTAGAACATGAGTCCCACATTGGAGGTTTTTGCAACTATTTTCAAGCCTCGTGATTTATTTCGAATCAAACATGTTTTCTTGTAGGAATGAGTATCAAAGTCAATTTTTAGGTTTTGATCTAGGAGTTGATCAATGAAAGCAGATTTTTGTTAACCTGTGGACATATAAGACATCAGATAGTCTATAGTTGCATGAACCAAGTGGTAGAGAAATGTTCCCAATCTCATAAATTGTATATGAAGAATTATCACCCAACGAAACATCTTTTTTCGAAGGCATGTCCTTCATTTAGGTAAACTAGTATCTATGGCCAGTCATGTATCGAGTGGTTCCCGAATCAACATACCAGACATCATTATATGATGTGGATGGTTTACTTGATTGAGTAGTGGACAAGAAGTCTTCATTATCAGTGTGTTCTTCTTCCTCGCAGTAATCTTTCCTTACCGATGGGGTCTTCATTCCCAGCCTCCCCTTTTCTGCCCTTGATTTTAATTTTTATGTCCTTTGTGAGATTGTTGATGTTACGGTCCAAAGTTTCTTGATGAACCTTTCTTGTAAGTATTATACCAACAATCTTTTAAGTCATGCCCTCTTTTGCAGATTGGACATTGTTTCTTCTGTTGTTTGTCCCTGTGATAGTGATTCTGATGTTGGGACTTTTGATAGGAATTATATTTTTCTTTACCTTTTCCTTTCCATTTTTGATGTGAAGAAAGTGCATGCTCCTCTTCATCATCCTTATTATGCATGGATTCCTCTTGTTGTAGTAGTTTTACCAGCTTGTCAAAACTAACGTGTCAGATCTCGGCATGTTTAGTGTTGTGAAAAATGCAGTAAGAAGAGAAGAGTGCTCTCAGAAAAATGGGAACAAGAGCATCATATGAGACCACTTCTCCTAGGGCTAGAAGTGAAGCCCTCAACTCTACAACTCTTCTTAAGAAAGCTTCAATTTTCTCATTCTACTTATACTTCAATGTATGTAACTAACTCTGCAAATTCAGTATAACATTCTTGTTTTTGGCCTCATGCACCATGATCAATTTATCCCATGCTTCTTTATTTGTTGTGGCATCTTGAATGTGTGGTTGCACATTTCCAAATACTCCAAACAAGATGATGATTTTGGCTTTCGATCTGCTCTATCAAACTCGATGTTTTTGTGTTGTATCGTAGTTGATCTAGTCGAGTGCCATTCACGAGGCAAGATCTCTACAAATTCAAGATGTGTCTTTATTTTATTCTTCCATAAAACATAGTTGTTTCCTTTGAGTAGTTGTTATTGGTGCTCATCTTGATCTTGCACCATTTTTCCCTAATTTCTTCAAAATCCACGGGCTCTACCGTTTTTCCTATTTTTCCCCAACCATGGAAGCTCGAGAATGATCAATTTATATTTGTATGCCTTTAAAAATCCAAATACATGGTCAAAAGATGCTTGGAACCATGATTCACTTGGTTTTGTTTCAAAAAAATTCATCCTTAGCAAAAAAATTGGATTCTGGGCATGAATGGTGAATTTCTATGTTTTTGACAATCTGGCGGGCATCTTTTTCCTGTCAAAATTATTCCTTAGCATTCGGTGGTCACATGGCTTCTTTTGGTTGGTCAGGGGATGGCGAGAAAATGTTTTAACTTTTCACTTTTTGCTTTTTTGGCAAAAAGGCAAATTTGGTCCTGTAGCTCTGTTTAATTCTGATTGGTTCTTTTGGTACTTACGTGGCTTCTTATAATTGGATCGGGCATGGCAGGTTTTGTTTTTAACTTGTTCTTTTTGGCTACTTTCTCAAAAATTTGAACCTACCCCGCGGCCCCACCAGGCTTTGGTTAAAGCAAAATTTAAGCGGCAAGGAAAAAGTCTTACTTTGACCCCGCAGAAGGACATGTGGCAAGGTTAAAGGTGGAGATGTGGGCCTTCGGGAGCAGGTTGGATATTTTTCCCTTTTGGAAAAGTGGAGTAAAATTTTAAAATGGAAGTGCGCCCCCCAAATAATTTTGAAGCCTTCAAGTTTTTGAAGTTACGCCATAATGACACGTGGTGAGCCCGCACTCATTCAAGGTCTCAACTTTTGGGGACTATCTCAAGATGCGCCATTGTGATGTATGGTAGTTTGAAAAGTCAAAGGGAAGGGAAGCGGACCATCGGAGGCAACTTGGATTTTTTCCTCTTGTCATCAAAAGGATTAAAATATCAAAATGGCCTACAAGCCCAACAAGAAGGAGGTCAAGGTTGGTGTTGAAAATGTCAAGAGGCAGAGGCGGCCATCGGGAAACTTGTATTTTTTTCCCCTTGATGTTCAAAAGACTGAAATCATCAAAATGACCTACGGGCAAGATGGAGAAAGGTAAAAACTTTCTCCAGTCAACGGCAAAGGTGTAGACTTTTGGAGGAAAATTGGAAAGTTTTCCTTTATGGGAAAAGGAGTTAAAAGTGTAAAAGGAAGCGTGGTTCCGCTAGGACCCACATTGGGACATGTGTCAGGCCCATTTTTCAAGGGCGGAGCTACGGGGAAAACTTGGAAAAATTTCCTTTTCCAAAAAAGAGGTGAAATAGCAGAATTTGGCTGCGGTTCCTTTGGGACCCACCTTAGGACACATGTCAAGCCCATTTTTCAAGGGGAGGTGTGGAGAAAATGTGAAAATTTCACATTTTTCCAAAAGTTGTAAAAGGAAAAAGGGAACCCGCATGCCCATTTTAAAGTGGATCTCCCATGTGGATGGTCCAAATTCAAAATAGAAATCAACAAAGTTGTGCATCTGTATCTAATTTTTCTACCATTTTCACTCCAGAGCTCCTAGAGATGTGAGTCTTCATGATTTCTCGATATTTATTACACGCCAAATAGGGAAGGGGAGTTAATTTGATATCTAAGTTTGAATAGAAAGATATGGGGTAGTCTTTTACCATTAAGATGAGATCTGACCTCTAGGCTTGATATGATCTTCCATTTTTCCTTCCTGGGCACGTAAAGAACTAGATTTGACAGATTAGGGGTAGAAGTGGTTGGCGAGTAGAGGGAAGAGTGGTCTACCAGAAGAGGGAATTGAATGGAGAAAATGTTCGAAGAGATCCATCCCCTGAACACCTCACAACTTTTACGAGATCTTACTCGGGAATCACAATTGGGATCATGGCGAGCACTGGTGCATTCAATGTTTGGATTTTTAGGGGAAAAACTCTGTTATAAATGAAGTATTATAAATTGCATGAATTTTTTGTGCAAATAGTTGGAATGTTGGAGTGTTAGAGGTCGGGACTGATTTTTCTAAGATAAAAACTTGATATAACTCATCCTTTTGAGAAATCATCTGAAGAAACCTCTTTATCTCCTTTATGTTAAATTGATCATGTCAAGGTGGTTATGAGTGTACAACCATTAACAAGCTCTGAGATTGTTCTATAAACTTTCCCCTACTGATAAATTTAATCAAAATTGAGTTAATTTGCATTATTTTCGGGAAAAATTTGTGTTTGCTTCATCCCTGAATGTTTGCAAGTAGTTTTCTTGTTCTGTTGCAATTTTACATTGAAATCTTTGTGAATCACACAAGATATTATCCTTGTGATAATTTGGTGGAATTTACAATTTCATTTATTAGAAGAGCTTTCATTTGATAATGAAATAAACAAATTTAAAATCATTGTGACTCCTAACATGACTATAAGATTGTTTGTTAGCCTTTGAGGGTATCTTAGGCATGATGAAATAGAGGTTGATAATGTTTAGTTAAGTTTTCCAATTTGAGCCTTCATTTTGGATCCTTGAATTTTGTGTGAAAGTACTGATCTGGGCCTCCATTAAAGCACATATTTTGGTTAAAGGAACATCCTAGCTATCCCAAAGCATTTTGTTGTTCAATATCTCCATTTTTTTAAAATTCCTCAAGTAATCTAGTGAATCAAGTTCATTTATGCCTCACCTCCCACAAAAAATTCATTTAAAAACAACCAATCATACCCATATTAATACCCCTATTTTTCATGTGTGTATACAAATGCATAATTTGTACTACCAAAACATGTACAAACAATCAGGTTTTCATTGTTTTTAGTGGCCTAAAATTTGCTTTTAAAATATCTCCATTATCTAGAGTAACAACTTGTGAGAGTTAGGTTTTGTTGCATTGATCATATTTTCTTCAAGGTCTTCTTAATAATTTCACAAGGAAGGATATCCCCATCTCCTCCATAAACAACAGGCTACAAAAAGGGTCCTCTCACCCTGGTTGAAAGGCACAACCATAAAGTAGTGAGGATAGGTCAAATCCTCTTGACGGTGCTACCAATTTCTCCACATCTAAGTGACAAAGAGTAAGTTGCATTTCATCCCCAGCTACAAAATGACTCACTACATCCTCTGCTTGAATCTAAGCTTCTTGCAAAACCTCTCGATGCTACTCGGATTCGAGGGAGAATCAATTTGGCTACCAACCTTGTGAATCTGAAAAAACAATTTAGGGGCATTTGTGCCCATTTTACGAATATCACTAACAAGGTTTGCTCTTATCACTCCGGTATAAGGTCTCACAATCTATATACCATTATTTTGATATACCGAACCTTTCTATATATGCACCCTTCTAATATACCTGGTAGTACGTGGAAGAAGCTCACCCTTTCTATATACGTGGTGGTACGTGAAAGAGGCATTAATGTACCTGAAAGAATTCAATACATTGTACCAAGACAATACTAAAAGGTGTTTGTGTAATTATTGACACCGACTCTAAGAAAAATCCTCCTATGTGTGCGTAACATCACTATATACTCGGATAATTTCGTAGTCAAGATTTATGTCGTCAATCGTTCACGATGATAGGATGGCTCATAGTGTGTGCATTGTGTCTTTATTACTCCTCGTCGATTTAAAGGGTTGATTCTTAGACAATGTTGTTGCAGCCTATATTAGGCGTTAAGTGCGGTAGTAGTCATGTGACAAATTTACTCGTAAGAACTTCCCATAGGCACCATATATACTAAATTCTACAAATGAGATCTAGGATCTCGTGAGTGTTATAGAACCAATTTTTACTATTTTGGATTACAATTCTCTGCCAGTTTCTGAGAAGTTACAATATTTTTGGTTGACTATGGCAACCTACAAATTAGTACAATATATTGAAGTATGCAATTACATTCAAAAATCTAGAAAAATTGAATGACAAGTAATTTTGTTTTGTTTTCGAGGGCCTTGGTGGCCTCCAATGACCAATACAACCCTCTATGCAAAAACCCCACAAAAATGGCTTAAAATGCATTTTTGATCACCCCTCCTTTGCAAAAAAATGGTCGAATGAAAAGATATGTAGAGAGGAAGAAATTATTATTAGCCTAAAAATAGGGTTTTTCCCACTAAAAATTTAGCTATGGATTTAGCTACAACTAACAGGTTTAATGGCCACTAAATGTAGTAGGTCTACCAAATATGCCGCTCTGTTTTAGCTCTAAAAAATCAAATGGCTTTAGTGGGATTTAACCCATGCACCTCCCACTCCTAAAGCTGATGCGCTATCCACCAAGGCGCTTAGACTTGTTTGAATATAAACGCAACATATTTTATTTAAACAAGTGAAAAATTGACTAACCTTGCAAAATGGTGACGTGGTGCATGCAAGATCCACGTGTTGCTCTACTAGAGGAGAGTGGGGGCGGATTAGGGCTTCATTTGCACCAAAACAAGATCTGAAAACTTTCCTTCGCTATTATTTGATCTCCACAACTTTTTATTTGTTTATTTGCCATTTTTATTGATATGTCGCCTCTTTTAACTTTTTATTTATGCAGTTGCATTGTATTTCTCACCGTTTTTGGTTACATTGATTTGCTTTGTTTTTTTCTACATTTTTTTATTATATCCATCATATTGTGGTTTTTGCCTCAGATGTGTTCGATTCTTGTTTTAATAGTTGATCACCCTTTGTAATTACAGTTGTAGGTCATGTGGACGATTAGGCTATCCCGGGAGACTCGACCCAACATCTTTTTATTGATCCACGACTATTTTATATTTTTTCATTTGTGCGGGTTTCGATGCCACATTTTGGGTAGCACGAAGCAGTGCTTGGTGACTATTAGATTACAAGAATATGCAAAAAAAGACTCTTCCGTTTGGTGGATACAAGGGCAATACGCCAATGTGTTTTGCAGGATAAGCAATGGAGGTTCTTTGATCGATTTCCTTTTCTATTTCAGGATCAAAACTTGCATAGAGACCTTATCTCGCCCTTACTCACCTTTCAAAAACAAAACAATGCCGGACCATATATTGAGACATCGCATGACTTAGCTCTACATAGTCCTTTGCGCAAGTAGCTCGTCGCTTTAGCTTGAATGTGAATGTAATTCGATGAAAAACCCTTCAAATAGCCCACTCGGAAAAACCAGGGACCCAATGCAATGGTAGAGCTCAATCACAGGCTTGGTGGGAGGCTTGAAAACCAGGCTACAAGATGGATTTCACATAGGAGGTTGTGGGACTGCAGGGAGATGTGGGAAGTTGCATGAGGCAAAGATCGGCTCTTCAAGAAGAAAATTTCTTCTCCATAATTGTTCTTCCTCTGCAACCTCTCTCCAACCTTTCCAGGAGCTTCAATTCACTCTGGTACCAAATGTAAATTGAGCAATAGAGGTGGAAGCTTGATAACTTTATTAAACTCGATCAACAAAGTTACAATGGGTGGAATGTAATACTTATAGGTATTTTACAGCCATGTGCAGACAAATGGAAAGTTGCACAGGTACAATTGAAATCACAACAGACTTCCAAAATACATCCGGGAAGCAACAATTAATTAAATACAAACAAATGATAAGTTGCAACTATGCAACAAATAATCCTACGACTATGTAATATGAAAAATATGGTTTAAAAACCATATAACAATAATAATTAATTAATAACAATAGTTAAATAATTAATTATAAAATGCATAATTAATTATCCTAACAATTATTTTATTTCATTATTTCTAAAACTTAAACATCAAAGATTCTATTTTTTTGTATCATTTTAATTTCATTTATATCTTGCCTTCATTAATCACAACTATAACATACAAGAATTTACATTAAAAAAATTTCCTCAAAACAAAGTTCTCGCAAGAACTTGACTCTGGGTGGTTGAAAAAACCCAAAAAAATTACATTAAAAGGAAACTTCCTTGAGAAAATATTTATGTTTTCTATCTCATAAAAAGGTCCTCCTCACTTTCGTAAGGCGTCTCGAAACCATAACTAAAACCTAAGAATTTCCCGTAGTTTATAATAATGATAATTATAATTGTTATTATTATTATCTAGTAACACGATTGAATGAGTGTTCATGATTCTAAAACCCAAAATATCTTAGACGATACCTATGAAACTTATGACTCATGCGGATCATATCAAAATTCTATTCACGTCCCACAAATTCCTTAAAGCATGGTCATTCGTCAAATATAGTCATGGTATGATTAAAAGTACTTGTAACTTTCTACTTACCCCAAGTCTTTTAAGCGATGTAGGGATTTTGAATTTGATAACCAATAATTGTTAACTTGCAACGAAACACACATTACTATTTGTGATGTTTTGTAAAACAAGTCTTATAAAGAGTGTCCACAACCTTATCGACGAGGAATAACGATGTGAGGCACTACACGCTTGATAAATATTAATAGATTAATTACAATAAGAAAATGTCCATAAGGTAATATATTATCATCCATGCATATTTCTAATAAATCCTTAAATGTTATGGGATTTGGAATAAAACCATACTTAGAAGCGCATGTATAAGGCCTCATTTTGTCCTTCAAATATCACTTGAATTTAAGAACCCCTCTACAACTAAAAGAAAATGTAAGAAATTACATGTAAATCCTTTACTGCATTTAAACCTAGACAACAAAATATTGAATCAAATCGATACAATGGAATAACAGTTTTAATGAAAGAACAATTTCTTGTTATTGTTTTTCATTTTGTCAATTTCAAAATTTCAATTGCATTGATGGTTTGAGTGAATCATTTATTTGTTGTTAGTTTTTTTATTTTAATTAAATGATTTATTATTGTTTTAAACTGTATTTTTCATACCACGAGAGATTCGAGATAAAATATTATAAGATTCCTAAAATTGCAAAAGAATTATTAGTTTTTGTTCGGTTAAGTAATTAGAATTAGGATTATGTATTTCATGAAGGAAACACCACTTTTAGCACAAATATTCCAAATTTTAATCACAAAAGTTTAAAATCTTCGCTTTCATGTGGGAGACCCTCTCCAATGAAATAGCTTACAATTGAGAGAATGTTAATGGTGTGCACTTCAAGTGTCACTAAATAAATTAAATTTCTAAGGACCCAAAGTGTTAGAATGTTCGTGTATTGGAATGGAATCAAAGATCGTGGTGTTTTTATTTTGCATTGCGTCTTGCTTAATGTCTTGAATACTTAACTTTTCCCTTCTAACTTCCCACAAACTAGCTCCTAGGCAACCAAATTTAATATTAGGATATTCTTCATTCTCACCCAAAAAAAATATCGATTTTCTTTCAATATTGATAAGAAAGATTATAGATTAAAATCACTTAAGGAATCTTCTGAGAGCCATCCACATTTGTACAAAAACGCGCAGAAGTTTGCAAAAAAAAAAATTGAACACGATTCGTAGATGATGATGAATGGGCAGTTCATTGGCACATGGAACAACCCTTTACAACAAGGGGAATTTCAAAATTCACATTTCTTTAAATGTGGGTATGATATAAAAAGATAATTACAATCTTAACAAGATCCACAAGAAAACAAAAAAACACATTAAGGAATTAAATGATATCCATTCATGCAATCAATATGAAAATCATAAGACATCTGTAAGTTAAACAAACACAACACAAAAAACTGAATCTTTCAAAATTGTGTTTATCTGATGAGACAACTTTTATTAGTATTGATGGCCAAATCGACCCGTAGGACATAAAAAAAGCCTATACGTGTTTAGATACTTGTTCCTACGTGTGTCTAGTTTTCAGATAAATACTCTTCCTACATTACCTATCAAAACCAAAATACAAGATTATTATTTAGCAGCCTATAGTTTCAAATTTTACATATGCATTTACCAAAACCCTCATAGCACCTTAAAAATTTTATTAACTTCACTGACAACGATTTGACCACCTTCTTCCAAATTGAGAACCTTGACAAGTCCATCATCTGTTAGAAATGCATAGTGCCTGGACCAAAATACCTGCACTACTTGAATAACACCAAGGTGACCAAAGCTTGCACTAACTGTTGAAGAAGCACACCAATCTAGAAATTAGGGAAAAACTTAATATTAATATTAAAACTTTTTTACACCCTTGGAATCTAATCGCTGTCGAATAAGGCAGTCCAGATAACTGTTTGCTTTTAATATTTGTTAATTAATTTTATTTTGAAGTCCATGCAACTATTTTTTAATTTTTTTATATTTGTTATGTATTTATTTATTTTTTAAATTTATAAAATTTGGACATTTGCCAATCAATTTATAGAAAAGGGAAGTTGACACTTACAAAACAACTTATGAAAAAGCGTTGCAGGGCACATGTCAAGCAATATATGGGAAATGGCTGCATGCAATGAGTTATATGTAGGCCTAGTGACTTAAATATACATGTATTTTTCATTTTTCAATTTTACAAATACTTTTTTAAGTCACTTTAGATATTAATTTAGTTATATACGCATTCCTCAAATATTTATTATGTATGTTGTTGGTAGCATTATAAATTTTCGTTTTTAAGTGTATTATCCTATTTTTCCGAGTTCAAAATAATAAATTTTGACTTTTTAATAAATAAATCATAACATATTTACATAAAAATTTAGCTATCATAATTTTTTTAATTTTAAATTTAATCATTTATACACATTCAATAAAATATATTGAACATTTTTCTTATTATTAAAAATATTAATAGTATGTATATCTTAAATACATCTATATGAAATAAGTCGAGAGATATCCATTTAAAGAATCATATGTTGTATTTTCCACATACAACATTGACTAATAACTAAATTACATTTTCTACCAATTGTAAGCAATGAAAACTACAAGCAAAAGCAGAAGTAAGTCAATAATGAAAAGCAAACCTCCCTTACAGTCTTCTTGCAAACCTCAAGATGAGATTGTTGAAGTGTTAATACACTTGTTGAATCTCTTGGATTTGTTTGAATGTGGATGCTCCAATTTAGTCTCCAAATGAAGAAGAAATGCTTTGAGAAAGAGTGGACATGACAATCCCGATTTGAATGTGAAACAGCGGATGTTTGTTGCACTTTCTTAGAACTTCAAAGGATTACTTGTGAAGGATACATCCTATTATTTATAATGGAAGGAGAGGATATGGAGTGGATCAAAGTTCTAAGATATTGAATGTATTTGGTTATGGTCAGGGCCGAATTAAGGTTTCGGAGCGCCCTAGGCAATACTCGGAGCCTACGCCCCCCTCGCTCGGGACCAAACCAACCAACCACCTTCCCAGTTGTTGTGCATGTTTTTTAAACGATTTCTCATGGCCTCAATCAAATAGACTAGCCTCTAGGTACTAGATCTGGATCTCATAAACAAATTGAAATAATAATAACAATAACTTACAAAGTCACCTAACTCCTGAGTGTGCGGCCAAGATGGTTGGATAAATATTTAAACAAAGTCGAATGACTCTGAAGAGCACACTATTGGCAGCTTCCTGTACATACAAGAATAAGGTATTTTTAATTAAGGCTAAAATTCTAAATAGTAAAGCTCCAACATTAAAATGAAATCAATGGTCGCCTACACTACTGCTAGTCTATGTCTGCTAGAGGTAAAAAATAGTAGACAGTTGATAAACTAATTGATTGAGATGAAATTTGAAAACAAAATATCCTCTAGACTGGGGCCAGAGTTGGGTAATCTTGGATGACAATGCAAATGGGCGGTTCAAACAATCAGGTTCAGGATTCCAATCCAAGAATGAATATCTGTTTGGCAAAATCGATATGCAAATCAAGTTGGTGCCCGACAACTCGGCAGGCACTGTAACTGCTTACTATGTAAGTTATTTAGTCATAATTAATTTGACCTCGTATTGCTCTAAATGGTTTGGCAAATTCCCTGATAAAAATATTGATGCAGCTGTCGTCACAAGGGGATAAGCACGACGAAATAGATTTTGAGTTCCTGGGAAACCTGTCTGGAGATCCCTACATTATGCACACTAACGTCTTCTCTCAAGGCTTGGGCAATCGCGAAATGCAATTCTACCTCTGGTTTGACCCAACTGCAGACTTCCACACTTACTCTGTGCTCTGGAATCCCCAACAGATTGTGTAAGTATTCTATTACTACTTACCATTAATATAATTCCACACTGTTAATTATTTTCTACCAGCTTGGGCGTTACAATTACCTTATAATTGTCATGGCCATTGGCACTGCAGATTTTCTATGGATGGAACTCCGGTGAGAGTGTTTAACAACAACGAGAGTTTGGGCGTGGCATACCCTAAAAATCAAGCAATGAGAATATATTCGAGCCTGTGGAACGTGGACAAATCAATTGGGCAACCAGAGGAGGTGCAGTGAAGATAGATTGGAGCAACGCCCCCTTCGTTGCCTCCTACCAAAATTTTAATGCACAGGCGTGCACTGCTTCCTCTGATTGCTCTGCAAATTCATGGTACGCTGAACAAGCATTGGATTCGAGTGAGCAGCAGAAGCTTGAATGGGTGCGCAAGAATTACATGGTTTATGACTACTGTTCTCGACACCAAAAGGTTTCCACAAGGCCAGTGTTGGTCCGCTGGAAAGCCTTAGCCGACATAATTAATTTTTTTGAAAATTAGGCCGCCCCTCCCCATTGAGTGCCCTAGGCAACTGTTTAGGTTGCCTAGGCAAGAAATGCCCAGTTATGGTAGTTTTGATGGATTGCATATCCATTTAGGGGTAGTGAATTTTGATTGGAAATAAGCTTTCATTCAAGAAGTTGGTTGTACATGCATTATAACTAGTACTTCGCCTTTATAGGTTGTTGTAAGTGGTGTGGAGTAAGGTAGTTTAACTTGTGTGACTAGGATATAGTTGAATTGGAGTATGGGCAGATAAAAAAATTAATTTATATTTAAATAAATAATTAAATTAGCTAAGGGATTTGAATGGGTAATTAACTATTTAATTAGATTAGCGAAAGGACATAGGAGTATAGTGTTAGCATGATTATAATTAAATTAATTAATTCTAAAAGTAATGTGGATGAATTCATAGAGTAATATAGAATTAATTAGTTAAATTCATTTTTAAAGGGATGTGAATGCCTTTTAGTGAGATGTGGTAGGATAACTTGGTCTAGAATACATTCTAGAACCAATTTTGGTGTATTATCCAAAGGGTGTGCATTATTAAGAAAGACTAGAAATATACAACTTGTGAACACTTATTTCACTAAATTTGAACATATTCCAGGTGAATATGGACTCAAAGATACAAGTTTTGGATGAAATCTATCACCTTTTTAACTATATTAGATTCCATTTTTGTCTATACTGGATTCCATTATTACTATTATTGGATTGCATTAGTAATAATATTGGATTCCATTATTTTCATTATTAGACTTATTGGAGTTCTAATTTCACTAATATTTGATCCCCATATTACTATTATTGGATCCAAATTTCACTATTATTGGATTACAATTTTTCTATTATTGGATTCCAATTTTGCATTTTGTAGATTTTCAAGTTTGGGGTATGTAAGGTTAGTGGCCGCTAACTATTATAAGGTATGATTCTGTTGGATTAATATATATAAAAACTAACAATAACTTTCTGCAAAAGAAAGTTCAAACTAAGCCTCGGATTTTGAAAAGGAGATGCCATCACTTTCAATTTGAAATTTTAGAAGCCTCGATGTAATATTAGTAGTGGCTAACTATTATAAGTCATGATCCCATTGTATTAAATTATAAATAAAAAACTAGTTCAATAAATCACCATAATAGAAAGTTCAAAGTGCAAGCCTCACACTTTCAAATTGTAAGACTCGCACTATCGAATTGAGAGCCTCACACATTCAAAGTGGGAGACTCATACATTCCATGTGGGAGACTCACACTTTCAAAGTTGCAAGGTTCGCACTTTCAAATTTGTGAGGCTCACACTTTCAAAGTTATGAGGCTCACACTTTAAAAGTGTGAGCCTCACAACTTTGAAAGTGTGAGCTTCACACTTTCAATGTTTGAGGACTCACACTTTCAATTTTTATTATGTGCATCCTTGATATTGGCATTGGCCTCAAATGCTAATGGTGTTATTTTGATTTCTAGTGGAACTTATAATAAAATTACATGCTCACCCCGAAATATACCTTATTTTTTATGATTCTCCCAAAATATGACCTTTTTTATTTGATATTATAATAGTGAAATTATTGCAGCAAAATAAAGAACATGTGTCATTTGGTCTTTCTATTTTTTTGGTAATTTTATTTTGGTAGAAATAATGTTATTTTTTCTTATCTCAATCATAGCATTGTAACAACTCAACTCTTCTTTTCTTAGATTGTACATGACATTAATTTTACTAATGTTAACTATAATAAATTATATCTTTGATTTATCAATAAAAGTAGACAACATCATTGGGAGCTATGTATATCACAAATTCAATTACTGTGAAAGATAGTGGAATTTAGGCTTGTAAATTGTTCCATTCTACGTATAAACGATGAGTCACTTACTTCCATAAGAAAGAAAAATAAATAATCCTTACCAAAATGTAAGAAAAATGCTTGTGAGAAACGTAGTCATACACCCTTAGAGATACATAGATGATTGAACCAATATTGTATAGTTTACATCAATCACAAGACACATTGTACCACAATTATATTCTTTATGAGTTTATAAATGCCACTACCTTTTTCCCAAAGGTTGGTCGGTGTGAATGAGCTACATTTTCATCACACCCCTAATTGTGGAATAACACTTTTTACAATTTATTTTCACAAGTCTCCCTCTTGTAGCCCATTCTCTTATCCTTGTTTAATTTGATTAGATCTTCAAGGGTTAATTCAATGAATATATAACTGCCATGGCCTTGATTTTATTGAAGAATTTGATAAGAATCTAGTTTTCAAAGAATCTAAAATCCAAATCAATGAATTGTACTTACACAATCCAAATAAATTATGCATGTTTAAAAGAGTAGAATAAACATGGAAATATTTTTTAGGGTTAAACCAGAGGTATATATGTTGCTCCATGTCTCATTTATCTCCACTGGACACATTGGTTTGGAGAACAAATAACTACCCATGCCTACAAACTCAAAGCTATCCCATCATGCTCTGAGTTCTATGATGATAGATTTAGCTCATAATACCAAAACTTATGTGACATCAATCTTTATTTACATACTAAAGTTCCCAAAAAAATGTTCCCTTTGATTGGAATCCATTACCTACACCACTATCAATTAGTGACATCAACAACCACAGAAAACAACAATCTTTGTGTCAAAATATCACTAAAAAATATGGGAGGTTGCCTTAATACTATGTTAACCCCTAAAATTCATCTAATGTTCCCAATTATTAGATACATTGAGATAACTTGAAATAGTTATAAAAATTTTTGACATGAAAACAAATAACAAAACAATCTACTTATGCACCTAAGCCAAAACTATAAACTAAAATAGAGCACATAAAATACATTGTGAGACAAATGAAAGGAGGATATCAATACAATAATCTACTTATCCACCTAATTAAATATTTCAACCTAAAATAGATTTATGTGAAGGATGAAAACATCTCTTAACATGTAGAAAATGAAAAAAATTAGACCGTAACAAGATGCAACCAAATAAAAAGAATCATAGATACAATGAATATAAATAACTTAGCGATGGGAGGGAGAAGCAAGGAGCTCAAGGAGAGAGACAAGGTTTCAAACAAAGATGGGCGGAAACCGACAACAGGAAGATTTTGCACTGGGGAGACAGTCTTAGAGGACCATTCTACAACGAAACAAGGTAAAGACGAGACTAGACTTGTGTCCAGGAACCATGTGGGAAATGGGGCCCCTAGATCGTATGTAAAAATATTGAGATTTGGGAATGAAATAAGGTTATGTATCATTCAAAAAAATTAAACAAGGTGAATTGGGAAACTATATATAAATCCCTAATAGAATTACTGATAGGAATTTGAGCAATATGGAGAATTTTTAATAGAGAAAATTGTTGAGGAAGACCCAATATAGAATCAATAAGATCTTTGTCTGTTCTGAAATGGAAACCTAAAGGGCATATGGAAGTAACAAATTTACCAAATGGTTTCTTCTTGTTCAGTTTTAATAATCTCGAAGACCCCCAAAGAATCCTAAATTATGGTCAATTGTTCCCGGGAAGCTCTTGACTGTTCCTAAGGAAATGGACTCCTATGTTCAACCCTGATAAAGAAAATATAAATCAGTTTCCTATTTGGGTGAGGTTACCAGGTCTTCCATTGGAACTATGGGATGTAGATGTTATTAAAGGGATTGCAAACACTCTTGGTACCTATGTTGTTTGTGGATAATGTGACCCTTACAAAAACACGTGTTGTTTGTGCTAGATTCTATATCTACTCTTTGATGGGTTCAAATTTACCCAAATCCATAACTCTCTGATCTAGACTGGGAAGATGGGAACAAAGAATTGATTTCAAAAATTACCCTAAAAATTTGAGAAATGCCAAGGATGGGGGCATGTAAAGCAATAGTGTAAAATGATGGTTTCAAAGGTTTATAAGGAGAAGCCAGTTAAGGAACATGATAAAGGTAATGAATTTTCTTCTTTGTAACATAATACAACAAGGAATACTAATCGAAATAAAGGCAATAGTATTACTTATAAAAATGGAGAGAGGTGAAATGTAAATCAAAAACTAGATTGAAATTTGAAATTCGAATGATTCCCAAGATGCCTTGTTGAATGGAAAGGGTAGATTACGGAAGTTGGAAGAACCATGTTCCTATTTCCCATTATCATATTTATCCATGTGGGATACACATGTTTCCCACATCATATGGCATAGAATCACATGAAATATCGAGTTGTATAACATTCAATATCGTATTAATATTGTTATGTTGGATAACATTCAATGTGCATGTGAGTGAGATGGGTCTTATCATCTCGTAGTTGGTGCCTCGATAGGGTTTCATGTCTATCCATATGAGGTTGTCTAATATCTATAAATATTACACTTCTTGCATTGTTATGTAATCTGATTTCATGATCAATAATATTTTGAGGCTTCCGTCCCTCTTTGGTCATCGCAATCTTATTCTATTCTATCATTTGGTATCTAAGCTATACCATTATTATCATTTGGTATCGTATAAGCAGTTCTATCCAAGCAAGGTCAAGAGGAGCACTATCGAGAGGATCCATTGAGAAGAAGATCTCGCATCAAAGGAGAGCCATCAAGCATCCTACAACCTCCATTCCTTCCAAGCATCCTCAACTAAAATTTGACCTATCCACTTATTTGGAAGGTAAATTTTTTTGATTAGTCATCGCATAGCCAATTGATCCAACATATTGGCGGAATATTTCAGATTTGGAGATCTTTAAAAAAAAAAAAAAAAAAAAAAAAAAAAAAAAGAGATCTTAAAAAAAAAAGGAGAAAGATCTTGAAAAAAATTGCAGATCTAAAAAAGATTCTAAAAAAAAATCAGATCTCGAAAGTGGAGGTGTGAAGAATTCGGGAGCAAAGGTCAAGCAAATCCCACAACAAAATTCCAGCAGAGATAGCTCTTAGAAAAAAGGACATAACTTTTTCATACAATGTCAGATTGATGTGTTGTTTTTTTTTCTAGAAAGATAAGAAGGAGGCACACAACTTTTCAGTTTACATCATCTTCAGATTCGGCCTCTACATGTGACGAAAAGTCTGTACAAGTCGATCATTTTTTTCAAAAAAAAATCAGATCTAGCTGGTAAATTGGTAAGATCTCAAAAAATAAGATTCAAATTCTTCTGAAATTTTTTGGGTTTCAAGAAAAATATTTTATGATGCTTCTTTCAAAATTTTAGAAAACCCAGATCACGGTTTGTGAGAAAAGGTGAAAACAATATTCAGATTGTTTGTTTGGATCTTGGGAACAAACAAGTCAGCGGTTCAATTCCCACTCTCTCCATATTTTTTATTAAATTATTTTTTTGGAAAATTTGGAGAAATTACTAAATTTTGGGAGATTTCCAAATTTAGAAGCTCACCAAACACATTTAGAGCCACCGCTAAATTTAGCGGAAAAACACCTATTGGGGGTAAAAATATTTTTGGCCTAAATTGTGTATTTTGTGATTCTAGACCCTTTTTCTAAAGAGGGGGGACACAAAAACTTCATTTTGATGTACTTTTAGAGCATTTTGTACTAATATTGGTGCATAAAGTGAAAAAAAAAAAAAAAGTGCAAATTTTTTATTTTATGTTTGGTTCTATCACACGAGATCTTTGATCTCATAAAGAAATGTTCGCTCGTATATATACGGTGCCTCTGGGAAGCGCTTACGGTGATGCCGTCGCGACTACTACTGCACTTAATGCCTAACACAACTGCCTAAACGTCATCTGGGCATCGACCCTATAAAATCGATGGGGAGTAATAAGGACACAATACACACACATTTGAGCCCTCCCATCCGTTTGTGCTTGCACAAACCCCTCTCCGTACTGTCTACGTACCACGTACTAAATTCTTTCACGTGCGTTAACACCTCTTTCCGTACTGACGGGTATATTGAAAGGGTGATCTTCTTCCACGTACCGACGGGTATATCGGAAGGGAGCGTATATAGAAAGGTTTGGTATATCGGCCTGACGGTATATTGAGAGGGAGACCATAAACCTGGAGTGATAAGAGCCTTACCCTTTGTCAGAAATTCAGAGTTTCAGAAATTTAGATTACAGAAATGGGTGCACAAGCACCAAAGTTCTTCTTACCAGATTCACAACTACTTAGAGGAGACAACTATGCTGCATGGAAACCGAAGATCAAGATGTTACTTGAGTTTGAAGACCTATGGACAATTGTAGATGGAAAACAACAAGATCACTTGATGATGGAAGACAACAAGTTCAATTTGACAGGGCCAATCAAAAGGCCAAGTTGATCATCTTGTTTAGCGTAATGGATGATGTGCAACCCCACATTAGAGATGCCACATCGCCAAGGATGCATGGGATAAGTTGAGCACAGTCTATGAGGCAAAGAACAAGAATGCCATCCTCAACCTACTATCACAACTGCATACTCTCAAGTTCAAGCACAATGAGAAGGTTGAAGTTTTTTTGAGACGAGTTACTACTTTGAGGGCATCTCTATTGGCATTGGGAAAAGAGATAAGTGATGAAGACCTCGTACCAATTGTGTTGCGAGCACTTCCTCCTTCCTACAGAATCTTTGTGACAACTATCAATATGAGTGAACACACAGTCACCTTTGAGAAGTTGGTCAATCTACTCCAACAAGAAGAGGCAATGAACAACAAAGATCATGAAGATGAGCAAGCACTATCTTCCAATCATAAAGGAAAGGGGAAATTTCAGTCCAATCACAAGAAGTCCCAACAAAATCAAAGTCAACAAAGGGACCAAAGTCAACGAGACAACACCAAGAAGTGTCCCATTTGCAATAGAGGGGGACATGACATCAAATATTGTTGGTACAATTCCTACAAAAAGGGTTCATCAAGCAATTCAAAACCCAATAACCAACAGGGTAACAATAATTCAAATAAAGGGAAGTCCAACAACAACAATCAAGGGTAGAAAAATGGTAATTGGCAAAGAAAACCCAAACAACAAGGGTACATTTCCGAACATGAGGATGATTCAGATGAAGGACACCACATGTATTCTACTCAATTTGATGAAGAAACCAAGTCCACACAAGATATCTGGTATGTTGACTCGGTGCAACTCGACACATGACTAGATGCAAGGATTGGTTCTACACACTACGTGACTCACCTAACAAGAACCATGTGTCATTAGGTGATGACTCATCATACAGTGTCAAGGGGATTGAAACATTTCACTACCTCTTGGAAAGCATGACTGCAAAATCACAAATGTATTGTATGTACCTGGGTTGACCAAGAATTTTCTATCAGTTAGTCAACTCCTTGATCACAACTTGAAGTTGGATTTTGATAGTAATAATGGAGAAAAAGTGTGCTTGATAAGAGATAAGTCAAGAGGTTCCAAGATTGTAGCAAGAGCCTCCAATGTGGGACGCATGTTCCAACTTGATTTTGTCCACAAGGATGATCAAGCTCTAGTGGCCAAAGACACACAATCTGCAGAACTATGGCATCGTAGATATGGTCACATCAGTTTTGGCTATCTCCAAACACTTCAAAAGGGCAACATGGTGAAAGGATTGCCTACACTCAAGCACAACACTAACAAGTGTCACAATTGCCTAGCTGAAAGCAACACAGAGTACCCTTCCAGAAGAACACATATAGAGCTAAGGGAAAGCTTGATTTGGTGCACACCGATCTTTATGGGCCCATGCAACCAAGTCATTCTGGATGTCAATACTTCATGCTTTGTGTTGATGACTACTCAAGAAAGATGTGGATATATTGTCTAAGAAACAAGAGTCAAGCCTTTGAGACATTTCAGAAGTTCAAAGCACTTGTTGAGAATGAAGTTGGTCACAAGATCAAAACTCTCCGCTCAGATCGAGGGGGGGAATTCACAAGCAATGAGTTCAAGACTTACCTGAAGCTCATGGGATTCATCGACAAATGCCTCCTACTCACACACCACAACAAAATGGTATAGTTGAGAGAAGGAATCGTACTATCATGGAAATGGTGCGATGTATGATTGATGACTCAGGTTTAACAAAGACATTTTGGGCAGAAGCTACAAGAACTACAGTCTATTTGTTGAACAGAGTGCCCATAGTAGCTCTTGAAGGAGTGACACCTCAAGAAGCATGGTCAAATCGAAACCATCAATTACACACCTAAGAGTATTTGGGTGTAAAGCTAGCATGCACATACCCAAGAAGAACAGAACAAGTTGGATATGAAAGCTGAGAAACTGATATTCATTGGATACAATGAAGAAGCACTTGGGTACAGATTATGGGATCCAAAGCAAAGAAAGTATACACAAGTAGGGATGTTGAGTTCTTTGAGAAGAAACAAGCAGATGCTCCACTCAACGACTCAACAAACATGCAGAATACACCTCTTGTGAAGACATAATTTGATGTTCCCACTGAAGATGACAGTGATGAATTGGATGATGGTGAAAACTTGGATCCACCACAAGCCAATGGAACAGCTAAGAAGTTACCTAAATGGTATACTCAATTAATAAGAGATGCAAATTTGGATGAAGCACCTAGCACATCATCCAATCCTAGACCTAGAACTCGCAGTCAAGCTCATGAAGAGGTCAATTATGCCCTAATGAGCAAAGTTGTTGAAACAGTTGAGCCATCTACAGTTCAGGAAGCCCTACAATCAAAAGCTTGGAAAGATGCCATGGATTCAGAGTATCACCGTGATGAAGAACAACACATGGCAACTTGTCGACCTTCCACCAGGGAAGAAACCCATTGGATGCAGATGGATATTCAAGACTAAGTACAAATCGATGGGACTATTGACAAGTATAAAGCAAGGCTTTGTAGAAAGAAAGGGGTATGCACAACAAGAAGGCATTGATTATGAGGAGACATTTGCTCCCACAACCAAGATCAAGACAATCAGGATGATCTTTGCTCTAGCTACACAATTTGGTTGGAAAGTCCACCAAATGGATGTGAAAAGTGCCTTTCTTAATGGATATTTGCAAGAAGAAGTCTATATGACTCAGCCAGAGGGTTATGTAATACTAGGAAAAGAGATGATGGTATGCAGACTCATAAAATCTCTATATGGCCTAAAACAGGCACCCTGGGCATGGTACATCAAAATTGATGAGCATCTCATAAGTCATGGATTCGAAAGGAATCCTTATGACCCCAATCTCTACCTCAAAAAGCAAGGGGGGGAGATTGTCATTATGGTTGTTTATGTCGACGATCTAGTCATTACAGGTAGTTCTATGAAGATGATCGATGCAACAAAGAAGGATTTTAATCGATCGTTCGACATGACAGATCTCGGCTCATGCACTATTGTCTTAGGTTGAAAGTATGGCAAAAGAGAATCATATCTTTGTGTCACAGTTGAAATACACCAAGACAACACTCGAGAAATTCAGGATGATGGACTGCACTCCTATTGCTACACCTATGGAAGTGAGACTTCAGTTATCTCGTTCCGATCCATCACCACCGGTGAATGCAACTCTCTATCGGCAATTGATCGGGAGTCTCATTTACCTAACATATACTAGACCAGATATCATCTTTGCAGTCATCTATTTATCACGCTTCATGCAAGAACCAAAAATATGTCATTGAAAGCAAAGAAAGAGAATACCGAGATATCTAAAGGGTACAATTGACCTTGGTCTCAGAGTACAAGAAGAATGACAACTTCTTCTCGACAGATATTCGATTCGATCATGCAGAAACATGGATGATAGGAAGTCAACATCGTAGCTTCGTCTTCTTTATGGGATCTTGACCGATATCATGGGGAAGCAAGAAACAAACTTTGTTTCTCACTCTTCTACAGAAGCAGAGTATCGAGCAGCAGGTGAAGTTGTTTGTGAAGCAATATGGCTACGCCGAATACTGGAAGGAATTGGTCTACCACAATGAAATCTACTCCAAAGATATGTTGATAATGAAGGAGTTCTAAAGCTTGTTCACAATCCAGTATTTCATGAGAGAACCAAGCATATTGAAGTACAGTTCATTTCATACGCGAGCATGTCTCAAGCACAACATACAAATCCAGCTTCTATCCTACAACTTAATGTAAGGCGATGTTTTCACTAAGTCACTTGCACGTGACAAATTCACACTGTTCAGAGAGTTCCTCTCCACTTCATTGGAAACTATGCAAAATTAAGGGGGGGAATGTTAGCATAATTTAGCATAGGCATATTTATTGCATTTTATTGCATTGTCTTTTATTTAATAATGTGCAACATGTGCACTCTAGTCTAGTGACTTGCATTCAATATTGTTATGTTGGATAACATTCAATATTGGTATTAGTAGTAATTACATGTGCATGTGAGATGGGTCTTATCATCTCGTAGTTGGTTCCTGATAGGGTGTCATGTCTATCCATATGAGGTTGTCTAATATCTATAAATATTACGGACTGGTAATCTTTCATGATCAATAATATTTGTGAGGCTCCGTCCCTCTTGGTCATTGCAATCTTATTCTATTCTATCATTTGGTATCTAAGCTATACCATTATTATCGTGGGTATTAAGAAATTTCATATTCATGGTATTATGGTAATTGACATGGTTATATGTACATATATATTGGACATATGTTATTTCGTCATATTGAGTAGACCTAGAAAATTGAACTAATCTTGTGATCATATGGCTATGGATGAAATTGTGAATGACATTGTTGCTTACTTGGATGATGTTTTGATTCATATATATATATAGATGATTTAAAGTTATATTTTATATTTATTTTGGATGTTTTGATGCGGCCACGAGGCCGAACGAGGTATTTTTGTTTTGTAGGTAAACATGTCACAACAAACATCGGGGATTGGAGACCAACCACATTGGAATTCTAGATGAATTCAACAACAGTCACCATGGCAACGTGTATTGTTATTTGTCTATTTGTTTTGTTGTTAGGGATTCCCATGGGGGTATCACCTTCAAATATGACCAAGGGGTTATGTGTATTATTTTATTTAGTTCCTTTTGTTTAATTTTTGTATGTGTTTAATTAGTGATGTATTTCCCCTTTTATTATTCATTAAATTGTGTCTAGATTTGTGAGTAATCATGTTGTTAAATAAATTAAAAGTTTCATAAGAATGCATTTATTAGAGTTGATGGCTCTTGGATTATGTGTTGTAAGAGATGTGTAAGTAAATTTGAGTGTGAAACACTCCACCTTCCTTTTGAAATTCGGATCTGTCCTTAGGGGCTGATTTTGGAGGCTTGTGGGACAAGTTAAACTTGTCCCACACCTCTTAAATTTGTATATTAAACTTACCTATGGTTAGGGACTACAAAATTAGGCCTCATTATGTATTTTAGGAAGGCAAGTTGTAAGTTTTTATTGCAGCTTCTTGCATGAAATTAATTTTGGTCCTTGGGGTGTGAACTTGGGTTGTGTGTGTAAGTAAAATGTCATTTATTCACCCACCTTTTTAATTATTCCTTGGAGTTTGAAGTTGAATTGTGAGGTGGAGTTGAGGATCTGTGATGTGGCATCCTAAATGGACCCACCTCACCCTTCTCTCTCCCTCTTGTATTTATTCAAATTCCTTGGCTTGTTTTGGGGTTACTTCATTTTGGGGACTTCATTTTTGGCTACTTTTTTGGTTTTGAGCTCTGATAATTTTGAAAGAGAGTTAGACATTTTTTTGGAATTCTTGTGGATTGCTGGATCTTTTAGAATGTCTTTATTAAAAAAATCTTGTTGTTGAACTTTTGGGGCAAACTCTACCATGGAGAGGTAGGATCTTGGCTCTTTAAAAATGTTCTTCCTTTATTGATGCATATGTGAATGATTTGAATATCTTGGTGTGTTGTTGGCTGGTTGGGTAGATTTCCTAGGTATGGTGTAGGAGAAGACTATGGGGATCTCTTGTGGGAGGCATAAGAGTTTTGGGGAGGTATAAGTGTTATTGTGGAGGGAGTTTGGGATTGGGTTCCACCTTGTAAAAGAAATAGCTTGCATTTCTTTACTCGTTATGGGGTGTCATAAGAGTGTGGGGAGGCATAAGAAAATGGGAGGTATAAGGGGTACTTGGGGAGGCATAAGGGCATGTAGGGGTTTTGAAATGATATATATATATATATATATATTGGCAGGTTTATTTAAAGGTGGACACCCATTTCCCCATTGGGAGGTATAAGCAGCTTCCCCCATAGGTCTTGCTCCTTTGGCTTGTGCATGATGAAGCTTGAGTATTGTTTGTTGTTCTTCATGTGGTTGCAAACTGCAGTATGTTTTGGATTGTGTTCTATTTGTGAAAACTAGTTTTTGTGTTGTGGAAGCCTGTTTGTTGCCACGAGTTGAAATACATTTCTTATTGCTTTGTGGTTAAGGCTCGGGGGCCAATGAGGGGGATGGCTTCTCCTCTTCATTATAATTATTGGTTGGGTGGAGAGTGTTGCCTCTCCTCCTTTTTGTTGTGATCAAAAGATATATGGTGGATCTTTTTATTGCTATTCTAGAGCTGAGGATAAAGACAAATTTCACTCTCCCCTTGGGGTTTTCTTGTTGTAAAAATTTCCGAATTCAAGTAAATGGCATTGCAATATTATTTGTTGTCGAAAGTTGCTTTGTTTTGGAAATGGATTCTACATTCGAATGTGAAAGATGTATATTTCGTAATTGTATTTGATGAATGAAAAAGAAGTTGTAAAAGAACTATTGGAGTTCAATAGAAGTTTCTTTAATTACCACAAATGGAAAGGCTCTCATTTGAAATATGTGTCTAAAATATATTGTTAAATCTTTGTTGAAAATTTTATATATATATACATATGAAGAATTATTACATTTCTCTTTAATTCGAATGCATGTTTTTAAAAAATTGAATTACATTCTTGCTTTTCACATATTGATTGAAGGAAAGTTGAACATTGAAAATTTAGAATTGAATGAATCTAAATATTTAAAGGGAGATAACAAAAAAGTTGATCCATTTGAGTTTAAGTATGATTTCTATTTTTGATTCACTGTAAACTTGTAAAATGAATATCAAAAAAATATACAGAACAACCTACATTGATGAAAGACAAGATAAAACATTAAAACAAGTTAAGGAGGAACAAAACAAATCTTAAAATAGTTATTCTTGTTTAAGAAATTTATGCAAAACTTTATTAATTGGGCAAGGGACAAAATAATGCGATTCTGAGAAAAAACGAGAAAGGAATTTTGTTTTGAGGAATCAAACTTTAACAATTAATCCTTGCAATCCAATCTAAATCTTTCCAAGTGTAATCCTCCATGTTGGTTTGGCATGTTGAAGAAGAAAGAATGGCGGATTGAATTAATTCTGTTAAGTTAAAAGTCCAGTTCACATTTTAATGGAAGGAAATACGTTTTCTTAAAATTCACCCACTTAAGTTTGTCAAAAATGAATTTTGTTGGTTCCTACGTAAATAGGAGTTCGAGCCCTTTCCAAAAAGTCCTCATTTTCCCAAATCTGAGCTTCCAGTCGAAAGTTATGGCCTTCTGAAGTTTTTACTTTGCTTGGTTAAAAACAAAGAGGGGAAAATTTTGTGAATCAGACCCACAGGCCTCAAAATTACTTAAGGCACTTTTTGCAAAAAGAAAAAAATCACAAATTCCTCCATGGCCCCACTGCCCCGCCATTTCACTTTTGGGAAAAACACCTTTGTGGGCCCGCATGTTCAAAATTTCCTTTTTGAATAGGGTGAAAAATCTTAAGTCTCCCTACTGTTTCGCTTCCTCACCTGTCACTGTGGATCTAACACGTAGCATATTTAGTCATCGGTGGAGGTGCAAATGTTTTTAGACCTTATTGTCTTTAGAAAAGATTGGCAAAAATTCCTAAGTTTCCCCACCATCCCGCCTTCCCATAGGTCACTATTGCACTTACACCTGGCTTCACTTGGTGTCGGCAGAGATGTGGGTTTTTGTTAGCCTTTGCGCGTTTTAACACAAAAGCCAATATTTGTAAATTTTCACCGACAGTCTACTCCCCTACTTGAGTTTTGGGCAGGACACATGGCGTCCCTAGGCATTGGCAGAGGCGTGGGGTTTTTGAACCTTTTTTCCCTTTCAAACAAAAAGAGTTAAAATCCAATATAACTTTAACAACCCACCTTCCCACATGGGCTCAACAGCGTGCCACATGTCCCTTGTGCCCTTTGGGAAAATTTTCATCCCCTTGCTGTTGGCCCGTCTTTGGGAAAAAAATTTCCCTTGGCCCACCTTTTGGAAAAAATTTGTCCCCAGCTCGCACACTCCGCCTTTGGGGAAAATTTTCTTCCCTAGGCTTGCAGGCCTACCTTGGGAAAATTTTCCTCCCCAGGCCCGCTGGCCTGTAACTCAAGAAATATGTGGAGTTAGGAGGACTTCTTTATATCATTGGAAAGAGGAAAAAATTTCCTATCTAATGGAATCTTTTCAGAAAACCCTTAGTGCATTAACTATATGAAAATCAAGTTGAAGTACAAAGATGAGCCTGAGAGTGGGTAATTAGGAAATTACTCCTTATTAACTTTAATGTTTAACTATAAAGCATGGGTTGACCTTTTAAGGGTCACGTTAGGGGATAAGGGAAAGTTTCCTATCCCATGCAAGTAGGAACCTTGTTTATTGTTTAGACCTGGTGGAATTAAATACCGAAGGGTATTTAATTCATTTGGCCTTTGACCCTCTAATATTGATTAGAGAAACTTAACTATAATTGGATTAATTATACTTATTAATTTTATAATGTGTTTCTAATGCATGTTACAATGGGAAAATCTCTTTTATTACATTATAATGGACTTTGAATCCTTTATTTGATAATCTGTTGCTTGAAGCCCGGTAGTGGTCACGCTTTTATTTTAAAAATAATAATTAATTATTCCATAATTTTCCTATCTAAACCTAGGTTGTTATTGGGTATCGATTGGTTGTTTTAGCGGGTGTTATAGATACTAAATGAGTTAATGACCCGAAACATCACACACTTCATGGAATGCTAATGTTGATAATTTTCTATCAATCAATAAGAAGGAGGTATAAGAAATTTTAAGTTTTGGACAAGTTAAGGGATGATATGCAACAAATTAGCAAATTGTAGTGTTTTTTCAGGATGTAATACCTCAAATATATGACCCATCCATGACGTCATATTCACCAAAACAATGCAACAACCTTTGAATACCACTACTGAGGTTGTTAGCTTAATTAATACAATCCTACACGCATACGGTTAAGGAGTAGCTTGTCCCCTGCATGTGTAACTGCTCGGGGATTTTTATTTCCTCTTGTCCGATGTTTTACACACGCATTGAATAAATCATTCCTCTCTACCATCATTGGTATTAGAGCACAGGCGTATACAACCCCTCCATTATTGTATTCACGTAACATTTTGCATTAGGCAACACTGCGGTAGAGGATAATTATAGCATTTGCAAATAGCAACAAACAAGGAGGCCAAGCCTTCCATTGCTCAAAATCGAGCCCTCTCCACTCAACGAACCATTTTGAGTTCATCATCCCTATTTTGTGTTGCAACTGATCTTCTTCTTTGAACAAAACGTATGTGGTTTTGTTTGGAAGACAATGGCATTGCATTCGGTCCCATCCTGATCAAGCGAGCCCATAAAGGAGAGTTTGAGGCATATCCATGCGGGTTGAGTCCTATATACAAAGCTAAGAAAATCCCTACGGACATACAACTGACACATGTAGTAGCAGAAATCAACGCCCATTAAAGAAAACAATTTTGCATTTCTTTGTGTGTTGTGCGTGGAGTTGGTGAGCCATCAGGAAAAGTTTCCATGGAAGGAGCCCCAGCCTACACCAAGGAGACAAGTGGTGACCTGCGTGGAGCCATGTCAGCAAGGAGCCTACGTGACCTACGTGGAGGATCTCATCAGCAAGGCCACCATGCCATCTACCTTGTATTTCTACCCACCACAAGCACTCGCGTTTGGTAGAGTCACACATTTCCAATGATCTTTGAGACTATTACGAGAAACCCTTCTCTTTGGGTTACCTCTAAGAGCCCAAGAGGACACCACCAACATCTATTTTGCCTTGCTCAATGAATTGTTGAATCATTAACATATTATTTGACGAATTGGTGCGTCGAGGATTGTTCAAATATTTACAGTTCGACGTGTGTTGTCAAGTGCACCAATCCACAAATAATTGGAGCATGGCTATGATGTAGATGATGAATGCGAAGTAGGATGCCCACAGGAGCGTCTGTGTCTCACTGCACGAGCTTATAGAGCCCATATTCGTGATAGGTTCCTTCAGTAAACATTTGTAACCATTTTTTGAACAATCAATAAATAAAATACAATTTTGAGTTTTTTGAAAATGTCTGCACCTCGCATTTTGTTGTCGGATGCCTAGTTGCTAAAAGGGCCAAATTTCGTTGCATGGAAAACCAAGATGTGGATGATTCTTCAATTTGAAGATCTTTGGGGGATCATTTTTGGCACAGACGCCCCTCCCACAGACGTTGATCTGTTGGCTAAGTATGAAAAGGCTGATGCAAAATCATTAATGCTTATCACTCTGAGCCTTTCTGATGAGGTTCAACCTCACATTCGGGAAGCAACCACTTCCTCTATGGCATGGGCCGCATTGTGTACCATCTATGAAGCCAAGAATCTGACGACGATGTTGCATCTTCAAAAAAGCTTCACACGATGAGTATGCATGATGGTAAATCAGTAGAAGCCTTCTTGTGGCATGTGGCTAAGTTACGTGCGAACTTTACTGCTCTCGGTGAACTAGTGGACGACAAGTTGCTAGTCCCGTTCACCTTGCGAGATCTTCCTTCTTGATTTCAGACACTGATCACCACGTTGACCATCACTCAACATGAGGTGAGTTTTGTCAAACTGGTGAATTATCTTCAGCAGGAAGAAACCATTCAGAATGTTCAAGAAGCCTTCGAAGACAAGGCTCTCATCATGAGGCAAAAGCATAGCAAAAGCCTCGGAAAGGGCAATCAACCCCTAGAATCGAAGCAAGCATCCACAAAGTAGAACCTTCTCAAGAGCCACCACGGCCACCCCAAAAGTAGCAGAACAACAAGGTGGATCGATGGTGCCATATTCGCTCCATGAATACGCACATGATTGCTATGACTATTATTACAACGGTTCAAAGCATGGAAACTTTGGCGAAGAGAGCACTTCTGGCAAAGGATATTCCAAGAAATCCCAATGGCGTGCTTGTAATCAAAGGCAGAAGGGTCATATTGTTTCTCAACAGGATACCTCCTCTGATGAATAGGTTCTAGACACAACTCATCCAGGACATTGTCCTAGTCTCACAAACTTCGCAGCCGTTAGAAAGTGTCTAGTTGATTGATTCAAGTGCCAACAAACACATGACTGGCAATAAGAAGTTGTTCTATACCCTAATTGACCGGCCCACTGGAGATTGGATCACCATCGCAGATAATCAAGAGTATATTGTGGCAGGGATTGGTGATGTCATCATTCCTCTTGGGACACAAAGATGTACACTCACGAAGGTGCTATATGTTCTAGGTTTGACCTCAAATATCTTGTCTGAGTTTTCTTAATCATCGAATGTAAGTTGAATTCTTTGTTGAGAAAGGGGTCAAGTCCTGCATCATTTCCTAGGGAGACTCATTTATTGCTCGAGCATTTATGAAGGGCCATCTATTTGCACTGGATGCGAGTCACTTCATCTAACATTGCTCTCTCTGCTTCAACGGCGAGTCCACTACACTATGGCACTTTCGATATGGTCATCTTTCTGTTGGGGCTCTGCATCATCTCAGTGCCAAGGAAATGGTAAGAGGGCTTCCTCCACTCTCCCATTCCTTACCTATTTACTCATGATGTCTTGTGGGTAAACAACACAGAGGTCCATTTAAATAGATCTCTTATCATTCTACTGGAGCATCTTTAGGTTGTACACACCGATCTGTGTGGACCCTTGCCAGCTAGCTTCCAAGGTTTTGAATACTTCTAACTCATCATTGATGATAACTCACAGAAAATGTGGGTATATTTCCTCCGGAAGAAGAGTGAGGCATTTACCAATTTCCAAACCTTTTGCTAGCAAGCCACCAGGCAATCTGGGAAGCCTCTCCTTCTCCTCCACTCAGATCGAGGGGTAATTTGTATCGAAGAAGTTCTTAGCATACCTAAAGAAGCATGGCATTCAGCAACATCTGATTGCACCCTACACTCCCCAATAGAATGGGATTTCTGAGTGACACAATAGGATTGTCATGGAGATGGCTCGTTGTATGCTCTCCACCGCCAAGTTGGAGGATTAGTTTTGGGTAGAAGCAATCTAGAAAATAGTGTATCTACTCAACCGGGCACCCACAAAGATCTTGCAGAACAAGACACCGGAAGAGGTATGGACTGGTCATAAACCTTCTATCTGTCATTTGAGAGTTTTTGGTTGTACTGCATATATGCATGTTCCAGAGAAGAAAAGGAAGAAGATCGATCCAAAGACATTGCCATGTCTTTTCTTGGAGTATAGTACTACCTCAAAGGCATATCGTCTCATGGATCCTGAGACAAATAAGATCTACGAGAGTCGAGATGCGGTGTGTGATGACTCATCCTTTGACTCCCTACCACACAATGGAGATCCGGTATCGACCTCATCACATAGATTGCTCACACATCCAGATGATGGGCAAGATGATTCTTCTCGAGAGAAGAAGAGGCTGATGGAGACTTATTCGTTGATCTAGGAATCTTGGAAAACACATCTTCACATCAAGTGGCAACAACACCAACATCCAAAATGGGTCCAGAATACTATTAGAGATGCACACCTGAACTCACTTCCAGGTACTTCTACGAGAGTCAAAACACGAAGTCAAGCTATACATGAGGTAAATTTTTCACTCACGAGTTCGATTGTTGATAGCAACGAACCTGACACTATTTGTGACGCATTAGACCAACCATAGTGGAAACAAGCTATGAATGATGAATATGATTCCCTACTTCAGAATCAGATGTGGGAACTTGTCGATCTGCCTCCAGGTAAGAAATCCATTGGCTGCAAATGGATTTTGAAAACAAAATGTAAGGCAGATGGTTCAATTGAAAAACACAGAAGCATGACTTGTTGCGAGGGGTTATGCTCGGCGAGAAGGAATTGACTATGACGAGACCTTTGCACCCACTTTGCGAAGATCAATACCATCGAGTTGTCTATGCATTGGCAGCACAAAATGGATGGAAACTTCAGCAAATGGATGTCAAGAGTGCTTTTCTGAACAGTGATCTCAAAGAAGAAGTGTACATGGCCCAACCTCAAGGGTTTGTAGACGAGCATCAACCACACAAGGTATGTGGTCTGATAAAGTCACTTTATGGACTCAAAAAAGCACCTATGGCATGGTATATAAAAATTGATGATCACCGATTGCAACATGGATTCACTCATAGCCCCTCAGATACAAATTTGTATATCAAGAAGGTAGGAACAGAGATTGTTATTCTGGTTTTGTATGTAGATGATCTTGTGATCACGGGAAGTTCGACAATCTTTTGGATGATGTAAAGAATGATCTGAAAAAATCCTTCAACATGACCGATTTGGGCTACTTCACTACTTTCTTGGCTTAGAGATATGGTAGAAGAAGAATCATATCTTCATCTCCCAGATGAAATATGCCAAGACACTCTTGGAGAAGTATGGAATTTCATATTGTGAACCAATTTCCACACCTATGGAAAAAGCTTTGCAATTATGTAGATTCTAGGATTCACCGCAGGTAGATGGCACTCACTACGGGCAGCTTGTGGGGAGTCTCATTTACTTGACTTATACCAGGCCAGATCTTTGCTTTGCAGTGAGCTATCTTGCCAGATTTATGTAGGAGCTGAAGAAATGTCATTGGATAGTAGCAAAGAATGTGTTGAGATATGTCCAAGGTACATTTGACTTTGGTGCAGTATCGAGAAGAACACTCGGTTCTTCTTACGAGGGATATCTGAGACTCGAACTATACGAGATCCATTGATGATAGGAAATCCACTTCAAGGTATGTTTTTCATCTCAGATCTGGGCCTATCTCATGGATTAGCAAGAAGCAAATTGTTGTTGCTCTCTCATCCACTAAGGCTAAATACCACGCCGCACGAGGAGTTGTGTGCGAAGTGATTTTGTTATGTCGTATTCTTGTAGATATAGGGATTCCTGAAGAAAAACCTCCCATCATTCACTGTGACAATCAAGGTGTGTTGAAGCTTGTGAAGAATCCTATTTTTCATGAACAAACAAAGCATATTGAGGTCGAATGTCACTACATTCGTGAACAAGTCTTGAACCACCAAATTCAGCTCCGTCTTTGCCCTAATGATTTTCGGTCTGCGAGATATTCTCACCAAGCCTCTCGGAAAGGTGAAGTTTGATTTGTTTAGGGGGTACATATGTAGGAACAATGTATTAAAGGGGGAATGTTAGCTTAATTAATACAATCCTACATGCATATGGTTAAGGAGTAACTGTCCCTGCTGTAAAGCTGTTTTGGGGCTTTTTATTTCCTCTTGTTCGTTGTTTTACAAACACATTGAATAAATCATTCCTCTCTGCCATCAAAGGCCTTGATGAAGGCAATAAAGATAACATATGCCATAAATTACATTCCAAAACAACAGTTTCGGATGTGCATGTTTAGAATTGGAATGTTCGATTTACAATTGATTAGTTATGTTACATGTGTTTTGGAAATTAATTTAAGTACATGTACAATTAATTGAACTTACTCCCTTATGATTAATTGCAATTACAAATTTTAGGTTCATTCATATCATGTTATGGAAAACAAATGTAAAAGAAAATTAGGCAAATGACTTATAACAGAAGATAATTTAATTTATTCATAAAGAAAGAGTACATTCATCACACACAAGGTGTGGGATATGGCTATCAAATATGAAAATGCATATAAATGGAAAATTAAAAGTGTAAGGAAAAATAAACATCTCATTTCGTGATCTTGATGTAACTCCAAGCTTATCCACTATGCTTCAGGCTTCTTCTCTGTCATACTTGAAATGGAAAAATCAAAAGAGTTAGAGCTCAAGGTTTTTTATTTATCATGCTACCAAAATTTTCATGTATATGCATCGTTACTTAGCATTATTGAAAGAAATAGTGTTGCATGAAAAAAATCATCTTTTCCATATTTTATTTATCAAGTTCTTGACAACTATGTAAATTGTAATTTTCAGATTTAGATCATCTCAATAAAGATAAAATTTCAATCCATGAAAATAAAGACAAACGTATATGCAGGAAGAAGTAATCACTCACAGGAAAAGTATAGATGCAATGTTGTAACTTTTAGAAGAAAGAATGAGATATTTCTAAGCTTTACATTATCATTCAAATGGATCATTTTATGATGGTTTTCAATGATAACAGAGCACATAAGGAAGACTCAAAGAATGGTTTTGTTCGGTTTACTAGTGAAAAATTATCTACAATTCTACAATAAAATCATGTTATAGCCATTCAGTAAAATAAATGATGCATAGTTTCCAAGTTCAAGTAATACAGTGAAAAATATACCTCATAATATTTATATTATTTCTGCAAAAGAACCACTTTGAGAAAACATGTACAAATCTATTTGAATGGGTTTCATTTGACATGTAACAATGGGTTGATAAGGGACAAACTCATTGCATTAAAAGAGAGTATGATCTTACAAGAACACATGCCATGAAGGACCCCTTAAACAACCACACATTTGCAAAATAAAGGTAAAAGATACATATTTAAGTTTTTGAGGCATGGTTACTATTAAATAAAGAAATCTACATTGGATGAAGAAAATAAGACCAACTCATACTATGAAGTCACGTGAATCTTCTATTTAAATTATCGAGTTCAAATCTTAGGACTATAAGGCGAGACTAAATAAATGCAATTTTGTAATTCAAGGAGACCATAGTTCTTAAAATTGATCGGTGCAAATGGAATTAAATGATTACAACCAGAATCAACACGGTCAAGTGAAGTTATTTGCAAGGGATACGGTGATAGGTAGAAGTTTTCAATCGCGAAATTTGATTTTTGATACAACTAAGTTTATCAAAACTTCATGAGATGCATCTCGGGTGTTTCAAACATTAACAAAGCAAAATTTCCCATCTATAAGGGTTTCATATTTAAAAGGAATAGGTTTTCAAACATGGAATCAAAATTTCTCTATCAAAGCTCCATGTAATACCTTCATTATATATCTCAAATGCCCAAACGGCTCAAATGAAGAAAGATACTTTATGCAGAATAAGTACAACAATTTTGAAACATAAATAAGTACATATGAGAGGCATTATAAACCTTTCATTTGATCCCTATGGAAGAAGCACAAAGGTGGAAACTTTTGAGCAATAAGCCTCAAAGGCTAAAATCAAGACCGATCTCACAAAAAGAAACAAACTACGGGACTCATAAGGGAATAAAGGTATTCTTTACAAATTCCGACGAGTTTTGTTTCATAACTAGTGAAGTTCAATTCATTTTACTATAGGAAATATTGAAGGAGCAAGAATACGGTTTATTTTATTCATAGAATTGAAAATTTCATCTGCGAGAAATAATGTTTTTAGTAAATAATTAAAACACCCATTTGATAATATACAAGAAAATAATCAAAGAATTCAAAAGACACGACAAAGTTCAAAGGAAGGATACAAAAAGGGTGGGGTTGAGCTAAAAAAATAATGCCGAGTTAGGTTTAAAACTCATCATGCCAACCATTTAACACCACCTTAAAAAAGAAAAGAAGAGTTAAGCATAAAACGATGCCTAGAGAGAAAAAAAAATGAACATTGCAAAAATGATAAAAGTAGGCAAAGTTCACACTATGAAACCGTGATCTTTTGGGAAGCCAATCATGATCGAAAGTAGATATGAATAGAGATATCTGCGTATCAACTCGTGCACAAAGAAAAAGGAGGAGGTAGCAATTTCGAGCATAAAGATAATCTACAAATATAAGAACACTCTATGGATGTACTAATAGCCTTGATGTTCCCCTCAAATTGATCAAATTTAAGGGCATCACAAGTGAATAAAGAAATTTGAAAGCACCATGAAATTTGCAAAGCATATTTTTCCAAACACCCATTAGAGATGGAAATTTCAAGAATATTTCTTACCTCTATAAGTGCACCGAGCTATAATGAACACGAGGTGAGTGATATAGAGCCAACATTAAACGCAAGATGTCATAGTCATGAATTGTAATGCCCACAAAATTCTCTACTCTAAAACCAATAGAACTAATAAATTAATAGTAAAGTTTACGATAGTAATTTTTTTTTGTTTAAAAGTGCTTCCAAGGTGAGACATTTCCACAATTAATAAATTTCTTGGTTAAAGTATTTCTACACAAGCTTCTGAAATTTGGGCTTTAATTAATGATTAATTATTATTAAATTACTTCCTAATAAATAATTAAGGTTCAAAGCATCTTATACTAAGCTCTATTAGTTTAATTAGTTATCAAGCACCAAGGTTACCTTATTTTCTAACTCAAATGTTTAATTATTTTGCCTAGCCACTAAGTGGCCCCATTCACCCCATTACCCATCTTCTTTTTATTTTTTAAATTACATTCCAACAAAATGTCTTCCCATTTAAGTGAGGTGGGGTTTAATTTGGGCCATTGGGTTGATACATCCTAGCCCTTAGATTTAGGTTGCCCTAAATTTCCTTATGGTTCTGTTTTTAATTTCTATTTGACCCAAATAACCTAATTTGTTCTGTTGGTGCTCAATAAGATCTCACCGCATTTTTCCTTATTCTTCATTTGCGAAGCTCTGTCATCTTTTCTATCTCCCGTATTGATGCATAAAAGCTCTATCCTTAATTTGGTTGCCATGATCAATCCCTTCCTTGGTCGAGGATCACTTAAAGTCCATAATTTGTTTTCCATTCCTCTGTCCATATGAAAGAATTTCTAACTTGGGCGTAAAATTGGGTTTTTTCCCTTTCTTCTATTTTTTTGCAGTCACGTTTTGTTTTCCCTGTCAATTTTGTCCCAATATTTATGGAAACGTGATTGGATGTGGCTTGGAGGATCACATTTGGGCCTTATATCATTTCCAAATTCTTTGTCCTTGAAGAAGGATTCATTTCTGGGTGCAAATGGTGATTTTCTTGCATTTTACGGTTTGATGGGTGTATTTTTCCCGGTCAAATTTATATCTCAGCATCTATGGAAACGTGGCCCTTTCTAGTTGGATGTGACTCGGTGAGGCACTTTGAAACTCTGCCTGATTCAACTCAAAGCTTGTCCATGTGGAGGGTCGGCACTCATCTGAAAATTCACCTTTTGGTTTGACCTTGGAGTTGCGCCGGGGAGACACGTGGAGGTTTCCACTACCTTTCCTAGACTTAGACATTTTTTCATACGACAAGTGTAGCTTTGGCGGACCATGGACACGTGGTGAGCATGCACTTGTTCAGGGTCTCCGCTTTTGGGGACCATCTCAAAATTGCATCGAGAAGACACATGGAGGCTTTTTCCAGCTCCACTCTATACTTAAAATTTTCAAATCAATTTTCTAAGGCCTCGGGCATGTGGAGGGGCCGCACATGTTTGAGGACCGCCCCAAAATATTATTTTGAAGAAGCACCAGGAGAACACTTGGAGGCTTCCGCTCACTCTGCCTTTTCTTGGACTTTTCAACGGCCAAGGAAAACTATCTCAAACCCTAAACACATAGCGCCTTCCATTGATCCATAAAGTTTTTTAACAACTCTTCCGGAATGAGACACGTGGTGAGACTGCGCTTGTTTGGGGTCTCTACTTTTGAGGACCATACCAAAGGTGCACCAAGGCGACACGTGGAGGCTTCTACTTTGGAGGATCCAGATTTGGAAATTGTATAGTATCTCCACTTTTTTAGTATGATGTTGAAATACTAACAAGGCCATCTATCCCTGACAACATTAAAAATTGGCAAGTGTTCGATAATGATGCCAAGGTGAAATGGTTTCTACAAAACTAAGGTGAGTTTTCTCACCAAAATATAGATTGGGAACCAATGGTGTGTGCTGTTGAAGGAAAGGAAACTTCATTTGGTAAAGACATCATCCAGCTGAGGACAAACATGATTCCCAGAGGTTTGGTGGCACTTGAATCAAACTTTGATAATGTTGATTGCATTATTAATAGAAGTATGTTGATTTCAAGAGATGTGGAAGAGCATGACCCAGGACACAAAAAGAAAAACCACATAAAATCTGGTTAGGAAGCAATCTGAGAAAGGAAGAGAAGCAGTCCTATGTTCAATTGTTAAAGAAATATCAAGACTGCCTAGCTTGGTCTTACTCTGAGTTGAAGGCATACATGGAAGATTTGTTCCAACATGAAATTCCTCTTGAATCTAATGCCAAGCCTTTCAGGAAAAATAGAGGCCGATCAATCCACTCCTTTCTTTGAAGATGCAAGAAGAATTGAAGAAGTTGAGGGATAGAGGGATCATTCACCCATAAAGGTACTCATCTTGGGTTGTAAATTTAGTACTTGTCAGAAAAAATAATGGTGATATAAGGTTGTGCGTAGACTTTAGGAACATGAATAAAGCATCATTGAAAGATAATTACCCTCTACCAAACATGGAGAATATGCTACAATTGGTAACTATTCTTAATTGTTATCCACTTTGGAAGGTTTCTCTGGCTATAATCAAGTTGTTGTGAAGGAGTCAGAAAGAATAAAGACTACCTTTACCACTCCTTGGGTAACTTATGTATATGTCAGGATGCCTTTTGGCTTAATGAATGATGGATCAACTTTCCAAAGAGAAATGGATGTAGCATTTGTTGGTTATATTAATGAGTTCATTGTTGTTTATCAAGATGATGTAACTTTTTTTTCCGGAAAAAAAGATCACTTGCAACACTTGGAGAATGTTGGTATCCAAATTTTTTCTACTTTTGAAGATGAGAAACATCACAGATTCGACATAGAGCTTAAAGACGGATATATTATAATGTGTGTCATTTTTTAGTTGGGGATGAGATTTAACTGGCCCTTTGTCACTCATATTTTTGGAGAGATGTATAATACCTTCAAGAGGATTTGACCTATCCTCACTACTTTAGGCCGTGTCTTTCGACCAGGGTGAGAGGACCCATAGTGTAACATCTGTTTGATGAAGGATATGGAGATATCCTTCTTTTGCACAAATTTTATGAATAAATCTTTGGGAAAATACGTTCAATACTCCATAATTTAACTCTTAAGAGTTGTAACTTCTAAAATCGGAGATACTTTTAACTCAAGGCTAAGGATACGAAGACATTAAGAAATCTTGATTATTCTCGCATATTTTAGTAAATAGATTTTGTTCCTTTGTTGATATACAAGGCAAACAGGGGTAGTTCAGGATGGATTCATGGTTTTGAATAATTTTTGTGGGAGATTAAGAAGGATAAAGTTGATTATACCAGATATTTGAGAGACTTCACAACAATTGGAAAGATAAATGATAGAAAGCTTTAGAATAGTTAAGACATTCCTTCAACCAGAAGGTGTGCTTCAATGGAGGCCCAGATCAGCATGGTTTCACACAATATTTGAGAATCTAACACGAAGGCTCGAGTTAAAAGACTCAATTAAACACCAAAATCTCTTATCAATCACACCTAAGGTACACCCAAAGACTTACAAACAATCTTTATCAACAAATGACAGTGAAGTGATTTTAAATTTGTTTATCTCATCACAGGATGAAGGCTCTTCCTAAAATGAAATTTTAAATGCCACTAAATTGTCACAGGGATGAGATCCTGTGTGATTTCACAAATATTTCAATGTAAGATTGCAATAGGAACAAAAGAAACCATTTGTAGAAATTCTGAAACAAAGCAGACACAAATTGCTAGAGATTGAACACAAATTAATTTCAAAATTTCTTAGATTCATCAAAGAAGGGAAAGCTTCCGGAGAAATCTCAGTGCTCGTCAATGGCTATACATCTGCAACCAACTTGACATGATAGAAAATCTAACACAAAAGGAATTAACTAGGTATCTCGGATTGGTCTCTCAGGAAGACGACTTTCTCAAATTTTCTCTTAAGAATTCAACCCCCGACCATTTGCAAGAGTATTCTCATTGTATTTATACATTTTACTTGCTCACTTATCTCAAATTTCCCCCCCAAAAATAAGAATATTCAATGGACCTTTTCTTGTTACCAATTTTCCTCAGAAAGTGATTTTTCAAAAATTCACATCCGAAAGATGCCAGGTGGACCAATCATGAATTAATCATGTTTCTCAAACCCTTGACTAATGACTAGGATGCCATGCCACAACTTTTTGGCATTCATTTTAATCATTCTAATTTTGTCATGCTTGAAATCCCCATTTTAATCATTTTCTGGAGGCTCTGGATAGCTAGATCTGATAGTTAATCCTTTTCACCCTCGAGGAAACATGTTTTTCATACTTTGCTTACTGCAACCTTCATCATTTCATCCTTTCCCCTATTTTTCCTCTGCAACTCTTCCTGTATCAAAATCTCTGTAAATTCACATTTTTGGAAGTGCCCAATCAATTCCAACTTCAAAATATCGACCTTAACAATCCTTGGACTCACAAATTAACTTTTGAATCCATTCAATGACACTTTACGACAAAAAGACAAGTAATTTCATCAAAAATGATGAAAATAATGCGTATTCGCATCTCCGGAGTCTTGGAGTAAAAATGGTAGAAAAATAGGTGAAATGCACAAAGAACCATTGATTCACCCATTTTCTACTTTATTTTATAGCCATCCATGTGTTTCCTTAGCGCAAATACAAAGGATAAGTACAAGAGAAAGTTTCCAAACAAGCGTGGGCCTTCCACATGCCTTGGGCCCAAGAAAAATGCCTTTTGGCCTTTGAAAAGTCTCAGTAAAAAAATGAGCTAGGGGAATCCTCCACATGTTTCAATGGCACACTTTTAGATGGTCCCCAAAAGTGGATACCCCAAACAAGCGCGGACTCACCACGTGTCTCGACCCATTAGAGTTTATAAAAACTTGAAGGATCGGTGCAAGAGCTCCATCTGTCTAGGGTTTGAGACAGTTTTCCTTGGCCGTTGAAAATTCCAAGCAAGGGTAGAGTGAGTGGAAGCCTCTAAGTGTCCTCCTAGCGCTTCTTCAAAATAAAACTTAGGGGCCAGTCCCCAAATAGGTGCAGTCCCTCCACGTGTCCTAGGCCTTAGAAAATTTCTTTGAAAATTTTAAGTATAGAGCAAAGTGGTGGAAGCCTCCACATGTCTCCCTATTGCAATTTTTAAGGTGGGACCCTAAGGCGGATCCTCAAATGAGTGCCATCCCTCCACGTGTCCATGGTCCGCCAAAGCTACACCGGCTACATGAAAAATTTGTTTAAGTCTAGGAAAGGAAGCGAAAACCTCCATGTGTCTCCTTGTTGTAACTACAAGGTCAAACCTAAAGGCAAATTTTCAAAGGAACACCGACCCTCCATGTGGACAAGATTTGAATTGAATCGGTCCATAGAGTTTTTAAAGTTCCCACCGAGCCGCATCCTACCGAAAGGGCCATGTTTCCACTAATGCTAAAATGTAAATTTGAATAGGAAAAATACACCCATCAAACCGTAAAATGTGGGTACAATCACCATTTGAGCCCGATAATGAATCTTTCTTTCAAGATAGAGAATTTGGAAATGAGATAAGGCCAAAATATGATCTTCCTCGAAAGCTGCATCCAATCAAATTTCTATATATATTTGGGAAAATAATGATAGGGACAACAAAATGTGATTTGTGGAAAATAGAAGGAAGGAAAAACCCAATTTTCCGCCCAAGTTATAGATCTTTCTCATGGATAGAGGAATGAAAAACAAATTCTAGACTTTTAAGTGATCCTTGACCAAGGAAGGGATTGATCATGGAAACCAAATGGAGGAAAAGTTTTCATGCATCAATACGAGAGATAGAAAACACGACAGAGCCCACAAATTGAAGAATTTCAAGGAAAAATGGGGCGAGATCAAATTGAGAACCAACATCGGCTTCGACTTGAGGATGGGAACTCCCTGTGATTTCCACAAGAACAAATAGCAAACCAAGTGCTAAAAACAAACCATTGGGTAATGGAGTCAAAGAATAAGCTTGCAGAGCAGAACAATAATAACCAACTCCCCCAAGGATGAACCGAGAAACCAACAAAACAACCACAAGGACCAGGACAAACAAAAATAGAAAAACATGAAGGTAGAAAGAAACTAAAATAATATACACTATACAATGGAGTATACCTTGATTTCTGAGAAATCAATCAAGGAAACATTTCAAATGCCTTCATTAACAAAAATTCAAGCAGTTCCCCATCTATGTCTTTTAGGAAGAAGTTATTTTCACCAATTTGAATATCAATTGAATAAGGGCCCATCCATAATGCATCAAATTTACCATGATTTCCCTTATCTTCATGCTTGTTATCCCATAATAGCACAAGATCCTCAATGTTGAAAGCTCTTGGAGTCACCATCTTGTTAAATAACTTCTTCAACATTTCTCTAAACTTCACATGCACCCGATGGGATTCCCTTCTTTGTTCATCTAACTCAATAATCTAATTGATTTGAAAATCATATGGACTAACTTCTTGATCTTCAATTTTTTGAACAAACTGAAATGAAGACAATGCAAATGAAGGGGCGAGAAAATCTTGAGTTCCACATACCAACTCAAATGGGCTCTAACCAGAGCTCTTTTGTGGTGATTCTATCATCCCAAAAAGAAAACTTCATTGCTCCTCCCACTTCTTTTTGTTCAGCTCCCAAGGTTCTTCTAATGATCTTCTACAAATTTTTATTACTTGACTCACTCGGCTTGACCATTTCCTTGGGGATTGTAGTTAGAAGTGTTGTCATCCTCAAAATTCCCCTCTTTTTGATGTCAAGTTTCAAAATTTTGAGTCTGTTCCTTAGAGTATTGAATCACGTTGAGCTTGGCATTATTTTTAGTTTTCCCATTCATGGAGAACAATTTGAAATTCAGACTTAATGGTGAAGTTCTTTTCCTTCTTTTTATTTTTCTTCCCGAAGTCGAGAATGACAGGTGTATCTTCCCCGTTATTTTTTCCCCATAATCCATGGGTAGTACATGGGAATCTCTGATTGGATGTGGTTTGGCCATGTTTCAAGCATCAACAGAAGCCTCCATGTGTCCAAATGACACAAATCTAGGGGCAGGGTCCAAGGGACAATCCTCAAATAACCACAAGCTTTCCGTGTGTCCCTAGTTCAAAATGAAGGTAAAATAAGCTCAAATCAGATAAGTATGGAAGGTTTAGCGGATGGCGCCACGTGTCTCATTAGTGTAGCTTCAAGAGTCAAATCTAGGAGCATTTCTCAAACTTGCGCTAGTCCTCCATGTGTCCTAGGTCCAAAAAGAGAGAGAGTCGATCATTAAAATTGACTAAGTATGGGCGGGTTGGTGGAAGTCTCCAGATTCTCTAATGGCAAAATTTCGGAAGTGAAATCAAAGGTTCAATATCCAAGTAGTGCCAGATCGCCACATGGTTAAAGTCAATGGGGAGATAGATTTGGCTGGTAAAATGTCCAAGACCGACGTAGAAGGAGACACACGTCAGCTCGGTGTAATTTTAGGAGGTGTTTCCAGAATGGAAACTCAAATGAGCGTAAGCCCTCCATGTGTCTAGGGGTCAACATTAGTCAATCAGGAAATAGACCCAAATTAGCAAAGTATAAAGGAACCAGCGGATCTCTCCACGTGTCGGCGTGGTTTATCTAAAAAGGAAAAAAATGTCAAAGGCATCCGTAGGCCACGCGCAAATCAATTCCTTCCACTTGGGCTGCCCAAATTTAAAGTTGTAGAAGAAAATTGAATTGCCTATGTTTTTTGGAGAAATAATGTAATGGTCATATATTTAAAAACTTGTTTTTCCACCTTTAATGTTTCTTTGCGAATCAAGAATTCGAGAGGGCGCGATGATTGGAATAAGTTGTAACTGTTTCTTGCTTTCTCAAGTAATTTGTAGTCATCTCTTGCGAGCCATATCATGGGATTTCAAAGCCATTGTATGGGTTGGAATTTTGATATTTTGGAACTATAATTTATAATTGGAAGAAATCAATACAAAGATTTTTCCCTTTTTCCTTTGTTTTCTCTTTCCTTTTACTCGATCTGCAAATCATTTAATCCTTGCATGTTTAGAAACTTTGTGTTCTAGTTTATACAATCTCAAGAGTTTTGAGTGTGTGGATTGTTCCCATTATAAACATTAATGGTTCTACTCTATATCTCATTTTCTCAATACATATAAGGGTTTTCTCTACCATCTCTTTTCCTTGAAAGCATTGTCTTCTTCGCCTCCCTCCTCTCTTCATTGTCTTCTATCCTCATGTATTGATAAATTTCTAGGCATAAAACACATTTCAAGATATCAGGAAACCACCATTGAATGAAATATGGTATATTTGTACATAGTTTTTGTCCACCTGCTTTCAATAAGGGAACCTCTCCCACTAAAGAGGAGGGACTTGCTTGTCCCCTGACTGTGGTTTCATTCCAAGTGCAAATCTAAAACCTAACATTTTTTTATGACTCCTGGGATTTTTTCAACAAATTTCCTTCCTAAAAGAACAACTAATTTGATCATTTCTTTGATCGCAACTCTAAGATATACTCGTGGTAGAATGGCTCTTGGAATTGAAGATCCCAAATTTCAACTCTGGAATCAACAAGGTTTTCAACATCCTCCAACAAGAAGAAATAGAAGAGTTCATTCCACAAGCACACCTCCTATTGAAGACAGAGCTTCTAGTAGTAGCATTCCTCAAGCACAACTTAGCCCTAATCTCTGTGCCCTAATTCTTTTTGGTGTCTCAGTTCCATTTCAAGCAATATTTCCAAGGATGGCGGTGTTAGGAAATAAGGGATAAAATATGTGGAATAATCCCTCACAAAATCGCAATAGTAGAAACTAATATGCAAAATTATTACAGATCTCAAATAAAATTGCGAGAATAAAATAACACAACACAAAAAGACAATATTTAACATGGTTCACCTAATTTGGGCTATGTCCACCAAGAATCAATTGCTCAAATTTTATTACAAGCCACTGCTCTCTCAATACAATACCCATATCCATTTGGAGCTATGCTCAACAAACTCTACAGAATTCTCAACGAATTCAAAGCACATCTGCAATGTTCTTCATATATCTATCATATGCATAAAACCATATAAATAGACAACTGCTTAAGCAGTTTTACAAAACCGTAGGTATCAAAACCATGGGAAAAACCCGTCCCATAAACCTATGGGTTGAAAATCTCGCCCATATGAGAAGAGCATGTTTCCCGATATGTCGGGTGCATTTTTTTGAGGCCAAAAAAATTTACGCCTAAAAAAAAAAAAATTCGGGGCTGCGTACACAACCCCTGCACAGGCTCACCGCCCTGGACCCCGCTTCGGGGCCCGGCCCGGCCCCGAACCCCGACGAGGATACATGAAAAGTGTACGAAGACTCTTATTGCACAGTCTTGGCAACAATTTCACACATGAAAACAGGCTCCACAACCTAATAATCTCCCACTTGGAGACTAGTTTTCCTCTGAGCAAGCTTCTCAACCCTTCACTAGTTTCTGTGAAGACCAACCAAAGCTAAACACAACTTCAATTTTTCCCTTGTGACCACCTTGGTCATCATGTCTGCAGGATTCTGACTAGTATGAATCTTCTCCAACTTCAACTTCTCTTCCTCCAAAGTTGTCCTGATGAAATGGTACCTTAATTGTATATGCTTTGTCCTAGAGTGGAAAGTAGAGTTCTTAGCTAGGTGTATAGCACTCTGACTATCACTATGCAACTTTCCTTCCTCTTTCTTATGCCCCAACTCCTCAAGTAATTATTGTAACCAAATCATTTCCTTGCTTGCCTCTGTGGCAGCAACATACTCAGCCTCCGTGGTTGACAAAGCCACCAACTTCTGTAGTCGTGAAATCCAGCTTACTATTGTTCCACCTACAGTGTAAACATAACTTGTTGTGCTCCTCTTGTTGTCTACATCTCCAGCCATATCTGAATCTACATAACCACACAAAATGGTGTTTGATCCACTGTAGCACAAAATTGTCCCCATGGTCCCTCGCAAATACCGAAGGATCCACTTTACTGCTTGTCAGTGATCTCTACCTAGATCACTCATAAATCTACTCACCACTCCCACTGCATGGGCAATATCAGGCCTAGTGCACACCATGGCATACATCAAACTGCCAACTGCTAATGAGTAAGGTACCTTGGACATTTGGTTTCTCTCTTGCTCTATCTTGGGACACTGCTCCTTTGATAACTTGAAATGGCCTGCCAAAGGAGTCCCAACCGGTTTAGCATCTTGCATATTAAACCTCTCCAAGACTTTCTTAATGTACTCTTCCTGAGATAAAGTTAGCTTCCATTCCTTCCTATCCCGAGATATCCTCATACCAAGGATTTGTTTGGCTGCCCCCAAATCCTTCATAGCAAAGGATTCACTTAGCTACTTCTTGAGTACTTTTATTTCTTGCATGTTTTTACCTGCAACCAACATGTCATCCACATACAGGAAAAGGATAATATAACTTCCATCCTCAAATTTCTTTGTATACACGCAATGGTCAGAATGAAATCTAATATAACCTTGCTCCATCATGAAGCTATCAAATTTCTTATACCATTGACATGGAGCTTGTTTCAAGCCATACAAGCTCTTCTTCAGTTTGCACACCATCTCCTCTTTACCTTTGACCTCATAGCCCTCTGGTTGCTACATATATAGTTCCTCCTCCAAATCACCATGGAGAAATGTAGTCTTTACATCAAGTTGTTCTAAGTGCAAGTCTTCTACTACAACTATTCCTAGAATAGTTCTAATAGAAGTCATTTTTACTACAGGAGAAAAAATCTCATCAAAATCTATACCTTTTTTCTATGCAAACCCCTTGACCACCAACCGGCCTTGTATCTTTTCTTTCCTCCTTCTTCCTCTTTGACTCTGAACACCCACTTGTTTTGTAATGCTCTTTTTCCTTCGGGTAGCTTTACCAAATCCCATGTCTAGTTCTCCATGAGAGCCTGATGCTCCTCATCCATGGCTTGCTCCCACTTCTTCCTAGCATCTACCTGCATTGCTTCATCAAAGCTCTTTGGCTCTCCACTATCAGTGAGTAATAAATAATAAAGAGAAGGAGAAAAACGTTCAGGTTCTCTTCTTACCCTAGAAGACCTCCTCAATATAGGAGTTTGGGGTTCTGTTGAGGGGGTTCTGAATTGATTCATGTGTCACTTTCCCATTCGGAAGATCCTCTACCGCTGCATATTCTTTCTTGGATTCTTCCCTGTTTTCCTGCAATCACTACTTATACATGACTTTCTCATTAAAGACCACATCCCCAAATCGAATGATTTTCTTATCCTTAATACTCCAACATTTATATCCAAATTCATCACCACCATAACCAATGAACTTGTATATTTTTCTAATTTAGCCTCTAGCTTGGTCCTATCATCCTTGTCGGATGAACAAACACCTCACATCCAAAGAATCTAAGGAATGAATAATCAACTTTATTACCATACCAAGCCTCCTCAGGTATGCCTCCATTTATGGCACTTGAGGGTCCTCTATTTATCAAGTACACAACTGTGCTCACCGCTTCTGCCCAAAAAGAAAGAGGCAGTCCTGCATGTATCCTCATGCTCCTAGCGTGTTCCATTATTGTTCTGTTCATCCTTTCTGATACCCCATTATGTTGTGGAGTTCTTGGAACCGTCTTTTTCCTGTGGATTCCATTCTTAGAACAGTAATCATCAAATTCATTGCTGCAATACTCCCCTCCATTATCTGACCTGAGACATTTTAGCTTAAGACCTATTTCATTCTCTACCAAGGCTTTCCATTTAACAAAAGTGTCAAATACATCAGATTTGTTTCTAATACAATAAACCCAAACTTTCCTTGTTGCATCATCAATAAAAGTAACATAATAACTTGAACCCCCAAGAGATGATACCTAAACCGGCCCCACACATCAGAATGCACCATCTCTAACTTACTCTCTTTCTTTGTAGGTCCAACCTTGAGAAACCTTACTCGCTTTTGTTTCCCATATATGCAATCCTCACAAAACTCCAAACATGTTTTTATATATCTAGGAAAATCCTTCTTTATGATCTCCATGCCCTTATGGCTCATATGACCGAGCCTATAGTGCCACAATGTTGTATCTACTTCTGAAGCCACAATATTACAAACATTAGTGCTATAAGTGGTTAAATACAAGGTTCCAACCTTCTTACCTCTTGCCACCACAAGAGCACCCTTGGTAACCTTCCAAGAGTCCGCTGTAAATATCACAATACAACCATCACTTCCCAATTGCCTTGCCAATATCAAATTTCATCTTAATGTAGGCACATGTCTGACATCCTTCAATAGCTAAGTATTCCCATTCTGTATCTTAACCCGAATGGAACATTTTCCAACTATCTGCAAGTCTCATCATCACCAAGAAAAACATGCCCAAAATCTCCTTGAACATAATAAAAAAAATAATGCCTATGTGGAGTAGCATGAAAGGAAGCCCCAAATCTAAAACCCAAGATTCAGTAATTTCATGCAAAGAAAGAATCAAAGCATCCTGACATACATTACCCGTTGCCACATTTCCTCCTTGTTTTCTTCCTGTTGTTTCTTCTTATCCCGAAGCTCCCAACAGTCCTTCTTTGCATGCCCAAACTTTCCACAGTGCCAACATACTATCTTTCTTTTAGATTTTGACCTTGCCCGATCCTTTGATTTTCCACGGCTTCCTCTATTCTTCTGTCTCCCTCTAGTTTCCATTGTCAAAGCATTCCCTAAAGTAGAAGATTCACCAAATATTTTTCTTCGCATTTCCTCACTTAGAATCACCCCTACAACATCCTCAAACTTCAACTTTGAGTTAGCTGGAACCGAGTTGCTTACCGCCATTACCAAGCTATTCCAACTTTCAGGTAAAGAGCACAAAATTAATAAAGCCCTAACTTCTTCATCAAATTCTATTGTAACCAAAGATAGCATATTCACAATCGTCTTGAAATCATTTAAATGATCTGCTACTGAACTATTCTCAAACATCTTCATATTAAACAACTTTTTCATCAAAAATATCTTATTAGAGGCAGATGGTTTTTCATACAACTTCCCTAATGCATCCATCAGTTCTTTTATAGTCTTTTCCTTTGAAACATTAAATAATACCGAAGATGCAAGACACAGCTGGATCATTCCAAGTGCCTTCCGATCTAACAAATCCCATTCCACATCTGTCATACTTGAGGGTTTTTTCACCTTCTCGAGACATGAGAGTATGTAGATCCTTCGATAAAGGTAATCTTCCATCTGCGCATCTTCCAAAGACTGAAATTCTACCCATTGAATTTATCAACCCTAGATCTTCCATCATCTGTCATAGCTCCCACTCAAGATAAAAATTTCCCTACGATTCAACACTTCAACAAACCAAACCAGGCTCTGATACAAATTTTTAGGAAATAAGGGATAAAATATGCGGAATAATCCCTCACATAATCGCAATAAGAGAGAAACTAATATGCAAAAATTATTGCAAATCTCAAATAAAATTGTAGAATAAAATAACACAACAAAAAGAGACAATATTTAACGTGGTTCACCCAATTTGGGCTACGTCCACCAAGAATCACTTGCTCAGATTTTATTACAAGCCACCGCTCTCTCAATACAATACCTAGATCTGTTTGGAGCTATGCTCAACAAACTCTACAGAATTCACAGCTGAATTCAAAGCACATCTGCAATGTTCTTCATATATCTATCATATGCATAAAACCATATAAATAGACAACTACTTAAGTAGTTTTACAAAACCATGGGTATCAAAACCATGGGCAAAACCCATCCCATAAACCTATGGGTCAAAAATATCACCCATATGAGAAGAGCACGTTTCCCGATATGTCGGGTGCATTTTTTTTCAGGCCAAAAAAATTTACGCTTAAAATTTTTTTTTTTCAAGGCGGCACCCAAGCCCGGCGAGGATACATTAAAAGTGTACAGTACTCTTATTGTATAGTCTTCAACACTTTCACACATGAAAACAGGCTCCACAACCTAACAGGTAGCACCTTGGCCTTGGGGATAAAACGTTGGGCCTCGACTCTTCCTCAACCATTGCATGAGTTACCTAGGGGTAGCAGGAAGAATTTTCCCAAATTTAGAGGTGATGGAAAAGTACACCCTGATGAACACATTACAGCCTTAATTATTGCATGTGGGGTCCTTGGAGTTGAACATGAGGATGTCTCTGTTAGGATGATTGTGTAAACCTTACAAGACAATGTCAGATTGGTTTTACCATCTTCCTAATGGGACTATTATTGATTGGACTACTATGAGGACTAAATTTGAGTAGCGTTTCAAACCTACTTCGAGGATGTGAATTCTTTTCTAGCTCATATTTCTCAAATCAAGAAGGATCCACATGAGCCTATGAGAGAATTTGTGGCCAAGTTCAACAAGTCAACCTAACAAGATTCCACTAGATACTAGGTATGTTGATCGATTCAAAAGTGTTTCTTCTTGAATGCTCAATTGTCGGAAGTAGGCTATGCCCGAGAAGAGAAAATCTTGCAACTTTGGATGCTTGATCGATATTGGCTCTCAATGTGAAGATCAATTGATCATGTCCGCAAGTTGAAAAGGGAGTCTTTCAAATCCAAAGCATCTTCTTCTTTTCCTTCTCTTGGAGGTAATGCGGATCAGTTAATACAAAAGCTAGCTAATGACCTCATTACCATAAAAACACAATTGCTCTGCATGATCCATATCAACATGTTCCAAGGAATAACTTTCAACCTAAGAACCACTTACCTTCTTCTCAAACCAGGTTGGATATTGAAGGTACACCCCTCAAGATGCTTGTTAATGCTACTTGTGAGGTTCTTGATCTTGGTGATGATGAAGAAAATGGGCTCTATGATGAACAAGAAGAGGAAGCTGATGAAGAACTGGAGGAGCCTGGTGGTTCTCGAGTTCATTTCCTCACCACTGAGGGTGTGGATGATCAAGATGACTATGATGATGTAGTGGCTGAGATGAACAATGAATCATATGTTGTTATGACCTGAGAGCAGACCAACAAAAAAGAAAAAGTGGTGCAACTTGCAAAAAGATCCAAGGAGTACCCCATCACCATCCTAGTGATTACAAGAAGAGGAGATCCTATTCCTACTACTTCCACTGAAAGGTAAGCTCTGCTAGTCCTTCTTCCTCTACTTCTGCTTCTAAGAATTCTTGTCCAACAAATGATAAAGCTGATAGATCAAAAGCTCCTCCTACTCCTAATAGTGATTCCCCATCCACATCTAGATCTTTTGATATTATAGACCATCTTAAAAAGACCAAGTTTCGGATTTTTGAGGCGAGTTCTCTCAAACCCATCCTAAAGCCTTTTCCAAAATGGTTAACTTTGTAAATTCTAAATCTAAAACCCTCCAAAGAAGATTCTTCTAAATGTCTTTTTCCCACTCCTTCTCCACATCAACCCAGCCTTGTGGTTGTAGTCACTTCACCCAATGAGAAGATCAAACCCTTCTATGTGACTCTCCTCATAGCTGGCCACAAGCTTAGTAATTGTGTCATTGATTCTGGTGCATCTGATAATGTAATGCCTGTAAAAGTGGCTCATGTTTTGGGTCCAACCCTAACCCACACTTATGGCTCTTTCTATTGCATGGAAAGTAGAGAAGTTCCTTTAGTTGGGAGAATCAAGGATGCACAAGTAAATTTTTTTGCTTTACTAGAGAAGAAGGTCTTGGCTAACATCTTGGTTGTTGATATCCCTCCTTCCTATGGCATGTTGTGTGTAGGAAATTTTGCAAAGATGTTGGAGGTGAAATCCAAATGGATTCGTCACATGCCTTGATCCCTGTCAGTGGGAAGATGAAGAACTTGTTTCCTAAGAAACAAGTAGAGTATATTGTGCAAAGGACAGATGATCCTAAATCACAAATACTATATGAAGACATTGGGCATGGGAGCTACATGATTGTGTCACAAGAGGACACAAGTCTACCAAAGGAATAGTTGTTTGATCCTAATGGTGTGTAGACTTTGGAGTTTGATGGAAGTTGTTCTTCACTAGTTATGGAGCTGGTGTAGTGCTTATTTCTCTTGGGTGTAAGTTTCATCCTTTCTCTTTAAAATTTCACTTTGAAAATATCGACAACACTTTGCCAAGTATGAGGCCCTTATTCTTGGTTGAGCATGGCAAAGGAAATGGGAGTGAAGAACCATCTTTCTCATGGAGATGCCGAGCTAATTGTAAAACAAGTTAGAGACCTTTATTAGGTAAAGAGTAGAAGTTTGATACACTATAGTTATCTGGTTTGGGATTCCATTGAATTCCTTGATGATTTGTACATTGAAGTTGTACCAAGGGAAAGGAACACTAGGGATCGACTCTCTAGATGTTTTGGGGTCCTTATTGATTCCTCAACCTAATTTCGCTCAGGAGAAATTAACCATTGAGCTGATCCATATACCTAGTGTGCCTTATAATGAAAATAATTGGCAAGTTTTCAATGATGACCAGCATTTTCTTTCTTTCTTGGAGCTCAAAGACAACTTTGATCAACTGTACTCTGAAGGAAGTGACAATTTTCCTAGAGATTGTGTGTCATCAAATGAAGAGGGTGTCAAAGAAGAGATGGATCAAGATGGATGCATCAAACTGAAAGGCAAAAAAATTCCTAAAGGGCTGGTGAGTTTGGAGGATCTTTTTGATAAACATGATAGATATATGAATTCTAAAGTTTCCCAAGGAGCCCGGAAATATGTTGAGATTGAGAAATTGAATATTGGGAGTCTTAATGATCCCAAAATGGTCAACATTGGAAAATGCTACACTCAAGAAGAGAAAAAGAAGGTGGTGAATTTTTTGAAGAGGTATGTTGATGTTCTAGCTTACTCTTATGATGATCTTAAGGCTTTTCAGCCTAAAGAAATGTAACATTTCATTCCTCTTAATCCTGGGATCAAACCTTTCAAACAAAAGCAAAGGAAATATAATCCAAAGATAGCTGATACAATTTTCCAAGAAATACAAAAGTTTCAAAGGCTAGGATCATCTTCCCCATCCACCATTCAACATGGATTGCTAATATAGTTCCTGTTGGGAAGAAGAATGGTGAGATCCGGATATGTGTAGACTTCAGAAATCTAAATCAAGGTTATTTGAAGGAAAATTACCCTCTCCCCATGATGGACCAAGTATTACAAGTTGTTTCAAGCTCGGAGATGCTATCTATGTTAGATGGATTCTTAGGGTACAATCAAGTAGAGGTGAATATTGTAGATTAACATAAGACTACTTTTATAACTCCTCTGGGCACCTTTGCATACAAGAATATGCCATTTGGTCTCATCAATGTTGGTGCTACTTTCTAGAAATGCATTTTTGTGTATTTGGATGACTTGACAGTGTTTTCTAAAGCACGGACGAGATCACTTCCAACACCTTGAAACAATATTGTAGAAGTGTAGAGAGCATGGAATTTATTTAAACCCTAAGAAGTCTATGTTTTGTGTCATAGAAGGAAAGTTGTTGGGACACATTGTTTCAAAGGAAGGGATCAAGATTGATCCAGAGAGAGTTCAGGCCATCCAAAAAATTCCTCTTTCATCAAGTAAGAAAGGTATCCATTCTTTCTTTGGTAAGATCAATTTCCTAAGGAGATTCATCCCTGATTTTGTAGAACTTACTATGAGCATTGCTCACATGATGCAAGGGAAGCAAACTTTTGGTTGGTCCTCTAAAGGGAAGAAATCATTTGAGGACATTAAATAGGCTATTGCAAAGAATCCAATCTTGGTGTGCCCTAAATTTAGTAAATATTTCATTATCTATTGTTATGCCACTGAAAATACCCTAGTTGTTGTGTTATCCCAGAAGAATGCTAAAGATCATGAGCTCCCAATTGCAATCATGAGTTATGTCTTGAAAAATCATGAGCTGAAGTACACCATAATGGAGAAACATTCTTTTGTAGTTGTCAAAGCTATCAAGCAGTTTAGGATTTATATCCTTAATTCTCATTCTATGGTGTTGGTGCCTAATACAACAATCAAATCCATTCTTACTCAGCAAGAATTTAGAACCAAGAGAGGTAATTGGGTAGCAAAGGTGCAAGAGTATGATCTTGACATCATGCCAACAAAGCTGGTTCGGGGTAAGGGCATGTGTTAAGTCATTGTTGAAGGAGATGCCAAGGAATTGTCCAAAGATGGAGTTGATGTCCCTATTGTTCTGTTCCTCAGCTCATTAGATGTATGGTATGCTGACATTTCTCACTTTCTAACCTATGGAGAGTGTCCATCTCACTTGAGTTCCAAAGATAAGAGATCCATCAAACTAAGGTCTGTACAATATGTGTTATGGGAGAATGCTTTGTTAAAACGAGGCATAGATGGAAGGTTTTTGAAGTGTGTAGACAAGGAGCAACAAAATAAGTTGTTCTCTAATTTTCATGACCAAGCTTGTGGAGGTCATTTCTCCTCTGCTATAATAGCTCATAAAATACTTTGTGCTAGTTATTATTGGCCCACTCTATTCAGAGATGCATCAAAATGGGTTGGTAAATGTGAAGCATGCCAAATGTTTGTTGGAAGACCTAAGTTGGTTGCTTTGCCACTAAAGCCAATAGTGATTGATGAGCCCTTTCAACAATGGGGATTGGATTTCATTGGAACTCTTAACCCACCTTCCAATGTTCTAGAGATACCCATGTGTTGACTACCATAGATTACTTCACCAAGTGGGTGGAAGCCATCCTAGTCAAGAGCACTACTTCCGAGGTAGTTTGCAACTTCATTAAGGAGAACATATTGATCAGGTTTGGGACCCCAAACAAAATTGTGACTGAAAATGCTTCCAAATTTTCTTTTGCTAAGATGATGGACTTCTGCTATGGGTATGGGATCTCACTTGCTCATTCTTCAAATTACTACCCCCAAGGGAATGGACAGGAAGAATCAACAAACAAGAACTTGGTGAACATAGTTAGAAAGATTGTAAATGATTCTTAGAGGAATTGGCATAAGAAGTTATATGATGCACTTTGGGCTGATAGAATTACACCTAAGAGAGCAATTGGAATGTCTCCTTTCCAAGTGGTGTATGGTGTGGAAGCTCAACTGCCAATCATGGTGGAATTTCCAGCCTTGTATTTGATGAAAACCATTGAAGATTCAAGTTTTAGTAGCTATTTGGACAAGAGAATTTTTTCTCTTCAAAAGCTTGATGAGTACATATTGCAAGTGGTTGACGGGATAGCGAGATCATCGGTTGAAAGGGAAGGATTTGTTTGACCGAAAGTCAAACCCGAGTTTTCCAAGTGGGAGACATTGTGCTACTTTGGGACAAAATACATGAGCCATAAGGAAGTCATGATATGTTTAATTCTCTTTGGTTTGGTCCTTTTAGAATCAAACATTTTGCTAGAGAGAACTATTTTTATCTGGATTACATAGATGGTTCTCCTCTCCCACTTCCTTATAGTGGGTAGTATCTGAAGTTGTTCAAGTCCTAGGTGACTAGGCGGTCCTGTATATTTTGTATAGTGTTTTGGTTTTGGGTTGTTCTTTTTGGTTTCGTTTACTGTTCTTCCCTTTTTTGGTTTGTTTTGTTTCTTTTTCCGTCTTGTGTGTGTTGCCTTGTATTGGTTTTGATTTTGAATCCTTTGCCCAATGGATAAGGCACTAGTCTTCTTTCCCAGAGTTATCTGCAGTTCTTGATCTTGCCTTGTGTCTTTTTCCAAGCCAAGTCATCCCCGAAATATCCAGGTTGTTGTCATCCTCAAAATTCCTCTCTTTTGAAGTCAAGTTTAGAAATTTTGAGTTTGTTCCTTAGAGTATTGGACCATGTCGAGCTGACATTGTTTGTAGTTTTCCCATTCGTGGAAAATGATTTGAAAGTCGGAGTGTAATGGTGAAGTTTCTTTCCTTCTTTTTATTTTTCTTCCCGTGATCTGGAATGACAGTGTATCTTCCCGTTATTTTTACTCAAGAATCCAAGGGTAGTACGTGGGTATCTCTGATTGGATGTAGTTTGGACATGTTTCAAGTGTTAGTGGAAGCCTCCATGCTTCCAAATCGTGTAAATCCAAGGGTAGGATCTAAGGGATAGTCCTCAAATAAGCGTAGGCTTTCCGTGTGTCCCAGGTTCAAAATGAAGGTAAAACAAGCTCAAATCAGCTAAGTATGGAAGGTTCAGTGGATGACGCCATGTGCCTCATCGGCGCAGCTTCAAGATTCAAAGATGGGGAATTTCTCAAACTTGCGCCAATCCTCCATGTGTCCCAGGTCCAAAAAGAGAGAGAGCCGATCATTAAAATTGACTAAGTATGGGTGGGTTGGTGGAAGTCTCCACATGCCCTAACGATGCAATTTTAGAAGTGAAATCAAAGGGTCAGTCTCCAAGTAGTGCCAGCTCGCCATGTGGTTAAAGTAAATGGGGAGATAAAGTTGGCCGTTGAAAAGTCCAAGACCGGTGAAGGAGACACGCGTCATCTCAACGTAATTTTAAGATGCGTTTCCAAAATGGAAAATCAAATGAGTGCTAGCCCTCCATGTGTCTAGGGTTCAACATAATTCAAGTAGGAAATAGACCCCAATCAACAAAGTACAAAGGAACTGATCGAGATCTCCATGTGTCACTGGCGCAACTCTCAAAGGTAAAAATGTAAAAGGTGTTCGCAGGCCCACTCCAATCAATTCCTTCCATATGGGCGGCCCAAATTTAAAGTTGTAGAAGCAAATCAAATGGCCCATGTTTTAATTGGTGAAATAATGTAATGGTCGTATATTTTAAAAACTAGTTTTTCTGCCATTAACATTTCTTTGCAAATCAAGAATTCGAGAGGGCACGAATGATTGGAATAAGTTTTAACTATTTCTTTCTTTCTCGAGGAAGTTGTAACTATCTCTTGTGAGCTATATCATGGGATTTCAAAGCCATTGTATGGGTCAGAATTTTGATATTCTGGAACTGTAATTTCTAATTGGAAGAAATCAATACAAAGGTTTTCCCCTTTTTCCTCTACTTTCTCTTTCCTTTTTTCTCTGATCTGTGAATCATTTAATCCTTGCATGCTTAGAAATTTTGTGTTCTAATTTATATAATCTCGAGAAAATTGCGTATACAGATATTTCCCATTATAAACATGAATGCTTCTACTCTATATCTCATTTTCTCAATACATATAAGGGTTTTCTCTACCATCTCTTTTTCTAAAAGTATTGTCTTCTTATGCCTCCCTCCTCTCTTCAATGTCTTCTATCCTCATGTATTGATAAATTTCTAGGCATAAAACACATTTCAATATATCAGGAAACCACCATTGATTGAAAGATTGTATATTTATACATAGTTTTTGCCCCTACTTTCAATAAGGGAACCTCTCCCATTAAAGAGGAGGGACTTACTTGTCCCCTAATTATGGCTTTATTCCAAGTGCAAATCTGAAACCTAACAATAAGCATATGTCAAATTGATTCCATACTCTTTGCACATTGCCACCAAAGGTTTAGCTCTAAAACTCATGGCATTATCAGCAACAATTTTAATTGGCACTCCAAATATGCATATGATTTGATTCAACATGAATTCCATGATAACTTGGTGTGTTGTTTTCTTGGTGGGGATTTCTTCCACCCACATAGTGAAATAATTAGTGGCTACAAGGATCCATTTATGACCAAAAAATGCTACCTCCATTGCTCTCTAAAAATTTTCTCCAACATTCATTAATCCAAAAGGCATCATGACATAGACATAAGTTCCCAAAGGAGTTGTAAAGATATTATTTATTCTTTCCGACTCCTTCACAAAAAAAATTGATTATAGCCAGAGAAACCATCCAAAGTGGATAACAAATCGAACCGATTACCAATTGTAGCATATTCTCCATGTTTGGCGGAGGGGTAGTTATCTTCAATGATGCTTTATTCAAGTTCCTAAAGTCTACGCATAGCCTTATATCACCATTCTTTTTCTAACATGTACTAGGTTTGCAACGTAAGATGAGTACCTTGTGGGCTAAATGATACCTCCATCCCTCAACTTCTTCAGTTCTTCTTCCATATTCAAAGAAAGGAGAAGATTAATGGGGCTCTGTTTTTTCCTGAAAGGCTTGGCATTAGATTCAAGAGGAATTTCATGTTGGAACAAATCTTCCCTATATGCCTTCAACTTAGAGTAAGACCAAGCTAAGAAGTCTTTATATTTCTTCAGAAATTGAACATAGGACTGCTTCTCTTCCTTATTGAGATTGCTTCCTAACCATATTTTATGTGGTTTTTCCTTTGTGCCCAAGTCGTGCTCTTCCACATATCTTGAAACTGACATACTTTTGTTAATAATGCAATCAACATTATCAAATTTTGATTCAATAGCCACCAAACCTCTGGGAATCCTGTTTATCTTCGATTAGATGATGTCTTTTTGCAAATAAAGGTTCCTTTCCTTCAGCAACACACACCATTGGTTCCTAATCTATATTTTGGTGAGAAAACTTTTTGTTACTCAGAAATTGTTTCACCTAGGCATCATCATTGAACACTTGCCAATTTTTAACGTTATCGGGGACATATGGCCTTGTTAGTATTTCAACATCATACTCACGAGAATGGATACACTTTGTAAAATTCCCAAATCTATATCATAGCAACGATAACTTGTCTACAACAACATTAAACTTTCTATCATGGTGCTCAATATTAAAAGAGTCAAAATTTTCAATCAAATACCGACTACATGCTTGTATTATTTTATTCTCGATTTTTAGTAATATACAATTTTCTAATTTGCACGACAATCGATTCTGAATCCCCTTTCACAATGATATCCTTTATACCATATTTACATACAATTATCAAGCCTAATAACAATGCTTCATATTCGAAATGTTGGTAGTGCATTCAAAGTTGAGTTTGAAAGAAAAAACAAACTCTTCCCGCTCTGGAGAAATCATAACAATGCCAACACCATTTCCAAACTTGGAGCAAGCTCCATCAAATAACAAGGTCTAAGGTAAACCTACTTTCTCTTTGCTATCAAAAAACCCAAGAAATTTATCAACATCTACATCAGCATACAACACTTCATAAGAAGCATTATTCATCAAGGGATCATCAAGGCTACCTTGAATTAGAATTGTGGCAAAAGACATATCCATCGGAACACTTCCACCTACACTTGCAGCCCACTTTATTGATAACAGTATGCCCCATTTGGCGGGGCAATCAACAATAACAACATCAAGTTTCAAGTTCTTACCTAGATAAGGTACGACAGTTGTACCACCAAACCTTTTACACATCCTACAACCGGTACCTCTCTACAATCCATTCTAGTAAACTTTCCATAAGTTTTTGTCACTTTAATGTTCAATTCATTCATGACTTCTAGAGGCATAACATTGCATGGTGCTCTAAAATCAAACATACAATTGTGCAGCAGTCTGTCCTTAATAATCAATGTTGTAAAAAATGGATCAACATTTAATTGAGACTCAACTAAAGATGTTCCCAAGTAAACTTCAAGTGGTTCACCTATCTCCTCCAATGCTTGTGGTTTTTCTAGGTCTGCAATGGTTGGAGGAGTTTTTAGATTATTTTATTTCTACCTCGGGTACTCCTATCTTCTTCCAACTCCAAATAATCAAAGGCCCTCTTCTTGTGCTTAGGAATCCTAAGCGGTTCAAAAATGGGAAAGAAATATTGATATGACTCAAGACTTGGGCAATGTTATAAGTAATGTATTTGGGAAAAGAAGCATTTGGAGAAAGATAATTGACAAAATCATCGGATGTCACAAGACTTTTCACATTTTGGGCATGGGTGGGAACACCATTTCTACTTGAGACAACAAGGCCTTTATGAGATGCATCTTTCTTTGGAGTTTCTTTTGAGACATTGGTGAGAACTGGGGTCTTTGGTTTACCTTGAGGCTCTGCCCCTTTGACTACTTTACTTCTTGTGTTATACTCTTTTCTTGGGAAACAAAAACATTCGTTAACACATATCTATCCTCTTCGATGGGATTCCTCCATCATAATTCTTAATCATTAGAACTGTTAGGTACTCAAAATCATTATTAGGAAGTTCAAAAGCTTATAACATATCTATTTATAAATCATGAGAGGGAGGGAGAAGAGGTACCCGGTGAATGCAATCCCAAAACTTGCAATAGTTCTTACACTTATTACTTCATTGAAGTTGTTGTTATCACCGAATCACAAAGCACCCTATGTTTATACAAGTGCATATACCTAGACTCACGGTGTGATTGGATAACATGGGTACTATCCCCAAGTTGTGGGACTTGCTACTTGAGATAGACCTCCAGAGAAAGCTGGTTCTTGCTCCTAAACTACCTGCCACAATCTACTCTAATGCAGGGGAAACTAACTATTCTAATCTAAATTTCCAAGGGACCAGGGAGAGAGAGTGCATAAAATAAAAGCCTACACTAAAGTGGTGATACACCAGAAAAGGAGGGTGTGAGAGTAGTCTCCAAATGTGTGAAATACAGAAACAAAGTACACACTAGAAGAGGTGATGAAAGTTCTCCATAATCTAGCAAAATGCATTCACAACAATATTCCAAGCATACACAATGATAATGGATCCCTGCAAGAACATAATAATAGACACAATATTCTTGTAGAAATATTAAAGGGGCAAGAAGAATGCAAGAAAACACAGCAGGGGAAGATACATCCACAAACTGATATTTTATTGCTTCATGATATGCACAGTTCAGATCTATTACAAGATAAGGGCCTGGATCACCATGCAAGGAGTCCACTACAAGGGCCTGCAACACATTGGCTTCACAAAGCAATTTTGACAGAGCTTTGCTATCTAAAAACTCCTCCTTTACAATGAGCCCAACACTCCAATTTATAGAAAAATGAGAAGGAAAAGAGAAGGGAAAATGGAAATCCTGAAATATGTCCTTCAACCACTTGTAAGAGGTATTAAATGGAGTAAAATGATTATATATTACTTGCAAAAGGCTCCCCATACTATCCCATGTGCTGCAGCAGAGAAAGAATGATGACCATGCCTCTTAATTGCACTCCCAACCACCAAATGAAACACTGTTGTGAACCCAGCCACGTTTTCTAAAAAATCTTGACCAATTTCTAATCAAATCCAGAATTTCTTGATTTTTGTGCATTGGACTCGAAGCCACGATTCCAACGGTACCAATTTTGTGTGATTTCATTGAGAAATGCAAAAGTTATGGCCTTCTGAGTGCGGGCAGCTATTTTGGGTCTGGCAGGCGTTTTCTGTCATTTGACGGGAATGAGCATTAATTGACTGGAGCCGAATATATTTCTCTTAATTAAATATATCTACCCTAATTCCAAAAAGTCCAATTTTGTGAAAATCGGAGCTCGGAGTCAAAAGTTATGGCCGTTTGAAGTTTCACGGGTCAAACGTTGACTTTTCTTCTTTGCCTTGACCGCTTCGCTTTCCGCGTCCCTCACGTCCCGCGTACCTTTGTCCCAACTGTCCCGGATGAAAATCTCCTGCTTCGGCCGATTCGGGCTCCCTTGTTCCTGTTTGCGGCAAAGACACGTGGCGAGATTCCATTCGCTCTCGGCTCTTTCGGCTTTTCGCGTCCTCCGCGTACTTTTGGCCTGGATGTCCCAGTACGAAAGTCCTCTGTTTCGGCCGAACCGGCCGGTTCGCGTCCTCCGCGCACTTTTGTCCCAACTGTCCTGATGCACAGGACAAATTTCTCCTAACTCTTTGAAATGGATGACTTGCGGCTAAATCGCGATCCGCGTCTTTTCGCGTACCTTTGTCCCAACTATCCCAACTGCGCGAAAACAACACTTAGTCGATTTTTTCCACTTTTCGGCCGGTTCGCCTTTTCGCATCCCGACGTCCCGGATGCCCCTTTGCTCTGCAGACTGCCTGGCGGCCTTTCGGCCGATTCGCGCCCAGATGTCCCTCATGTCCCGACTGTTGCGAGGACTAGGACTTAGCCATTTTTCATGATTTTTCCTGGCCCAAGCTTGTTTTCTACAACTTTTTCACATTTTTAAAACTTGCTGGGTTTTCCTCTTGGACAGGAGAGTTAGAAAGAAGCCGAGGGGACCCCAGAAACACGATTTTTTGCCTTGAATCAATATAATTGCTTGGGACTAAAGAATTTGATGCATGTTATCAAAATTACCTTGAGGGGTGAATTTTGGATAACATTTGCTCCTTGTTATGAGCTTGTAGAGTAGTCCAACTTGCATGCATCATCATTAGTGTTATCATCATTATCAGCTTTTCAACTTGCTGATCTACTTCACATGGCGGGTGGGGTAAGAAACATTTGTCACACCAATCAACTTCATTTGTCTCTTCAAAAACAACTATTCTATCATTCAGAGGATCAGGCACTATATTTTCCCTAGCTTGGGGTTTTTTAGCTCCCATGGGTCCTTTAACTCCGTCATCAGACCTCTGATCATTTCTAGGATGATTTGTGAATCTGTCTTGTCCTTTTTACCTATGCTGACCTTGAGAACCTTGTCCAATTCCTTTCTCTACGATGGCTAGCTTGTAAGAGATTTCTTTTACAACTCCAGACAAAGTCTTTACAACATCCTCAAGATCCATAGCCCTACTTGATTGAGGATTCTCTGGGTTGATCATTTTAACACCCTCCCTCTTAGGAGGTTTTCCAACTACTTTAATGTTGTTCTAAATTTGCGAGAGCCATTGTAAAGGCCTGCCTCAAATTTCCGAGTTCTTATCCCTCAAATAGTAAGTAGCTTTCTTTTCAAATGCATCTGAATACTTTATCGAGACCCTATTCATCACATGGCCTCAAATTAACAAGAAGTCTTCTCAATGTTTTATTAAATCTTGTATTGAAATCATGCACTTTGATTCATTATGATTCTTTTTATATTTTCAAACTCGATAAAAGAAACCTACAATCTATTTTATCACCATACTACATTCTAAAAGAATTTTTCATCTCTATCCAGAGTCAATGCAATTATCTCGCGAGAGATTTATACCATCCTTGCATCTTCTTCTAGAGTATGGATAAACAATTTAATGTATACATCCTCAAATTCTAATTCAAATTCCTCCATCATATTGAAAAAGAGATTCAAGTGTTGACCACCAATGGTTGCATTATTTCCTTGAAACTTAGGCAATCTATTTCTTACATCTTGTGGCACAAAGATTTGGATAGCCATCCATACCTCTAAAATTGATGGGACCAAAAGTATTAACAATAAATGGAGGTCTGGTGAAGGTTGAGCCATATTATTTTCAAGAGGTGTTCTTATAGGAGAAACATAATGATGAGGAGTGAGAGGTGCATGTGTGGTACAGGATGCAATTTTTAGAATGATTGCCCTCTAAAGGCTTTGTTTCTTGGAAAACTCTATCAAATTCGGAAAATACCGGGCGATTAAGAAGAAAATTCTTCAAATACAAAAGTAGGACCCTCTCCAGATGGAGAATTCAATTCAATAAAAAGACTACCTTATTTAGAAGCACTTGAGGAAGTATTACAGTCTTGAATCATAGGTGATCGGTTTCACTAATGGAGATCTCTTTTCTTGATGCTTAATCTCCAAAACCTTACAAATTCTTCTTCCTTCTGAATTAGACTTTCCCAACTCTTGAAACAACATTCTAATAGTGTCCCCTGCCAAAGACAAATCTTCTTCCTTCCAGATTTTCGAGATTAATGACAAATCTTACTTGATATATGGTAAAACACCGGTATTTATTAAGAATTTAAACAACACGGAGTGGCCACTAAGGATTTTCACCTTAGCTTGTGCAAATTTACTATGACAGGACCTATGAAATGTCTCAAACACTAGATTCATGAAAATCTTAGAAGATCTTCTCTTCTTCTATCCAAATTAATCAATGATGATACACACTTTAGTGCAATAACTATATAAGCTGGAAATATTGCACTCATAACTTACAACTTTGAACAATTCTTACAGATCTGAACAAATAATGATGTCTCAGCAATGTATTTGCACTCAGATCATGTAAGAAACATTACCAGGGTCTGTACATGTACTCCTTTGTTCAAATAGTCCCCAGTAATGGCACCACGAGTGTTGGTATCCAAATTTGATCTCTTTTTCAAGATGAGCACATCGAGAGATTCGACATAGAGCTTAGAGATGACATGAGATCGTAATGTTTGTCATTTTGTAGCCAGGGATGGGACCTAATCGGCCCTTTTTCACTCAGATTTGTTGAGAGATGGATAACACCTTCAAGAGGATTTGACCTATCCTCACTACTTTAGGTTGGGCCTTTCGACCAGGGTGAGAGGACCCGTAATGTAACCTCTGTTTGATGAAGGAGATGGAGATATCCTTCTTTTGCACAAATTTTATGAATAAAACCTTGGCAAAGTATGGTCAATACTCCATAATTTAACTCTTAAGAGTTGTCACTTCTAAAATATGGAGATACTTTCAACACAAGGCTAAGGTTACTGAATACATTAAGAAATCATTTTTATTCTGCATATTTTAGTAAATAGATTTTGTTCCTTTGTTGATATACAGGGAAAACAAGGGTAGTTCAGGATGGATTCATGGTTTTTGAATAATTTTGGTGGGATATTAAGAAGGATAAAGTTGATTATACCAGATCTTTGAGAGACTTCACAATAATTGGAAAGCTAAATGATAGAAATCTTCAGAATAGTTAAGACATTCCTTCAACTAGAAGGTGTGCTTCAATGGAGGTCCAAATCAACATGGTTTCACATAATCTTTGAGAATCTAACATGAAGGATCGAGTTAAAAGACTCAATTAAACACCAAAATATCGATAAACCATGCCTAAGGTATACCCGAGAGACTTCCAAACAATATTTATCAACAAATGACAGTGAAGTGATTTTAATTTGTTTATATCATCACAGGATGAAGGCTTTTCTTGAAATGAAATTGTAATTGCAACTAAATTGTCACGGGGATGAGATCGTGTCTTATTTCACAAATATTTCAATGTAAGATTGCATTAGAAACAAAAGAAACCATTTACGAGACATTCTAAAACAATGCATACACAATTTACTAGAGATTGAACACAAATTAATTTCAAAATTTCTTAGATTCATCAACAAGGGAAAGATTCTGAGCAATCTCAATGCTCGTTAATGGATATACATCTCGTAACCAACTTAACATGACAAAAATCTAGCATAGAAGGAATTAACCAGGTATCTCAGATTGGTCTCTCAAGAAGAGGGATTTCTCAATTTATCTCTTAATAATTCAACCCCTAACCTTTTGCAAGAGTATTCTCATTGCATTTATACATTTTACTTTCTCATGTATCCAAACTTTCCCCCAAATATAAGAATATTTGAGGGACCTTTGTTTGTTACCAATTTTCCTTAGAAAGTGACGTTTAACAAATTTGCATATGAAAGCTTCCAGGTGGACCAATTATGAATTGATCATGTTTCTCAGACCCTCAACTAATGACTAGGATGTCATGCCACAACCTTTTGGCATTACTTTTAATCATTCTGATTCTGTCATGCGAGAAATCCCCATTTTAATCATTTTCCTGGAGGCTTTGCACAAATGGATCTAACAAGTAACCCTTTTTTCCCTCGAGGCAACACCTTTTTCATCCTTTGCACCCACAACCTTCATCATTTCATCATTTTCCCTCTTTTTCCTCTGCAACTCTACCCCACATCCATCTTCTCTAATAATTCATGTTTTTGCAAGTGCCCAAGCAATTCCAACTTAAAAATATTAACCTTAACAATCCTTGGACTCACAAATTAAGTTTTGAATCCATTCAATGGCACTTTGCAAAAAAAAATGACAAAAAGTTTAATGAAAAAATGATGAAAAACAATGCATATTCGCATCTCCAAGAGTCTTGGAGCAAAAATGGCAGAAAAATAGGTGAAATGCATAGAAACCATTTATTTTACCCCTTTCTCTACTTTATTTTATAGTTGTCCACATGTTTCCTTGGTGCAACTACAAAGGATAAGTATAGGGGAAAGTTTCCAAACAAGCGCGGGCCTTCCACATGCCCTGGGCCCAAGAAAAATGCCTTTTGGCCTTTGAAAAAGTCTCAGTAAAAAAGGAGCTAGTGGAAGCCTCCACGTGTCTCAATGGTGCACTTTGAGATGGTCCCAAAATCGGAGACCCCAAACAAGCGTGGGCTCACCACGTGTCTTAGTCTAGAAGAGTTGATAAAAAATTTGAAGGATCAGTGGAAGGCGCCATGTGTCTAGGGTCTGAGACAGTTTTCCTTGGCCGTTGAAAATTCCAAGCAAGGGTAGAGTGAGCGGAAGCCTCCAAGTGTCCTCCTGGCACTTCTTAAAAAAAAATTAGGGGCCGGTCCCCAAATAGGCGCGGTCCCTCCACGTGTCCCGGCCTTAGAAAATAGCTTCAAAAATTTAAAGTATAGAGTGGAGCCATGCGGAATCCTCCACATGTCTCCCTATCGCAATTGTTAAGGTGGGACCCTGAGGCGGATCCTAAAATGAGCTCTAGCCCTCCACATGTCCATGGTCTCACCAAAACTACACCGGCCATATAAAAAAATTGGGTAAGATTGGGTAAGGCATCGGAAACCTCCATGTGTCTCCCGGTGTAACTCCAAGGGATCTCCCCGTTTTCCTTGAAATTCTTCAATTTGTAGGCTCTGTCCTCTTTTCTATCTCCCGTATTGATGTATAAAATCTCTATCCTTCATTTGGTTTCCATGATCAGTCCCTTCCTTGGTCGAGGATCAATTAAAGTCTTGAATTTGTTTTCCGTTCCTCTCCGTCCATGTGAAAGAATTTGTAACTTGGGCATAAAATCGGGTTTTTCCCTTACTTGCTTTTTTCTCGAGTCATGTTTTGTTTTCCCTGTCAAATGTTTTCCCAATATATATGGAACTTTGATTGGATGTATCTTGGAGGATCACATTTGGGCCTTATATCATTTCCAAATTCTCTGTCCTTGAAGAAGGATTCATTTCTACGTGCAAATGGTGATTTTCCTACATTTTACAGATTGACATGTGTATTTTTCCCGGTCAAATTTATATATCAACATCTATGGAAATGTGGCCCTTTCTTTTTGGATGCATCTCAGTGAGGAGCTTTGAAACTCTAAGGCTCAATTCAACTCAAAGCTTGTCCACATGGAGGGTCGGCGCTCATCTAAAAATTTTCCTTTTGGTTTGACCTTGGAGTTGTGTCGGGAGACACGTGGAGGTTTCTGCTTCCTTTCCTACATTTAGACTTTTTTTCCATGTGGCCAAAAGTGCAACTTTGGAAGACCATGGACACATGGTGAGCATGTGCTTGTTTAGGGTCTCTGCTTTTGGGGACCATCTCAAAGTTGTATTGGGGAGACACGTGGAGGCTTCCGCCGGCCCCGCTCTATACTTAAACTTTTCAAAGCAATTTTCTAAGGCCTAGGACACATGGAGGGACTGCGCCTGTTTGGGACCGCCCCTAAATTTTATTTTGAAGAAGCGCCAGGAGGACACTTGGAGGCTTCTACTCACTCTACCCTTGCTTGGACTTTTCAATGGCCAAGGAAAACTATCTCGGACCCTAGACACATGGTGCCTTCCATTGATCCTTCAACGTTTTTAACAACTCTTCCGGACTGAGACACATGGTGAGCCCACACTTGTTTGGGGTCTCCACTTTGAGGACCATACCAAAGGTGTGCCAAGGTGACACGTGGAGGCTTCCGCTAGCTCCTTTTTTACTGAGAATTTTTCAAAGGCCAAAAGGTGTTTTTCTTGGGCCCAGGGCACATGGAAGGCCCGTGCTTGTTTGGAAACTTTCCATTGTACCTCACCTTTGTAGTTGCACCAAGAAAACATGTGGACGGCTCTAATCTAGAGTTGAGAAGGGTAGAATAAACAGTTGTTGTGAATTTCACCTATTTTTCTACCATTTTTGCTCCAAGACTCCTAGAGATGTAAATACACACTGTTTTTCATCATTTTTGATGAAATTACTTGTCATTTTTGTCTGCAAAGTGCCATTAAATGGATTTAGAACTTAATTTTGAGTCCAAGAATTGTTATGGTTGATATTTTGAAATTGGAATTGGTCAAGGCACTTGCAAAAACATGAATTACCGAGAGAAGATGGATGTGGGGTAGATTTTCGGAGGAAAGAGAGGAAAAGAATGAAAAAGGTGTTGCCTCAACTAATTGAAAGGATTACTGTCAAAAGCCAAATGTGTCTGAGCCTCCGGAAAATGATTAAAATGGGGATTTCTCGCATGAAAGAATCAGAGTGATTAGAAGGATTGCCAAAAAATTTTGGCATGGCATCCTGGTCATTAGTTGAGGGTCTGAAAAATGTGATCAGTTCATAATTGGTCCACTTGGCAGCTTTCGGATGTGAATTTGTTAAACACCACTTTTTGAGGAAAATTGGTAACAAGTAAAGGTCCCTCAAATATTCTTCTTTTTGGGGGGAAAATTTGGGATGAGTGAGAAAGTGAAATGTATAAATACAATGAGAATACTCTTGCAAAAGGTTGAGGGTTGAATTCTTAAGAGAAAATTTGAGAGATCCCATCTTCATGAGAGACCAATCCGAGAAACTGTTAATTTCCGTGTAATAGATCTTAATCATGTCAAGTTGTTTGCATGAGTGTAAAACTATTGATAAGCTCGAGACTATTCAAAGGAACTTTCCCTTGTTGATGAATGTAATCAATTTTGAGTTAATTTGTGTCAATCTTAGAGTAATTTGTGTTTACTTTGTTTCAGAATGTCTGCAAGTAGTTTTTCTTATTCCTATTGTAATCTTGTGTTAAAGTCCCTCAAAATCACACAAGATATCTCATCCCTGTGTCGGTTTAGTGGCATTTACAATTTCATTTCAAGAAGAGCCTTCATCCTGTGATGAGATAAACAAATTTAAAATCACTTCACTATCATTTGTTGATAAAGATTGTCTATAAGCCTTTGAGTGTATCTTAGGCGTGAGGAACCAGGGGTCTTTGATGTTTTATTGAGTCTTTAGCTTGAGCCTTCATGTTAAATTCTTGGAGATTGTGTGAAACCGTGTGAATTTGGGCCTCCATTGATGCACACCTTCTGGTTGAAGGAATATTTTAGCTATTCCGAAGCTTTTTGTCATTTAGCTTTCCAATTGTTGTGAAGTCTCTCAAAGATTTGGTATAATCAACTTTATCCTGCTTAATCTCCCACCAAAATTATTCAAAAATAATGAATCCATCCTGAACTACCCCTTCTTTCCCTATGTGTCCACAAACATATAAATTCTACTGCTAAAATATGCAGAAGCAATCAGGATTCCATAATGTGTTTAGTAACCTTAGCCTTGTTTTGAAAGTATCTCCATCTTTTAGAAGTGACAACTCTTAAGAGTTAAATTATGGAGTATTGATCATACTTTCCTAAGTTTTTCTTCATAAAATTTATGCAAAAGAAGGATATCTCCATATCCTTCATCAAATAGAGGTTACACTAAAGGTCCTCTCACCCTAGTTGAAGAGACACAACATAAAGTAGTGAGGATAGGTCAAAAACTTCTTAAAGGTGTTATCCATGTCTCCACAATTTGAGTGACAAAGGGTTAGTTAGATCTCATCCCCAGCTACAAAATGACATACATTATGATCTATTTGTCTCTAAGCTCCATGTCAAATCTATGATGCTGCTCAACTTGAAAAGGAGGGAAAATTTGGATACCAACATGTTCATCTCGTGTTTGTAGGTTTTGGAAGAGCAGAAGGAGGAGGAGACATGAGAGTAAGAAGAGAAAACATGGAATTTTTTTCTTTTTTTTAATCATAAAGATTTTACTATTGTAATATTACTCATTGGTTTAATATAGAGATCCTACAATGGATCTGTTTTCTAATTTAATGACGATATTTTCTTATTTTTGAGTTCAACAATCTGTGAAAACCCCATTTAATTAAATCTATGGATTTTTATGCATTTGGGTGCCATAAAGATATTGGAGAGCTTAAACACTTAAATTCAATTCATTTATAGTTTCTGGAAGTTTCCTTTTAATGGTCTTAAGCTTAGATTTTAATTAATTTTAAATTTGGGTATTTTTCATAGAAAGATTTTATTTTTCCGTCAAAAGTGATGAAACCGCTGCCCTATGTAGGCTGGTGGTCTTGTGATCACCACCCTACCTGGGGTGGTTAATCAACTTCCACTTTGTGCTAGTGGAAGTTATAAAACCTCTACTCTCGTACAGTAGGCGAAAGTTCTATTCTCTGAAAATAAAACCTTCAACAATGCATTTTTTTCAACAATTTTTCTTCTTAAGATGATTTTTAATGCAACTTTTATTTTAATGAGGTTGTCTTCCATTTATTGGTTAGTAGAGTGATAAAATTTCTAGTTTCATACTCAAATTACATAACATCAACTCATTCTCTTTCCTTTCCTTTCCTTTGCAATAAAATGTAAAATTGAGTATAACATTACTACAATTCATTTTCTTTCACATATTCAATTTTGCAAAAAAAAAAAAAACAACAAGAATTCAACACACTCTCTTTGAATAAATATTTGTTTTACACACACACACACACACACACAAACATTGTAACTTTAAATACATACAAGTTAAGGAGAGTTTCATTTCAAGATAAATAAACAACTTAAGTTTTACTTTCACTATAACATTATAATACAAATATGAACACTACAGTTGCCATATCATTATTTTACAATACAAGGACTTCAATACAATTTCTTTCACTAAGAATAGTCCTTTCTAACAAGGTAAACAACCAAGAGTTCTTTCTACATTCACTAAATCATTTCAACTTGGAATAAATAAAATACTACAAAACTTTCTTTCAAACATAAATATGTTACAAACTTCCACTCAAAGTGGTAATAATAGAATGATCAAGTTACAACATAGATACTCAAACAAGGCCAAAACACAAGTCTTCATTGCATGTCTTCTCCCAACTTGTAGCTTCAATCTTGCATTCTTCAATCTTTCAAAAACTTGGATCATAATACAAAGAAAGGGGAATAGGTGACACTCTCTGCCCAACCTTTAATCCAATAAGAGGAGAAGCCATCCCTTTATTGGCTCCCGAGCCTCAACAAAGAAAAATGAGGGATCTAAAGAAACATTTGATAAATTTTTACAAGAATGGATTCCACAAAAACATACAATCCAAAAACATTCAACACATCTAAATGGACATACTCAACAAAATTTACAACTTTCTCAAACAACACATAGGCTTGATATCAAACCAAAAGGAGTGAGGAATATGGGAACCACCTCCTTTTTCCTCCCATGTTAAGTAAGAGTTCCACCCAAATCCTCCATGTGCGCAATACAAACAAAAAAACATCCTTATCTCTCCCCTTGCAAGTATGGAAAAATATGTTCATGTTTTCCTTTGCACTCCCCATGTGAAAATCCCGATCACACTCCCTCTAAATGACATACCGCACAACTCTATTTTCCCTCCCCAATGGTCCCATACTTCTATATCCCACTCCCTTCTTAAGGAAAACTACCCAACCACACAAAAACACATTCACAACACTCATACCAAACTCAAAAAGCACAATTTTCACATATACAAAAAAATAAGAAGATAATAAAAGTGGAGATCCTACCTCTCCATCAAGATTCCAAGATTTTTCACTCCAAAAGCTTGTTGACATCTTCAAGCCAAGCACACTCCAAAATCAACTCCAACAAGCTCCTAATTCCAAAAGTGCAAAAGAAGAAAAATAAAACAAGTAACCCAAAATCCTTCAAATTCAATCAATAAATAGAAATGGGATGTGAGGATGATGAGGTGTCTCCATGTAGGATTCCACTTCATCATTCCTCCATTCAAACACACAAGTTAAAACAACATGCCCAAGACAATAAATGAATATGTAAGACTTATGACAAGCCCACATGACACTCTAAATTACACACGATGCCTACCAAGGAAAAATTAATTGTGGTAAGTAGGCTAGTGCAATTATTCTCTTTTTACACTTCAAAATGTATAAATAAGTCTAAATTAACTCCCCATACCATAAGTATGGTTGTTGGATGAATTTAAGAGGAATGAGACAAGCTTAGCTTGTCCCACAAGCCTCAAAAAAATACTCACAAGTAAAAAATCTGAATTTTGAATTTGGGGAAGAGTACACAACACAAAATCTAACACAAATCCAACTTACATCCACAAGATTTCAAGAAACATCTACCCTCATAACTATCCAATTTTCACATCCTTATTGTAGTTGACAAATTAAGTTAGATTAGCTAATTAAGACACATTAATAATTACTAATAAAGTGACTACAATTTCCAATAATCAAATACATATAACACAAAATTAAAAGAAACGGAAAACATTTCACCGCATAGCCACACATGTGAGGTCACCCTCCATGGGAAACCTTTGAACTAGGCATGTAATAACACCATATAAAAATTAGACACAGTTGTCAAATTTGGCCATGTTGCAAAACACCTGACATCCTTCTATGGTTGGTCCCCTATCCCCTTTCGATGTATGTCGTAAACTATCATTAAACATAAACATAATACCTCTCGCATCATGGCCACATGAACAACATCAAGAAATAATATATACATAGAAATAAATAGTCTTCATCCAAAGTAAATTAATTATATCATCTATCAACATATCAAATAATTCGATTCTAACATCTATGAGATCATAATTCTACTCAGAACATCCAGAGTATAACGTGTCGATAAAATCTAAATAATACAAATCAACAAATATCGAATTATCTACCAATGTCATATAGTGTATCATAATCAAAATGTGAATCACGACATGTAAATAATCCAAATATCTTCATATTCTATCATCTATTGATCAATGTATCATAATAAAAATGTCTAAGTATCAATCCAAAAATAATATCAACATAATGAAAATAGTGTCGAAGATGAGTGGGTACTACCACGAACAACACGGGTTCTCCCAACCAATCAATACAAGAGTGGAAAGTTACTTATTCATGGAATGTCCGATATCACACTCAAAATGACATATATTTAATAGAAGAAAATGGCCATTAAGCTCTAAAAATGAGTCCTTCATGCGAACCTCCACGAGTTAAGTTTCGGGAAGCTACCGAGATCTTGATGAAAGAAGAGAGCTAGAGTAAGGAAGATCCATCTCGTAGGCAATGACAAAACTCTATACTATGTGATTAGGACTACAACAATCTAAGAATCATGAAATGGGTTAAATATAAAATAATATAACCCAACTAAGAATAAAAATGAAAATATCGATCCCTTGTTCTAAGAAGCGGCTCAAGTTTCAACTAGTCACGGGGATCTTAGATTCATAGAAACACCAAATATCAAACCCTGATGTAGAAATGGCGAGCCATAAATGAAATTCAGCATCACAACATAGAGGGTCCTCGAAGCACATAACCCAGAAGAATAGTTAAAGATACACGACCAGGTAAAACTTTTCATAAAATCCAGGAGCTTAAATGATATCTCTCAACTCAGAAGAAAGCAGAGCCAAATATTTTATTATAGCGGTTGTGATCATTAATAGAAATATGCAAAGCTAAGCTCAAAATATTTCAAAATGGATTCCCTACAAAATTCCATCAGAGTAAATCCGTCTCCAGAGGTTTCAAAATGAGGATATGATCGATGGAATAAATTTTAGAGTTCGAAGCCATAACCAATCACAAAAATGAGGAGGTCATTAACCATAGTCTACTAAACCCAAGTTTGACCTTGGTTTGTGCACATGTGTTAGGTGGGAACTGAAATAATGTTGTCATTATCCATTTGTTTAATGTAATGCAGCGAGGGGTTATTGACTAGAACTATTCACATGATCTAAAGAAGGGACCAATAATCAGCCAATAGACCATGTAGGTAAATGTAACAAGAGTATCCTTTTAGTATATAAGAAAAAGTTTTTTTAAAAGATGTAAATATACCTTAAACCTACCAAAGTGACCGTACACATTTCCTTTCCCTTATACAAGAGAGTCTTTAATAAAATCAACAAAGAGTATAAGAATGACAAAATAAACTTTTTAGGTTTATTTGGAGTATTTCTATCTCATGCATGTTTAAAATGGGCATGCTGCCATTTAATTGTATTTTAATTACAAGGAGAGCATATAATAGACTATTTTCAAATTTTCCTAAAATTATTTAAATTTACTAATGTTAGTGGACAAGTCTAAAATTGGAGAGTAAGGGCCTATTTTTCGACACAAGGGGTGTAACTTGTATTATTTATACCATGTTTGTATACATGTTCTAGGGAGGGCTATTATTTTCTACACACTTGTGATACAAAAGTATTGTCTTGTTGCAACTTTTGAATAATAAAGACTATTTTCCTCCATTTTCGGACTTTTTGTAGTGTGACAATGCAGTTAGAAGAATGTTTAAGTGAATATTTTCATTCCTTTGCATGATAATAATCTAAAAACACCTCTATTAAATTATTTCAATTGTTTTGTAAGTCACATAAGTGTGTTTTAATAGTTTAGCGAGTGCAAGATCTATTTAACATTGATTTTAGTGAAACTATCATCTCTTTATCATTTAAATGGTGTGTTTTGTGCAACCATAGGTCCATAAAAAAATTGTATCACCCCTTTTTAGCTTTAAGTTAACTCTAGTTCATTCCTAACCCTCAACCCCATCAATTTCAGTAGTTTTTAGGTGATCCATCAAGGGAACCAACCCGCTCTAGAGGTTCTCCTCGGTCCGAGGTACCCACAACTCGGAGGAGATCCCATTATGACTTGATCAATTGAGTCGATGGCCATCCGGATGAAGGTCCACTTGGATCGATAACAAGTATAATTTGGATAGGATTTTCAATTTCAACATTTCATGATTTGAATAAGGTAAGAATAAATAGTCGTATATGTATGATGATAATGAAATAGAAAAGTGTCATAAATGACGACAATCAATTATTTAATGTATTGAATGTTAGTTTAATTCTCCATATGTTCAAGATTTAGATTGAAGGAGGTTTTGAGATGTTTATATAAGATTTTTATTTTTATTTTTATTTTTCATTTCAAGGATTTTTTTAACCTTAGAATTGTTATTAATATTTCTCATTTCCAAATTCTCTATAGGTTCAATATTTAAGTGTCCATCCTACTAATTTTTCTCTTTTCATTGTGGATACATTGTAAAATGAAATCTATTTTTGAATAAGGAGCAAATGTTGATTTACTATCCAAAGGTGTGAAATTTACATAGGGATAATTTTATCCATTTAATCATGCCTTTTTGCAAGTGTTGCTTCATATCGGAGGGATCTCTCATCTTATGGCCTTCTAGTACGCTAGCCCATGTAGATGGTTCTTAGAGAAGGCTAAAATAAATTCAAGAAGAGGTGCCGATAAAAATGTGGAGTGCATTCGAGGATCAATTACCTCAACTTGTATATCCATTTGCATTTGATTCCTCTAATTACTGTAGTAATGAAAAGTTGATAAAAAAGACATTACAACTTCCAAAATCGCCAAAAGGTAAATTTGGCTCCATTTAGTACACCAAAAGAAACTTGGAAAATGGGAAAAATACAAGATATCAATTCTTGTCTCAAGTTGAGAAGAAACCATGTTGTAAGGAAAGATATCTCTCTAATCTATCTCACATGACTTTCAATAATAGTTGGAATATAACTCTAGGGATGAATAAAACTTCAATTAAATTTTTTTATACTTAATACATTTACCACGAATGCTAGTAGTTGAGATGTGGGTCAAAATTTTGAGAAAACTATAGATAAGTTGAAATTATGTGGAAGGGAGGCATTTCATAATGCATGGTATAGATATCATGTGATCTCGAAGAGCACATATTATGGATGTAGAAAATCTTGGGTGAATGAACAAAGGAGTGTAGTAAATTGAAATACAAGAAAATATAAAAAAATGTCAACCTTCATATTTTTTCACTAAAAATTTTCTTGCTAATGAATTTCAACCTTCATATTGTTTCACTAAAATTTTCTTCAATCCATCCATCTTTCTTACATTCGCTTACAATCCCTAGTGTTTTTTACATTCCCAAACCTCTTAGAAATACTTACAGTAACAATTATTAATTTATACAATGTTAATTTACCTGCATAAACACTTTTCACAAAACTAAACTTTTTGTAGTTTAATGGTTACATGATCATGATTGAATTTTTCTAACCCTTCATTAACACATCCTTGGGACTTCAAAATGATTCCTATATAAACTAATAGTTTTTCTATGCTCCCATTAATGGATCACTTAAATATTGTTAGCTTCCAAAAATCAATTATAGATACTATTTGTGAGGTCTTGTACTCTAAGAAACCTTATTGACATGTTTGTCAGGTCATAATTTCACATGACATTATGGAAAAGATTGCATATTCGAATGGAAAGATGAGAAAAATTGCACTCTTGATTTGTCATGTGATATTTGTTTTTGAGCTATATGAGTTTAGATTAAATAACCACATTACTTTCTAGTAATTATTTATTGAAATATAAATTTAAAACTAACTTAATTACATTAATGAAATTTCAAAACAAAATGGTATTGTCATCAAAGATCCTAAGGATATAAAGGATGAAGGTCACAAATTTTATGAAAATATGCTCAAGGAGAATAGTGTGGATAATGAAGAGGATCCTCTTTTATTTTAGACACCATTCTGAATGACAAAATAGATGAGCAAAGATTCAAAAACCTTTCTAAAATAGTCACTCTCGAGGATTTGCAAAAGTTGGATTTTCTCTTAAAGGCGATAAGGCAATAGGTCCCGATGGATTTTCTACAAAAAAATTCAGAAGTTTTGGGAAATTTTCTCAGATGATTTATTAAGGGCAGTGAATGAGTTCTATAGAATAGGTGATCTCCTAAAAGAGCTGAATAACACCCACATTGTGCTTTCTCCTAAAAAAATGGATGCTAAATATTTTAAGGACTTCCACCCTATTAGTCTGGTTAATGTTATTTATAGAATCTTTACTAATATTATTGCAACAAGACTCCAGACTATTCTTGACAATATAATTTCAAAGCAACAAAGTGGATTTATAAAAGGGAGGATAATTCAAGACGGGGTGATCATGGTGCATGAGATCATTCATTCAATGGATAATAACAAAAAGCTAGTATGGTAATGAAACTTGATATGAACAAGGATTTTGACAAAGTCTCTTGGCATTTTCTTGAAAATGTTCTGACTAAATTTGGTTTTCATAATAAATTCAAAAGAATTATTAAGGCTTTCATTTCTATAGCTAGAATTTCTGTGGTGTTTAATGGTGATCCAGTGGGCTTCTTTGCTAGCAGTAGGGGATTAAGACAGGGAGATCCTATATCCCCTTTACTCTTCATTCTAATGGTTGATAGTCTTAGTAGATCCATTACCAAAGTTGTTAATGATGGGCTTTTAAAAGGAATTAGGCCTACTTCTACAAACCAAATAGCTTCACATCAGCAATTTGTGGATGACACAATTCTACTTTTGATGGCCTCTATCCTTAAAGCTAAGGCTATCAAGTATATTCTAAAATTCTATGAGGTTGCCTTAGGGCAAGAGATAAATTTTGATAAGATTTCATCTTCTTCTTTAATACTTTGCTAGAGAGACAAAAATGAATTGCCCAAATTCTGCGAAGTGGAAAATCAATTCTCTACCCACAACATATCTGGGTCTTCCTATGGGAACTAAAAAAAATTCTCTTTGCAGTTTGGAATGGTTTACTTGAAAGATTCCAAAATAAAATAGCTAGATGGAAAGGAGCCATACTATCCAGTGCTAGAAAATGTCTTCTAATCAAAGCACTCTATAAAATTTACCTATTTACATTATTTCTCTATACAACATTCTTGTTATTTTTAGGGATGATATTGAAAGGATTTAGAAGAACGTTCTATGGTAGGTAACGAAGGAAAGATTCGAGATACCACTTGGTGGCATGGGATAAATTATGTGCACCTAAAAGAATAGGTGGGCTAGGCATAAAGGATATCGAAAAATGAATATGAAATTAATTGCAAAAATGGGTTGGAGAATGCTTACAGAGAGGAAACCTTAGATTGATTTAATTAAAGATAAATATCTAGTTCGTAAAAAGTGACTTCTTTCCTTTATGATGATCGAATTCCTCAAGGTTCTATTTTTGGAATTATTTGATTCAAACAAGGAGGTAAATGGAAAGTGGGAAATGGCAAGGATATTCAGTTTTGGAGTGATAACTAGACTAGATTAAGTTTAAATGATAAATTTTGTTATGTCAAAGATATTTTAGCACACAAGTATGGAACTAAAGTCAAATACTACATTAAAATGGAGGGTAACAGAAAAATATGGAAGTAGCTTAAGGTGGAGAGGAATGATCTAAATTTCATAATCTCCTCACTTTAAGAGTAGTTGGATAACATCCCTCTAAATCAAATTTATGTCAAGGATGAGATTGTTTGGAATAACTCATGTGACGGAGAATACACTATCAAATCAGGATATAATTCCTTTTTTGAAAATATCCATTGTGATATCAAATGGAGCATAATTGGATGCCGGAACTAACTCCCAAAGTAAATTTCTTTTTTTGTTTGTTCTCAGAGGAAGAATACTCACAAATGAAAACCTAATCAAGAGAGGCTTTATAATTCCAAACATGTGTTGCCTATGCAAAAAAGAGGCTGAGGACATCAAGCATCTTCTTTTACATTGTGAGTTCACTTCAAAGATCTGGAGTTATGCTTTCTCAAAGTTTAATGTTTGTTGGACAGTGCCAAAGGAATTTCTTCAAACTTGGATACAGTGGGATCCTCCTTATAAGCACTTGTATTGTTAGGATATTATGGAAACTGGTTATGCCCCATATTATATGGAGGATTTGGAAAGACATAAATGACATAATATTTAGAAACAACAGATAGACATGCAAGACAAGATTTACTAAAATTGGTAATGCAATTAAAGATAATATTGAAAGATTTAAACCACCCAAGAACAAGAAATATCCTAAAGATGAAGAGTTTATACTTTCAAATTGGAATATTGACATTGAAAATGTCCAAAAACAGAGAACTCCAACCATTGATAGGTCTTCAATACATTGGATCCCTCCTCCTAATTCTTGGTATAAACTCAATTTTGATGGAGCCTCTAAGGAAACCCGGGAGCATGTCTTTGGTGAAGGAATAATTTGGGATCATAAAGGTTGTTTAATTGCTACTTATGCTGGCAGAATGGGAAATTAGACCAATCACTATGCTGAAGCTTTATCAACTTTATGGGGACTAAGACTTGCTAAGGATTGCAACATTCAGAACATTATTGTTGAAGGTGATTCCTTGAATGTTATAAATCATCTTAATCAGATACATCCTCCAAGTTGGACTATTAAATATTTCATTCAGAATCTATTAATATATGCCACACCTTGAATAATATATACCTTAGCTAATTATGGTACCAATAATAACTTCATCACTTGGAATAATGAGAAAAACACCCCTATTGAAGTACATAATTCTATTACCAAGGATAAATATGAGCATTTACATCTTATGTAGAATCACTAATGATATTTCATGGGATTTATTGAAAATAAAGTTAGCACATGTGAGAGGAGTACTTATATTTATAATCATCAAAATTCACATGCTCCACAGACTTACAATTGGATGGTAAAAACCCGTCTAGGAAAGATAAAAAAACTTATTTACGGGTGGTTTCAAGCAGGAAAATCACAGAGGTAGGAAAATGGGGGGAGCTCCGTGTCAGTTAGAACCCAACTGTGATCCCGCATGGAAAGATAACATTGAGATGTGGAATTATCTTTAGATGGGGGGTGTCACCAACTTTATCAAGAAAATCCAAGGTCACGACCAAAACATTTCGGTGCATTTTGCTATAGATTGGAAAGAGTGGAAGGTTAAGTATGGAGGGAAAAAGTTTTGGTGAATGAGGAGCTTATTGCGAGGTTACGGGTCTTACATTGGATGGAATCAAGTTTTTCAGCAAAAGGGCAGACAAAAATGCTAAAGCGAAGAAGTTTGTTGAAAATAGGGAGGATCTTCTCTTTGTTATGGCTGAAATTAAGGTGAGTTCCATCTTGGACATTTTGATGAAATTGCCGTAAATCATGGTTCGATTTATTTCCCTTGAAGGTCGGTACATCACTTGTCCCCACAAAACACTTGATCTTTCTAAATCATTTTAGGAGAAATTTTTCTGTATGCTTCCTGCACTATCTCCTGAATTCAATGGAGCATTCCATTCTTGACTTTAAAAATCATACCAGGGTCCATTCCCTTCATCAGGGGCTTATCTTTCTCCTTCACAGAATTTCCTCATCAATTTTCCTGCCATTCCCACTACCCTGGTACCCTACCCATTCCCATTCACAATATTCCCACTGTTAACCCGACCACCATTCCCAGTCATAGAAATGTCAAGACTAAAAACCCTTCATTCTCTAAAGTGACCCCATCTCCCTCTGGTTATGTCCTTAGGAGAAACAAGGATATTGAAATAACACACAATCTATTACACATCAGTAATGTAGGGAAAGACAATGTTACTCAGCAAGAGAAGGAGAATCTTCTCCACATAATGGAAATATTGGAAAATGAGGTGGAAAGTATCAAAAATATCTACATCAGCTAAATAAGAAAAAGGGGAAAAGAAAGTTGAATGAGGATGTTGGTATTGGGACAGATCAAACAAATGAAATATAAAAGAAATTGAATTCCCTGGATAATAGACTTGGGAAATCTAAGGATAGACATGATCACAATATGGCCATCTTCAAAGCTATATGTGATTTTCTTGATCAACATGTCAGAAGCATCATTATGCTAAGTGGAGTCTCTAAGGAAATTTAGGGTACAAAAAGGAAAGAAACTAAGTCATCTCACAGCTGAATGTAAATGACCCCACGCATGTCACCACTCTAGTGCTATTTACCTCTCTATAGACGATCAAATCAAGAATAGATAGGGCTTTGAAGAAATAACATCTTCTGGGAAGGCTGGATGCGATCAAGTTGTTATTTTGTTGCTGATAGTATGTTGTTTTTATGTTGTTTAGTTACAATTTTATCCTTGTCTTGCTTTTTCTTAGTAGTTTCTCTTTTGACTACTATATGGCTTATTGTAATATCTGGATTCAGATCCTTTTTTGCTACTTTATCATGTTTATCTGGTTGTTGATCCTCTTTTCTAACAGGGTATAGTCCCTTCAAAACTATTTTCCATTAATAAAAAATATTTAAACATGGGGAAAAAGTATTATTGAAATTTATAGGGTTATTTTTATGTTTTTAAGATAATACTCAATATTTGTAAATCTAGAAAAAATCATCTTCAATAAATAGTGAAAATAATATACACAAAAAAGGTGAACCAAATAAATACATTTCAAATATAATAGATTCCATATCTTGAGGAACGTAAATCATACACATATGGAAATGATTTAGCAATAACCATAGAGATATGGGAACAACATATGTATTCAACAAAATAAAATTGATGAATTTGGTGCTTGGATTTTTATCCTTGAGGACATCATGTAATTTTTATTTAAAGGCATTGGAAAAATAATTCTCCTTTTTCAAAACCCTAATTTAGTGTCTAGGTCTACGAAATGCGTATTAATAAAAGAATATGTTAGAGGGTGTATGCCTATTTGGAGAAAGATTCCTTAACACTTTTTAAGACCATAGTACATCGAACCATTTAGAAATTATTATACAAGTACAACACAATACAATAGGTTGTCTACTATATGTGCTTTGACCTTATGTTTTAAATAAATTCCAAAAATAAGAAGTGTTATATACTTCATTAAATTAATGAAATCTATTTTTCACATGACAATTCCTTAGAAATAGAATAGGCTATTTCTTACATATTTAATATGTTTCACTCTTTGTGTATTAGTATTTCCTTGTTGCACTAGCGCACTTATGCGTTTATAGATTTTTGATTCTAAGTAGGATACTATTGATCTACACACATCAACATACAACATGCCAAATATATCTAAAATTACGTAAAAAATTATAGAGAAATCTAAAACAAAGATCAAAGGAAAACAAATTAAAACAAACAAAAATTGTGGATTAAAGTTTATATCAGCCAAAATTGTACTTTTATTGTGATCATGAATGATTCCAAAACTAAGTAAAACATAGGAAAAGATATGATAAAGAGGAAGAGAGATTAAATTGGATGAAATGAGAAAGACACATAATCAACTAAGGAACTATAATAAATTTAAAAGAGTGTCATTAAATATGCATTACTACAAATTGTTGAAAACTATTATAAAAGAAATAACATGCTCCATCAAGAGTTTAACTTCATCCAATTATCAATCAAGGAAGATATACCCTTTAATATCAATTAATATGTTTATGGTAAATATTGTTACAACAAGATCTTAAATTTATGGTCAATATAGTGCGTGATTTTGTCTCGGTGATGGTAGAAATACATCATCAAATTTATATAATTTAAACTTCTATGTGAATATCAAACATTAATAAATATAATAATAACTCATAGTACACAATGTTTGTCAAAACACTTTATCAAAATTTTAGTGCCCACTTCCCTTCGACACCTTTTTTATTATTGTTTTCGATATTGTCAACTACACTTATGGATATTATTGTAAATTTTGTATTATCATAATATTAAATGTTAGAGATACTAGACTATTGTTGATTTCGACTCATATATGATGCATTTGGATTATTAGAGACATTTTATATTGATGTTGATGTATTGTTGACTTGGTTATTTATATATATATATTTCTAAAATGTGATATACTTTCGTCACACTAAGTAGGCTTTGATAATTGGATTAATGTTGTGATCATTTTGACATGGATGAAACATTGGATAGAAATGTTACTAGAAATTGTAAATGATATCGTATTTTCCTAGATGATATTTGATTCATATATAGATGATTAGATATTTATATTGTATATTGTCATAGATGTTTTTAATATGGCCACGAGGCCGAAGAAGGTATTTATGTGTTTTGTAGGTAAATTTATTCACAAAAAACATTGGGGGGATTGGAGACCAACCACATTGGAATTCTAGGTGAATTCAACAAGGGTCACCATGGCAACATGTATTTGTGTGTGTGTGTGTGTTTGAATTATGGTTAGGGAGAAATTGTGACCAAGGGGTTATGTTTTGTCTTTTATTTAGTTTTCCTTTAATTTATGTTAGTATGTGATTCTTAGTGATGTAATTCATTGTATTATTTATTTGGAATTTGTTGTATGTATCTTACCCTTTATTATTAATGGGTTGTAGTGTCTTAATTAGCGCTAATTTAACATTTTCCTAAACTAATTTTAAATGTGACCAAATGAATGTATTTATTAGAGTATATTTCTCTTGGGTTTTGTTTTGTAATTTGAGTGCTTGAGGATCTTGAGTGTTGTATACTCTACCCCTTCATGGAAATTCAAATTTGGCTTTAGAGGCCAATTTTGGAGGAACAAGTCAAACTTGTCCCACACCTTTTAAATTACTACACCAACCCTACCTATGGGTTGGGGGGGTCAAAATTAGACTCCATTAGGTTTTTTGGGAAGATAAAAAGGTGAAATGTTTATTGCACTTTCTTTCTTGAAATAAATGTTTTCCTTAGGGGGTGTGGGCTTAGTTTGTGTATGTATGTAATATGTCATTTCTTCAACCACTTATTAATTATGCCTTGGAATATGAGGTTGACTAAGGTGATGTGGAGTGGAGAGGAAATGAGGTGGCATCCTACTTGGAGCCACATCATCCTCCTCTCTCCCTTTTTTATTTATTGAAGTTATTTTGTTTGTTTGGGGGTTACTTCATTATTTTGTGCTCTTGCATTTTTGAGAGTTGGATGATTTTGGAGAGATTGTGGTCTTGGTTGGATCTTGTTGGTATTGCTTGGGTTTGAAGGATCTTGGAGATTTACTCTTGGAATAAGATCTACTATGGAAAGGTATGAGCTTTAATCTTGCTCATGTTTTTCCTTCATTTGTGTATATGTGTTTGTTATTTTGTGTGTTTTGGAATTCTTTTTGGGATTTGCTTTGGTAGATTTACTAAGTGTGGTGTAGGAGGGGACTATGGGGAGAATTCATGTAGTCCAAGTATGCGTTATCATACCGCATGCCCCGCTTAGCCCCTGCGTGCTTTGTTTTTCTCTTTTCCCCTCTTTTCTTGGCCTTTTTCTCTTGATTCTGAAACCGCCGCCTGCTGCTGGCGGCGGTCCTAATAGGGGCGGCGGTCCTGTAACCCCCGCCCTTCTCGCATTTTCGCATTTTCAGAATGCTCTTTTAACACGACTCACGTAAAAATCAATGATTCACCAGCTTTTTTCACCGCCATAAGCTTGCATTAATGATTCTGGTTCCCTGGAATAGTGTTTTGCCATTGTTTATAGTTTAAGAGTTCAAATTGGTTTTTACCTTGGGTAAATGCAAATGCTATAAATAGATGGCTTGTGCTCAAGCAAATGGCCCCTCAAATTTGCCTCTAAATTTCTCATTGCAATAGATTAGTCTTTCATTTTATTTAGAATTCTTAGTTTCTTTCATTGCATGCTTAGTTAGTGTTGTTTTTCTGTTAGGAAGCCACATATCCATCTTGTGCAAATGTTGTTGATATTTTATCCAATCCATTGGAGTAAAATAGTTTGTTTTCAATAGGAAGCCATTAAAGTTGCAGGTTTTGTTCTTCAAACAGGATAGTTTCAGGTTCTAGACATTTTATGTTACATGACTCACAATAAATCCCACTAGGAATTGCATAAGCCAAGCTCTGTACTCTTGCGCTATCCCTCTCCTACTCGCATTATATTCAGTCTGTATCCTAAGTTTCCTTTGTCCCAATATCTACTTTTGTTGATGCTAGCATTACACGCTTTTCGGATCCACGTGAACACGAAGGAACGAGGAGATCACAATAATGGGACATAGCCACACACACCATCGGATTCGCCACTGTTCTACAGAATCCAAGTTCTAGCTTTCAAATTTCTAATTAGAAACATATCAAATAGAGTAGCCAATCACTTTATTTCATCAATTTTACTTTCGATATATTGCCGGGAAGTCATGGGGATTGATAGTTTCTGAGAAACTATGATTCTTTCCTCACTTCTGAGGTAGGATCGAGAGTCTTTCAAATAGATTAGATCAATTATTTCATTATTTAGAATAGATTCACAGTTACACAGACAAATAGCTATACTCGGTTATCTTGTTTGTTTTAATTTGTTATTTTAACTATCAATTCTAGATATATTAGATAGTTTTTCTTTAAATTCATTTATTTATAGATAGATATATAGAAGTTATAATATACATAGACATATCTTTCACAATTAGTTTATTCTATCATTAGTTAGATTTATATAACTTTCTTTTGTATGACAATCACGGGACCTAGAGAGCCCAGGGAATACGTATTCGAGCCAATCGTGCCCCAACCCAATCTCGTCACAGCCATAACTGATATAGATCAGAATCTCAGGATCCAAGTCTTCCAAACAATAGTAAACTTACAACAAATCAGTTTCCAACTGCACGGGTTAAACATAGAAGACGACCAAGCACACACATTTTGGTCAAATCAACCAAACTACAGATTACCCTAGATTCATACCCACATGACTGTAGAAGGGTTTGAAAGAGAGCAGACCTTTGGTTGTGATCCTTTGGTCCCATAGCCAGACGCAGGAGACACTCTCACAGATATAGATACCAGCTTGAGAATTCAGGTTGCACAAACACCTGTAAGATATTCTGAGAAGATCGCACAATTATTGATTCTGAATATAGAAGCTGAAAAGGCATATGACTATTGGATACTAGGGATTAGGGATTGATTCAACACATGACCATAGCAGGACCACAACAAATATGAATCTATGGGTGTGACCCACAAATCCCATAGCCCAACGAGCCCATAGGTGAATCAGACATAGATGTTGGCCTACGTACACTAGTATTCAGATCTACTCCACTTCCACCTATCATCATCGAATAGTTATCCTTATTAGACATAGCAGCTAACAAAGCTAAGGAGTTTTGGACTAGGCCAGAGAATCACCCATAGAGTCAATTATATTTATCATCCATCCTATGACCTTATCGGAGACATACACGAAACTATCCCAGGACATTTTCCACGTATTCCACAACCTATAGACCAAATCATGCCAGAGCTTGATATTGATTGGAGCCTTCGAGCAGTCATCCTTGTTGATCGATCTATCACACCAGTTCAGGTTAGGAGGGCCTTCTTTGCCTTAGATTCACAATTTCCACTAGTGCGCGTCGAAGACATCAGATTTCCCAATTAGCTTGTCTGCAATCCCACACATATTTAATCCCCACCAACTTTGTCTCGGCACGACCTCGGGAGGTCGGGTGCGAGAAAAGTTACTTGTAGATTCCTATGCTCGCTTGTCACTTTTCCATCATACAAAATTGGTGAACCCAACGTGAACTTTCTACTTTCTTCGATGCAGAGTCGATTTCTCTTGGTTCTTTCAAATTAAAAAAAAACTCTTTCATCTTTACTAGCTCATTAGCTTTCACCATCACCTTTGCTCCTTCCCATTATTCTTGCGGGTATTCATATACCCCCCGAATATGTCGGGATTCGATGCATATGGTAGGCCTCTCTTAGGTCTTGAGGCATACTACGCTCAACTGAATAGACAGTCATCGCCCTCGCTCTCGGTATGGGGTGACAACTATTCAGATAACCAATTATCAACACAAACTCCATCTCCAAGGATCAGATATAACTCATCTTTCCAAACAGAAGAGTTGGATCAGCTCACTCAAACACACAAACAAAGCCTTCAGGCTCGAATAATATGACGCTCACAGGAGAATCAAGTTCATCTCCTCAGGTACTACTTAGACCACAAATTAGTAGACAATCAGACCCATACCTAGGTTTAGATGATGAACATTCGGTACGTTATGTTAGGAATGAACAACGTTCTCGAAGTATGTACCCACCTATAGGAGGTTTACAAACACAACCCGAGGTCTCTTTTCAAGAAAATACCTCCATGCCACTACATATAGGAAATGCCCTCGGGGAAACTTGGCAGGGCAGCGATCAATTCATAGCAGGATATCACATGCCTATACAACACCATGATATACAACAAATGCCGCTAAGGCAAAACACCGTGACTTCACCAAATGAAGTCATTTCAACGTTAGTAGAAAAAGTGAGAGGGTTAGAACTTGCTCAAGCAAATCAAAATTCCCAATTCATGCAGGTAGGAAGTTCCAATCCTCCACACCATCCTAGCCAAGTAGACCTCCTCACAGGAATAGGCACGTTAGGCATGACTCCTCAGTATTCACAACAAACGCCGATTAGAACCACCATTTCTAATACCACTCCAATACCTCCCGGTTTAGTACAAAATAATCCATTCTTGGACAATACCCCTTCATACTTAAACATGTACTCCAAATCACCACAAGGGGATATGTTCTCCTCTCCCAATATTTTTACTCAACCACAGGGGTTCCCTTATGCTCCTACCAATGCATATGCAATGCCATATCAACAACCCATTCCACCTCTGCTCCCTCAGCAGGCACCATCAATGGTCGAAACCTATGCGATAGGGACATATTCGAATATTTGAAAGAACCCTTAGATTTCACCATACGAAGCATCATGCTTCCAAGACCTCTTCCCGATTTTCCCAAATACAAAGGTGAGGGAGATCCGAATGCACATATCAAAGCTTACGCTACAGCCATCCGAGAACTACTCCCATGGGATGGGGTTGTTGCTAAAATATTCCCCAAAACTTTGGAGGGCATCGCTCTCGATTGGTATTATAGAATACCTGAGGCTTCCATCCATTCATTCAAGCAACTCGTGTCAGAGTTCATCAAGGCCTTTGACATGAACAAACTATTAAGGACAAGAATCAGGAATTCTTGCACATTAAGCAAGAACACAATGAATCTATCGCCCATTTCATCCAGAGGTGGCGCACAGTTCTCTATTCTTCGGCAAGTGCTCCGAACATGGATCAGATGGAACTATGTGATCTATTCCTTCATTCTCTCAGCAGAGAGGTAAAGGAAGAAGTCCAGAAGTTTCCACTAAGAACTTACGATGAAGTACTTGAGAGTGCTCTCCGAATAGATCAAGCGGAAATTGATAGTGGTCACAAGACATATGGAGCAAATGGAGGTTAATCACCTCCAACCAAAACACTACAACTTATCCTACTATCACGAATGTCAATCAAGGACCTAAAATCCTTAACAAAAATCGTGGAGTGACAACGGATGGAGTAACCGATCAGGCTAGAAAGGTAAATGTTGTGAATACTCCACCACAAATAAACAATCAACGAAACAATAACTTTACTCCAACAATCAATACAGTGGATTTTAATCATCCACAACAACAACAACAACAACAACAATGGCGAAGCCCTACATGGGATCCAAATCAAAATTCAACTAGGTATCAAAACTAGAATTCAAACCAAAAACAACAAACGTAAAACTTTAATAGGAAATGGTTTGATCAAAGTTTTAGGCCACAATATACACCGAGCCAACAAACTAGGAATTACAATCCTAACTCCTATTGTGGTTTTCACAAAATCTGAGGCCATGACACTAGAACATGCCGTGACTACAATAAATTCATGCAACATTTGCTAGAAGAACAAAGACAACCTTTCATAGATATGTTCTTGGCAGATCCTACCTCACCAGCGCCAAATACTTTTACAGGGGCAGTTTCCCCTCAAAATGCACCCCTCAAGATCTTCAATGATCCACTCCCAAATCACAACAATAACAAGTTAAATCCAAGTGGGACAAACAAGGGTGTAATTATAGGAAACAATGATCATGAAGCTTCAACTTCGCTAAATCCATTAGTTGCGCCACAACTAGGAAGTCAACCATGACCTAAGATAGTCGGTTTAGTGGAGTTAGATGCCGAACTACCCATAGAAGCTGTAACAAGGACACGAGAGTATTCCTCTCAGCTAAGTCCAAGCTACCCGCTAGAAACAGATAATATCCAACAAGTATTAACAAAACCCGTAGGTGCTTATGATTTAATTAATGATCTAACAAAAACCTTCTCACACATCTCCTTTTTGGATTTATTAAAGAACTCCCCTGCTCACAGGGCTGCTCTTTTAGAAGCATTGGGTTTAGGTCATCTAATTAGCATCACTCCACCTCCCGAAACACAGGTAAATCATATAGACTTTGATATCCATCCTCCGGGGCAGCCGGATAGGGACACCGAATTCATATTCGAAATAAACAAAATGCCAACAGATGTTGAGATTGCACGCCGAGGTGATCCGGCCTTACACTTACAAGTGTGGGTCTATAAAAATTATGTGAAACGTGCGATGGTTGACGATGGGGCAGCAGTTAACATAGTCCCTTTCTCTTTCCTTCAAAAGCTAGGGTATGGAGAAACCAATTGTTCCACGACTCGAAATACGCTAAGAGGCTATGACAACCTTAAAGCCACTTCCATTGGAACTATAATACTACCGGTCACCTTAGGACCCAAAACAATCCTGACTGAGTTTTATATTATAGATCGGAAACTAACTATAATATGATCCTCGGCCGACCATGGATACACCATATGAAGGCAATCCCTTCTACACTATTTCAAGAAGTAAGATTCTTGCATTTAGGAAAGGTGTTCATAGCCAAAGGTGATCCAAAACCATTCGATGTACACCTAGCTGACCTAAAGAAAAGACCAGGCATGCACTCGGAGTTTGAACTCCCAACGAACCAACTTAATAAACCTACCAACGTGAAACCAGAAGAAAAGTTGGTACCTACAACAGATCTCGAAACTATGAGCCTAGCCAAGGCAACCCCAGCCCCCAAAGATGAGGCTAACACTGTAGAAATAGTATCATTAGGAACTACTGCAAAAATTGTTGAATTACTAGAACAGGATCTACCAATGTTCCTACCATTTGATTATGTAGGCATGGGGTGCACCCTAGGTGTTGGCTCTCTTCCAGTAGTGGATCTCTGCATGATAGAAGTAGAGAATGTTAACACAACAAGTGTCCCAGCACCCATGTTCCCAGCTAAGTATTGGACTCTCCATTTCGATGGAGCTAGATGTCATTACGGAGCTAGGGCAGGTGTAATCCTTACTTCTCCCGAGGGAAAAGTCCTACCATTTTCCTTTAAGCTAAAATTTGAATGCACTAACAATGGCGCCGAGTATGAAGCCCTTCTCCTTGGCCTCATCCTAGCTAAGAGAATCGGTGTTGATAACATCAGAGTGTTAGGAGACTCACAATTGGTAGCAAACCAAGTCTCTGAAGTATATGAAACCAGAGCTGAGCACTTACAGCTCTACAAAACAGCTATATTAAATTTAAGCAAGGAATTTGACTTCATATCAATTGAAGCAATCCCGCGTGAACAAAATCTTCTCACTGATTCAATAGCAACCTCAACATCACGCTTTACTCCAAACAGTAAGTTAGAGGATACCCATTTCATGGTATCCCTTCGTGATGAACCATTGATAAAACAATCCACCATGACATATATGAAGGTGATCTAGTTCTAAGGCTAGACAGCCGGATCGACAAAATGACCAGGTGAAGGAAGGAAGTTCCGGCCCAAATGGCTGGGCCCATATCGAGTCATGAAGGACTATGGAAATGGTGCATACCTCTTATGTACGTTGGAAGGTGAGGAATTTGGCAAAATAGTCAATTCCCTGCACCTCAAACGATTCTACGCGTAAGCAACTAGCACTACTTATAATTATATCTACATTGCATCTTCATATAGATTAGGATCATTTTGTCCACTTGTTTCATACAAAAATTGTGATCAAGGAATTTGTTCTCAAAGCAATTCATTACAAACTCATGATGTTGTTGGCATAAACACTCTAATCATACTTCTCTATTTCCATGATATCATCAAACTATTTCGGAATCATTTCATCAAATAAAGCTAGATATGACAAAGTCTTAATGGTAACCATGCCAAGATCTGCGGGTTTATTCTCACTTTTGGTTTCTTCTTAGGATAGGTGTCTTGCCTATGGTCTGTTCTAGAAGCTTCATGGTGTCACATCTATCCCGTATGAATATCTCTTTGGAAATAAAAACATACTGACATTTTGCTCAAGTAAACAAGTCAAATATAGAATCAAACAGAAAATTTTAAATTTACACATTTCCTTGCCCCACCAACCTTCGGTGATGAGCTTGCATCTCTTACTAGTGACGTAGGGTTGGGAAAGGATGGAAATGCCCTTACTCACCTATATCTTGCCTATGGTGATAAACCCATACTTCTTACTAGTAGCATGGGGCAAGGTGTAGGGGGTCCTCTTGACAAACAAATGTAAAAGGTCATAGACAAACAATTCAAATCTTGAAGTCTTGAGTCAAAAACAAATGAATCAGATGTCCAAAATTCCAAGAGAATTAAAAATCCTAAAAACCATATTTTGTCTACCATGTGGCCATCTACGGATCTAAGTCTAGATAAACCACAAAGCAAGTTGCATCCCAAAACTATGAAGTCACTCGAGTGGAGTAAGCTTGTAGCATCCTAATTTGGTTCCACCAAAGCTTTGTCTATCTCTCATCACTATCCATTTCAACACATTTCATAACTTGTGCCCTTTCTAGCTCTCGGTGATGAGCCCTCACATCTTACTAGTTGTGTGGAGTTAGGAGAGGGGCAAGTCTATCTGCTCATCATATCGGTTTTCTTCACCACTTTGCCAAAACAAATATGAAGTATCCAAAATTGCTTACAGAAACTAAGATTCAAAATCACATTGTATCTACATTATCATATATCAGCATCATGAAATACAAAAAGAAAGTAAACACTTGCATCATTTGTTCTCCATTGCATACATTCTAAAGAGCATATAAGCATAATATCATAGTTCACATGAGGAAACAGAAATGCAAGTAAGCCATAAATGCCAAAATTCTGATCCAAAAAGAATATATATATATATATATATATATATCAAAATTCTGTCTGATGCCATCATGCCTAAGCATGGTCAAAACACTCAAAGAGCCCGGTATATACAAAAGAATATATCATACAAAATCTAGGAGAGCCAAGTGGCTTCTCAACCCTATGAGACCCCTCAAAGGTGCACGCCCATGCCTAGGACTCCAGCTACGCCGCGCTCACGAGTGCACGGAGGCTCGGGATCCCGAGGGCGGCCGCGAGTCTCGCCACGAGAATGACTCCTCATCAGGCGCTCGGCTGTCCTATACCCCGCTAGCTCCATGCGGAGAGTCGATACCATCCTGGCCACATGCCAGACCGGGGCAAAGACATCAGTGTGTCTACCAGGCTGCGAGGGCTCCCGGCGTCCACAGAACTCTCTGCGGGTCCTCTCCATGGGGATCATCAGGGTATCAGTGCATACCCTGCGAATCAAGTCCCGCCACTCATCGGCGGTCTCTGTAAACAAAGGAGAAAAACAAATTAGAAACAAAACAAGAGATAAAATACAAGAGAAAACAAAAGGAGAAATAGTAACTAAGGAAATCCTAATTAAAAACAAACATTAAAAGGAAATGGTAACTTACTCGGATCACCAGGCCTCTAGGATGGATCTCTAGGGTCCGCACCTGCCACAGATGCCGCCGCTGGCTGAGGTGCTCCTCCCATGGCTGGAGCAACGTAGCGCCCTGCATGGACTCATCCTCCCCACCATGGCCCTAGGAGAGTGGCTCCTCTGAAACCAGAGTAACTCTCTCTGCACTCTGCTCGGCCCTCTCTGCCTGCATGATATCCTGAGTGTCATGCCACTCAGGATCACTTGTCCTCCTCAGTCTCCTCCTCTGTCTCTCCCCCTGTAAACTCCTCGGACTTAGAGTCTATGTCGATGGGGTCATCACTGCTATGGGCAGGACCCGCGGCAATCCGAAGCAAGGGTGCCTGAGGTGCACCGGCTCTCCCTCGGGCACGTACTACCCTCCTGGCCGCAATAGGAATGCCAGGAGTAACAACTGTCCAACCCCGGCCTCTAGGACCCCCTCTGGCCTCTCAAACTGACCTATATACTGGTACTACCGGGGGAAGCATGCCCATGTAGGGTAGGCCAAACTGCTGAGGAACTCGGCCAAAGGGGTGTATCTCCACTCGCCCCACTCTGTCAATAAGTTGTCCTGTGGTGGAGCAGGAGATCAAAGTAAGAGCCTCCTCGCCCCATATACCTACCATGGTCTGATATGGTGTGGCCTCCATGTCATCGGTGGTCAGAGAAGCAACTGGCTGATGAGGTGCTCTGAGCACCGACATATCTATCCATCTGGCTGCCCTCACAACTCAGGATCTGTCACCTCTACACCTCTACCATAGGGAATGAAGTGCTCATAAACCCAACTCATGACCAGGGTCGGGTGGCTCAAGACTACCCCTGTAAATGGACTACCCTGTATAAGTCATGGTAGGTAGTCCCAAGTATGTCTACTCCCCAGGCATAAATCCGGCCATGGCCCTCGATCTGTGCAATGATGGGGGACCAGCAGTATAGCAGTGTGTCTCCTCCCTTGTCCCCGATCAATCTCGAGGCAAGGATCCCCATAATAGCCTGGCGAAGCAAGGGGATGGGAAAACTAGGAATGGATCGAACTCTGACCCCCTTCTTCGAACCCGTGGAGATGACTGCATCTCCCATATAAGTGGCCCACTGTGCTATCTGGGCCCGTGAACCTGCTTGTCTCAAGGGTAAGACGTCTCCCAATGATCGGGACCCCCAGAATACGATAAACATCCTCTAATGTGATGGTCCACTCACCTCGGACCCCTGGTAATCGGAAGGTGTTCCGATCAGCATCCCAATAGGAGAATAAGTCACAAAGAATGTGACTGGATGGTGCAACATGTGGAACACGTGAGATACGTAGTATCCCGGCCCTCTGAAGAGTGTCCTCCTCATCCTGTGAAAGTGCATCTAGTACTGCTGGGAGCCAGTCACACTCTCTCTCTCTCGGCTCCACCAAATATACTCCTCCTCGCCTGCATACACCCAAAAACACACAAAACAGAGCAAGTTAGCATCCGAGTGATATTAGAAAAATCATGAAAACACATAGAAATGCTAAAAATACAAAAACAATCTCAAACAGATGTTCTTTTGGCATTCTATGCAAAACCGCCGCCCTGAGCAGGGAGGCGGTTTCGTAACCGCCGCCTTAAGGGTGGCGGTCTTGTAACCGCCTCCCTGAATAGGGTGGCGGTCGTGTAATCACCACCTGGCGGGCGGTGGTCATGGCCCAAAAACCCACGCGGGTTTTAAACTTAAAAAGGCCAAAAACGCCAAAAGAGGACCATTTTAACTAAAACAAGGCCTACCCAGTAGGCGCCCCCCCTAGATGGACCTTTTAAACCTAACATTTTCAAAAATAACCCCCACAACAAAGATTTTAGCATTTTAAAATTGAGGGGGTAAAAACGATAAATTGAGGAAAACTAACATGTGATCTCGCGGGATGATGTTCCGCTCACGGAGGCATGATCACTATCCACCACGAACGTTTTGACTCTACTCTCGTAAGAAACCGTCACCGTGGGTCCCAGAGCTCAAAATCAATCAAATCAACGCACGCAAATGAATAGGAAAATGGGCCCACTTTCATATATATAGCAACCTGACTTGTTTTAAAATACTTTTTTCACAGGTTTGGAGCGCCAACGGAGGTAAGTTCTTACCCCCGCATAAATGGTACGTCCTCATTTCCCATTATTTTAGTGTTTATTTTCCGATCTATCTTGTCTATCTGCACTTGAGTTCTCTTTTCATTTTGCAGGGAGCGGGAATTTTGGATGGCATCATTTCGACACACGGACGTATCAGGTATAACTTTCAACTTCCCATTTCGGGACCGCCATACTCGGACCCACCATTTTACACCTCTTCATGGCTAAAACACTTCTCCGAGGGGGCAATATGTACGTACCCAAAATTGAAGGGTACTGCACCATCAACGTAACACGTACCCCAATGATGATACAGGTCTCCTCGCAAGGTGTTCGGGATCCAAAAAGCTCTCCAAGTATGTGTTATCATCCCGCATGCCCCACTTAGCCCCCGTGTGCTTTGTTTTTCTCTTTTCCCCTCTTTTCTTGGCCTTTTTCTCTTGATTCTGAAACCGCCGCCTGCTGGGCGGCGGTCTCGTGATGCCGCCCCTAAGCAGGGCGGCGGTCTCCTGTAACCACCGCCCTGCTCAGGGCGGCGGTCCTTTACGCATTTTCCAGAATGCTCTTTTAACATGACTCACGTAAAAATCAATGATTCACCACTTTTTTTTTCACCGCCATAAGCTTGCATTAATGATTCTGGTTCCCTGGAATAGTGTTTTGCCATTGTTTATAGTTTAAGAGTTCAAATTGGTTTTTACCTTGGGTAAATGCAAATGCTATAAATAGATGGCTTGTGCTCAAGCAAATGGCCCCTCAAATTTGCCTCTGAATTTCTCATTGCAATAGATTAGTCTTTCATTTTATTTAGAATTCTTAGTTTCTTTCATTGCATGCTTAGTTAGTGTTGTTTTTTGTTAGGAAGCCACATATCCATCTTGTGCAAATGTTGTTGATATTTTATCCAATCCATTGGAGTAAAATAGTTTGTTTTCAATAGGAAGCCATTAAAGTTGCAGGTTTTGTTCTTCAAACAGATAGTTTCAGGTTCTGGACGTTTTATGTTGCATGACTCGTAATAAATCCCGCTAGGAATTGCATAAGCCAAGCTCTGTACTCTTGCGCTATCCCTCTCCTACTCGCATTGTATTCAGTCTGTATCCTAAGTTGCCTTTGTCCCAATATCTACTTTTGTTGATGCTAGCATTACACGCTTTTCTGGATCCACGTGAACACGAAGGAACGAGGAGATCACACTGAGGGGACATAGCCACACACACCATCAGATTCGCCACTGTTCTGTAGAATCCAGGTTCTAGCTTTCAAAGTTCTAATTAGAAACATATCAAATAGAGTAGCCAATCACTTTATTTCAGTCAATTTTACTTTCGATATTGCCAGGGAAGCTGTGGGGATTGATAGTTTCTGAGAAACTATGATTCATTCCTCACTTCTGAGGTAGGATCGAGAGTCTTTCAAATAGACTAGATCAATTGTTTCATTATTTAGAATAGGTTCACAGTTGCACAGACAAATAGCTATACTCGGTTATCTTGTTTGTTTTAATTTGTTATTCTAAACTATCAATTCTAGATATATTAAATAGTTTTTTTCTTTTCATTTATAAAATTCATAGATAGATATATCAAATTAGAAGTTAATATACATAGACATATCTTTCACATTAGTTTATTTTATTAGTTAGATTTATATAACTTTCTTTTGTATGACAATCACAAGACCTAGAGAGCCCAGGGAATACGTATTCGAGCCAATCGTGCCCCAACCCAATCTCATCACAGCCATAATTGATATAGATCAGAATCTCAGGATCCAAGTCTTCCAAACAACGGTAAACTTACAACAAATCAGTTTCCAACTGCATGGGTTAAACATAGAAGACGACCAAGCACACACATTTTGGTCAAATCAACCAAACTACAGATTACCCTAGATTCATACCCGCATGACTGTAGAAGGGTTTGAAAGAGAGACCTTTGGTTGTGATCCTTTGGTCCCACAGCCAGATGCAGGAGATACTCTCACAGATATAGATACCAACTTGAGAATTCAGGTTGCACAAACACCTGTAAGATATTCTGAGAAGATCACACAATTATTGATTTTGAATATAGAAGCTGAAAAGGCATATGACTATTGGATACTAGGGATTAGGGATTGATTCCACACATGACCATAGTAGGACCACAACAAATACGAATCTACGGGTGTGACCCACAAATCCCACAGCCCAATGAGCCCATAGGTGAATCAGACATAGATGTTGGCCTACGTACACTAGTATTCAGATCTACTCCACTTCCACCTATCATCATCGAACAGTTATCCTTATTAGACATAGCAGCTAACAAAGCTAAGGAGTTCTGGACTAGGCCAGAGAATCACCCATAGAGTCAATTATATTTATCATCCGTCCTATGACCTTATCGGAGACATACACGAAACTATCCCAGGACATTTTCCATGTATTCCACAACCTATAGACCGAATCATGCCAGAGCTCGATATTGATTGGAGCCTTCGAGCAGTCATCCTTGTTGATCGATCTATCACACCCGATTCGGAGTTAGGAGGGCCTTCTTTGCCTTAGATTCACAATTTCCACTAGTGCGCGTCGAAGACATCAGATTTTTATATGCATTGGAGGTTTTAAGGTGGGCACCCATTTCCCATTGGGAGGTAAAGTGACCTCCCAAAGATTCTTACATCTTTGGATTTCATTTAGAAGCCTTGTGTAATTTTCTTGTTTTCCTCCTTGTGTTTATAGTTTGAGTTGTGTTGCGTTTATAATGGTTGTGAAATATTTGTTTTAGTGTTGTGGAAGCTTGTTTGTTTCCATGGTTGGATCCACCTTTCATTGTAATGTGTTTGGGGCTTGGGGGCCAATGAGGAGGATGGCTTCTCCTCCTCATTGGATATTTTAGATTGGTGGATAGTGTTTCCTTGCCCCCCATTTTGTTGTCGATCAAGCATATCATGAAGGAGCTATCTTGTTGGTGTTGTGAAGCTTTTAGATTTTGGTGGAGTTCCTAAGGAGATCCTTCTTGTAATAAAACTTCCTTTGTGTTATTCCCACTTAGAGTGGAGGAACTTGTAATATTGTATTCTATTTTTAGTTCACATCCTTGTATGATTTCCCACTTCAAGTGGAAGACATTGTACGGATCTTTTGAAGAAATTTGCATTCAAATATTTTCTATTAAAGTTGTAGTGTATGTTGAAAGAAACAAAATAAGAAAGATTTATGTTGTAAAGTTAGTATTGGGAAATAGAAAAGAAACTATTATCTTTATTTGAAGATTTAGTTTGTTGTGAGAAAATACATTCTTGTTTTTAAAACAATTGAGCTATATTCAATGGAAAAAGGAGTTTAATTTCATTATGAAGTTTTTTTATTGTAAATGAGAAAGAAGGAAAAGTTGTAATATGTTAAAATGTATGCATAGTAAACATGAATGTAAAATAAAGTTGTTATAGTTTCTTTGAACATATTTTTGAAGTAAAAATGAAAGAGTCAACAAATTTAAGAATAGGAAATTTTTGTATTTTGTGTTAGAGAAATAACTATGTAGAAGTAGATGTAAGTCTTTTATTTATTTATTTTTACTCTTGGAATTCAAAGGAAATCGGTGGAATCAAATGGAAATGATCTTATAAGTAGTTGTGCTTTGGTTGAATTGATAATGCTTTAAAATGAGTAGTTTTAACTAAGAAATGATGAAATGGAAGGAAATCTCAAAACTAGAAATTTTAGGTGTATAAAATAAGCTCAAAATGTATAATAGCACATCTTAGAAACTTTTAGTTTTTGTGAAATCTCGGGTTTTAGGTTCTGCTTTTCATAAATGGGTTTGCACGCCCGTAATCACCACTCAAGTGAGGTGGCGGTCTAAAACTGCCACTCAGTACGGCGACAGTTCAAGGTTTGTCATCCATGCAAGGCGGTGGTCTTAGGACTGCCAATCTACTTTGGGCAGCGATTACATGTCACTTACGGAAGAATTCCTCAAAATCGCACTGTGTAAGTTTTTAACTGGTTTATACAAAAATTTAAGTTCATAAAATTATCTAATAAACTACCAAAGAATCAAACAATGGAAAAATATTATGGTTTTAAGTAATAAAATATTTAAATAAAAATTAAAACTACTCCTCATTTATTTTGATGGGGGTGGCATTTTCCCAAAATAGATAACCCAAATACACATAGCTTGAACTAAAACCAGATTGGTTGAGGAAAACTCCTCCCAATCCTTGAATGAAAGTAATAACAACAATACAAATTTAATCTAAACTAATATAAACTAGATCTCCTTATAGAATCCTCCATAGTTCTTCCTTCTTTGCTCCCATGGCTTCCTCTTCTCGAACCTACAATTTTAACAAAACAAATAGACCAAACAATGGGAAATGATTAAAGGAAAGGCTTTAATAAAAATTCATAAAGATTTTAGCTCATGTTTGGAACCCTAGGATCTGGTGGCCAAGATGTTTTTGATCTAAGGGTGGAGGATTAACCCTACTTTTGTTTGGTAGGAATGTATCTTAAATATTTAAATTAAATCCTTAAGGGTATGTGTAGATGGGTGAATGGGGCCATTTAATTGCCTTGGGGTGTAAAGTCTTTATTAATCCTTAGTATGTTGTAGGAATTAATAAAAGGACTTTAAACTATTAGGATAATGAAACTAAATTAATTAAGCATGAAGTTAGTCATATTTGGATTGAACATTAATTAAGAAGAGAAAACAATTAACCAAGTAAATTAAACTATGGCACCTTCCTAGTTGGCCTTTAATTAATCGACCTTAGAGGTAAAGTAATTTCAATATTCAATCTTTTATCTAGACTTGACCTATCTATCATAAATTTGATTTTAGTGGTGTAAGTTAACTTAACAAACCCTAAGGGTAAAACACCCTAGTAACCTTATTATAACTTAAACAAACAAAAACAATTAGTTACAATTTTTGGGTTAAGTGTTAGGTTGTAGCGTGTTCCTAGAATGTCATTTTTATGAGCATGACACTTGGTACCAAATCCGTGGGTCCAAAACTTTGACCCTTGGACACACCTAGAAAACATGAGACATGAACATTTAACCTAGTGCAAAATTGGTTTCTTTTAATCTAGAAAACCGAGAATGTCGATAACTATATAATTTAGAAAACATAGAAAACTAAAACAAGACATAGAACAATGAACTAACTCTCACCTTGATCTGTGCAGGAGACGCGAATCAAACAAGGGGTATTTTCATAAAGACCTAGATATACCACCTCCAGAGCAGGTTGTAGTGGCCATTCTACCTCAAATTTTATAGACGCTTCAGGATGTCAATGCCACTATATGCGGAGGGTCCTTAAGAGGATGACTTGCTAGACATGACATGGAGCCATCAGTGGAAGCCCATGCATCCCCTCTACATAGTGAAGAGTATAGGTCAAATAACTTCCGCATGGAGTCAACTAGGGAAGAGTCGCCACGAGAGAGGGCATGGAGACTAGATTTCATAACATAGGGACAGATCTCATAGCCCTAGACAGAGGGAGGATCATGCAAAGATACCTAGGGGTCGTCAAACATTGGCTGTAGACAATATCAGGGAGATCCTAAAGCTATGACCATCTCACTATTTGAAATATACAGGTGGTTTTAAGGTAGGGGCCTGGTTAGTGAGCTTGAGCAGATGCTTTAAACTATGCCCTTGTACTAGCAACATGAAATCTCATGTTGCAATCCATATTCTAAAGGATGGAGCAGGAGTCTAGTGGAGGATTGAGGAGGAGAAGATCCATGTTGACTCAGAGACATTTACCTAGGAGTTATTTGAGGAGCATTTCAGGAGCAGGTATTTGCCTAGGAGGTTTATTCAATAGCGGATGGACGAGTTTCACGGCCTCCATCACGCATCTATGACCGTAACCGAGTATGAGAATTGATGTATGGACCTATTCTAGTATGTCTACTATATGGAGGATGAGCAGTATGGATTCATAGGTTCATCGGGGTCCCGAACTTGGATTTGGGTAGCGCGGTGTGCATTCACCGCTCATGAGATATTAGCAAAGGCCATGGATAAGGCCTATATTGCAGAGAGAGACACGAGGAAGACATAGCGGGCTAGAGACAGATTTTAGATCCGCATCCAAAGCACATGCGGGATGACGGATCAAGGGGGTTAGTTCCTCCTCCACATGGTGGAAAAATTTCAGACAAGATTCATTTAGGCTATCATTGCCCACATCAACAACAATGAAACAACAAAACCCACCCACCTTACTGGACTTCCTTAGATATTTGATACACAGGAGGTAGGTAGGGTATGGGGCCTCCTCCTAGGGGTCCCATTGGGACATAAGGTGCACCGAGAGCTTATTCAAAGATGAGCTCTTCAGCAGACACCTCGGTAGTCTATAGCTAAATCGTCTCGAATCCAAAACTCGGACATCTAGAGTACCGGCTGGAGTTGCATCTCACTAGAGAGGACCAGGAAGTTGTTATGGTTGTCACATTTCTGGACATCATTGGAGAGAGTATCCACATAACCCTAGCAAAAAAGGTGAGACACAGATCTCTGAGCCTACTGTTGGAGATATGGCACGGAGCCATTAGATCTACGTAGTGGTTAAGAACCACCAGGCTGAGCACCAGAGTATTGTGATAGAGATGACAGTAGTATTGGTGGTATTTCCACCTCTATATTATTTGATTTTGGTTCATCTGATTCTTTTATTTCACCATCCTTAGTAGAGCATTGCAGGCTGGTGGTAGTTAGGAAGGGTCATAGTTACGACATTGAGTTGGCTTCTAGATCCAATATTTCTGTAGACTCTTTAGTTAAGGAGTGTGTAGTGGATTTAGGACGCTTAACCACTACCTCGATCTTCGAATCCTTCCATTGGGTTCTTATGGTGTTATCTTGGGCATGGACTAGTTATTTACATGTAGAGCTAGAGTGTATTAATATCATAAGACTATTTCTTGTACAAATCATCTAGGAGTGGATTCAGTCATATTAGGAGTTAGGAGGCTCGTTTCCATTTTCACCATCTCTATTATGAAGCTTAAGTGGTGTGTGTGATGGGGTTGTCGATTTATGCTATTACGGTTAGTGACAGAGATAAGAGGATAATGAGTCTAGTGGACCATCCGTTGATGACCATCACATTTTGAGAGAGTTTGCTGATGTTTTTCTAGGGGAGTTACTGGGGTTACCTTCCCACATGAGATAAATTTCCACATAGATCTCGGTTCCAGTGCATAGCCTATCTCACGAGAACCGTATTAAATGACTACTCCTAAGCTATGTGAGATCAAGTTGCAGCTTAAGGTCCTTCTAGAGAAAGGCCTAATCCTTCGTAGTGTATCCCCTTGGGGTGCGCCAGTGATCTTTGTGAAGAAGAAGGTTGGATCTCTACGGTTGTGTATTGATTACGATCAATTTGAACAAAGTAACGACAAGAATCATTACCCCCTTCCATGCATTGGTGATTTATTTGATCAAATGAAGGGCACCATAGTTTTCTCGTAAGATAGATCTTAAGTCGAGTATCATCACCGAGGATCACAGAGGTAGATAATCATAAGATCGCCTTTTTGTATGAGATATGGCCACTATGAATTCATAGTGGTACCTTTTGTCCGACGAATGACCCCGGAGTGTTCATGAGCTTGATGAATGGGGTATTCATGACATTTTTAGATGAATTCATACTCATCTTCCTTGATGACATTTTTATTTATTCACGTACGCATGAAGAGCACCTTTTCCGTGTTCTTCAAAGTGTCTTCATGAGCATCTTTATGGGAACTTGGACAAGTGTGTGTTCTTTCGTAAATAGGTGCGGTATTTGGGAAACATCATTTCTGGAGAAGGTATCGCAATCGGTCTTTCCAAGATTCTAGCTATCATGGATTTTCCAACACCCACTAGTGTGATCGAGGTGCGCAACTTTATGGGTTTGGCAGGATATTACAAGAGATTTGTTCAGGAATTTTCTCATATTGCTCACCCCATCACTTTCCTTCAAAGCAGAACGGGAAGAAGTTTATATGGTCGACAGAGATATGAGTAGGCCTTCAAGAGTTACAAGAAGGACACTAAAATAATGCCTCACGACAAACACTGATCTAGGAGTGCCAAATCCTCAAGACGAGTTCTATGTTTGTAGAGATGCTTCTTTGGCGGGACTTGGACGTGTGTTGATGCAGGAGGGTAGAGTAGTTGCTTTTGAGTATCACAAACTCGGTATTATGAGGTCAATTATCTGAATCATGACCTCGAGCTTGCAGCACTTGTGCATACCTTGGTGCGGTTGTAACGCCCGCTAAAATCTCCCACTTGAGACCCAAGAACAACCTTGGTTTAGTTAGAAAATTATGGAATTTTTTTTTTTTTTTCAAGGTGTTAACAACAAAAGTCTCAAGGATAATTAAATTTAACTCGATAACTTTTTCCATTATAATAATTACTAATTCCACATTATAAAGAAACATGTGTAATAAGTCCACACCTAGTTCAAATCTCCTTAAGGATTAATTTAATCACCTATTACATTGACATTTAAACTAAATATTCCCTAATTAAAAAAATTAGGGTTAAGGGACAAAAAAATTAAATACCCAAAATATTTAATTCCACAAGATCTAAGACAAGAGCAAGGTTTAATTACGGTAGGGGAAAAGAATACATATTTAAAATCATCGAGTAAATTCTAACTTATCCACTCCCGAACTTAGTTAATGATTAAATCTGATTTTTATCAAAATTAATGCACTTAATACTTTTTGAAAACATTCCCTTTAGATAGGGAATTTCCTCACCTTTCCAGTGATATAAAGAAGTCCTCCTAACTCCTCATATTTCTCGAGTTATGGGCCGGCAAAACTTGGGGTGAAAATTTTCCTAAGAGCGGGCTGTAGGCACAGGGAGGAAAATTTTCCCCAACTTGGGGCTGCGAAATTCGTAGAGAAATTTCTCCCGAGAGAAGGAAAGTGGGCTGACGGAGTGAGGAAGAAAACTTTTCCCAGACGCGGATCAATGGAGCGGGAAGGAATTTAGCACTTTTGCCCTTTTGGGACAACGATGTAATTTACCTTCGTGCGCTCACGAGCCTGTAAGGGGACACGTGTCCAAAAACTTCAACCCAAAGGGAAGGTGGGTCACCGGAAGAATTTAAGACATTAATATTTTTGCTAAGAAACGTTAAGGGATCGAAAATATCCTCGCCTCCGTTTTCACACAAGGTGCCACGTTTGAAGCCATGATTCATGTAGAGAAAATGGACTTGTGAGGAAACTTAAGAATTTAATAGTTTTGTGATAAAAAGCACAAAGGCTAAAATTAACCCACACCTCCACCGGTGCTAGATGATTCCATGTGTCAAACAATCATTGGTTGCATCCGGTGGGTCAAGGGGAAACTTAGAAAATTTTGAATTTTAAAAAGAAAAGCGAAGAGTTTAAATGTGCTTCCGCGCCCGCTCAACACCTTGTGAAGCCACATGTTAGCCAACTATTGGTTGTGGTTATGTAGGTCAATTTGGCGAGATAAATTTGGAAATTTTTTCCAAAATGTTTCTAAAACGTTAAGGCTTAAAAGGATATGCTCCTCTGTCGACGCCTCGTGAAACCACGTGTAGCCCCCGATTAGGCTGCGGGCCAGGCGGGATCATGGGAAAACTTACAAATTTTTCCAAATTTATTTTTGAAAGCGCTTAAGGTTAAAATCGATCCAAGCCTCCACCGACACCCAACAAAGCCACGTGTTGATCAATGATTGGCCACGGGAATTGGGAGGAAAAATTGCCAAATTAACTTTTTGGACTTAGATCATTTTTGACAAAATGAAGGCTTGCGGATTAGCGGAGTGGCGGGAAACTTCATGAATTTGTGACTTTTGGACAAAAATAAAAAAAGGAAAGGTTTATCCCATGGGTCTACCCAATAATATTTTAATAATTAAATTTGACAGTCATAATATTTTTGAAGCCAAATGAAGTAAAAACTTCAGAAGGCCATAACTTTTGATTGGGAACTCGGTTTTAGAAACCAAGGACTTTCTCGAAATATCTCGATGTCTTGTTTGCACATAAGCCTTAAGAATTTAAATTTGATAAATTTCAAGGGTAAATTTCTAGAAAATGATCTCATGAGATTTTAAAATGCAAACTGGTAACATTTGACTTATAAGATTTTATTCAATTCAACCTCCTTCCTTTCTCAACATGCCAAAAAAACATGGAGCATAAATATTAGAGGAATTTAGGATGGATTGTAAGTATTAAACTTTTTTATTGAAGATCAATTTGAATTACCCCAATTTAACAAAAAATGATTGAGAAATTGTTTGAGCTTGATTTTTAAAGGTTCTATGAAAATTTCTTAAGTATTATAGTTTATTCAAAATTGTTTTGATATTTCTTAGCTTTTATTAATGTTTCAAATGTCTTTCCTATCCTGCAAGGTCATTCTACACATTTTCTGTTAATTATTTACCGGTTTGAAAATCATCTAATGAGATCTCTACAACTTCCAACTCGAATTGATCCGTTACATTTACCAAACTTTAAAATATGATTTCATTCTAATCCAATATTACAATGTTCTATTTCCTTCAATCAAAATGTAGAAACAAAAAGTAATTTCTATTTCCTTTCCAAAATAAAATGTGCTTTTCAAAACACATAAGATGTGATAATTTTGAATACATTTTCCACATTCGAAAGAGAGAGTTGTACAACATTTTCAAAGCAGATTTCAAAAATAATAACTTCATTGATAAGGTAAAACAACATCTATTCGATTGAAAAGATTTCTTTTACAACTTTTTTATTGATCAAATGCAACTTTACAATCACAAATCCTTCTCGTTACATTCCTTTTTACAAACAGAATATAGATTATATTTCTTTCACAAATCAATTTACAACTTTCATATCCTATAAAGACCATCTTTCCATCACAAATAATATACAAGATCATCCACTTCAAGTGGGAAAAGGTTACAAATTAAGAAATGATCTCAAAGAAGGACTATCAAACTTTCTTCTTTCTCGGTTCCAAAACAGTGAGTATGAAATCCTCCATTTTCTCTAATACAATTTGATCACAATAGAGACAGGGAAAGCACAATAGAACAGGGGAAAGGCAACGCTCTCCACCCAACCAAGAAATCTAATAAAAAGGAGAACCCATCCTTCTTCATTGGCCCCCAAGCCCCAACCATATTGCAATAAGAGATGTTTTCCAACATATGGCAACAATAGGCTTCCACAACACAAAGACATATTTCGATTCAAAACACAATGCAAAAAAAAACTATAGTTTACAAACCATGCATAATAAAGACAAAAACAACACTTAGGCTTCATCATGCAAGCAAACGGAACAAGAAACTATGGGGGTGCCATTTATGCCTCCCAAGGGGAAATGGGTATCACCACTAGAGAACAAACTGCCAAAATATACCATTTCAAAACCTTGACATGCCCTTATGCCTCCCCAAGTACCCCTTATTCCTCACATTTCTTTATGCCTCCCCAACCTCTTATAGCACCCCATAACGAGTAAATAAATGCAAGCTATTTCTTTGCAAGGTGGAACCCAAATCGTAACTCCTCCACACTTATACCTCCCCAAAACACTTATACCTCCCACAAAATACCCTATAGTCTTCTCCCATACCATCGCTAGGCAATCTACCCAACCAGCCAACAAGCAATAACATACATACAACCATTTACGTATTCATAAAAGGAAGAAAATCATTTCCAAGAGCCAAGCTCTTACCTCTCCATGATGGAGTTGTTCCAAGTTCAAAACAAGAAGCTCTCTCACATCAGTAAATCATTCCAATTGATGAACAATCAACAAGTATGCAACAATCTCCAATCTCCTCAAAATGAAAAAATATTAAAACAAAAAGAATTCACCCAAAATGAAGCAATGCAAGTTGATGTAACCCCCAAAACAAGACAATGAATTCAAATATATAGAGTGGGAAGAGAAGAGGATGAGGTGGATCCAAATGGGATGCCACATCACACATCCTCAACTCTAACTCCTAAGTCAACTTCAATCTCCAAGGCACAATAAGTAAGTAGGTGAATAAATGACAGTTTTACTTACACACTCAAATCAAGCCCACACCCCATAAGGACTGAAATTGAAAGCATGTAAGAAAGTGCAATTTAAAACATACAACTTGACTTACAAAAAAATGCATAATGAAGGCTATATTTAAACTCTCCAACCATAGGTGAGGTTGTATGTAAATTTACAAGGTATGGGACAAGTTTAACTTGTCCCACAAGCCTCCAAAATCAGACTCCTTGGAAAAAATCAAATTTAAAAGGAGGTGGAGTGTTTCATACTCCAAAATTAATTTACACATCACTCACACATTTCTTACAACACTTTACTTTTAGGTCAACAACTCTAATAATTACTTTCTTATGTCCCAATTTGATTAATTAATTTTAACAACATGTTTACTCACATTAATTTACCATAATTAATAAATAATAAAAGGGGTAAACACATCACTTAATAAACACATACAAACATCAATAAAAAGGAACCAAATAAATAAATACATGTAACCCTTGGTCATATTTAAAGGTGATCCCCCATGGGAATCCCTAACAATCAAACACACACACACGAACAATACAATTTGCCATGGTGACCTTGTTGAATTCATCTAGAATTCTAATGTGGTTGGTCTCCAATCCCCCGATGTTTGTTGTGATATTTTAACCTACAAAACACAATGCCTCCTTTGGCCTCATGGCCATATCAGAAGATCCAAGTGAATATAGATATAATTTCAAAATCATCAATATATATATGAATCACAATAACACTAAGACAATCGACTATATCATCATCAAATTAATTCAATTTTCCTTATGTCTACTCAATGTATCCAAATATCACATGTCCTAACGACATCCATAAATATATAACCATGTCGAACAGTATCTCATCATCAATGTATAAAATGTCTCTAATAATCATTATGCATCATATGTGAATCAAAGTCAATAATAGTCCATGATCTCGACATCTACCATCATACTAAATCAAAACTATAATAATGTCCATAATATAGTCAGTAGTATCATGATCAATATCAAAGTGTGTCGGAGGAAGTGGACACTACATCCCCTCCCCTTAGACTCGACTTCCTAATGGGAGTCACTAGAAAGTGAGATAGGAACAAATGCAATAGAAAAGGATCACTCTATTATGGGATTTCTTGCTTCAAACAAGTGTGGTTCTATAGAACCAAAGTTTGGTCCAATGCAATTCAGCAAGAAGAAGGGAGATTGCAAGGGATGATTTCTAAATTTTATGCATGCAATGCTATAAACACTTAAATCTAGAGACTAAGTTTACGCTATCAACCAAGATACCACACATAACAATATAACATGAAGAGTTCAAAATAGTCTTAAGAGTAACCACCAAGTAGAGGAATAATAAGGATAATTCCATGAGTTTGAGAATGACCACATAGTTTCCCAAGGAATACAACATACTACAGTGATAAAACTTGAGGTTTCTACTAAGTTTAAGCCATGATTTCAAGGTTCGTTGTCTAGACAAGGCTAGCAAAAATCAACTATGACAAAATTTTCATGAGGAACAAGTCTACTCAAGGTCCCACAATTTGAGGATCACACAAGATGAGGTTAATCAACAAGGACACCTAAATCAGCAAAACATTTACAATCGAGAAACTATTTATGGAAAGCACTTATATAACTCGAGAGGGTACAATTAACTTTACACCGTAATACAAACAAAGTCAAGACCACAAGTTTTCCTATAGTCTGATTTTTACACTTTTGTTTTAAGAATGGAACACACCATACCAACCAAATCTAAAGAAGTCAACTATTTAGTAATATATATATATACCTAACAACTAACATATCAATACAAGTACCATACCTTATAACAAATGTGATAAATAAACATTGTGCTATATACAAATTCACATGTATATATTTATTGTTGACATATATATATATACCCTAACAACTAACATATCAATACAAGTACCATACCTTATAGCACAATGTGATTTATTTATCATATTTCTTACTCAAGCTCGAAATAACCATAAAAAGAGCACAAGAAACACCAAGGACCACTCAAGGTCGCTGGAGAAGAACATGTAACATGGGGTCCAACTACAATACAAGGCATGCATCGTATCAAAAGTGAATAACATCATCTTGCACTTTCCATCCTAATGGAAAAGGGGCAACAATAACAAGGTGACCCAAGAAAATATGAAGAAAATAAGACTTCCCAAAGTTATTTTATATCCTTAACATATGTTGCCTTAAAATTACAATAACTTAGGTCTCCAAGGACAAGAAAGAATGCAAGGAGGTTGCTTATTAAATAAGAGGTAAGTCTCAATTCAAAAGGACCACCACTCACACTCATCAAGCTATGGGATGATAAGGGTATGATGACCCAAATCTCCCACAAAGAAAGGCACATAAATCTATGAACAAGAAGTACTAAGCAACTAGAACACATTACTATCCACTAGGTGTTTCACAATTCTGGGTAGGCGACCGAACTACAGGTTCAACTATACATTGCACTCAATACACATAAATCTTACTTATTTTATAACTCAACTAATTAATTTAAAAGTTGTAGTTTCATCTGCTAAGCACATTCCTTTACGATTTTTCTTAATTAAAATATTCCTTTTTATTTTGATATCACATGTTTGTGTTATAAGGAGCACCACTAAGGTGGCCTTGATGTCTCACCATTCTCATAAAGGCGGAAAAGAGAAAAATTATTTATTTTACTCCTGGGGGGTAGATGGGAAAAAAATTTTCTTTCTGTTCTTCTACATGGTTTTTATTTCTTCTATTAATCTACCAAGGTTAAAGCAAGGACCATTTTCTCTTTCTATGTTCCAATTTATTTGTTAAGCTTCAAGGCCAAATCTCCTCAATTATAGTTTTATGATGTTTGGGTGAGTCAACTTGTCAATTAAAAATTTAATGAGAAGGAAGGGTAAACATATCATACTATTACTTTTATGGGAGAGAGAGGTAAATCAACACATCACATTTTTAATTCTAAGAAAACAAGGGACATTTAACATAGAAAACACATTATTAATTTTGTAAGAACTAGGAAACAATCAACCAACATGGATCACAATGATATTTCAAGATTTTTCCACTAATTACAAGTATCCTAAAACATTCCTAGTGGGTTCTACAAGTTCTCATGGGAAGTTACATGGAAAGACCCATTTAAGAAGTATATTTTTAATTTTACGAATTTAAGAGGTTGACAATGTTTGTTGTTTAAACTCAAACATTTACTCACATAATAGGAAAAGGAAAGTTTTCAAGTCAACACTCATATTACCACAGGATACCACCAAGCAAGAAATAAAAATGACAAGGAAAGATTTCAACTATATGAACACCACATACTCACAAGAAAGCATCACATGTAAGCGGCCAATCAGCTATCTATTCAACATGGCTTTATTACCAAGAGTTACAGCTTTCACAAGAAGAATCACATAATAAAATACCACCAAGATTAAATCATCAAGGTATAATTACATAAACATCACCAATGGCATGGTTCAAAGACTCAAAGCATTCATAAGTGTCTCCATGTAATCCAAAATTAATAGGTCATAGAGTGTTATTCATAGTAACGTAACAAGTTAAGGAAATGGTAGACTTATTTATAGGTCGAGAGGTAAAAACAAACACACTTAATTTACACACAATACTTGAATGGGATTAATTATAACCATAATTACCAGATGCATACAACCCTCAAGTCACTTGCTTTATATAAAGAAAAAGGAAATCCCGATAAAACTTAGCATGCCATCAAAGAAAGCCACTACCAGACAAACACTTTCCCACTAACAACCACAGCCAACAAAAAGTAAATTGATCCCACCATAATTCATCATCCCACAATTACACACCTCTACTTTGACAAGGTTCAAGCTCTTACCGGATTGTAAGAGAGACACCACCACTCGCTAACAAGCTACCAACTAGAATGCACAACACAATGAACTCTCTCTAGCAAGGTGGAGCAATGAAAAATCACTCTAAGATCCAAGACACACTCGTGGTTGTGTGCATCCAAAACCAATGCATAACTACAAGCACCTAAGAAGACATTCAAGACACCCGGGTGTACCCCCATACGACGAAATGTCACAATACAAAAACATAGAACCAACTAATCATCATACAAGAAGGAACCATGTAAAGTTTAGATAAGTAGCCAACAACATAACGAGCTCCGAGTCACCAATCAAAATAAAATCCAAGAAATGTCGATAATTAAAGAAAGTGGCTAAGCGCCACATTGCAAAGTCTAAAAATTCTCACAAAAATATAAATAACTAGAAGAGCCTCGAGATTCTCAATCCAATCCTAAAATATGATGTTGGTCCTTGATAAAATAACACAATATTACGGATGTAAAACACAAAAGTTAACACCACATTCACTTCGCAAACCTTCATGGCCGCCAATAGGGGTACTCTACCTCAAGGTCATTTCCAAGGACACATGCGTAGGATTGGGTCATAAACAACACCCGCACTTATTGTCCACTCTCCCCTATGGGTAACAAAATGAAAACTAACTACTAGACCAAATTTCCTAACTACTAAAGGAATGAAGCTCTAAACAGTTCTAATTAACTCTTCTCAACCCCATATCACAACCACTATTTTCCAACCATAAGAATCACACCATACAATTTATCATTCCAACAACTCCAATAAGGAAGTGTCTCAAAAGGGCTTAACGCATCATACAATTAAATCAAGTTTTAGGACATGTAAAACAACACATTTTCAAAGTGGAACCAAGTTTTCCACTACACTCAAAGTTCACAAAAATCAATTTAATTTGACATTCTTAGTTACCTGTGTTTCGGAAAAACACCACTGAGTGAGTACAACAATTCAAACAACTTATTATTTTATTATTATTTTAATTTTGGTAGTTCAAATGAACAGAGTAATGTAATATTTCTTCATACGCATTTCTTTTGTCATTTTTCAAACAAGTTTGTTTTCTTAGATTCAAAATTATGCTAGGTTTACGCTCATGTATAAAGTTTTCTAGTGTGCCCAAGGGTCCAATCTTTAAACCCACGGCTCGATACTAAGTGTAACGCCCGCTAAAATCTCCCACTTGAGACCCATGAACAACCTAGGTTTAGTTAGAAAATTATGGAGTATTTTTTTTTCAAAGTGTTAACAACCAAAGTCTCAAGGACAATTAAATTAAACTGATAAATTTTTCCATTATAATAATTACTAATTCCACATTATAAAGAAACAATTATAATAAGTCCACACTTAGCTCAAATCTCCTTATGGATTAATTTAATCACCGCTACATTAACATTTTAGCTAAATATTCCCGATTAAAAATTTTAGGGTTAAGGGACCAAAACAATTAAATACACAAGGTATTTAATTCCACAAGATCTAAGACAAGAGCAAGGTTTAATTACAACTGGTGGAAGAGTAGATATTTAAAATCATCGAGTAAATTCTAACTTATCCACTCCTAGAACTCTCTTAAGGATTCAATCTAATTTTTCTCATAATTAATACACTTTAAACTTTCTTTAAACATTCCCATTAGATAGGGAATTTCCTCACCTTTGGTGATATAAAAAGTCCTCCTAACTCCTCACATTTCTCGAGTTATGGCCGGTGGAACTTGGGGTGAAAATTTTCCCTAGAGTGGGCTTGCATGGGCTAGGGAGGAAAATTTTCCCCAACTCGCCTCTGACTTTGGATAGAAATTTCACCCGAGAAGAAAGCGGGCCGACGGAGTGGGGAAGAAAACATTTCCCAGACACGGACACGGACGCAGCAGAGCAGGAAGTAATTTAGCGCTTTTGTCATTTTGAGACAACGACGCAATTTACTTCCATGCACCCGTGAGCCTGTAAGGGGACACGTGTCCAAAAAATTCAACCATTGGAAGGCTAGTTGCCGTAAGAGTTTAAGACATTAATATTTTTTGTCCTTAAGAAACATTAAGAGATCAAAATATCCTCACCTCCGTACACCACCAAAGGTGCCACGTGTCAAGCCATGATTCGTGTGGAGAAAACAGACTTACGGGGAAACTTAAGAATTTAATACTTTTCTGATAAAAATTGCAAAGGCTAAAATTAACCTAGACCTCCTCCGGTAAAAGATGATTCCATGTGTCAAACAATCATTGGTTGCGGTCCACTGGGCCGGGGAAAATTAGAAAATTTTAACTTTTAAAAAGAAAAATTAAAGAGTTTAAATGTGCTTGGTTGCCTCTGTGACGACACTTGTGAAGCCACGTGTCAGCCAACCATTGGTTGCGGTTTGGTGGGCCAATAGGGATAGTTTGGAAAATTTCCAAAAGTTTTTTGAAATGTTAAGGCTTAAAAGGATCCGCTCTCTGCCATGCCTCGTGAAACCACGTGGTAAAGACCTAATTAGGGAGGCAAGGCGGATCAAAGGGGGAAAACTTACAATTTTTTTCCAAATTTATTTTTGAAAGTGCTTAAGGTTAAAATCCATCCGAGCCTCCACCGATGCCCAATGAAGCCATGTATCGATCAATCATTGGTCATGCGGGCGATTTTTGGCTCATTGAGGAAAAATTGCCAAATTAACTTTTTGGACTTAGATCATTTTTGACAAAATGAAGGCATGGATTAAGCGCAAATGGCAGAAACTTCATGAATTTGCACCTTTTGGAAAAAAAGAAAAAAAAAAGGAAAGCTTTAGCCCATGCAGACCGCCCAAGAATATTTTAATAATTAAATTTGACAGTTATAATATTTTTGAAGCCAAATGAAGTAAAAATTTTAGAAGGCCATAACTTTTGATTGGGAATTCGCTTTTAGAAAATGAGGACTTTCATAAAGCTCTCGATGTCTTATTGGTAGAAAAACCTTAAGAGTTTAATTTTGATAAATTTTAAAGGGTCAAGTTTGAGAAAACGATCTGCAGGATTTTAAAATGTGAACTGGTAACATTTGACATATAAGATTTTGCTCAATTTGACCTCCTTCCTTTCTCAACATGCCAAAAAAACATGGAGGATTGATCTTAGAGTAATTCAGGATGGATTGCAAGGGTTAAATTATTTGATTGAAGATCAATTTGAATTTCCCCAATTTAACAACAAAAACGACTGACAAATTGTTTGAGCTCAATTTTGAAAGGTTCTATGAAAATTTCTTAAGTATTATAGTTTATTTGGGATCATTTTGATCTTTCTTAGCTTGTATTAATGTTTCAAATTTCTTTCCTAGCTTGCAGGGTCATTCTACACATTTTCTGATAATTATTTACCAAATTGAAAATCATCTAACAGAGCTCTACAACTTCCAACTAGAATTGATCCATTACATTTACCAAACTTTAAAATATGATTTCATTCTAATCCAATATTACAATGTTCTATTTCCTTCAATCAAAATGTAGAAACAAAAAAGTAATTTCTATTTCCTTTCAAAAATAAAATGTGCTTTTCAAAACACATAAGATGTAATAATTCTGAATACATTTTCCACATTCGAACAGAGAGTTATACAACATTTTCAAAGCAGATTTCAAACAATAATAACTTCATTGTATAAGCTAAAACAACATCTATTCAATTGAAAAGATTTATTTTACAACTTTTTTAATTTATCAAATGCAACTTTTTACAATCACAACTCCTTCTCATTACATTCCTTTTTACAAATAGAATATAGAGTATATTTCTTTCACAATTCAATTTACAACTTTCATAGCCCATAAAGACCATATTTCCATCACAAATAATTTACAAGATCATCCACTTCATGTGGAAAAAGGTTACATTAAGAAATAATCTCAAAGAAGGACTCACAAACCGTATTCTTTCTTAGTTCCGTAACAACAAAACATGAAATCCACCATTTTCTTTATTTAATTTGATCACAATAGAACACGGGGAAGGCAACGCTCTCCACCTAACCATGATATCGAATGAAAAGGAGAATCCATCCTTCATCATTGGCCCCCGAGCCCCAACCATATTGCAATAAGAGATGTTTTCCAACACATGGCAACAATAGGCTTCCACAACACAAAGACAAATTTCTCATTCAAAACACAGTGTAAAATAAAACTATAGTTTGTAACCACAGAATAAAGACAGCAAACAACACTCAGGCTTCATCATGCAAGCCAAAGGAGCAAGAAACTATGGGGGGTGCTACTTATGGCTCCCAAGCGGAAATGGGTATCACCACCTAAGAACAAATTGCCAAAATATACCTTTTCAAAACCCTGACATGCCCTTATGCCTCCCCCCAAGTACCTCTTATTCCTCACATTTCCTTATGCCTCCCCAACCTCTTATGGCACCCCATAACGAGTAAAGAAATGCAAGCTATTTATTTGCAAGGTGGAACCCAAATCCCAACTCCCTCCACACTTATACCTCCCCAAAACACTTATGCCTCCCACAAAATACCCCATAGTCTTCTCCCACACCATCCCTAGGCAGTCTACCCAACTAGCCAACAAGCAATAACATACATACAACCATTTACATATTCATAAAAGGAAGAAAAGAATTTCCAAGAGCCAAGCTCTTACCTCTCCATGATGGATTTGTTCCAAGTTCAAAACAAAAATCTCTCCAATGCAAATCAATCCAAGAGATGAACAATTAACAAGTATGAAACAATCTCCGATCTCCTCCAAAAGTAAGAAATATTAAAACCAAAAGAATTTTCCTGAAATGAAGCAATCCAAGTTAAAGTAACCCCCAAAACAACACAAGGAAATCGAATATATAAAGACAGAGAGAAAAGGATGAGGTGATTCCAAGTGGGCTGCCACATCACACATCCTCAACTCCAACTCCTAAGTCAACTTCAATCTCCAAGGAATAATAAATAAGTAGGTGAATAAATGACATTTTTACTTACACACTCAAATCAAGCCCACACCCCATAAGGACTGAAATTTAAAGCATGTAAGAAAGTGCAATTTAAAGTATACAACTTCACTTACAAGAAACATGCATAATGAAGGCTAGATTTAAACTCTCCAACCATAGGTTAGGTTGCTATGCAAATTTAAGAGGTATGGGACAAGTTTAACTTGTCCCACAAGCCTCCAAAATCAGACTCCTTAGAAAAATCAAATTTCAAAAGGAGGTGGAGTGTTTCATACTCCAAAATTAATTTACACATCACTCACACATTTCTTACAACACTTTACTTTTAGGTCAACAACTCTAATAATTACTTTCTTATGTCCCAATTTGATTAATTAATTTTAACAACATGTTTACTCACATTAATTTACCACAATTAATAAATAATTAAAGGGGTAAACACATACAAACATCAATAAAAAGGAACCAAATAAATAAATACATGTAACCCTTGGTCATATTTAAAGGTGATCCCCATGGAATCCCTAACAATCAAACACACACACACAAACAATACAATTTGCCATGATGACCTTGTTGAATTCATCTAGAATTCTAATGTAGTTGGTCTCCAATTCTCCGATGTTTGTTATGATATTGTAACCTGAAAACACAATACCTCCTTTAGCCTTGTGGCCATATTAGAACATCCAAATGAATATAAATATAATTTCAAAATCATCAATATATATATATGAATCACAACAACATCAAGAAAATCAACTATATAATCATTAAATTAATTCAATTTTCCTTAGGTCTACTCAATGTATCCAAATATCACATGTCCGAATGAAATCCATAAATATATAACCACAGTCGAACAAAGATCTCATCATCAATGTATAAAATGTTTCTAACAATCATCATGCATCATATGTGAATCAAAATCAATAATAGTACATGATCCGACATCTAACACCATACTAAATCAAAACTATTATAATGTCCATAATATAGTCAACAAAGATTATCATGATCAATATCAAAAGTGTCGAGGGAAGCGGGCACTACAAAGTGGTGGAGACATTTGCTTCTTAGCTAGAGATTTGCACTTAGGACTAATCGCTTGAGTCTCTGCCACCTCTTCACGTAACGCAATCTCAATACTCATCAGCGGCATGGATGGATTTACTTTGTGAGTACGATATGGAGATATAGCATGTGAAGGGGAAGGAAAATGTGGTTGCAGATGCCTTGAGTAGATGGAGACACTTGGTTATGGCTACTTCGGTTAGAGAACAGATTTATAGAGCGAGATTTTGTAGCGACTTCCTCATGACAATTTATGCCTTGCAGCCAGAGCGGAGATTGAGTCCCAGAGGACCCTTGAGGGGAGATTTGATGGGTTTACATTTGAGGCAAATGGTCTTCTTAGACATATAGTTCGGATATATGTTCCTAGACATGGAGGCTTAAGACAGGACATTTTTACAAAGGCTCATCATGCACCTTATTCACCCATCCCGGGGTGAAGAAGATGTACGCACTTTGAGACAATTATACCATTGGAGAGGAGTTCGAGAGAGACGTGGCTCGGTTTATATCACGTTGTATAGAGTGTTAGAGGGTGATGGTCGAGCATCAACATCCAAATTAACCTTCTTTTTCCTCATGCCATACTGCAGTGGAAATGGGACACCATTTCCATGGACTTCATTGTTGGATTCGTGAGATACCACCACAACGTCATCATGTTCATTGTGGAAAAAATGAAGAAAGTGATTCATTTTTCTCTTGTAAAGACCACCTATACAGCTAGTGCAGTGGCACGGGTATATCTTGATGAGATCGTCAGATTACATGGGATTCTACAGAGGATCATTTGCGACCGTGATCCTTTGTACACTTCCCACTTTTGGACCACCATGCAACATGCTCTCGGGACAAGGATCAATTTCAAAAATCATATCACCCTAAGACATATGGATAGGCGAGTGGGTGAACCAAATCCTAGAGGATATGCTAAGGATGTACGTTATGGATCACCGCTTAAGATGGGAGGAGTATCTATACTTTGAGAGTTTTCCTGAATAATAGTTTTGAGTTTGATAGGCATGGCTCCTTTTCGAGCATTGTATGGCGAGAGTGAAAGACACCTCTTAGTTGGGAAATGTTAGAGGACAAGGTTTCTCTTGGGCCAATGTTATTACAGGGATATGGAATAGCGGTTATCTTGATCGAGCAGAGGTTGCAGGGAGGCGCAGGACAAGCAAAATAAGTATGTGGACCAGGATATGACAAATCATAGTTTTTAGGTGGGCATGAAGGTGTTTCTTTGTGTCAGACCGCATAAGATCCCTATCAGTTACGAAAAAGGTTCTAAGCTTACTCCTAGGTTTGTCGGTCCCTTTGAGATCTTGGAGCGCATCGGTCCCTTGGCCTATCGTCTAGCATTGCCACCTAGTTTTTCTCACATCCATGATGTGTTTCACTTTTATGTTGTTAGGAGATATATTTCTGATCCTTCTCACGTGCTAGATTAGATCGCATTACAGGTATGAGATTAGGGCGGGTGATGGTGGAGCCCGTTTGTATTATAGAGCACAGGACCCTAGGCCTTCAAGGTAGAGAGATTGACCAAGTTCATGTCCAATGGGACAGATATAATGAGACTATGGCTACATGGGAGGATGCTATATTGCTACAAGTTCAGTTTCCACACATGTTCCAGTGACTTCCATGGGGAAGTCGAGTCTAAGGGGAGGGAGATGTAGTGCCCACTTCCCTTCGACATCTTTTTATTATTATTTTCGATACTGTCGACTACACTTATGGATATTATTGTAGCTTTTGTTTTAGCATGATATTAGATATTAGAGATACTCGACTATTGTTGATCTCGACTCATATATGATGCATGTGGATTATTAGAGACATTTTATATTGATGTTTATATATCATAACATGGTTATTTATATATATTTCGACATGCGATAATTGGATAAATGTTGTGGTCATTTTGACATGGATGAAATTTTGGATAGACATGTTGCTAGAAATTGTAAATGATATCATATTTTCCTAGATGATATTTGATTCGTATATAGATGATTGGAGATTTATATTGTATATTGTCATAGATGTTTTTAATGCGTTCACAAGGCCGAAGGAGGTATTTATGTGTTTTGCAGGTAAATTTATTCACAACAAACATTGGGGGGATTGGAGACCAACCACATTGGAATTCTAGGTGAATTCAACAAGGGTCACCATGGCAACATGTATTTATGTGTGTCTTTGAATTATGTTTAGGGGGAAATTGTGACCAAGGGGTTATGTTTTGTCTTTTATTTAGTTTTTTTAACTTATGTTAGTATGTGATTCTTAGTGATGTAATTCATTGTATTATTTATTTAGAATTTGTTGTATATATATTACCCTTTATTATTAATGGGTTGTAGTGTCTTAATTAAAGCTAATTTAACCTTATCCTAAACTAATTTTAAAAGTGACCAAAGGAATGTATTTATTAGAGTATATTTCTCTTGGATTTTGTATTGTAAGTTGAGTGCTTGGGGATCTTGAGTGTTGTACACTCTAACCCTTCATGGAAATTTGAATTTGGCTTTAGAGGCCAATTTTGGAGGCTTGTGGGACAAGTCAAACTTGACCCACACCTCTTAAATTTCTATACCAATCCTACCCATGGGTTGGGGGGGTCAACCTTAGACCCCATTAGGTGTTTTGGGAAGATAAAAAAGGTGAAATGTTTATTGCACCTTCTTTCTTGAAATAAATTTTGTCCTTAGGGGGTGTGGGCTTAGTTTGTGTGTGTAAGTAATATTTCATTTCTTAAACCACTTATTAAGCGTGCCTTGGAATATAAGGTTGATTAAGGCAATGTGGAGTTGAGAGGAAATGATTTGGCATCCTACTTGGAGCCACATCATCCTCCTCTCTCCCTTTTCTATTTATTTAAGTTATTTTGTTTGTTTGGGGGTTACTTCATTATTTTTTACTCTTGAATTTCTTGAGAGTTAGAGGATTTTCGAGAGCTTGTGGTCTTGGTTGGAGATTTTTGGTGTTGCTTGGGTTTGAAGGATCTTGGAGATTGACTCTTGGAACAAGCTCTACTATGGAAAGGTAGGAGCTTTATTCTTGCTAATGTTTTTCCTTCGTTTTTGTATATGTGTTTGTTATTTTGTGTGTTTTGGTATGCTTTTTGGGGTTCTTGGGTAGATTCCCTAAGTGTCGTGTAAGAGGAAACTATGGGGACAATCCATTTAGGGAGGCATAAGAGTTATTTTATGTTTTGGATGGAGTTTGGGTGGGTTCTCCACCTTAGATAAGGAATGCATGCATTTCTTACTTGTTCATGTATGACGGAGGCATAAGGGTATGAGGGAGGCATAAGAGGTACTTGAGGGAGGCATAAGAGTATGTAGGGGATTTGTGATATGCATTGGAGGTTTTAAGGTGGGCACCCATTTCCCATTGGGAGGCATAAGTGGCCTCCCCATAGATTCTTGCTCCTTTGGCTTTCATTTAGAAGCCTTGTATATTTTTGTTTTTCCTTCTTGTGTTTATAGTTTGAGTTTGGTTGTGTTTGGAATGGTTTTGAAATACTTGGTTTAGTGTTGTGGAAGCTTGTTTGTTGCCATGGTTGGATCCACCTTTCATTGTAATGTGGTTCAGGGTCGAGGGCCAATGAGGAGGATGGCTTCTCCTCCTCATTGGATATTTCTGTCAGGGAGAGTGTTGTCTCTCCCCCTTTTTTTTGGATCAAGCATATCATGAAGAAGCATTCTTGTTGGTGTTGTGAAGATTAGAGCTTTTGGTGGAGTCCCGAAGAAGATCCTTCTTCGAATAAAAATTCCTTTGTGTTATTCCCACTTTAGAGTGGAGGAAATTTTAATATTGTATTCTATTTTTAGTTCACATCCGTGTATGATTTCCCACTTCAAGTGGAGGACATTTTATGGATCTTGTGAAGAAAGTTACATTCAAATATTTGCTATTAAAGTTGTATTGTATGTTGAAAGAAATAAAAGAAGAAAGATTTATGTTGTAAAGTTAGTATTGGGAAATAGAAAAGAAACTATTATCTTTATTTGAAGATTTAGTTTGTTGTGAGAAAAGAAGTTCTTGTTTTTAAAAGAATTGGGCTATATTCAATGGAAAAAGGGAGTTTTCTTTCATTATGAAGTTGGTTTATTGTAAATGAGAAAGAAGGAAAAGTTGTAATATGTTAAAATGTATCCATAGTAAACTTGAATGTAAAATAAAGTTGTTATACTTATTTTAAACATATTTGTTGAAGTGAAAATGAAAGAGTCAACAAATTTGAGAATAGGGAATTGTTGCATTTTGTGTTAGAGAAACAACCATGTAGAAGTAAATGTAAATGTTTTATTTTTAGTTTTTTTACTCTTAGAATTCAAAGCAAATCAATGGAATCAAATGGAAATGATCTTATAAGTAGTTGTGCTTTGGTTGAATTGATAATGGTTTAAAATGAGTAGTTTTAACTAAGAAATGACCAAATGGAATGAAATTTCAAAATCGGAAACTTTATGTGCATAAAATAAGCTTAGAATGTATTTTAGCACATCTTAGAAACTTTTAGTTTTTGTGAAATATCTGGTTTTAGGTTTTTTTTTTTTAAACACATGACCACCACCGGTGCAGAGCGGCGATCCAGTAACCACCGTTCGGGTTAAGGAGGTTGTCTCAAAATTGCTGCTCCGTAGGGAAAAGGTTCATAGTTTGTCACAAAGGCATGACAACGATCCCGTGACCACCGGTCTGCTTTGAGCGGTGGTTCTGTCACTTACAATGCAGAATTCCCAGTCCGCATCGCGTCAGAGGAGTTTTTAATTGGTTTATACAAAAATTTAAGTTTTAAAATTATCTAAGAAACTAACAACAATCAAACAATGGAAAAATATTATGGTTTTAAGCAATAAAATCTTCAAATAGCAAATTAAAACTACTCTTTCTCATTTATATTGATGGGGGTAGGGTTTGCCCCAAATAGAGAACCCAAATACACATAGCTTGAACCAAAACCAGATTGGTAGAGGAAAACCCCTCCCAATCCTTGAATGGAAGTAATAATAACAATAAAACTTTAATCTAAACTAATCTAAACTAGATCTCCTTGTAGAATCCTCCATAGTTCTTCCTCTTTTGCTCCCATGGCTTCCTCCTCTCCAACCTACAATTTTAACAAAACAAATAGACCAAATGAGGGGAAATAAACAAAGGAAAGGCTTTAATAAAAATTCATAAGGATTTTAGGGCTAGTTTGGAACCCCGAATCTGGTGTCCAAGATTGTTTTGATCTAATCTATGTGGAGTATTAACCCTACTTTTGTTTGGTAGGATTGTATTTTAAATGTTTAAATTAAATCCTTAAGGGTATGTGTAGATGGGTGAATGGGGCCATTTAATTGCCTTGGGGTGTAAAGTCTTTATTAATCCTTAGTATGTTGTAGAAAGGTTAATATAAGGACTTTAAATTGTTAGAATTATACAACTAAATTAATTAACATAAAGTTAGTCATATTTGGATTCAACATTAATTACTTGTCAAAGAATACAAGTGTGTCTCACTTTGTGGCCATAAATATTTTAAAATCTAACTAGTAAATAAATAATTAAAAATACTATAAAAATTTAAAAATCGTAAATTGGATGCCCCGCACTTGGTATTTATAGCCTCTTAAAAATGCATGTTTGGTCATTTTATATGTGTTTGGTCATATTTTGGTTGTTAGACATAGTTTCTTTGAAAGTACAAAACTACAAAAAGTGGGGACACAAATTATATGTTAAGAAGAGAAAACAATTAACAAAGTAAATTAAACTATGGCACCTTCCTAGTTGACCTTTAATTAATCAACCTTAGAGGTAAAGTAATTTTAATATTCGATATTTTATCTAGACTTAACTCCGTCTATCATAAAGTTGATTTTAGTGGTGTAAGTTAACTTAACGAACCCTAAGGGTCAAATACCCCGATAACCTTCATATAACCTCAACAAAAAAAAAAATTAGTCAGAATTTTCAGGTTAAGTGTTGGGTTGTAACATGTTCCTAGAACGTCGTTTTAGCGAGCATGACATAAATATTACAATGGATAAATACTACATAAAACAAGAAAGAAAATTACCACTTAAAAACACACCAATGTTTGTAAATAAAAAAACATATATGAGTAATTGCATTTTTGACTTTGAGATTATGATGAAATGAAGGGAATAGAGTAGAAAAATAAGAGAAAGAGGAAGAGGATTGGGGGTGGGATTTGTAGGAGAGTATACAAATATCCAACCCATGGGTTTGACCAATTATTTATTTCTCCTCTCCCACCAGTAAGAAGGGATTTAGAGACTTTTAATTAACAAGTCTGAGATTTTATTTACTAGAGCTACGTTTCTTTCGCATGATTTGAAAGGTAACTTCTTGTTCCCTCAAACCCATCTACTACAACATGTAAATAAACTTATGTATTTATAGAGTTTTGATTCCAAATATGATACTATTATTGCACATGCCAACATAAAATGAGTCAAATACATCTAAAAACTATCACAAAAGTCTACGCACATTCCAAACAAAGGTCATAGGGCCCAAAAGTAAAGTCCATAAATATTATATATTTTAGTTCAAATCAATATAGAACCATACTTTTATAATGATCATGAAAGATTCCATAAATGAGTATAACATAGGAAATAGAGAAGATAAAGAGGAAGAGAGAGTAAATTAGATGAAAGGGAATGATCCATAAGGGCGACCTTGGAAAAGGTACTATTCATGCATTAGAATTTAGTTTGACTAAAACAATCATAGGACTCCATAATCGATTTCAATAATTTAAACCCTTAAGTGTGAACATCAACCCACGTGGGGTTCACTTTGTAAAAGTATGGTATAACATGATCAATCAAAGGATATTAAATAATACCCTTAATTCTATTTTTACCTCTAATTATTCAATTGATAATACCCCCTCTGTTATATTATTAGAATGAAAATACCCCTATTTTTTCTATAAACCTTACTTACCCATTTTTCCATTACAATTTTATTTACCACCCTTTATTTTTATCCTAATAGATCAAACAAAAAATATATCATGTTTGTCACTCAATTATTATTTTTCTTAATACACATTTTCTCCCCAAAGAGAGTTTGAAGCCATTCAAGACCTATTACCAATTATCTTATAAATGTTAAACTCGTAATCATTTATCAAGATTTATTCAAATAAATAATATCGTGAAATAATATCACTTGTGATGAAAAGAAAACTCAATTCTAATTTTCTACCATTTTATTATTTATTTGTTAAGAATATATTAATTGAAATTTCCTTATTCAAAAAGATATTATAATTTAACTTTATGACCACACTCATTATGCAATTTTAAGGTATTCGATTTGAAAAACTAGGGTTCAAATATTTTAGTTCTATATTAAAATTAAACATATGTATCCTTTAGCCCACCTATGTAACCTACCCATAATACTTGATTTCAAATATTAATAAATTAAACCCTTTCACCCCCTCATGTCTACTCCTCAGTATATTTACTTTTCTTTTATCAATTTTAATTACCTCAATATGAATGAATGTGCTAGGATATTGCCTACAATATATAAACCCACTATGCATCAACCATAAAAAAAAAAAAAAAAGATAAAAATAACTCATAGTTAATAGTGTTCACAAAAAGGAACTTATCATATACCAATGGAAAATAAATACATAGAAAGAGGAGAAAATAACCATTAAAAAACATATGAGTGCTTATAAATAAAAAACATATGTGAGTAATTAAATGATTGAATATGTGATTACAATGAAATGAAGAGATTAGTGTGGGATAAGAAGTGGAAGAGGATGATGAATATGGGTGGGAGTTGTAGGAGAGTATACCAAAATCCCACCCACGCGTTTGACCACTTATGAATTTCTTCTCTCCTCCCCGTAAGACGGAGATAAAGACTTTCAATAAACAATTTTAAACTTTTATTAACTAGATTTGTTTCTCTCATTGATAATTTGAAGGGAAAATTCTTGTTCCATTGAAACCCATCCAATACGTGTAAATAATTTTCTAAATTTTATTATTATTGAATTTTTAAAACATAGGGGGAAAATAATTACTAAAACTACTATGTCTATTTTTAGATTTTAGGATAACACTTGATATATACTAATCTAGAACAAGTTATCTTAAACATATAGTTTAAATAATATCCACTAAAAAAAAGGTGAACCGAACAAATACATTGCAAATAAAATAGGTTCCATATCTTGAAGAGATAATTCCATACACGTATGGAAATGACTTAGTGATAACCATACATATATGGGAATGAAATATGTATTCAAAAACAAAACAAAATTTATGAATTTTTTGCTTAGATGTTGAGGCTTTAGAACATTATGTACTTTTATTACAATTTAGTCAATTTTTTTCCTTTTTCAATTCCCTTATTTAATATTTAATATTTTGTACATCCATCATCAATTAAACCATTTTGCAATGATTGCAAATGTCTAAACCTTTTTATTCAATAAATTCACAAAATTAGTAAGTGTTATATACTTAATTAAATTCAAGAAATCTATTTTTCACATGGAAATCATTCTTAAATAGATAGGTTCTTTGTTTACAACTTTAAATAATGTGTTTCACTATGTGTATTAGTATTTCCTTACTACAGTAGTGCACTTATGTATTAATAGAGTTTTTAATTCCAAATATAATATTCTTGTTGCACACATCAACATACAATGAGTTCAATACATCTACAAATTAATACAAAGTATTGTAATGTATTGTTGACTTTGAGATTACAATGAAATGAAGAGATTAGAGCGGGCTAAGAAGAGGAGGAAGAGGAATTGGGGTGGGAGTTGTAGGAGAGTATACCAATATCCCATCCACGCGTTTCACCACTTCTTTATTTCTCCTCTCCCACCAGTAAGAAGGGATTTGAAGAGTTTCAATTAACAAGTCTGAACTTTTATTAACGAGAGCTGCGTCTCTTCCGGACGATTTGAAAGGCATCTTCTTGTTGCCTTGAAAACCATCCACTACGTGTAAATAAACTTCCAAGTTATGGAAGAAAGCAGGATTATGTGTTTTCTTCAACAAAGGGGAAATGCTGCTGTCGAAGGTGATGTCTACACCCACATGAACATATGCCCAGGGAAGCCAGTGAAGAATTTTAGTGAGCCATCCCAGATTCTCGTTCACAAAAACCCCAGGAACCTTGGGAACCAAGTCCCTGCTGTTTACCAAACGCAAAACTTTGACGCCAATCTCTTCCATATGTTGAGCAAATGACAGGTTTCCCACGCGCGGAGAGGCGAAGGCAAACACTGTCACAGGGATTGAGCTCATACAATTTTCTGAATTCACCATGATTTGTTTGACATCATAGGCACTCAGGGTTGCCAGCGCGGCTCCCAAGCTGTGTCCTGTGAACGTTATGCTCAGATTTTGTTGTTCGTCTTTGTATTCATTCAACAACCTTGTAATCTCACCCACAACGATTTCTCTTGCACTGAATCTGCATCTCACAGAGTCCTCGTCGGTGGAAGTATAACATGAAAGAAATCCCTTCTCTACCCTGGCATCTGGCTTTGAAAGGGTTTGGATGTTGGAGCATGTGGTAGCGTGGGATGTGGTGGCAGGGACTAATATGTCTCTCAGGTTCTGCATCCATTCATGGGGAGTTTCAGTGCCTCTCCACGCAACAACTATGTCCCGCCTTCCCAGTCTCTTTATCTCATCTGGGTCAATGCAAACAGCAATAAATCCAATCCAAGCGCCAGAGTCGTTTGTTTCCTCTCCGAAGAAAGAATCCAAAACACGGGTGTTGGCGTATATATATTTTGTGACTTGGTACCCACTTCCACATTTAACCAATTCCAATCTGTGGGAAAGTGAGCTTTTGCTGCGTTTACAATTCCCATAATATTTGGAAGAGCGGTTGTTGTCAAAGGAATCGTAACATTGCTGTGCAAAATCACCATATCTCAGTATTTCTGCTTTGAGAAGTGGGTTAATGGGATCAAGCAAACCCTTCCAATCGTTGGCACCATGGATTTCTCGCCATATATCACCATGTCGGATTTGGGTTTTCGACTTTGCATCTTCATTAATGTTCTCCATCTTAGCTGATAAATAATATTCAGCCTCCTTCCAATTGCCGATGGCTAATTGAGAGAGAGCCATATTCTCAAATGTACTTGCAATTGTACTGAACAACACGTTTGTCTCCTGTAAAATCTATTGAATGTGTGATGCGTTTTACAAAGTTTTTTGGAGAGGGAAGATATAAATACCGAGGTTGGAAGCCTGGAAATCGAGCCCGTCTCCAAAGACCAGACCGGGTAAACGACGAGACGTATCTTACACGTTTTAACCAAAACTGCCCAATTCCACTTGTGCACTTGGATTCCAACTTACCATTCTCCAGACTCTGTCAAAACCGCTTCTTATAAATACCAAGGGATTCAACTTTGCTGCTTAATAGGACAATATTATTAGCATATTAAAAAAAGCTCATTCGAAGAGAACAAATGCATGCCGTTGTACATATGTAATACGGATTGAAGATCCTCACGGGTACAGATAACTACACGATTATACTTGGCAGAGTTGAAATTTGACGCCTCTCGCTGACGTTTGTCAGGTTTTTGCATAGTTTTTAAACATGCTTAACCGCCACACATTTATTTGAAGAAACCGTCAATTGGGTTAAATAGTATTTATCCAATCAGTGTAACTACAATAAACAATAGAAGTGTATTGTATCTTTTAATTTATATTCTCTTATAATTTTATGAAAAAAATTACGCCGAAAGGCGTATACAATGCCAGAAGCCAGCATTGGCTCTGACAGGGCAGTAAAATGGACACCGTCACACTGCACAGGCCAATATGGGCTGCATGTTGCGCCAATGGAAATGACCGCAAAAAGAATTATTTCATTTGAAGGGCTTAGAAAAGGATTGTGATTGGAATGTTTGTTGTAGTAGGAACATTGAGTTGAGGTTTTTTTGTAGCAGTGGATAAGAACCAGACTGAAAATACTTCGTTGCAGTCATTTGTTGTGAAGGTAATGTACACGCTTGTATGTGAAGAACACATTGGCCAAATGGGTATTTTTATTCTGACTTTGTAAGAAATGTAAAATTTTGATCTGCACATTACCTTAGCCATGGAGGTGCTTGACTTCGGTTGGTGATGGTTTCCTATTTTTGTGTCTTTGCGGCTTAGCCTAGCCACATTTTTTCCTCCCGTCTTATTTACATTTGTTTTGCATTATCTTATAGTACATAGTTTTATCGATAGGAATATTGAGTCGAGTTTTTGTTTGTAGCAGTGGATACAGAATCAGACTGGAAATACTTCGTTGCAGTCATTTGTTGTGGAGGTAATGTAAATACTTATTCCTTTGTCCTCCTCTTTGCTGTGAGCATGGTTTTAGTTTTATATTGCGTGTCATTTGTATATGAAGAACACATTGGCAACATGGGGTATTTTTTCTTCAACTTCATAAGAAATGTAAAATTCGGTTCTGCACATTACCTTAGCCATGGAGATGCTTAACTTCGGTTGGTGATGATTTTCTGTTTTTGTGACTTTGTGACTTAGCCTACCCACATTTTTTCCTCCCGTCTTATTTACATTTGTTTGACATTATCTCACAATAGATAGTTTTCTGATTTTTCAATAAGAATGCATGCAAAAATTATTTATTTTGATTACGCTTCCTATTTCTTGGTTTGTGGCGTCCTCTCATGTATTGGGCTTGTAGTCTTCTAGGATTTCCTTGATGTCTGGTGCGTCTTTCTTAGCTATTTCCTGGAAAGGTAGAAAAATCTATTATGATAATGGTTAGGCCATTAGCCACTGGTCATCTCACTACTAGAAAGAGGGTTACTTTTCTACAATGTTATCCACAAAATAATCAATTTGTGAATAAAATGTGGATTACCAACATTACATGGGTGGCTTTGATAATATACATAGTAGATTTTTCACAATATCATGAAAGTTAACTCTAATTTGTGAAATATTCATAATTATATAATTCTATTGTAGAAAATTCACAATTTCTCTATATGTTTTGAAAATAATATTTCTAAAACTATAATTAAAGATAGTCTAAATAAAATTAGATCACAATTCCTAAATTCCACACCATTGTAAACTTCAAAAAAAATTATACCACTAAAACTATGATTATTTATTATCTAAAAATACAAAATATATGCAATGAAGCCACAAATTAATTCTAATTTTTCATAATATACAAAATATATTAATGTATCATGATTATAGTATTTTGAACTATTTTAAAACTAAAATAAATAATAATAATAGACTTTTTATTGTTTTTTTATTAATAAAAAATATGAAACCGTTAAAAAGATTGTGTATTATCCCCAACTCACTCTAATTGTTGACAATCTACATTAAAAAAATTCTAAATCTAACTGTGAATAATCTACATTATTGAAATAAACAAAGTGATAGTAATGAGTGATGCACAAATAAATAAATAATAAATAATCTACATCATCCCAAATTTTATTATTATCAACGTGAATAATTTACATAATATTACAAATATTATTTGTGACTAATTTATACAACTACAAATAACCATTCTAAACTTAAAATAAAAATTATACCCCTAAAAATATGATTATCTATTATCTAAAAATACAAGATATATCGAATGCGGCTACACTTTAATTCAAATTTTCCATAATCTACAAAATATAATAATGTATCATAATTATAGTATTTTGAATCATTTTTAATAAAAATAAATAAATAATCACATAGGTTTTAAGATTTGTTTTTACTAATAATTTTTTTGAAACCATTTAAAATTAAGTTGTGTATTATCCCCAACTCACTCTAATTGTTGACAATCTACAATAAAAAATTAATCTAACTCGATTGTGAATAATCTACATTACTAAAATAAATAATGATAATAATAAGTGATGCAAAAATAAGTAAATCATGAATAATCTAAACTATCCCAAATTTCAATATTACTAATGTGGATAATCTACATAATGTTACAAATATTATTTGGGACTAATTTAATCAACTACACATAAATAGTTTGATTAGTCAATTCTTGAATTAAAGTGTCTATATATATATATATATATATATATATAGATATAGAGAGAGAGAGAGAGAGAGAGAGAGAGAGAGATCCTAAAAATTTGTGGGAATAAGTTTTCAATAAGGATATCAAATTCGTACCATAACTTCTTAGATGGAACGAAAGCTAATTGAATAATTTTGGGGTAATACATAACCGAAGAGTTGAAGGAACAATGAGAAAGAAAACATACTTATCCTTTAACAAATCAACCAATATTTTAAAATATGAGCTTAAATTTCGTTGTAATGTAAGGGCAATGGCATAAAGATGATGGTATATTGAAGTTTATTATATGTTATGATGGACCAAGAATATTATTCAACAAATATATAGTTAAATTTTAAATGCATAAAAGAATGAAATTTATAAAAACAATTCCAAGATACACAGACTTTAAGATTGTAAAAATATATTTACAAGTTTTGTTTTTTAGTTTCTAGAAATATGTAATAATAAATTAAGGGAAATTAGTATTAAGAAAGAAATATAGTAGAGTAACTATAAATATTAATATAAAATGTTTCTATATTACATAGAACTATACAAAGAGAACATAATTATAAATAATAGAACTATAAAAAGAAAGAATGTAGTTATAAAAATAAAGTAAATACTTAACACTATCAAAAGTAAATTAATAATGTAAAAAATATAAATATTGATAAAAATAAATCTTAAAACTTATAATATTTAAAAGTATTTTTTTAATGAAAAATAAAAAGTGAGCAATTTGTTTTAATGTTTAATATTTAAATTGGGTTGCACATAATTTTGTATTTTTGTGCCATATATACTCCTTAATTTTAGAGATGATATGTAACCAAGTCTCGAAATTGACAACTGTAGGCTATTTTTTGTGATTTTAACCGTATTTTACACGTAAAAAATTTTAAAAACCGTAGACCATGACAGGCTAAAATTTGTGAAAACCGTAAATTTTTTTAAGTGGTTTATATAAAAACATAATACTTGTTTATATATCTATAAACAAATTATAGATATATCTATAAAAATATTGGAAATTATAGCCATTTGAAAGAGCGAAGCCATCAAGAAATTTTGATTTGACAAGCACAGATAATTTGAAATTTCGGGCCTGTATGTAAACTAAAATCTAAGTGATGACCTTTTCAATCTTTGTTGGAGAACACGAATGTAAACTGAATTTAACATTAATTTCTCAAAAAAATCATGTTGACTTTTTCAAAAGTTTTCAAATTTCCATAAATAAAAAAATTACTCCCTCCAAAACTCAAGTTTTCATATGGCACTCGATTTCGATTTGTGTATACAAATGAATTTGATATTTTTTAGAGTTTAAAACTGAAAATTCCGTTGGGTTTGGATTTGCTTGTTTTACTTTCATGGCTTCTCCTCTTTCTCATATTCCAAACCTGCAAAACAAGAATGAACAAATGAGGATGAAATGGGGCAAAATAGAAATAAAAAGAAACCTATAAGGATATTTAGGGCAACCCAAATCCAATGGCTAGGATAGATTTGATCTAATGGCTCAGATTAAACCCTACATCACTTAAGTGGGAGGTATTTTTGTGGGAATGAAATTTAAATAAAAAGTGCTTGGGTAATGGGGTGAATGGGGCCACTTAGTGGTTAGACAAAATAGTTAAAATTTTGTATAGGAAATAAAGGAAACTTGGTGCATGGTAATTAAGTAAACTAATGGAACTTGGTAAATGTTTTAAATCGTAAATATTTTTATGAAGTAAATTAATAATATTTAATTATTAATTTAATTCCAACTTCTGCAAGGTCATGTAGAAACCTTAATCGAAAATTTATTAATTGTGGATAATGTCTAACCTTGCAAACCCTTTTAAAACAAAGAAAAAAATTACCGTAATTTTGACTATTAAATTATTAGTTTCTATTTTGATTTGAGAGTAGAATTTTGTGGGCATTACACTTGGTATCAGAGTCGTGGGTTCAACACTTGGACCCCGGCACACTTGGAAACACGAAACACAACAAGTAAACCTAGTGCAACTCTAAACCTAGAACACACAACATTGCATGATATTTTAAAAATGTAGAAAACTTAGAAAATTGAAACAAAACCTAGATGATGATAAACTAACTCTCGTCTTGGTCTGTGCAAGAGGCATGGACTAGATGAGGGGTTCTTACACGTGAACCTAGATCTACCACCCCTAGATCAAGCAATAACAACTATATTGCCTCAAATACACGCACACTACAGATATTAATGTCGCTTTTACGCAGAGGATCTTTAGGAGGGTGACCTAAGAGACAGACAGAAAAGCCATCAATGGAGGCTCGTGCACCTTCACGTCATAATGTTGAGGATAGGGTAGAGAACTCCCACATGGAGTTGGTTGGACATGAGTCACCACCTAGAGAGCACAAAGATAGAGCTATGAGACATAGAGACAGATCTAGGAGCCCTAGGCCGAGGGATGATCATGCAGAGAGACCTAGGGGCCGACATTCGATAGCAGCAGATCACATCAGAGAGATATCACTGAAGTTACACCCACCTCATTTTACTGGAGAGACAGGAGGATTTTAGGTTGAGACATGGTTGGTTAGCTTGAGTGAATGCTTCAAGTTATGTCCTTGTACTAGCAACACAAAAGCTCGTGTTGTTATCCACCTTCTAAGAGACAGAGCTGGAGTTTGGTGGAGGACTAAAGAGCATAAGCTCCATGTAGATTTTGAGATAGTTACTGGAAGATCTTTGAGGAATGTTTAGGATTTGATACATATCTAGGAGATTCATCCAACAACGGATCGATGAGTTTCATGATCTGCGACAAGAATCCATGATGGTAGCAGAGTATGATGGTCGATTTGGATTTGCTTCAAGATATAGACTACATGTTGGATGAGCAGATTAGGGTTCACAGTTCATCAAGGGCCTGAACTTAGACTTGGGTGGGCGGCAGGCACATTCATTATCCGCAAACATTATCGGAGGTCGGGAGAAGGCCTACATCAGCAGAGAGAAACCGGGGGAAGACTTAGTATGCTTGAGACTAAGTGAGGAGTCGTATACAACAGATGCAAGATAGTAGGTCAAGGGGATCAATGTTGATCAAATAATACTTGTCAAAGATCACACAAGGAGTCCACGCGCAATAGAAGGCCCGGAACCAAGGGCGCAAAAGGACATGAAGGACCCGCGCGTGGAAGGCAAGTTCAAATTTCAGGACTTAGCTAATTTTGAGCATGAAGACCTATTTTTAGAAGATGGCGTGCGGAACACATCAACGATGCAAAGACATACGCACCATGCATTGTCTCTGCTCTTTGAAGAAGCGGTTCGAAGCATTTATGCATGAAGACAAGCTAAGAATAAAATTAACACTTCAGTTCACTACAAGAGGACTATAGATAGTGCACTTGCATGTGTGGCTATGATTGTAAACGGCATGTGGCTATCAATAGCATGTGGCCTATTTTTGGAATAGATAAGCGGTGAAGGGAAAGTCCCCACCCTATATATATGATGTTAGGTGCATAGGAGGAGGGGATGAGTGTGAGATATATAGATATATACAGAGAGAGAGAGATGGATGTATGGAAGGAGATGTATGTATGTGTAACAAAGAATATACACATATGATTGAACTACTGTATCAGTTCCATACGTGCATTGGTATAGATTGACAATACTACAAGGAGCTTCTGTATTTATTAATAGATGGAAGACATTGTCTGAATCTAAGTGTTATTCTGTGTATAGTTGAGTAGTGCATATGATTAATTCAATCATGATTACTGTTTAATCAGATTGTTCTTTCATAGATCTGAGTGTAGCATGCATTGTGGAATGATGGATTAGTTATGAATATATATGTTACTTCCTTCATCATGTTAACATCTTGTGGTATCTTTGCGTGCTTCGGGTGAGCGCTCAGTCTAGGCTGAGTGATGTGCCAGCGTGACTAGGGTGTTATCTGGTAAATTCTAGGCTGCATCATTGGTTCCTTTGCGAGACCTCTTTTCAGTTGTTTTCAGGATGGTTCGCAATGAAGACGTACTGGTTAACTCTAGCAAGTATTAAGGAATGGATACACGATTTGGAGGAAGAATATGCACGATGATTCAACAATGGATCTAAGTTTAATGCACACACTTGGGTAGAATAGAACCTGTATGACAACTTATATGAGATCTTTTTCACTATCTTTCCAGTAGAACTATACAAGTGGCTTATTGCTTATGCATCTCAGTAGAGAATTTGAGGTACCACGCACTTGTATGGGCACAGAAGAATTTCAGTGCCCTCTATGATGTTGATCTCGATCTAGACTTGCGTGGTGGATACGTGGTTTCATAGTCTTCTAAATAGTTATATTCGGAATATTCAATTTTGACGTACTCTTTCCCAGGTAGTGAGTTCCAGGTTGTGCAAGGTATCCAAGAGGAACATATTTGTAAGGTATTCCACTGGCGATCAAAATCTTAATGGTAACTTTGAACCTGGAGAGTAAACTAATGGCTAACTAAACTTCGCCACGCACGTGCAGGGTAGGAACATGTTTTGTTTAAGATGGCAGACCTAGCAGTAGAGAAGCAGAGAGAGAGGAAAGGCGGTTTAAGTATAATGAGGTGCGTGAGAGGGAGATAGAGAAGCAATGTTCCGTTGCAGAGAGTATGGCATGGAGGAGAGAGATGGCTCGTGAAGGATTTACATCTCACGTAGAAGACATGGAGCCAGAGCATCAGGAACTCCCCCATCTTGGAAAACATGATAGAGATCCCCCTCGGCCTCACACGGAGGTACGTCAAGTAGAGACTACCTAAACCGCATGTGCTCATCTTAATCCACCTGGTGACCTAGCCCTTGCACTTGGTTTTTCAGTATCTAGTATGACAAGTAACCAGCAAACTAACTTGGGAAGTAGGAGAGTAGGAGTAAGTCAGGGATCAAGTACATCAATGGCAAGATAGACGGCTTCAATATCATTTGGAGGAGCATTCTTAGGCGCATCATCCGCATAGAATGTGAGCACACAAAATGTTGGATTCACCTCTGGAAGTGGAACTACCTCATGATCGTAGGGGCACAATATACTATCACTGTCGAGGCACGGGAAGTATGTCTATAGGCCCTATTTCAACTGCAGTGGCGAGATCGGGAGGTATAGGTGGTTCTAGTTCCAGTGGATCTAATGGTTCTCGGAGGCGAGGGAAAATAAGAGGTTCTAGATCAGGTGGTCAAGGCTCAAAAGAATCTGCAGAATATCTACATGGAGATGTCTCTTCGTCTTCTGAAGTATAGATGTATAGAGGATGTTGCCGAACATGTGCATATGTGTGAAATCTTGTGGCGTGCTAAAGGGATCATGGCTATTGAATGAAAGGCAAGTCAATTCGCCACTACATTACAAGGGTGTGCACACAGCTGGTATAGGAAATTTGACCTTGATCAAACTTGTGTGGATTATGCAGCATTGAGAGATGCTTTCTTGAAAGAGTTCCATATACCTGAGTTTGAGAAGAAGAGTATAAGTGTGCTCAAGGATATCAAGCAAGGCACTACTGAGAGTGTACGTGAGTATGATGCTTGTTTTAAGACACTTCTATCTAAGTTATCTTATGATATTCATGATAGCCAACATGCAAAATGGTTTGTTGGAGGATTGATTACACCTTTTAGAAGGGTGCTATCACATAAGAAATACACTGATCCGCGTGAACAAATGGAAGAAACTTTACATTCAAAGGCGGGGTAGCATTAACACTGGTGTTAGTCCATTCCTAGAGGCACAGATTGTAGCTATGGAAAAGTAGTTAGAGAAGCTATCAAAAATTTATCCCATGAAACGCGCTCAAGAATTTGGTGTACAGATTGTGAAGTGGAAGGTCACACCAAGGATAGTTGCCCTCACCGATCTGTACGCTCATTACTATTGGATTATGAAATTTGTCATTTGAATCATGATGCTAGTCACTGTCCTTTGTTACAGCGTGATAAGGAAGAATGTATCTTGCTTTTACAAAATTTGTAGGTCCACGACCCATGATACTGAGGATTGTCGGTTGATTGGTCAAATCCAGGATGCTATAGACCTTGGAGTATGACAGACAAGTATAACAGATAGTTCTAAGGGTAAGAATGAGCACCAGGATCAAGATCATAATCAAACATGCTATGATAGGAATGAGGGGCGCTTTGAAGGAGGTCATGGAAGGGGACGTGGATTTCGTGGTGGATATGGAGGATAAGGTCGTGGTGGAGGAAGAGGTGAGCTCCCTCGTGGAACATGTTATACGTGTGGATCTCCTGACCACTATAGGTGTGAATGTCCTCATAATATTGCATGTTATTTCTGTGGAAAGAACCATAGCTATGAAGAGTGCCCAGACTTATATGAGCATTTGAGTAAGAAACATAAGCAAGAGAAAAAGGCGTCGGGATGGTTAGAATCCAACGCATGGTAGAGGATCAGTGGATGCCCAACATAACCGAAGGACTTGAGGCATTGACAGTGAATATTATTACACGCGATGAAGTAGCACGCGTGAGAGAGGCATTGCACAAGAAGCCTACGATCACCAAGGAGGAGGTTTTGCATGCGAGGTACCTAGATCCTGCTCATCAGAAGGAAGTTTACCAAGATACCATGGAAGTGCTAAGGAATCTTCAGGGTGAGATACAATACCTCAAGGAGCAAAAGAAAGCATCGGAGATGGTCCAAACTGATATCAATGATCTACGAGAGGTGTGCAAGATGTTGCACCAAGAGAACATTATTTCACTATTAGGAAGTTGGTTAAAAGGGAACACTCTGCGTGTAGGTCTTGAGACCGGACAACAGATTCTACATGCAAATATTCCCCCTGATAGCATTGACTATGACAAAGAAATTACTCTGAATGTTGTTGTAGATGGGTGGTTGTTGAGCAATATATTGATCGATACATGTGCGGAGGTAAATGTGCTTACATTAGATGCATGGGTACAAATGGGGAGGCCTCCATTACAACCATCATCTAATGTGTTGTTTATGGCAAACTAGACTAAGGCCACTCTCATAGGAGTTTTGAAAGATGCATCTATAACTATATAAGGTGCCAAGTTCACTGAGGATTTCGAGGTATTAGCACTTGCAGAACTAGACAATTTTCTAGCCCTGCTTGGACACCCTTGGTGTTATGTGAATAATGTTGACTTGAGATTCAATAAAGGGTATATCAAATTTGAAAATAAGGAGGAAAGGGTTACGATACCTTTGACAGATGGAAAGTCTACACCATATGTTAAACCTCTAAGTGAGGAGGATTTAAGCAAAGTCTATGTACATGCTATTCAGGACCCAGAGGTCAATGAGCCATCAAAAGAAGGCATCCTACAGTGGTAGGATTCTCATTCTATTAGTGATACTATGAGTATTGCTTACGACAATTGGGCTCATGGTACATATGAATTAGTAGGATGCAAAGTGAAAAGCGTGGTTACGTGCAAGAATGGACTTTGTTCAATTCGACGGATAGGTAACATAGTACCTTGGTATATAGGGATAGAAGATCTTCGTACCTTTCTGAGGGCCATGGAAACACAGTGGACAAATCAAGTTAAAAGGAGAGATATGCTAGTCTATATACTGCATGGGACAACAGAGCGCTGGTGGGTAGTCCATAGAGATAATCTTATAAATTGGGAAGAGATTAGAGTCGCTTTGTCTACTAGGTTTATAAGGAACAATGCACCTACGCAAATCTACACTTATCATGGTGATTAACCTGTTTCAAAGATCACATTCAACAAGGTGAGAGACTCTTGTGACAAGTAGGACAGAAGCATTACCACCTTCACTCTGGGTGCATAGATTGTATTCTACACTACAAGGATGTTCATGCGCTTGGTATGTATATGCATAACTACATCGAGAAACTGGGAACTGCAAGATTTGACTGCAGGAATGATCCATAATTTCGACTACTTCTCGACTAAACCTCTTGTAGTAGAGGCATTAAAATTTGTCAAGCGCTTAACTATGGGAGATAGTGCAAAATCCGAGGAGCATATATAGGAATTATTTAGTGGGGCAGAGTTCGAGCATGTTTTGAAAAAGAAGAAGAAATGGACTCCATACTACTTGAATGTGCTTTCCTTAAGAAGAAAGGAAAGATGGTTTACATCGTGGATGATGAGGAAGTTGAGAACTTAGATATTGAACATTCACACGGGGTGCGCGAAGTCTTGGATAGTGCAAACAAGGATGCGCGTGCCTACCATTAACCCATGAAGATAAAGAAGGTGAATATAGGTTCGGAGGCTAAGCCTAAGGAGGCCATGTTTGGGGATTACTTAGTCGAGGACTCGAGAGGTAGTAAAGATCATCGAATTACTCGTGGATTATCAAGACTTATTCCCTCAGGGGATATCATGAAATTAAAGGCATGCATGAATCACTTGGGAAATAAAGATCAAACTTAAGGGTGGTGCACGACCAATTAGAAAGAGACCTTACAAAATGAATCCTAATTTGCACTAAAAGGTAAAAGAAGAAATTGATAAAATGTTGAAATCTAGAATTATCAAGCCCTTGATGAATCGAATGGGTTAGCCCAATGGTGATCATATCGAAGGATGGATGGATTAGGATATGTGTGAACTATAGGAGCTGAATGCTACATGTGTCACGAGATCCATTCCCTACATCATTCAAATGAGAAAATATTAAAAAGAGTTGCGAGGCGCGAAATATATTCCTTCACGAACAGATTTTCTAGGTATCATCAGGTTAGGATTGCTCAAGAGGATCAAGAAAACACAACATTTACTACTGAATGGGGCAGTTTTGCATATACTGTGATGCCTTTTGGATTGAAAAATGTGCTTGCTGTATTCTCGTGCATAGTTGTTTAGGAATTTAAGGATTTTATTCATAACTTCTTACAGGTATACCTAGATGATTGGACAATATATGGGCTTGTGAAAGATCATTGTGACAATTTGCACTTAATGTTTGAATGATGCAAACAATTGAGTATCTCTTTGAACATCAAGAAGTGCATATTTGCTACACCATTTGGGATATTGTTAGGACATATAATCTGCAAGGAAGGTTTTCTAGTTGATCTAGTCAAGGTTGCATAGTCATTTTAGGCTTGGAAGTGCCTACCAATCAGCGTAAGGTGCGTGGATTTTTAGGTCATACAGGGTATTACAGAAAAACTCTTAAAAGGGTATGCCAAAGTTTCCACACCCTTGGAAGAATTGTTGAACGAGAAAGATACATTTATTGGGGAGAACTGCAACAGTGCACATTTGAGATATTAAAAGAAAGACTTACTACCACGCCAATTCTGTGCTTTCCCTCATGGGATAAACCATTTCATGTGCATGTGGGCGCTTCGGCATGGCCATTGGCTGTGTTAGCTCAACTCGGTGAAGGTATTATAGATCATCTAGTTTGTTTTTTAGTAGGAAGTGACTCTGCGAACAAAAATTATACAACTACAGAAGCGGGGAGCATTGTCAATGATCTATGCATTGTACAAGTTTCGACAAGATTTTGTAGCAACACTATTTGTGTTTTAAATAGATCACATGCCATTGAAGTACTTGGTAAACAAGCTCATCTTACGTGGGTGCATATGCGAGATGGGTACTCCTATTTCAAGATTTTGACTTCACAATTGTGGTGAAGCCAGGGAAAAGTAATTCTAGACTAGATCATTTATCTAGAATCAATTCAGGAGAGGATGCACAAACAATTTAAGAAACAATGCCGATGCACAATTATATAGGTTACAATGTGCACGCATGGAATTAGAAGACATTGTTGTCTTTCTATGAATAGGTATGGCACCAGAAGGAATGAAAGCATTAGAAAGGAAGTAACTTGTTATACGTGCAACACCATTTATGTTAATCAGTGGTGACTGTTATCCAAAATTCACCCCCCAGGGTAATGTTGATAACATGCATTAAATTCTTTGGTCTCAAGTAAGATAGATTGATTCAAGGCCCAAAATCATGTTTCTGGGGTCCCCTACTCTCCTATCCAAGAAGAAAAGAGCAAGTTCTAAAAAAGGGTGAAAAAGTTGCAAAAACCAAGCTTGGGGCAGAAAAAATCATGAAAATTGGCTAAGTCCTAGTCCAGGCGGTCCTTGGGACAATTGGGACGTCGGAGATGCGAACCTACGAAAAGCCTCCGGTGGTCCACGCAGAATTGGGACATCTGGGCCATAGGTACGCATAGGACGCGAAAATCCGATTCGGCCAAAAAAGGGAAAAAATTGCCCAAGTCTATTTCTGATCAAATCCGGTTGTGACAAGAGTACGCGGAGGACACGAACCTCGGTTCAGCCAAAACAGAGAACTTTTGTTTGGGACATCTGGGCCAAAAGTACGCGCGGGACGCGGAGAGCCGAAAGAGCCGAGAGCGAATGGAAATGTGCCACGTGTCTTCACCTCAAAGAGGGACAGGGAAGCCCGAATCGGGCGGATCGGAGAAATTTTTCCCAGACGGTTTGGGACATCCGGCCAAAAATACGCGAGGGACGCGAAGACCCGGAAAAGCCGCCAACGAATCAGAGCAGGACACGTGTCCTAAGGCGGGGAAGTGTGGAGCTTGGGGAGGACTTAGAAAATTTAGCAAAATTTTTGGCCGAAAAACTAAAAGGTAAAGGTTTTCCCTGCGCCCCTGTCGACGAACCAAATGATGCCACGTGTCCCAAGTGGCGGGGGCGCGGGGAAAAAATGAAAATTCTTCCAAAGTGTAAGAAACGTCAAAATTTCAAAGGGAAGCCCGCGAAAGGTGGAGGAGAGAGAATTGTGCATCCAATCAGTGCCCGACATGTGTCATCCAGGTGGCAGAGCGCGGGAAAAAATTCAAGATCCGTTTTTTGGGTTGTTTTTGCCCTAAAACTTCAGACCCCATATCTTTTGATCCAGAGCTCGGATTTACACGTTCTTTATATCATTGGAAAGCTTATGAAATTATCTACAGGATTCCATGGTCAATCTCTAATTTTGGTTCAGTTTGGAGAGAGAAAATTCAAAAAAATGTTTCTAGTACGTGTTCATGGCCAGAAGTGACATTTCAGCGACCAAATTTAATACATAATGGGTCGCACTCTCCTCCCATTTGGTCAAAATGACAGGGTATGGGTTTGTAAGGTCCTCCATGCTGATTTAATGCATTTGCAATCAAGGAGGAATGGGCTCCCACATTTTTGTACGTTTTCTCTCTCATGGGCTCGACCCATGCAATGTAAAAGCCAGATTTGGCTCATTTTGAAAAAAAGATTACAAGTTGTTCATCTTTTCGGCTCTGCCCTCCCTTCTTTTCTTCTCTTGGGTTGAAAATGGAGTTCGAACCCCTACTCTACAGTAATGGCATTTTTTTCCTTTTACTATTGAAATGATGTTACTGTGCAAACTTCAAGCAAAAAAAAACGTGTTTTGTGATGCATATGTCCATCCTTGCTTGATTTTTGCTTGTTTTCTTCTTGCCTCTCTTCATTGCAGGTATTGTGCACATTTGAATGTTCATTGCAGGTTTGGAGCTATGTTCATGGAGTTTTGGGACATTTTCTGTGTGAAATCTATCCTTGGGCCTGTGATGCATCTGTCCATCCTTCCCATTGCTCACCTCTCCTTGTCCCATGGCAGTTTTGATAGATGTTCAACATTTTCCTTCTCTGGTGTATCACCGTTTTAGTGTAGGCTCTGTTTTTCCCTTTTATCTCTCTCTCTCTATCTCCTTGACATGGTTAGATTAGGTTTATATTAGCTTGCCTACACTGGAATAGCTTGTGGCAGGTAGTTTAGGAAGAGGAACCACCTTCTCTGGAGATTCCTTTCTCATTCTTGCAAGTCCCACACTTGGAGAAAGGATTGAATGTTGTGCAATCACACTTTGGATGCTTTAGAGTGATCAACCTAGAAATCGATCAACATCCGTGGTGCTGTGATTCAACCACAACAAAGACCTCTACAAGCGATGCAAAGATGAAGTATTACGACAATGTCTTTTAGAACATGAGCATCGGATATCATGGAAGAAGCTCATGGTGGTATTGCGGGAGGCCATTATGTAGGTGGTGCACTACCCTAAGATCCTACTTTTGGATTATGGTGGGAGACATTGTATAAGGACTGTAAAGAATATTGTAAGGCGTGTGATCATTGTCAACACCTAGGAAAACCAGGGCAAAGAGATGAGATGCCTTTGAGACCGATCACTAGTGCTTTGAACTCATTTTTGAGATGGGCCATTGATTTTGTCGGACCTATTTGGCTAGCCGTGCACGCAGATCGGGATCACACTATATTATTACTTGCATAGATTATCTCACACGGTGAGAAGAACCAAAGCACTACCAAGGACCGTACATTTGCTACAACAGCTAGGTTTCTATGGGATAATGTTCTTACAAGGTATGGATGTCCCTTAACCTTGACAAGTGATCGAGGTACACATTTTTGAATGAGACAATTAGGATCCTATTAGATGAATTTATGGTTGCACACCATAAAACTACACCTTATCATCCTCAAGAGAATGGAAGTGTTGAAGCCTTCAACAAGATTTTGAGCCGTAATTTGACAAAGATTTATGATGTTGGAAGAAAGGATTGGGATGACAAAGTATCGGTTGTTATTTGGGCATATAGAACAATTTACAAGAGATTGAACAAATCCGCACATTTTGATTGGTGTTTGGTGCGAAGGTGTTTTCCCTATAGAATTTATGTTGCTTTCTTTGTGCATTGCACGTGCTGGAGGTCTAGCTGATGAACAGGCTTTAGAAGAGCATATTGAAAAGATGATTCAACTGGATGAATGCCGAGCCATAGCAAGATGGAGTCAAAAGCAGGAAAAGGCTAGGCAGAAGGCATGGCATGATAGAAACATAAGGGATAAGAAATTTGAGATTGGAAAAATGGTACTTCTTTATGACTCAAAGTTTTTGCGCCATCTAGGCAAGCTCAAAGTACATTGGTTGGGGCCGTATGTTATCACTTCTATACTTGAATCAGGTGCTTGCCAATTAGAAGCACTTGATGGAATACGGCTACCCTGGTTACTTTAACGGAGTAGGCTAAAGCCCTACTATAAATAAGTCTTCTTGGTGTTTGTAATAAGGCAATATTGCCATTTAGTTTAGGTTTTCAATTATGTATTTCCTTCATTATCACTATGCTTTGTCAATTTTGTTGTTGTTCTTGTGTAATAAGCACGCTTGCGTGCATGAATCTAATTACTGTATGAAGATTGTTTATGCATAGAGGACTGCACATACTTTTAGTGTGGGGTGGTTGTAGTTATCTAAGAAAAAGATTGTGGGAATTGAAAGGTGAAAGGAATAAGCTGCTACGGATGTGCTTTAAGTCAAAAAAAAAAGATTGCTTCTTAAAAGTGACCAAGGACAAAGATGAATGAAAGAACAATATAACATGAGGTAAGTGGAGGCCATGATGGCTACCAAGAGAAGGTACATTGATGAGGTACTCGAGTGCAAGAGTGCGCGCTTAAAGAGAAGTCTATGACCAGAGGGTAGGAAGGCACGCTAGAAGGTTATAGTTGGGGGTGAAGATGTATCGTGTGGAATGAATGGATTTCGTCAATGAATGAGGGGATATTTGGTAGGTGAAGGAGCAATAAATGAATCAAAATTTGAAAAAAAATGAAAATTTTATATAAGGATGGGATGCGATTCATTTTTACCATTGCAACTAAGAGTATTTGAAGAAAGAGCCAAGTGTAAAGAGCCGAGTGATCGAGTTAAGGTGTGAAGGGTGTGAAACCACGTGTGACAACTAGATCTATGCGACAAGAAGCTTGTGTCCCCGGTGGTGAAGGGTTTGAGCGAAGAAGGAGATAGAAAAGGGTTTAGTTACAAAGTTTCCACCTAGGGCATGATTGAATCGAGCTAGGGTTTGATTCGCAAAGTTGCAAAGTTGAAGAGGAGACATTTGCAAGGTAAAAATGGCACTTTGAAGAAGACATCTGCAACAACAAAAAGGAAAGAAGAAGGTAGTCGTTGAAGAGGAAGAGATGGCACTCAAAGCCATTTTTAGAGATGTAATTTCGAAGGATTCATCATTGGGCAAGAATGGGATCGCCCATCGAAAGAGAAAAGTAAGTGAATATAATCACGGGACTTTGGAAAACAAGGAGCTCAATTCCTTGCTCACTCCTAGAAACGAACAAGCGCGCGGTGGAGGACATGTCAATATATGACGATGCAAGTGAAAAACTTTTGAAGAGAATTAGGGTCTACCAGATGTATGAGCTTCCATATTTCGGGAAGTATGAGCCCTTGTATCGCTGGCTTATGAGCAAGGTGCACAAAGACTTCTTCTACTTTATAGAGAGTTACAATCTCATTTGCACTTGTCTCATCGATTCTGATTAAGGCCACATGAGAAGATATAAAAGGTGATCTTGCAGATAAATTTGTGATTGTAAAGACCAAACAGGAGTTGGGATACTTGAAGGGTCCGTGTGGAATGGACATAGATAAATTGAAGAATTGTCCAGTTGTATAGGCTGCAACCCACCTTGTTACCAAGTTAAATGATCAGGAGCGGTGGTCTCAGGTAAATACTATGTGGTTACATGTGGCGCGTAAGATGTCAGAAGGGACAATCTACAACATTGTAGGCTATATTACAGAGCAAATAGTCAAAGAAGTGTGCATAGGAGGGAAGATCAGCTTTGGGGCTGTTCTATTATCACTGGTATTTATGGAGATCGGAGTACCAGATGGACTAAAGGAGAACGTATGGGAATACCCCATGGAGAACAAGTCCCCAATTGAAAGATTCAGTAAGTACCTATGCAAGGGGACTATGATAGATGATGTAAAGCAAAGGGCGAGAAGTGGTATGACAAGCTCCATGTGGCATTTGGGGAAGAGTGGCGAATCCCAAAGGACCTACCAAGCGATGGTAGGGAAACAAGTTCAGTTTGTTGTATATCAGCATTTCTACATTTCGCATCACGTGCTTCCCAATGAAAGATGGAGTCTAGAGCCCTTGGTGCAAGTTGCCTTACGCATTCACTGCAAGGTATTTTCAAGCATCTGTTCATAGATTTATAGACACGTGCATCGACTAGTCTTCAATGCAGATAAGGTAGATTACAATTACCATACTCGAGGAAGAAGTATGTGTACCCTGGCAGAAGTGCTTATACAAAGAGGATCATTTCAAAGTACTGAATATCAAGCCAATAAGCTTGGTTGTAGCAGATGTGGGGGCAACATTGGTGTATCTCTAGTTGAAGCCGAAAATGGAGAATAAAAAATATGTGGAAGGTGAGTTCACACTTCCAACACCACTAAAGGGAAAGCATACAATGGAGAACATCCCAACGCTTAAGCCCACAAAACAAGTTGAAGTGCAGGATGAGGAGGAGCACAAAGATAGTGGTGGTTTAGAGCATAGGGGTAGGAGACATCCTATAAGTAAGGGTGAAGTGAGCACATCATTACACCACCTCAGCCACAAGAGGGGGATGATGAGGATGTGAATGCAATCTAAGGGGAGCACATGTTTAAAAGGGTATTTAGGAGAACAAGGACCCAAGGTGCTACTCCAACCACTGTGCATAAATCACCCAGACTCTCCCCACAAAAGGAGGCTACCGCGCAGAGAAGGAGGAAACTGAAGTTGAATGAGGAGGCGGAAGAGTCAGAGGAAAGTGTGCCTAATTCTCCTATACTTCTAGAGGACACAAAAGAATAGGGTGAGGCATCAAAGGAAAAAGAAGAGGAAGAGAAAAGACCAGAGGAGACAGCTGTAGAGGATGTTCAGGACATGGAGACACAAGTCCCTAATTTGGAGGCTAAAGTCCCTAAGCAACAAAGGTCTAGAAGAAAAGTGGAGAGCACATTCCACCGGCCATGGGGTATGCAGAGGACATAGGAAAAATTATCTACGTCCACTTCCGAGCATAATAGTGCGAGAAGGATTTATTTGGTGGGGGAGTTAATGGATGAAGATATGGCAACGGTGCGCACTCAAAAATAGCTATTATGGTCCATGCACACCCACATGGATGAGCCTAGACTTTGATGTGTGTAAAGAGTCATGTGTTTCAAGAAGACCGAAGAAGGCACCTCAAGCCAGACACATGACGGTAAATCCTACTTTGTCATGTCAGATGAGCAAGTCAACAATGCATTGGTGAAATTTTCTGCTAAGGTGGCTAGAAGAAACATGGACAAAGTTGCCATGATCAGAGTGTTGCACGAGGAGTTGAAGACAAAGGATGTAGAGATAACGTGCATAACACAGAGAGGGACTTCGTGCAGAAAGAAGAACAAGGTGTTCATAAGCATCGTAGAGGAGATTAGGGACAATGTAATCAAAGCAAGGCCACACTTAGAGGCCAAGGTACCACAGACATTTCCTTTAGTGATACACTATGTGGGAAAGTTGGTGGACTTGGTACTTGAAGATGGAACTCTGCGTATGCAAGCACCAGAACACTCTAAACAAGATGTCAAATGAGAGAAAACATCTGTGATGAGAAAAATTGCATCTTATGAAGGGTTGTTGCAAGCATTATAGGAAGTATTGAAGAAAGTGGACTAGGATTTAAATATATGCACACTCCTAGAGGCGCTTATCAACATCAAGACCCTCGAAGAGAATAATGAGGTCCAGAAAGTGATGAAAGATGAGACATTGGGCCACACGAGAAAGATTGTCAATGGTTAAATATAAGCGCGAGGCCCTGATAGCAGCACAAGAGCCACACAAGACTCAACTGGAAGAGCTTGGAAAGCTTATTGTATAGAAGATGGACCTTTTAGAAGGAATAATGACATCAATGTCCAACGTTGTGTTGGTTACTCAGAAATGAGAAGGGAGAAATTACATGGGATGAGTTGGAATCCATTGCTATTGACATCCCTGAAAAAGTAGAGCAAGCACTCACAGATCGGCGGATATTAGAGGCCGAAATAAAGGAAGAGTATCCGAGTTGATATTGCAAACCGATAGAGAAGATCTACCTAATAACCTTATAGAAATTCTTTATTTATCTACATTCTTTTATTCTTATTCTTTCCATTCTTCTATTCTTTCCTTCAATTTTTGGACATACCCATTGTCGAGATGGCAATGAGATTAGTGTGGGGTAATGTTGATCAAAGAATACTTTTCAAAGATCACATAATGAGTCAATGTGGGATAGAAGGCCCGAAACAAGGGCGTGGAAGGATAGGAAGGACCCATGCACGGAAGGCAAGTTCAGATTTTAGGACTTAGCCAATTTTGAGCATGAAGACCTATTTTTAGAAGATGGCATGCGGAACACATCAACAATGTAGAGATGTGCGCGCCATGCATTTTCTATCTTTGAAGAAGTGGTTCAAACGTTTATGCATGAAGACAAGCTAAGAATAGAATTGACACTTCAGTTCACTGTCGCAAGAGGACTATAGATAGCGCACTTGCATGTGTGGCTATGATTGTAAATAGCGTGTGGCTATCAATAACATGCGGCCTATTTTTGGAATAGATAAGCGGTGAAGGGCAAGTCCCCACCCTATATATATGATGTTAGGTGCATAGGAGGAAGATATATAGATATATATATATATATAAAGAGAGAGAGAGAGCTGGATGTATGGAAGGAGATGTATGTATGTGTAAGAGAATATGCACATATGATTGAACTATTGTATCAGTTCCATATGTGCATTGGTATAGATTGACAATATTGTAAGGAGCTTCTGTATTTATTAATAGATGGAAGACATTGGCTGAATCTAAGTGTCATTTTGTGTATAGTTGAGTAGTGCATATTATTAATTCAATCATGATTATTATTTAATCTTGTTCTTTCATAGATATGAGTGTAGCATGCATTGTGGAATGATGGATTAGTTATGAATCTATATGTTACTTCCTTCATCATGTTAACATCATGTTACAACAACCCTAAAGAGGGACCTGGTACCTTTGCGCGCTTGGTGAGTGCTCAGTCTAGGTTGAGTGATGTGTCAACGTGACTAGGGTGTTATCTGGTAAATTCTAGGCTACTCAATCAAATCCTCCTCACAAAGTGGACACACTTCAACATAGTCTTCTTTCAGGCCTCCTCCTCCCCAAAAGCAACAACAACAGACTTGACCATCCTTTTGACCTCCACAATGCCATGATGCTCAGAGAGGGCGTAGTATGGGACCTCCAGCTGGGGGCCAATAGGACATAGGCTCCACCTCGAGCACATTCAACATGAGTGCATCCACCTCGATCACAATCTTCGATTCTTTCATTTTTCCATCATTAGTAGAGCGATGCAGGTTGGTGACATTTAGGCAGGGCCTTAGTTGGGATATTGAGATGGCTTCTAGAGATAAACTCTCAGTGGAATCCTTAGTTAAGACCTGTGTGTAGTGGACCTATGTGCCTTCACTGTGACTTTGGATCTTCGTATCCTTCCCTTGGGTTCATATGAAGTTATATTGGGCATGGTTTGGTTATGCTCGCACACAAAGCTAGTTAATTGTTAGAGCAAGGTTATATCTTGTGTAGACGATTTGGGAGTGGAATCGGTGATAGTTAGATTTAGGAGACCCATCTCTATTTGCACCATATCTGTATGCGAGATGAAGTGGTGTGAGAGACAGAGTTATCGCTTATATGCCATCACCGTTAATGACCAATCGAGAGATGAGACTCATGGACTGTCACTTGATGACCACCCCATTTTGTAGGATTTTTCAGATGTTTTTCCTAGTGAGTTGTCAGGGTTACCTCTCCACATGAGATAGAATTTCATATTGATTTAGTTCCAGGAGCAGAGCCTATCTCACGCATACCATATAGGATGACCACACCTGAGCTATGTGAGCTCAAGTTATAGTTGGAGGGCCTTCTTGAGAAAGGCCTAATCCATCCTAGTGTATCTCCTTGGGGTGCACTGTGATTTTTGTGAAGAAGAAGGACATATCTTTGTGTTTGTGTGTGGACTACAGTGTAGCTAAACAAAGTAACGATCAAGAATCATTACCCCCTTCCACGGATAAATGATTTATTTGATTAGATGAAGGGGGCCACCATATTTTCTAAGATAGATATTAAGTTAGGATACCATCACTAAGGATTGTGGAGGTAGATATCCACAAGACAACTTTTCACATGAGATATGGCCATTATGAGTTCACAGTGGTACCTTTTGGTCTAGACGAACACCCCTACAATATTCATGAGTTTGATGAATGGGGTGTTTGGGATGTTTTTAGATCACTTTATGCTCGTTTTTCTTGATGAAATTTTGATTTACTCATACACGCATGAGGAACATGAGGACAACATTCATCAAGTTTTGCGGTGTCTTCGAGAGCAAAGAACTATACGAGAACACGGAGAAGTGCACCTTTTCCAGCTTAGAGATTCAAGATTTAGGTCACATTATTTCGGGAAGGTACCTCACCAATCCTTCCAAGATTAGAGCTATTATGGATTGGCCAGTGCCAAGCAATGTGACTAAGGTGTACTGATTTCATGGGATTGACAGGTTATTACAAGAGATTTGTTCAGGACTTCTCTTATGTTGCACATCCCATCACTTCCCTTCAATGGAAAGGGAAGAAGTTTGTTTGGTTAGATAGATAAGATTAGGATTTCAATACACTAAAGGAATGCCTTATAACAACACCGATTCTTGCAGTGCCAAATCCTCGAGAGGATTTCTTTGTGTTTACGAGATGCTTCTTTGACAGATTAGGAGGTGTTTTAACGCAGGATGACCGTGTAGTAGCCTTTGAGTCTCACAAACTCAAGGTTTATGAGCTCAATTATTCGACTCGTGACCTTGAGATTGAGGCAGTGGTGCATGCTTTGGTGTGTTGGCATAATTTCCTTTTTGGCATGAGGTTCATTCTTAGGACAAAGCATTTGAGCTTACATCACCTCTTCATGCAGCCTAATCTCAACGCTCATCAACGACATTGGATGGAGTTGTTATGTGAGTATGACATGGAGATAAAGCATGTGAAGGGGAAGGAGAATGTGGTTGTAGATGCTTTCATTCGATGGAGACATTTGGTTATGGCTACTTCAGTGGGTACAGACTTGCAGAGAAAGATTTTGCTACAACTTCCACATGACAACTTCTACCTTACAACTAGAGCAGAGTTTGAGTCTCAGAGACCCCTTGAGGGGAAGTTTGATGGATTTGTATTTGATTCGAGATGGACTTCTCGGATGCAGAGGCCAAATCTATGTACCTAGGGATGGAGGTTTGAGACAAGATATTTTGGTTGAGGCTCATCATGCACCTTATTCTATTCATTCAGGGGTGAAGAAGATGCACGCCACTTTGAGACAATTGTACCATTGGAGAGGACTACGGAGAGATGTATCTATTTTTGTGTCTCGTTATTTGGAGTGTTAGAGGGTGAAGGCTGAGCATCAATATCCATTTGGCCTTCTCTACCCTCATGTTATACCGGAGTGGGAACGAGACACCATTTTCATGGATTTCATAGTAGGGCTACCGACGTTGAGATAACACCACGATGTCATCATGGTCACGGTGGATATATTGACGAAAGTGGCTCATTTCTCTTCGGTGAAGACCACCTATACAACTAGTGCAGTAGTACGAGTATACTTAGATGAGATTTTTAGACTAGCATGGGATTCTGCGGAAGATTATTTGTGACCGTGATCCCTTATACACCTCTCATTTTTGGACTACCATGCAACATGCCCTTGGGACGAGTATCAAATTTAGTACAACATATCATCCATAGACATATGGACAGACAGAGTGGGTGAATAATATTTTAGAGGACATGCTTCGGATGCACGTCATGGATCATCATTCAAAGTGGGAGGAGTATTTGTACTTGCTAGAGTTTGCTTATAATAATAAATTTCAGAGTTCTATTGGTGTGGCTCCATTTCAGGAACTTTATGACATGAAGTGTAGAACACCACTGAGTTGGTACAGATTGGAGGATAGAGTATCTTTTAGGCAAACTTTATTATAAGACATGAAGTAGCAAGTTATTTTGATCAGACAGAGACTACAGGAGGCACAAGATAGACAAAAGAAATATGCAGATCAGAAGAGAGTTAACCGCAACTATGAGGTGGGCACAAAGGTGTTTCTTTGTGTTAGACCTCATAAGAGCCCTATCCATTATGGAAAAGGCTCTAAGTTATCTCCTAGATTTGTTGGTCTATTCGATATCTTAGAGCATATTGGTCCCTTAGCTTATCATCTAGCCTTGCCACCTAGCTTGTCTCACATCCATGATGTATTTCATGTTTTTGTTCTTAGGAGATACATTCCATATCCCTCTCATGTATTGGATTGGACCACATTGCAAGGGTAGGAGCAGGGGTAGGTGATAGTGGATCCCATGTGCATCATAAAGCACATGGAACTGGGCCTTTGAGGCCGCGATATTGACCAGGTGTGAGTCCAATGTGGGATAGGTATGATGAGACTACAACCACATGGGAGGATGTTACTTTATTACGGGCCCAGTTTCCACACCTATTTCAATGACTTCCGGAGGAAGTTGAGTCTAAGGGGAGGGGATGTAGTGCCCACTCCTCTTCGACACTATTTCATTATGATGATATTATTGTTGGATTGATACTTAGACATTTTGATTATTATATCTTGATCAGTAGATGATAGACTATGCAAATATTTGGACTATTGACATGTTGTGATTTACATTTTGATTATGATGCACTAGATGACAATGATGGACATATATATATGTTAATTTGCAGTATTTCTGATTTTATACTAACATGTCATATTATGGATGCATAGCCTATGTTGGATATTTTGAGTAGAATTATGATTTTATGGATGTTAAAATCGAATTAAATTATATGATGATAGATGATAGAATTGTTAATTTTGGATGACAATTATTGATTTCTATATGTATATTATTCTCAACATTGTTGATACGTCCACATGGCCGTAAGAGGTATTATGTTTGTGTTGCAGGGACATTTTATCACATACATCGAAATTGGATAGGGACTAACCACGGAAGGATGTCGGTGTTGTGCAACATGGCCAAAATTTGACAACTTGTGTATAATGTTATGTTGTGTTGTTGCATGCCTTGTTAGGAGGTTCCCATAAGGGGGTAACCTCATTTATATGGCCATGGGTGTAATGTGTTTCCTTTATTTTAATTTTTTTGTTAATTTGTTGTGCATGTGTTTAATTATTTGGGGAAATATTGTTACTTTATTAACACTTGCTAATGTATCTTAATTAACTAGTTTAGCTCAAATTTAAATTAAGAAGGAAGATATAACATGTGGGCAATAAATTGGGTAGATAGTCCTTGTTTGTTGCATGATGTGAATTTAATTAAATGCATTTAGGTGGTGTGTACTCCACCATCCTTCCCAAATTCGAATTTGGCCTTGTTGGCCACTTTTAGAGACTTGAGGGTTAAGTTAGCCTTGTCCCTCACATCTCATTGGGTACGCACATGGAGAGAAAAAGTGCACTTAAGTGTGCTTGAGGCCCTCCACAATGCATCCATCTTGCACTTTGTTGTGTGTTGTGGTGTAGCCCACGGCATTATAAGCTTTGGTACTTTATACTCCATTAATGTTTTGAATGTATAACTGTTTTTTTAAAATTCATGGTGACAAGTCATAGTAAGATTTAAAATTTTAGGTTTTTAATATATTAAATATATGGATGTGACATGTAGATTAGACCTAGACTAGCTTTGTCTTTTACATATGCGTAAACACATGGAAATAGCCCAGATCTCTCCTAGTCAACGTGCTCTACCCCTACTACATGGTTGTTTCATGTGCGTAGGTTATCAAACTCTCCTACCAACCCTACTTAGGAAGTATGGGACATATTTTGACCATTTTAATGCATTTTTTAGTGTAAAAAGGGTCAATAATTGCACTTGTTACTTACCACATTTAATTTTGTCCTTGATAAACATGGTGTGCAAGTTGAAGTGTCATGTGGGCATGTCATAAGTCTTACATGTGCATTTAATTACTTTGGGCTTGGTGTTTGACTTGTGTGTTGGAATGGAGGGATGATAAAATAACATCCTACATGGAGCCACCTCATCATCCTCAAATCCCTTTTCTATTTATTGGATGATTTTGATGGATTTTGGGTTACTTTCCTTTATCCTCTTGCACTTTTGGAAAATTGGTCTTGGTTTGCATACTTGGAGTTTTCTATTGGAGTTGCATCTTGGATTGAGCTTGGTGTGAAGGATTCTAAAGCTTGTTGAGCAAAGGAATTGAAAGCTTGATGGAGAGGTAGGATCTTCTCCTTTTGCATTTTTGTATTAATGTATTTTGATGTAGAAATTGTGTTTGTTTGTACATTGTATGAGTGTTGTGGTTATGTTGATTGTGAATGGGTAGCTTGCCTTAAGTTTTGTGTGGGAGATGGATTTATGGAACCATTAGGGAGGGAAAAGGGAGATGTGAGGCATGTATTTTGGAGGGAGTGTGAGTTTGAGTTCTACCTATGGGGAGTGAAAAGGATAATATGGATATATTTTACATATTTACAAGTGTAGAAATAAGGATTTGATTATGTTTTGAGTTGTGCACATGGAGGATTTTGGGTGGAACTCCTACATCACTTGGGAGACAAAAGGAGGTGGTGCCCATATTCCATTGCTCCTTGTTGGCTTGTTGTTTTCAAGCCTTTGTGCTTGTTGGGAAAGTTGTAATATTGTTTGAGTGTATTGTTTGAATGTGTTATTTTGTGGAATGCATGTTGTGGAAGCCTTGTGTGAAAGTTTTCAAATGTTGCATAATACCCCTTATTTTTCTTTAGTTGGGGCTTGGGGGCCAATAAGAGGATGACTTCTCCTCTTATTAGGTTATAGGTTGGGTGGAGAGCATCACCTATACCCCTTTCCTTGTATTGTGAACCATGATTTGAAGAATTTGAAGAGGTGGAAGAGAAAAAATGAAGTTTGAAGGAGTCATGCTATGTTGGAGCCAAAAGAAGCACCTTTGAAATGTTGTTTCAATGTTGAAATAGTGAAAGTTGTAACTTATTCTTTCATATTGTTGGAAAGAAGAACTTTTGTATTGAAAGAAAAATGAACTATGCTCTTGAGAAAAGTAGGGGTGTAGGTTGAAAATTGTATTATTGTAAAAATAGAAGTTCTTATAGAGTTTATTATCAAGTTTTGTTGTATTAAAAAGGGTGAAAGAAGAATGTAAGAAAGTTATTAATGTAGCCAAATTATGAACAAACCTGATATACTGCAAATAATATGAACTCCAAAAGAAAATAGATCTCCTTCTTTGTTACTGAACCATGAATTACAATGATTCCTAAATAGGAAAACAACTCCCAACTCGAGTTTCCAAGAAAACTCTAACTCTGACTAAATCTACTCTAGGTGGCGGAAATTACTATTTTTAGCAGTTTACTAGAACTTGCTATTCTTAGTAAGTTTGCATGCTTATTCATATGGGCACAAAAATTGCCACACATCTTCTACATCCCTAAATTAGAGTAATTGCCAAATTTCTAACTCATAATGCAACTAATAGACTAAAATTAACTAATGCCCAAAAATAGGAAAAAAATCGAACTATAACTTAAATCCTAATTTTTGGCCTCAAGATGGCGGATTTAGGGCCCAAAACGTGTCGAAAACTTACCCCAACCTGGGAGGGCCGGTTTCCATGCGTTCATCTCATCAAAACATGTGATTTAAAAAAATGCAGACTCAAACGGATACCCGAGCTCAAGTTATGACCTTGTCAAGTTCCTGCCGCAATTACAGCGCATCATTCTCCCCTTCTTGAAAAAATGCAACTCCCGCAAGTTGTCTTCTTCAAACTACTTCCACTTATCTCGCATCAAACTTCTTAATCTCACACTCTGTGACCCAAGTATTTTCCTCTTGTTCCAGTTTTTTCCAATGTACCAAATATTTGTTGTATTTCCCATGTCGTGTGTCCATTGTTTTCTTATCTAGAATCTTATCCACTTCTTCTTTCTTCTTCACCAAAACCTGTTGCCTCCAATCTACTACTTCATCAATAACTTCCCCTTCTGCACCATCCCCATGAAAAGAATACAAATCTAAAACATTAAACACAGGAGAAATATCAAAATTCCCTGGCAAATCTACCTCATAAGCATTATCATTTTTTTTTCATGATTTTGCAGGACCAATCTTCTTGTACTTCAGCTTTGTTATAGGTTCCTTTTGGAAACCTTTCCTTCCGTAGATATACCATAACCAACTCACCAACTGTAAATACCTTTCTTCATCTATGCACATCTGTATTTCCTTATACTTATCATTACTATTATGCAGCTTCTTCCGCACTTCTTCCTACAATTGTTGTATATGTTCGAAAAATTCTTTTGCATCATCACTGACTCTGCCATCAACTGGTAGTTGTACCAAATCTAACACCCCATTTGGATTAATCCCATACATAATTGAAAATGGAGACTTTCCTGTGGATCTATTTATGGAACTATTATATGCAAACTCAACTTGTGGTAATGCTAATTCCCATTGTTTCGGATTTTCCCCAACGATGCACCTTAACATGTTTCCCAAACTCTAATTTACCACCTTTGTTTTCCCATCACTGCAGATGATAGGCACTGTTGAATTGTAGTTGAGTTCCAAATTTCTTCCATAAAGTCTGCCAGAAGTGACTTAAGAACCTTGTGTCCCTATCTAAAGTAATGGTTTTTGGAACACCATGCAAATGAACAACTTCTCTGAAAAACAAATCTACTATGCCTATTGCATCACTTGTTTTCTTACAGGAAATAAAATGAACCATCTTAGAAAACCTATCAACAACCACAAAAATTGAGTCATTACCTCATTGTGTTTTTGGTAATCCCAAAATAAAATCCATACTCGATCTCTGTCCACGACCCTTTAGGAATAGGCAACGACATATACAACCCTATATTCTATGCATGGCCTTTCGAGACTTGGAAAATTCAACATCTCTCCACATATCTTACCACATCTCTTTTCATCTTTTTCCAATAGTATTTGTCTGCTACCAAGGCTATCATCTTATCTTTACCAAAATGCCCAGCCAACCCTCCGCTATGCAACTCTTTCACTATATTCTCTCTCATAGACCCAACTTGAATACATAGTTGGCATAGCCATCCCTGTAAAATATACTCATCCAGGACATCTCCGCATTGTCGATAATGGACTAATTATTCTTTCAAAAATATCCTTGAAATCAAAATCAGAAGAATACAAACCCTTTATTGTTTCAAAACCCACCATCTCATTTTTCATAGTGGTAAACAAAGTCACACGCCTACTCAATGCATCTACAACTTGATTTTGTTTTCTGGATTTATGTTTTAGAGAAAAAGTATAACCCTGCAAAAATGATACCCACTTTGCATGCCTATTATTCAACTTCTTTTGGGTATTCACATACTTCGAGGATATGTGGTCTCAGTAAATAACACAAACTCCTTAGGCACTAAGTAATGCCTTCAATGCCTTAATGCTTGTACAATTGCATAAAATTTCACATCATAAGTAGATTAGTTCTTTCTTACTTCATTCATTTTCTCGCTAAAGAAAGCTACTTGGCTTTCCTCCTTGACTTAGAACAGCTCCAATACCCACATGTGAGGTGTCACAATCAACTTCAAACACTTTATCAAAATCTGGTAGTGCCAAAATGGGTGCCTCTGTCACCTTCTTCTTCAAATTGAAAACTATCCTCGCTACCTTTGTCCACAAAAACTTCCTTCCTTTTTGCAATCTGCTATAGGTGCTACTATACTTGCTCAAATTTTTAATAAATTTTCTCAAAATGTTGCTAGACCATGAAAGCTTCTTACCTCTGTTATACTCCGTGGAGTAGGCCATTCAATAATTGTCTTTATCTTTTATGAGTCCATATGTACCCCATCTACTGAAATAATAAAGCCCAAGAATACCATAACTCTCTTGCATAAATGTGAACTTCTTCATATTTTCATAGGGTTTCTCTTTCCTTAACACTTTAAATACCAACCTTAGATGCCTCAAATGTTCTTCTTTAGTTTTACTAAAGATCAAAATATCATCAAAATAAACCACAAAAAACTTACCATTATACTCCCGTAGCACAGTGTTCATCAATCTCATAAAAGTACTAGGTGCATTGGATAACCCAAATGGCATCACCAACCACTCATATAATCCATTTCTTGTCTTTAATTTTGTTTTCCACTCATCTCCTTCTTTGATCCGAATCGATGATAACCACTTCAAGATCAATCTTGGTGAAATACTTAGATCCAAAGAAGCACATCCATCGTATCATCAAGGCGAGGTATTGGGAACCTATACTTGATTGTAATTTTATTGATTGCTCTGCTATCCATGCACATTCTCCATGTTCCATCCTTCTTTGGTGTTAATAAAGCTAGTGTTGCACACGGACTCGTGCTCTCCCTTACAACCCCCTTTCGCACAAGTTCGCCACTTTCCTATTCAACTCTTCATGCAATGTCGCTCATCCTATAAGCCACTTGATTTGGGAGTGAAGACCCTGGAATCAAATCAATATGGTGTTGAATATCTCTTTTGGGTGGTAATCCATCTGGTAGCTCATCAGGAATAACATCAGAAAATTCTTCTATTAATTCTACTATTTCTATTGGTATTTGTGCACTTACAGGTTCATCCTTATTTGTAACTAGTGCATAAAAAAAACCGGTTGCCTTTGCCTCCTTCACAAATTCCTTTGCAGAAAGCATATTTTCAACCTTCCCCTCTTCCTTAAGAGGTAAAAAAACTATTTTTGTGCCATCCTTCTAAAAAGTATAAGTATTCTTTCCCCATCATGAATAACTTTTCTATCAAATTGCCATGGTCTTCTTAAGCAAGATATGATATGCATCCATAGGAATAACATCACACCAAATCTCATCCTTATAATTGTTCCCAATAGAAAAGCTTATTAAACATCTCTTATCAACAGTAACTTCATTACCCTTCTTAAACCATGCAATACGATAAGGGTTAGGATTCTTCTCAATAATGTCTGAGACCCAATTTATCGCCCATCTCATTTGAAACCATGTTCTCACAACTACCACCATCAATAATAACATTACATACCTTTCCTCCTGAAGTGCATCTTGTTCTGAAATATTTTTACGCAGCCATGCATCCCCCTTGACCTCCTTTCTTGGAGAAATCATCGTCCTCTTGATCATCGATTTTCTCCAACATCCGTGGAATTTCCAAGTCTGTTCATCTTCTACTTGTTCAAATTCAACAAGATTTACTCTTGGAGCATCTCCTTTCCTTTTGTCATGTGTATAAGTATGCGGGCATTCAAAATCCCGATGCCCTTCTTCACCACATCTATAACAAACAAATGGTCTTCGTGGAGCCTCCCATCCTCTATCGCCAGCATATCCTCTGCCCCTAGAAAATCCTCTGCCTCTTTGTTGATTCTAGAAATATTTGTCTCGTATCCTCTTGCTTTTCCAATCCATGAGATGATTCTCCCCTACCTTGGCTAAAACCAGCTCATCCCTGAAAGGAAGATGAGGCCCCTATTCATTCCAAGTGATCTCCTAAAACTTTGACGATTTTGTTTTTCCTCAACCTTTAAGGCTAATTGATAGGCATCCTCCATGCTTTTAATCCTATGCATACTTATCTCATCTTGAATAGAAAATTTTAATCCATTAACATACCTTGCAGCCATTTGTTCCTCAGTTTCTTCATGCTCTACACGAATGGACAACTTGTAGAACTCATCTGTGTATTCTTGCACTGTTTGTAAGTTCTGTCTGAGACTCTGAAACCTCCTGTAAAGGGTTTGTGCATAATCCACAGGGAGAAATTTATCTTTTAGCTTCTTCTCCATCTTACTCCACGTCCTAATTCTTTCTTTCCCCTTTCTTTATCGCTCTTTCTATAGGTGATCCCACCATAACATGACCTTTCAATTTCATGCATGCAAATTTTACCTTCTTTTCTTCTAACATAGCCTTCCACTCAAAAAAAAATTCCCATGTTAGTCAACCAGTCTATCAGCTCCTCTGGTTTTAGACTACCACCATACTCTAAAACATCAACTCTTATCCCATCATTCTTTCCTTCTAATGCTCGAAGCATCCTTTCTTCAAAAGCTAATGGTGGTGCTTGTGTTTCCTCCTCTTCACAAACTTCTTCTTCATTTGTGTCATCTCCACCTTGATTTCCTCTCTAGGTTATCATTGCAGCAAGCGCAACAAATTGTCTCTGTAGATCTTGCATATTTCTATTCATCTAGGAAATACCACCTCCTCTTCCTCTTCCTCTTCCTACCATTTTTTTTTTTAAATACTTCAAACCTAGCTCTGATACCAGATAATGTAGCCAAATTATGAACAAACCTGATATACTGCAAATAATATGAACTCCAAAAGAAAATAGATCTCCTTCTTTGTTACTAAATAATGAATTACAATGTTTCCTAAATAGGAAAACAACTCCCAACTCGAGTTGCCAAGCAAACTCTAACTAACTCTGACTAAATCTACTCTAGGTGGTGGAAATTACTATTTTTAGCAATTTACTAGAACTTTTATTCTTATTAAGTTCACATGCTTATTCATATGGGCACAAAATTGCCACGCATCTTCTACATCCATAAATTAGAGGAATTGCCAACTTTCTAACTCATAATGCAACTAATAGACTAAAATTAACTAATGCCCAAAAATAGGAAAAAATCAAACTATAACTTAAATCCTAATTTTTCGGCCTCAAGATGGCGGATTTAGGGCCCGAAAACGTGTTGAAAACTTGCCCCAACCGGTAGGGCTAGTTGTCATTGCATTCATCTTATCAAAACATGTGGTTTAAAAAAAGACTCAAACGAACACCCGAGCTCAAGTTATGACCTTGTCAAGTTCTTGCTAATTCGCGCATCGCTTATGCTTGATTTTCCTTGTTGGAATGGTTATCACTTTTGTTGTGTAAAGAAAAGAAATGGTACTTAGTAATTGGTTGAATTTCTTTTCTCTCTTTTAGAGCTTATAAGTAATTTTATTGAAAAGGAAATCTTGTAATTGTTTTTATACACTATTGCAATGGAAAAGCTATGTACTTGGTAATTTAAGTCATGAAACGAAGATATGACATCAACCTATCAACTAATGAATTGTAGACACCTTAATTAAAGTTAATGTTGCCTTAGAAACCAACCTAAGTAGAAAATAGTTTGAAAAATGCTTGAATTTAAGGTTTTGTTTTGAGAAAGCAGTAACCGTCACCTTGTGTAGAGTGGCGTTTCTGAACCACCGCCAAAGTAGGCGGTGGTCTATGAACCACCCACTAGGCAGGGCAGTGGTCACAGGACCGTCGACCTACTTAGGGCGGCGGTTTCATCACTTTCGATGGAAAAATAAAAATAACGAATATGAAAAATCCAGATTGCATTTAAAGAAAATCTATGTTTTAAAACTTCAAGATGAAACTACTAGCAACTAGTAAATGATCAAATTCATTTGTTTAAGCATATAAATCCTCTTATGGGCATCCAAATGTGTAAAATCTCTTAGATCTTATGAAATGGGGTTTCCCCAAATATTGAACTCAAAGAATGTATATATTAAATAACAAAACCAAATTCATGGTGGAATCTCTACAATAAGCAAATGAGGAACCTTACAATAGCAATTTCTTGAATAAACTAAACTATGAAGAGAATAATGGAGGAAGATTTATCCATTTGTAACTAGAACCAAGGAAATTTCTCCATGGTTTCACTTCTTGCTTTCATGGATTCTCCTCTTTCTCCTCTTCCAAACCTACAAAATAAGAATGAACAAATGAGGATGAAATTAGGGCAAATAGAAATAAAAAGAAACTTATAAAGATATTTAGGGCAACCCAAATCCATTGCCTAGGATAGATTTGATCTAATTGCTCGATTAAATTTTACATCACTTACGTGGGAGGTATTTTTGTGGGAATGAAATTTAAATTAAAAAATGCTTGGGTAGTGGGGTGAATGTGGCAACTTAATGGTTACATAAAATAGTTAAACTTTTTATAGGAAATAAAGTAAACTTGGTGCATGGTAATTAAGTAAACTAATGGAACTTGGTAAATGTTTTAAACCATAAATATTTTCAAGAAGTAAATTAATAATATTTAATTTTTAATTTATTTCCATCTTCTGCAAGATCGCGTAGAAACCTTAATCGAAATTTATTAATTGTGGATAATGTCTAACCTTACAAACCCTTTTAGAACAAAGAAAAAAATACCGTAATTTTGACTATTAAATTATTAGTTTCTATTTTGATTTGAGAGTAGAATTTTGTGGGCATTACACGCTACACTATATTCCTAAATGAGGGATCAAACTCCATGTACATATCATGTAGTGTTCATACAAGTGTGTGTGTAATCTAGAAAACCATTCCATATGTTTTCTCTCGTGCCTCAAAAATAGTAGGCATAATTATACAAAGAATTTAATCTTCATGATAGATAGAGTGTTGAAGTAAAGTTCCTAAGTAGAGTGCTTTTAAATAAAAACCCTTGAAGTGCCCTTTGGTGTATAAGTGTTTGGTAATACTTGCTAAGACTTTGGAGTGATTTTGACTTGGCATGGGATGCTCTTGGAGGAGAGTGGAGCACTTTAAACCTACTTAAGGCTTGTTTTTCATATCTACTCTTGATTTAGGGAAGTTTAGGGAAATTTTTCTATATATTTGGAGATGAAGATTAAGTGTGCCTTGTTATTTCCAAGTAGGAGCTAGATGATTGCCAATGTTGCTAAGTGAGTAAATGAAAGTGTTTGATTCACTTTTATACCTTTCCATGAGATATAATTTTGTATTAAGGCCAACCTAGAAAGGGCAATCAAAATAAAGTAAATAAGTTTGGTCATTGATAAGTAGAAGAAACTAGTGCCTAACTCTAAACATTAACATTTAGTGTTAGTATCCTCTTGAATAGTAGTGTATAGAAGAAAGAATTTAAAATGAAAGTCATGGGAGAGGCCGGATAGAAGGTAAGAGATGTTTATAAGCATTTATATTATACTTGTAGGTTTTTAGTAAATGAATGAGAGAACAAGGAATATTTACAACCCTTACGAGATAAGTAGGATAATGTATTTAGGCTATGTTTATACATGCAAGATGTAATTAAGGGTTATATGCCCAATTAGTGATCATCAAGCACCTAATTACCATATTTAGGTGTCTACATTCCCCCTTTAATCTAGCAAATGAAATTCATCAGGTTAAAGGAAATGTGTACCTAATTGTGTGAATACACTTTTTCTTTTCTTAATTTGCTTGAGTGTTTGAAATGATTCAAGATACCTCCAATAGTGAATCCTACAACATAAAAGTGTAGTTAATGTCCATATAATGAAAACAAATCTCTAACTCTGAAAACATTGAAATTAACATTTGTAAAAGTAGAGAGAAGTGAGGAAGGATTACACATATATGCGTGGAGAAAACTTTACTCTATAGATGGAGAAGACCATAGCCCCTTTCCAATGGTGTGGGGAGATGGATATTGTAACAACAACGATGGAGAATATGGGGTGAGTCCCGATTTGAAAATTGAAAATCAACGATAAAATAAACTAAGAGGTTGGTGCATTGAATATCCAAAGTTGAAAGATAAGTCAAATCACATGTGTCCACAAATTATAATGCATTAGAACATTAGGTTTCATAACCCTAACACACCCACTGTGATAAATCATACAACTATAAACAAATCTAGGTTTGTAAATTCTTGAATTTTTGAACTTCTTTAATATTCTTGAAATAAAAATAATAGTATGTAAGGTATTTATGCTCTTACATCTGTAATAAATGCAAAAAATCTGTAACTTGTATTATCCACAACAATCATGCCCTTGCATTTGTAATAAATGCACTGAATTTGTAATATGCATGTCTCGTAGTAATCATGCCCCCAGTATTTGTAATAAATAAAGTGAACATGTAATGTAACCTATAATCTATCCCTATAATTTTGTTCATGTTTATTTTATCGATAGTTTTTAAATAACCCCACTAAATGACCCATATTTTTAGGTAAGTAAGGTGTCATGTAGGTCACTCGACTCAAAAGAATAGAAGTATAACCAATAACCATCATATAGAAGGTGGTTGTAGGTGGCCATAATGTAGAACCCACTTGGATAGAGAGTGCCTAATATAAATCATGACACATAGAAGATAGAAAACCCAACCAACACACAAGCACACGAGATCACACACAATCATGCACAATGTCACAGGTATACCACATAAAAAGGCCATATGGGTGCACACAAGGGACATTAAATTGTCGCATACACATAGTAGACAAAGGGTCATGTAAGAAAAAGTTTATGAGGATGCAAACAAGGGACACTAAAGTTTTGCACACACACGATAGGCCAAGGCTACACACAAAATCCAAGCATTAAACAATCCAATGTGTAAAGAAGTAATAGACAATAACTAAAACTCACATAAAACAAGATATACTAGTCTTGTACCATCCACATGTGTTAGTCCTAAAAGTCATTATAAATAACATATATCACAATATAATATACGAACATAACTAGGAGACGTGAAGTATAGAACAATAACACATGATAATGTAGAAAATATCCCTAGACAACAAGGTGATTAGGGTGAAAGGTAAGTCCAACATATGAAATCATTTAGAGCCCCGTGTATCCTACAAACAAGCTCACGCACCTTATGAAATGAATGTGTATAGAATATAGAAAATGTTATTTAGCAAACCATGTGACAAACAACATATGCACAATATAAACTAGTAAAGCAAATCATGCTCAGGTCTAAATTTTGTATTTTTAGAATGTTTGTATATTTTTGAAATATTCTATTTTTTAGTATTTTTGAAATACTTTAGTTTCATATTGGTCTTAGAAGTGTGTTGTTATATGAGCAAGTCAAATGGAGGAGGGTCAAGAACCACGCATAAGTAACAATATATGTTAGATGTATGTGTGTGATAACATTGAATATGATCATGTGGCATGGTATAAGGATGTTTAAACACAAAACATTTCATGAAATGAACCACTACACGAGGTTTGTGCCTCGACTAAGTACTACATATAAAAGAGAATTGCATCACTTCAAGATTAGGATGTAGGACATATTGATTTATCTTAAATGTTATAGGAGAAACCATTGATTAGGTTTTCTTGGTTTTGATTATGGCTTATGTCGAAGGGACAACAATATAGAAGTTTTAATGACCAGATTAGAATAAATTTGAGTAGGTCGAGTGAGTGTAGGCGGATTGACAATTTTGACACAAGGAGTAGAATCAATAGTAGTAATCGTGAGAGAAAAAGGAGACTCGTAAGGGATGACCTAAACCTTGACAAGTTTGTTGTAATAAATATAATTGACACAATTATGCACAATAGAAGTAATATCATTGAGCTTATGAAGCCAAGGAAACCTAGTCACATGTTGCATGTCCCAATACTTTGGAGAATGACGAAAAGCGTAATAGAATAGCTTCCCCACTTGAAGGAGTAACGTAATATATCTTATAGATCCATGGCTTGCTCAAGAAGTAGGTTTTAAATGTTGTTTATTATATTCTAAAGATTTAAGGAATGTCATAGTACATAGATTGTCATGATGATCATTTTTAGATGTAATGTAGAAGATAACCTATTTATTGATATAAGATTAAATATATATTGCATTGTTATCTAGAACATTATTTACAATCTTGATTTCATTAAATGTAATATTAGGTCATGGAGGCATATTGATAGTGATAGATCTAATGAGGGCATCCAATGGATAAGCTGTAGGATTTTGGAGGAGGATGCATTTTGTATGTACGATGAACCTTGAGATTAATTTTAGGATATGTTGTATGGTGAGGTAATGGATCATTAAAATTTCAAGATTTGTAGTCTTATTGATTTTTAGCCTAATCTCTCTTTGATTTGTGTCAGTTTTAGATGTTTGATTATTGATGAGATTTAGAATGATATGTTTGAGCTTGAAACATTGAGTTGTAGAATGACCTATATAGTTATGATAAACACAATACACATTTACATCGAATGATTTTGATTGAGGCTTGCTCGCATCTAATTTAATAAAAAAATAGAATTATTAAATGCTATTGCAAAGTAATTGATGTAAATCATGATATACAATTATTTACGTATAATATGATGTAAGCAAATAAACAAGTATGAAACCCTAAGAACAAGAGATAGATGAAAAGACTTAGTTGATTTACGCTTGATTTGGAAGTGCTCTAGACTGGGATAATTGCTGAAAAAGAAGTGAACAAATGTCGTAAATTCTTAGGATAAATTCTAAAATCCACGAACAGTGCTAGACATGGCGCCCATGGAAGGATAGGGGCACTTGGGTGTTAGAGACTAATACTAAGTGTTTTTGAATGTGCAAATGGATGAAATATGATTTTTACAATGTCACAAATATTCCCTATTAATCACTTATGTGTCACTCTTTGATCATCAAGGGTACATGTAACCTGCAAAATAGATATCACCTATAAAAGCCCACAAACCACATGAAATCCAAAAAAAGAAAGATGCAGAATGAGGATTCGGAATGATCCCAGATGGTCACCTCGAGAGTGAACTTACAACCAAGCGTTGCACTACATCTTAGAATCCATGTATTTCTAGTGAGTGTGTGTAGAAATTGTGCCCTAGGATGCCCTTGTGCAAGTTGCACTTGATAGTGGGATGTAGCTAAATGTAGCAATGTGTAGATGGAATAATAAAATTCCCCTTCATATGTTGTGTATGCAGAGTTTTGCATCCCATGTCCCTTAAATTGATGCTTTTGAGTGTTTTAGGTGCTTTTTGGATGCAAGCTTAGGTGATGATAGTAATATTTAGTGCTTGGTCCTTTATTTTGAACACATAACTATGTATTTATATGATTCCCTTGTTTGAATTTTGTAATTGACAACTGGAAGGCTGACCCATAAGTGAAAAAGATGCCCAAAAGATAAAAGAGACCCAAAAGAGTGAGTTAGATGGAAAAGGGTCAGGGGCACCTTTGGGGATAGTGGCACCTAGGCACTCTTATCCCATCTCGGGCGCCGGTGTTTAGAGCCATAAAATATAAATAAGTAAAATATTGATTGGGTTGTAGGGTGTATAAGACCAAATAGAAAACAAGAAACACAAAAAGAGGTCAAAGATAATTGTCAATTACTAGTTTTCTTGCTTAGGAATCATATGAATGCTAGTATGTGTTTAAGACCTAGAAATGTACCCAAGTGCATGATTTTGTGTCTACATTTGCCCCACTTTATGTTGTTAAGTGAATAATTGATAACATAAAGTATTTAGAAGATGTATACCTTTTTGTTCATGTAGAGTGTGATGGTGATAATGCATGCCGAAGAGACAAGTGAAGCATGAAGTGATTGTAAAATGAAGTGTGGAAACTAGGAAAGTAAGGTGACCCTAGGGGGTGAAACGTATGTGTTTTATTGTACGTGTTGTTGTAGCTTGTTGTTGTCATTGTTATGCTTCTTCGTAAGGAAAACCTATAAAAAGAGAGAAAGAATGTAGTCAAAGTTTTGTATATGATAAATCAGAGAAAAGTGTGCATAAGTAAAAGTATGTAAAAGTGTGTAAAAGGAAAGTGTGCACTTGATGTAGAAGAGTGTAAAAGGATAGAAAAATGTCCTAAAATGTTGTGTAGAATGAGTTTTTGGGTGATCTCATGCCAAGAGTGATTTTTTTGGGAAATCTCACACCAAGTGCGAGTTTTTGGGTGATCTCATGCCAAAGAGAAAGTGTTGGGGAGAGAGGTCTAGTGTTACTCTCCTTCCTTGACGCCTTACCTAATAAACACCACTACGGATGGTGTGTCCTTGTTTTGTTCCTGCTATCGTGAATTATTTCCAAATGTAATGTTTTTCTTATTGAAATGGAGATAGAATGCATTATGTTGTTGAAAGATTGTGCTCTGATCTTACTTGTAAAACTACTATGAAGGATTTTGTAGACTGTGTTGATCTGATAAGAAATTGTGTGTGTGCCTCATAACATTAGCGCCTGTGGGAGGACACGTGCACCCACGAGCTCTTGTTTGAGCCTCAGGGTTTGGTGTATGTGTTGTGATTCTAACCCAAATCTGATTCTAATCTAGTGTCAACTAAAACCTGTTGTGTTGATTATGTGTTGTATTATATTATATTGTAGTTATGAGATGTTGTATGGGGTGATTTGTTCACCCAATGTATGCCCCTCATTTGGGGTGCATGCAACGTTGATAGGAGTATGTGGCCCAAAGAGAGGACTTGATGTTGATCTAAAATGTATCCCTACGGGGGAGGGAATGTGCATGGTAGAAACCAAGGCACATGCAAACAAAGTGGCTAGATACATGTGTTAGTAAAAAAGAAGCAAACATGTCATAGAAAAATAATGTAACAAGTAAATGTGCATACAAGATAGACCATGAAAAGTGAGTTTTAAACATGGGACATTGTTCATAATGTCACAAGACAATCAGGGCTGAAGTGACCAAAAGCATACAAGTAGTGATCAAACAAGACATAGGGCATAACTCACAAATAATGGCATACAAGTAGAAAGCAATGACAAGCAAAAAAATGTATTAGACAACCATGGTGGCAAATAGTCTGTAAGGAAAATGTTGCACATGAAGCACCTGTTAGCATGTTATAAAGATAAAAAGTATGTCAAGGCATGTATGTATTAATAGAAAGTAGTGTGCTAGTAAGAATAAGAAGTAGTATACATGGAATGATAACACTGTAATGTGTGAGAAAGTAGATGCCCCAGGAGCCTTGGTGGGACTGGTAAGAGGTACAATGCCAAGCATCATTGCAACATGTAAGGACCTGTAAGAGATCTACATTCACTCCAAAAGACCAAGTGAATGCACATGTGTATATAGAAAATATATTGACATACTAAGTATTTGTCTAGCATAGTAAACAACATGCATCATGTAATAGGATAAACAAATAAGAATAAGTGCAACCAAGATATGCAAATGTAGTGAATGAGTGTGATGGAATGAATGCAAAGTGTGAAGATGGTATAGGAGCAACCTGCCCAAAATATGTATGAAATGAGGGTTCATTTATAAATTACACCTTAACAATCAATAATGAACCATAGAACAAGAGTGCATCATCGGAAATGGTTTGATAATGTGCACTAGAAAGATAGATCATGAAGCATAAAGCATGAAAAGTGAATAATGTAGTGAGGTTCATTTCAGATTTAGACCCTCAAAGAATTGAGTATGAACCATGAAACTAGAGTGTTTCATAGGGTAATGATGATACAAAGTGTGTATTAAAGGGTTTGTAGTGATGCTTAGGAAATATTAGACATTAATCATGGAGCGCTGTAAGTGTGATATGAGATGATAGAGACATTTGATAGCAAATCAATAGGGGGGAGAAGCTATGATGCCCCCAAGTATGTGAGTGATGGAGATATGTATGCGGTGATGGAGAAGGAGCTTGAAATGTGTCTTGGCCATCAATATAAGGAATAGTTTGTTTGACAAAGATAATTGGATGTGAAAGTGGAGTAGGGTGGGGAGGGATCTTGAATGGTGGTAGTTTATGTGGGATTGATAATGTTGTAGAAGACTTGAGAGGAGGAGGGGTTAGAATGATTTTGAGAGGAATTTTCTTAGTATTTGGTAACGTGGAGAAGACTTTAGAGGAGGAGGTGTTGGACTGATTTTGAGAGGAATTTGTTTAGGCAAATCTTGAATTACCATAGAAGGAACATTAGTAACTATGGCATGATTCTCATTAGACATAGATGAATCATATTTAGGAACCCAATGAGATTTAGCAATTGGAGATGAACATGTAGTAACATTTTGTGTAGGAAAATGAAATGAGACCATAATGCTTAAGGTGGCCAATTTGTCATTGTAGATTTAAAAATCATTGTCATTTTAGATCATAAAAATCATTTTCATTATGTCCATTAATTCGATGATAATTTCAATATGGGAGATCATGTATTTGACAAGTCATAAGGAGGGTAACAATTAGTAGATGAAAAGTTGATCAATTGATGAGTGAGGAGTTAAGGAATAATATCATGTTGTTTAGCATTGAAATCAAACTTGAGAGGTGTGGGTAGCAACAAGACTTAGGGTTCACTGATATGAGCACATGTAGAAGTCATAGAAGTAGAATGAGATGTAGAAGAAGAACTAGCATGGGCTTGAGAAACATCCTTGAGATGTTGGATTTTAGCTTTAAGAGATGTAATCGTTGTTTCCATAGCTTGAATTTTGTCTTGAAATAAACAATGTAAAGCTTGAATTGACTCTAAGATGGGTTGATTGGATGGAGGATTAGGAGCGATAGAGTCATCAGATAGATGATCGAAAATGGCACTTACTTGAGTGGGTGGTGTATTGTGAGGGAGATACATAGTGTCTAGGGATTTTTGAGAACAACTTTGCAATGTGGGTGCATTTGAAGAAATTCATGCAAGGAGATTAGATTTTTAGGAGCCATGAGAGAAGAAAAAAATATGAGGATCCAAGTGTATGATCATGAGTAGGGTTCACTAAATGATTTAACAAAAATAGAATTATTAAACCCTATTTAGAGTAACTTATGTAAACTATGATATATAAATGCTAAGTACAATATGACACAAGAAAATAAGCAAGTATGAAACCATAAGCACAAGAGATAGATGAAATAGACTTAATTGATTTACACTTGATCTAGAGGTGCTTTGGACTAGGAGAACTATTAAATAGGAAGTGAACAATGTCGTAAATGCTCGGGATAAATATTGAAATCCACGAGATAGAGCGGACATGGGTGCCACGATGAAGGATAGGGGCACTGGGTGCTAGAGAGACTACTACTTTGGGAGGCTATGCCTATGCAAATGGCCGAACATGATGTTTACAATGTCACATAAGTATCATAAATATTCCCTATGGATCATTTTTGTCGCTCTTTGATCACCGAGGGTAACCAGTAACCTACAAAATACATATCACCTGTAAAAATCCCACAAACCACATCAAATCCAAAAAAATAAAGATGCAAATGGGGAGTCGATTGACCCTGATGATCACCTCAAGAGTAAAGTTATGACCAAGAGTGCACTACATCTCGGACTCTATGTAATTCTAGTGAATGTGTATAGAAATTGTGCCCTAGGATGCCCTTAAGCAAGTTACATTTAATAACGGGCCATAGAAATGTGTAGATGGAATAATGAACTTCCCTCCTATGTTGTGTATGCAAAAATGTTGCATCCATTGTCCCTTGAATGGATGCTTTAGAGTGTTTTAGGTGTCTTTTGGATGCAAGCTTAGGTGATGATAGTAATTCTTAGAGCTTGGTCCTTCATTTTTAACACATAACTATGTATTTATATGATTACCTTGTTTGAATTTCATAATTTACCACTGGAAGGCCGACCCATAAGTGAAAATGATTCCTAAAAGATAAAAGAGACCCAAAAGGAGCGAGTAAGATGGAAAAGGACCAGGGGCACCCAGATGGGATAGGAGTGCCTAGGGGTTGGTGTCTGGAGCCATAAAATATAAATAATTAAAATACCAACTAGGTTGTAGGGTGTGTAAGACATAATAGAAAACAAGAAACACGAAAAATATGTCAAAGACAACCGTCAATTACTAGTTTTCTTGCTTAGGAATCATATGAATGCTAGTATGTGTTTAAGACCTAGAAATGTAGCCAAATGCATGATTTTGTGTCTACGACATCAACCTCAATATGTAGAGGTAAATATTGGAGGTTATACTCAAGCGAGTGTTTGAGTACAATATGCGAGAGGTGATGATAGTCATGAAAATTGTCACTCAAGAGGGGTTTGTAATTGAGTCTTAGTTGGTTGAGATATAACATGAACAGTTAATTTTGATTCATTCTTATTGTCATTAGATATAGCTTTGAAACCTTGTTTATTTTGAAGATTGTTATTGGGCGGAAATTAGACATTGGCACATATCAAATCTTGCTCATTGTTATAAGCTTGTCCTCTGTTAGGAATATTCCTTGGATTAGTGCTCACATTATTGTTTGTAATAGTTAAATGTAATATTCATATATTACATTAGTAAGTTAGTGTGTTAGTAAGATATTAATACTTTGTTATATTAATATCATATTTGTGTGAGAAAAATAAAGATTGTAATATTATTAATATGAGTCATGAAACAACTCATTATTAATAATATAGTATATTGTATTAGTTGTGAGTTTGTTGAATAAACAACTCACGTAGCTATTTGAGAGTTGTGTGAGAGATTTATGGGTTTGGGAGTGATTCTAGGAGAGATAAGAGAGGATATTGTGGGATTAAATATTGGAGTTGAATCCTTGTATTAAGGAGATCAATATCCTTTATATTGTAAGCTCTCTCACCATGTAATTGCTACAAGCTCCATGATATTGAATAATAATAAGAGTGTTTTTGTTATATTTTGTTCTCTGTAACAATGTCTCTTATTGCATTATTCTATTATTTAATGTAATTTCTGCTATTTTGGATTAGATAAACTATCAATTTCATATCATCCTCATGGTTTTTAGAGTAAGACATAGATAATCAAAATAACGAAACTCATCAAACATGGTAGACTCCTGTAAAGGTGCTACCAAAATTTACATGAATATATCTTAAATCTCATTATCCATAAGTTGATTATTCACCTTAATAAGCATCATCCTGTAATGTAACGCATAAGCACTAATAGTCTCATTGGATTCTTACTTATGTTTTGTCATGTGAGCACAAGGGACTTTCTTGCTGATATTAATTGAAAAGTGGACTAAGAATTGATCGCCAATGGATTAAAGTCCCTAAAAAATTGAAGAGGGAGGTCATAAAACCATCATAGAGCATAACCTTTTAGACTTCATGAAATAGATTTGTAATTAGTGCACCATTATAGGTATATCCTATACAAGCTATGTGAAAGGAGAAAATATATTCCACATCTCCTTTACCTTCATATATAGGAAACTTAGGAGCAACAAAGAGGCAAAGGATAAGAGGACACCTTAGGATCCAGTGGATTATGGAGTAAAGTGTGTGAATCCATAACATATAAATTCCCAGTCACACCTTGTTCTAACTACAACACCTTGGTTTGTGAACCGGAAATGATTCACATGAGGGAGTATGAGGCAAATGAGGAATGTGAGGGTCCGTGTATATCCATTGGAGGAGATGTAAAAGTAGTAGAAGTGGGTGGAATAGATAAGAATTTGATGAATGAATAAAGGTTTCCCCATACCAAAGATAAATGTAGTATTGGGAACTTGCCGTGAAGCTTGCACATGAGATGTAGAAGTTTTTTTGATGTAATCTCAAGTAATGTATAATAGAGCATCAACTTGATAAATGTGAAGATTGAGAGATTCTACGGATTTATGATTATCATATTTATCAAAGGTGCTGGAATTGTGAGTTTGATTGACCTCTTTTTGAGAAGGTTCAACTATGATAGCCATGATAAAGTAAAAAAAGGTGGTTGATATAAAAATATTTATACGTGTCATCATTAGATAACATAGTATACTCACGTCCCTCGTGGAGGAATTCGATGAACCTATGTAATGTGAGGGTATAAATTCCATGTCATGAATCCATGGTCTTATCAATAAGAGAATATAAGAGAGATGAATGCCCATGATGTGAAAGTGGTAAGCATTGTCTTAGGCACAAATGGTATATCTAAGGTGGTTGTACCTATTGTAGGATAAATAATATTATCAAACCTTTTAAGAACATTATTTGACTGATGTAAAATTTCATAGAGAAACCAAATTCTTGAAGCAAAAATAAACTTGGACATATAGTCAATGTAAAGCCATTATCAATGAAAACCCTCTTGATTAGAAAAAAATTGAATCTAGGCCATACTAAACAATGGTTGATATGGGTCCTTAATAGCCTTGGGTGCTAAATTATTTTGATAAAAAAATGATGGCCACAATAACCTTTGATTTATAGAAAGAAATAATAGAGTGGAATATACGAGCTATGTTGCAAAAGAACATCTTAATAAAATTTAGGCTTTATAATATGAAGCTCGTTATGACCCTAATAAGCAATAAGGATATGCAAAACCTAGGGTAAATATGTGAATTCATATTTAGGATAAATAAATCAAAATGCAAGTATGAACTTTGAAATCTTAAAAGATGAAAATTAAAACCCTTAAGTGCAAAGGACGTTAGATTCAATCAATGAATCGACTCATTAAATTATTTAACCCGAGTTAGAATATAGACTAATGGGTGATATCCTAATTAGTTTAGAAATATAGACATTAATGGTCAATCAAATTTTATGAATAAATACAATGACATTAAGATCTATTATAACATGTAAATGCAATAAAGAAAGATTATTCGATTAAGTACATGCTAAAATATAGTAATACACAATAAGATAGATTGACTTATTTTTATAGATGTCTCATATACGTGATTTAATTTAAATAAAATTAAATATGATTTCGAGTAACTAATGCGTAAAATAATATTCAATTAATAAAATATAGTATTATACATTCAAAAGCTATGAAACCCTAAGCAAATGACGAGAAAAGAGGTGACTTAGCTAATTCTGAGAGATCTAGAAGTGATTGCAACTATCAGAATCCTAGATCTGGCTAGAAATGATGTCACAGTGGCTTACAGAGATTTTTGGGACTCGAAAATGTTCTTGACAGAAGTACCCATGGGAGGACAAGAGTGCCCAGTGCTAGTGTCCATTCTAGGTGCTAGTGTCTATGCGAAAAATCAAGATCTGCTCTTTTCTAGGTCCAAGGGTCTTCGCTCCAATATTTGCTTTGTCACTCTGACTTTGTTGTTAGGGTTCTGATGGTATCTATAACTTGTAAAATAAACCCTAGCTATCTGCACAAGATTGCAAACACATTAGTTATGAATAAAATATGAAATATGTGAAGTCAGACTAACCCTAATGGTCACCCAATGAGTGAACTTAGTATTGAGCACTGTACACTACATTTTAGACTCCATGTAGTTATGTGTGCTTGTGTGTGAAATAGTGTCCTTAGGTTTTCCCTCATGTCAATCATGTAAAGATAGTGGGCTATAGCTAGCTTTCATGCAAATGTGTGGTATGGAATTCAGCATTCCCCTTCCTATGCAGTGTATGCAACCCAAAATGTAGTCCCTTTGAATAATGGTGATAGTATGTAGATATGATAGCCCCTTTTAAATTGTTAGCCGGGATAATAGTGAACATGTTGTGTGTGTGTGTGTGTGTGTGTGTATGAATCTCTTGCTTGAATTTCGACATTAGTGACACAAAAGGCCGACTATGAATGCGGGATAAGGATAAGAAAAGAAATAAGGCCGACCACAAATGATAAAAATGTGTAAAAATAGTAAGGAGGATATGAGGGCCCAAAAGGGACACAGCGCCAGCGCTAGTGTCCAAAGTGGGCACTAGTGTCCTGAGACCACATACAACTGATGTGACAAAATAAACAAATAGGGATTCCCGTGACTGGGACTAGAAGTGAATGCGGGCCTGAGAGGTGTAGAAGAGAGTCATAATAGAAATCAATCAAAGAACATACAAGGACAAGGGAAAGTGTCACCAATGTGTACTTTTCTTACTTAAGATTCATGCATATAACAACATACCAATGGCATAATAAAGTGGTGATACGTGCATAATTTTGTGTCTACATTCCCCCTTTATGCTATTTGAATGAAATTCAAGTAGTGTAAAGGAAGTAAGAAACATACCCGCATAAGGTCCGAAGAAGCCATGTTTTAGAGAGTGTGTACAACATAGTGTAGACACAAAATCATGCACTTTGGGTAACTATCTAGTCCTGATTACATACTACTATTCATATGATTCTGAAGTAAGAAAAGTACTAACTAACCCATGTCTTTGGCCACCTTTCTTTGCTTTCTATTACTACTTTTAGTCTTGCACCCTTACTTTCTCGCCTTCCTTTTTACTCTTCGGCATTTATCATCCCGGACACCAACATCTAGCTAGGATCTCAAAGGTGTCAGGTGCTATTGTCCCCTCTAGGTGCCCTTATCCTCTTTATACTTTACTCACACTTTTGGGTCCTTTCTAGCCATTTGAGCATCTTATATTTTTGGTAGTTGTCCTTTTCGGGGTTAATTATGAAATTCAAGCAAGGGAATCATATAAATATAAAGTTATGTGATCATAATAAAAGACCAAGCATTAAGCACTATCTATCACCACCTAAAGTTACATCCATCAAAGCATCTAAGAGCTCCATTGCATCCATCTAGCTCCATCACAAGGGACACAAGGGACTAGTTTTCTACATCACACTTCATAGGAGGGAAGTTCATTCTATTCCATACACACATTTACTACATTCTACATCTAGTTATTTGCTCGCTATCCAAGTGTGACATGCACAAGAGCAACCTAGGGCACAATTCCGCACACACAAAACTATATTGGGTTTGAGATGTAGTGCAATGCTCAATCATAAGTTCACTGCTGTGACAACTGAGGACAATCTGAACCCTCATTCCATATCTTTATTTTTTAGGATTTTATGTCTATTTGAGGGTTTTACTGAGGTACATTTTTTATTTCAATTTTACGGCGACCTCGACGGTCTTGGTGTGACCTCGAGTGATCAAAGGATATTAAAGGATAACATCTTGCAACACCTTAGAGGAGGTTTCCCGAGCTTTTTTTGTAGACCTAGGCACCTAGAAACAGTCCAGGGTACCCATGGGCGCCTCTATCCCTTTCCAGTGCCTTAGTCTAGCTTGATCCTCCAGCTTATGCATTTTTAGTGCTTTGATGTAACGCTTCTTCCTCTTTGTTCATCCAATCAAAGCTTTGATCTAGTCTAGACTTAACTATGAATTAGCTAAGGCTTATTACCCTCTCTTTGTACTTAGGGTTTTCACTTTATTTCTTAGTTGTTTTGGGTGTAATTTCTGTATTTCATGATTATTCATTTACTACTGCTATAACATTCAGATTAGGCTCTTATTTACATATTTAGCTTAATCATTTTGGTGAACCCGAACTCGATCTTCACGCTCCTAGGATCTTCCTTCTTTTATTGCTAATCATTCTAGGATCTTGTCATCATGAGTATCTCCATTAATGATTTCTTACTCATCAACCCTGAATTAAGAGAAAGAGTCAAAATATCCTAGCTACCACTCGCATTCCTGCTAATATGCATCCAGATTCAGTCTATCAAACATTTGTAGATGCCTTCTCTTAGCATATTGCTTTCCGTCTAATCCTCATGTTGATCTTACTATTTTTTACAATGACCCAACATTGCACATCATGATTCACATTTACAATGTGGGTGTCAAGCGTACTTTAATTGATAATGGATTTGAACTTAATCTATGTCATATGTCATTCCTCGAAAATATTGGTCTTTCTACTACTAATGTCACCCATCCTCTCTTTCTCTTTGTGCATATGATGGCTCTGTTTGTCCATGCTTAGGTCACATTACTTTACCTATCACTATTGGGCCAAAAACTCTTAACATCGTCTTCTTTGTCATTGACTTCCCCATTTCATACAATTGTTTACTTGGTAGGCCATGACTTCATGCCATGCAAGCGGTTCCCTCTATCGTACATCATTGTGTTAAATTCTTATATGAAGGCATCGAGTATACTATTTTTTGTGACCTTCGTACATATAAATATTGCGACCATGATCCTAATACTACACTTCCTACTCCAAGAACTGATACTACTAATGAACCCCAACCTATGGATACTCGCCTCATTTGCCACCGCTTGAAGGTGTTATTTGCATGATAGATATTGTCTCGTCTATGCCATCACCTCCACCTACTACTGTTATTGCTATAATTCTTTATCGAGGACCACAATTCTAGGGACATCAATCCATCCTCTGTACTTTCACATGGGTCATTTCCATTAGCACGACCACCATTTACATGTACACTTTTCATGAATGATTCTTATTGGGAACATATTCCATTTCATCCTATATTATCTGAATCTATATGCACATGTGATGGGTTGATTCGGCTAGGCTTTACAGTTGACAACATCTTTCCTCCGCCTTATGATCATCATATATACCATGGGTTTGTTCCTATCACCACTGCTTATGGTCTTCAAGTCTTTTATCTCATGGTATTTCTTACACGTGCTCCTTGTACTTCTCCACTTATGTTGGGACAAATTTGGCTTGACTACATTGGGGGCACGTTAGATCCTGATCACACTGATATATAATTTTCCATGCCAATTGGTCGTGTCTTCATTTGCAATGACTCATTCCTCGAATATTTACAAAACCTCACTCATTAGTATGCACATGGTTTTCCACTTTGCCTCCATTCACTGATGAGGAATATGTTATGGGCATGTATAAATTACACTTAGACAGTGCTTTACGTGACCAACCTGACACTATTTCTTATCAAGTTTCCGATCCAACACCTATTGGTTTTGACTATGACAATGACGATCTTTTCGATGACTTTACTTGATCATTCTCCTCCCCTGGGGACATCACGCTTATCCCCCCAACATCAACACGTGTATTAAATCTTCATTGCATCAAAACTATACATTCACTTACAACACTCATACTTTGACACATCATCATATCATTTTTCCCTATGGCGCACTCTTGTGTTATGGTTCACACTTGACTATTGAGGGCATCCTATACACATGAACCTCACACACCACACACTCAACAATACACATCACATCTTCACACATCATACACTTTTCTACATATACAATCTTCCATCTACTATGCATCATCCACACTTTGTGCTTTATACACATTCTACACACTACATTATTATATATTCTTCACGTCTCCGACATCACACGTGCTTTGCACTTCCACACTTATATGATATACACATCTTGCAATGCATATTGCACATTCTACATTACACCCTTTACATGTCACACACCTATGACATTTTTCTCCACCACACCTACTACACATATTACGCATTTTACTCATCTATTTCTACGCATTGCACTCACTACCCAACGAGGCACTCTAGTCCCATGGTTCATACTCGATTGTTAAGGGTCTCATTCTGAATTGAACCTCACTTCCTCATCACGCTTACATCACTTTCTTCATTTGATCTTCTTTAAATCAATCCATAAGTCCTTCTACCACGTTATGCGACATTTTTAGCCATCACCTTATCCATACATTTTGTGATATACACTTTATGCTAAATCATCACCCCTTTCTAGCTTACCTATTCACACATTTCATGATATACGATTTATGTTAAATCATCGTGATTTCTACCATCCTATCCATCTATATCATGATACACAATTTATGTTAAATCATCACTCCTAGCTTCTTATTCACTCACCTAGTGATATACGCTTTAGGCTACATCATAATTTCTTCTAGCTTCCTTTCATGATATACACTCTAGGTTAAATCATCACCTCATTCTACAACTTCCCGCTACTACATCCATATGTCACCAACACATTACCATTCTACAATCACCTCTTAATTCATCAATTCTTTATACACATGATATAAAAATCAACCCATTTCCCAATGACGTACTCTCGTTTTGGTTCATTCTTCATTCTTTGAGGGGGTATAAATAAATGAGCTTCATTGCATACATACACATTCACTCGGGGGGCACGATGCCCCTATCATTCACTTTGCATTCCACTCCATCTCATCCACAACATACTGTATATCTTGGTTACATTTACTCTTACTTATATTTAATTGCCACAGTTCATCTTCTTACACCTACTAGATATATATCTTGTATGTTATTATCTTTATCATACACACATGTGCGTTCACTTTCCTTTCTAGTTGTGATCGTAGATTCTACTGGATCTATTACATGCAACATGGATGCTTAGCGTAGTACCTATTACCAGTCCCACAATGGCTCCTGGGGGCATCCACTTTCGTACATTACATGTGTTATTGTTTCATTTTTTTCATAGCACACTACTTTATCATATTATACACGCTTTGACATACTTTTTTATCTTTCTAACATGTTAACGGGTGCTTCATGTGCAACATTTGTTATGTAGGATTATTTGCTTCCATGGTTGTCTGATACAATTTTTGCTTTTTCTTGTCATTGTTTGTGGGATTTACCTTATCTCTTACTTATTCTCTTATTGCTTGCAGCCATTATGGCCTTGATTTTCTTGTGAAATCGTGAGTCGTGTCCTATGTTTTTAACCCGATTTTCATGGTCTACATTGTCTTCTTGCATGTTTGTCTTAACTTACACATTGTCTCTTTAGCTTACATTTTACATGATTGTTTGTCTTTGCTTGTACTAACACTTGTTTCCTAACCACTTTGTTTGCATGTGCCTTGGTTTCTACCAAGCACATCCCCCTTCTCCTATAGGGTAGAGTTTCGTTGGTATCCATATTTAATCTCCTTCACAACTTGAACAAGATCGTGAATTTGCACAAGACACTCAAGGATAGATAGATGTTTTGTATGTCATTTGTAGCCGGGATCACACCTATCTGCTATTTGCATTCAAGAATTGAGGGAGTGGATAGCACCTTCATAAGGGTTTTGATCTAACCCTCACTATTTTAGGTTGTGCCTATCAACCAAGGCAAGAGAACCTATATCGCAACCCCTATATGGTAAGGAGATGGAGATATCCTTTTGTTTTGCATATGATGTGGAAGAGACCTTGTGAAAACATGATCAAGTATCCATTATCCAAACTCAAAGGAGTTGTCACTACAAAATGATGGAAATGTTTTCAAAACAAAGTTAGAGTCATTAAAGAAATGATAGAACCCTAATCAACTTTGTGCATTTTGTGAAAGGATTGAATTCTTTTGTGGACACACAATGCAGATGTAGGGGTGTTGTAGGTAGGATGAGTTAGTTTAAAAGGAAATTTTGATGAGAGATATTGGGACAAGAGTAGTTAGGAGTCATCACCTTCTTTGGGAAACCTTGTAAGAGAATTACAACACCTAAACAAAGAGAGATATTTCAATGAATTTGAAGTGCTCTTTCAACCAAGATGTGTGCACACATGGATTCCTAAATCTGCACTATTCCATACAAACTTTGATAACCTGCCACAAAGGCTTGAAGAAAATATCAATAAAGAATTCAGAACCTCTTGTTAGATCATGACCTAAGGTACACCCAAAGGTTTACAAACACCCTCAATTTACAAGGAAGGTAAGATGAATTTAAGTTTGTTTATCTCCACTCAAATGAATGCTCTTCTGAATGGAAGATTGCAGATGCCTTCAAACCCTCTACAAGAAATGAGACCATGCATGACCAATAAAGATCCCAAACACAAGATTGCAACATGAGCATGAAACACAAATTGAAAACATACTGAAATACAAGTGTATGCAAGCTTTGCCAAGAGATAAAACCAATTAATCCAAGAATTTGATCAAATATATCAATAAGGGAATTTTATTTAGACAATCTCAAAGCTTTTTGATGGCTTTACAACTAAAACCAACTCAACATGATGAACATTTGATGCAAACTGGAATAAAAATGGCTCTCAGCAGTTTCTCCAAAAGGAAATGGACTTCTTCCAGTTTTCCTGTGAAAATTCTTCTCTCTTTCTCCAAAATTCTCAACAGACCCACAAAAATGCTTCCAAACTACATCATATACCCTCTGCCAGCTTGGATCCTTGCATCCCAAGCAAATAATATGCCAAAGGGATCAAATTTGTTACAAAACCCTATCCATTTGATGAAAAATGATATAAAACTATGAAACAGCTCGCCAAATGCCAGAGATGCACAAATATTTTAAAATATTGCATGAACTCAGATCCTTATCCATCCCAGGGTCACGTTTTTGGCATTCCACCATGCTAGCATGCACTTGCAATCATTTTTCACCCTTTTCTCTCATCATTTTTAACTCTACAACTTTTCATTTTTTACCTTTCACGTGTTTTTCACGGGCTGAGAAAAATATCTCATGAAAAACACTATAGGGCACTGAATCAGCTCAAATAAATGATGCCATTGTGTTCATAAGGCCAAAGGGATGTAGATTCATATAAAATTTCATGTGTTTTGGTGCAAAAATGACAATTCCACACTTCTTGGAGCTCCAATGGCACCCAAAAAATGAAATGCACAGGTTGTTGTTAATTAAAATCAACTTTAAAATTCCGCCTCCACGTGTCCCCGATGAGATTCGTCATGCGGACCAAGAAATATCTTCTTTGACTTCTGGATAAAGTGGACACGTGTCCAAATACCATTGGACTGAGCCTCTAACTTTAAAAAATGTGTTTTGAACCTTTTCTACCCTTGGGAAAATTTTGAAAATTTTCCCCGTGAGCCCTTGGATGTGCCATGTGTCCTTCTGTGGGCCTTCACCAAAACCGCGGGCCAATTTGATGCATTTCACCACTTTTTTGAGAAAAGGAAAATTTTCTCAAACTGCTCTGTGCCCCGAACGCCCATTGTTTCTCTGCCACGTGTCGCTCTCCCATTGGATGTGGAGCCGAATCATCAATTTTTCCTTCATTCCTCCACGAGCACAAAATCCCTTGTGGGCCCGCGCTTCTTCCTTTTCCCTTTGAAACATGCCACGTGTCTCTTTCCTATTGGATGCGGAGACAACCCTCAAATTTTTCCGCAGATTTAATTTTCACTTTAAGATTTTTTCGCTAAAATTTGGAAAAAAAATTACTCTCTGTGTGCTCCACATCTCCTGCCATCTCCCGAACACATGTCCCCCATTTATTGGTGGCGGGAGCTTGGCCCTAAAATTTTCTTTTTACCTTGTGAAGTTAAGTTTAAAAACTTCAAATTTCTCCAAACCGCCGCCCCATTTAGGACACGTGTCCTGTTTTCATTGGACGAGGGCTTATTCTTCATTTTTTACCTTTTACACCAAGGGTAAAAAGTCCTTAAAGTTTTCTTCAGTCCCCATTCCCATTTCTCCTCCCAGACACGTGTCATTTTGTTATTTGATGCGAGCCTCTAGGTTGAAATGTTTCCTTTGGCATTTGAAGCCAAAATTTTCAAACTCTTCCAAGTCCCCGCCTTTCCGGTTGACCTCCATGGACACGTGTCACCCTTCCATTGGGTGTGGGCCCTCGGGTCCAAATTTTCCATGACGTTTTGAGCAAAAATTTGAAAAATTTCAACTCCACCGCCACCCGCTTGATCCTCCCGTGCCACGTGTCACCTTCCCATTGGGCACGGGCGCACGGGCCAAATTTTTCCCCTGACACCCTGAGCCAAAAGTCATCAAAAATTTTCCAAGTCCTTGACCATCCGCCTGGCCCTCCTGACATGTGTCATCATGCCATTCGTTGTGGGCCTTCGAGCAAACTTTAACATTGAGAACTTTTTCAAAAATGAAGAAAAATTTTAAGTGACCCCCCACCCGCCATTCCTCGACCAATCACATCGTGCCACGTAAGCAAATCCTTGTAGCACTCTCAAGTGGGGCCGCAGGCAAAAATTTTCCCTTCGCCAAAATTTCAAAAATGACAAGTTAATAATGTTTTCCCGCATATCCCCGACGAATAGTAGCCTGCCACGTTAGCATAAAGGTTGCAAAGATAAATTTGACGGCCCGAGAGCACGTCAAAACGTGAAAAATTCAAGGAATGCCCTAGAAACCAAATTTTTTGACAAGGAAGGTAGAACTCTTCATTTTAAACCAACTGAATCATCTCTTGACATCATTTATGACCTTGGGATTGGGGAAACACTTGCACGAATTCAAGATTTGATCAATTTCGAGCTCTTTCACGATTTGGCAAAGGAGAAAATGGTACAACCCATGAAAATGAATAAATCAGGGCACAAATGGGGGAACTTGGATTTTACTTCAATTTAGGGTAGAATAACAACATTGAGGGCAGTTACGAAGGTATTCAGTTGGAAAATGTGAACTGCAGACCATGAAATCAAAAAATGAAATGTTTGTGAGCATATTCGGTCATGGAAAAACAAGGCACATTATGCAAACTCAATAATGGGACCAACATTGGCTCTTGCCTAGGGATGGGCACTCCCAGTGAGTGCCACAAGAACAAGACATAGACCAAGTGCCAAAAATCCATTGGGCAAGGAGTCAAAACATGCAGAGCAGCCCTAAAAACCAGAATTTCCACCAAAAACAGACCGAGAAAACCACACCAACAATGGTTGCCAAGGACAAAAGGGAAAACCACAAGCCAACAACAACAAGAACAAGGAAAAGACAAAACAAAAACAAGGGCTATACAAAATGTACAACTTGTGCATACCTCCTTTGGGGATTTAATCCAAAAAGTGTTTTAAATGTCTACCATTAACAGTAGCTCCAACAAATCCCCATCCAAATCCTTGAGAAAAAATGTATTTTCTCCAATCCTGATATCAATGGCATAAGGGCCCATCCATAAAGCATCAAACTTGCCATGCTTACCCTTGTCTTCATGCCTAGTATCCCATAGCACAACCAAATCTCCAACACTGAAAGCTCTAGGGTGACCTTCTTATCAAACAACTTCTTCAATTTCTCCCTAAACTCCGACATGCCTTTGATGAGAAGCTCTCCTTTATTCATCCAACTTAATGATCTGATTGATTCATGATTCATATGGGCCATGCTCTTGATCTTCCAACTTTTGGGAAAACTGAAAAGTGGATAATTGCAGGTGTAATGGTAGCAAATCCTGAGTTCCATACACCAGTTTAAATGGACTTTTACCAGTTGCTCTTTTTGGAGTTATCCTATCAGCCCAAACTGTAAATTTCAACTGTTCTCCCCACTTCTTCTTGTTGATTTTCAAGGTTCTTCTAATGATCTTGAGCAAGTTTTTGTTACTTGATTCATCTTGCCCATTCCCTTGTGGGTTGTAGTTTGAAGAATAGGTCAGATTTATCCCATATTCATTGCACATTGCCATCAAAGGCTTGGCTCTAAAACACATAGCATTATCAGACACAATCTTAAATGGAACCCCAAATCTACATATGATATGATTCAGCAAGAAATCCATTACCACTTGGTGTGTTGCCTTTCTAGATGGAATTGCCTCAACCCATTTTGTAAAATAATTAGTTGCTACAAGGATCCATTTATAACCAGCACTAGAAGGATATGAAATCTCACCAATAAAATCCATTCCCCATTGTTTGAAAGGAGATTCAACTAATACAGGCTACAAAGGAAGGGAGCCTGAAGCTTTCAATCTTCCTGAAAAACATTGGCACTTATCACATCTTCTAACTAGCCGGTTTGCATCTTTGAAAAGAGTTGGCCACCAATAACCAGCTCTTAAAATCTTATGTCTTATCACTCTCCTAGCAAAATTTCCTCCACAAACTCCCCCATGGAAATCAACAATCAACTTGGGAGCTTCATCTTCATTATGCATTTCAAGAGGACAAATTGAGTTCTTCCAAGCCACCCAAGGTCTGTTATGACATATTTCGAGAAGCCACTTGAGGGCTCTTTTTTTTATTTTTAGTTAAGTGATTGGGATAGCATAAGTGCTTGAGGTAATAGACCACATCCTTGTACCACTCAGAATTCATCAATTTGTCAAGGAGATCTACCCTTTCTTCCCTAGCCGATTCACTTCTACATTCTACAAATTACTCTCGGCCATAAGTTTGGCAAGACCTAAACCTCTTACCACTTTGTTGTTTGGATATCCATATCATACTCTTGTAATTTGTTAACCCATCTACATCTCTTGCTTGATATCTCCATGTCGATAAGATGTTTTTAACCATGGTATGGGGAACATAAGCAACAACCTTTGAACTCAAAACGTAGGGCCTAAAATCTTTGTTGCTTTTACTAATGCAAATGTTTGTTTCTCCATAATTGTGTACCTCAATTCAATGCTTGTAAAGCCTTGCTAAAGAAAGCAATAGGCCTCTCACTCCATTTTCATCCTTTTGTAACAAAACTGAAGCAATAGTAAATTCGATGCAAAAGAGAAGATTTGGAAAGCCATCTTATAGTTTGGAGCTGCCAAAACGGGTGCATGCTTAAGTGCATCCTTTATTCCTTCAAAAGCTTGGAAGACAAATTTTTCCCACTTAATAACTTGATCCTTTCTTAGCATGCTTGTGATCAGAAGAGTTAACTCAGCAAAATTGGAGACAAACCTTCTAATGAAATTGATTTGGCCAAAGAAATATTGGATACCTTTCTTGGTTCTTGGAATAGGCACCTTCTTTGATTGCTTCCACTCTCTCAGGGTCTATCATAACACCTTCTTTAGATACAATATGTCCCAAAAACTTGGCCTTTTGCATGCCAAAATGACACTTCTTTGGATTAAGTGAAATTCCATACTCCCTACATCTGATCAGCATCTTCTCTAGGTGTTGCAGATGGTATGCTCACTGTCTTGAAAAAATAGTCACATCATCTTGGTAAACTGCAATAAACTCATTGATATAACCAACAAAGGCAACATCCATTGCCCTTTAAAAAGTAGCACCAAAATTCATCAATCCAAAAGGCATCCTTACAAAAACATAAGTCCCCAAGGAGTAGTGAAGGTTGTCTTAAGTCTTTCTCGATTCTTTGTGACAACTACTTGATTATATCTAGAGAAACCATCCAAAGTAGAAAGCATTTCGACCTGTCACAAGTGGCATATTCTCCATGTTTGGCAAAGGATATTTGTCCTTCATAGATGCTTTGTTCAGATTCCTAAAATCCACACAAAGTCTGATATCTCCGTTCTTCTTTCTAACTGGCACAAGGTTGGCAACCCAAGAAGAGTACCTAGTAGGCTGAATGATGCCACCATCTCTCAATTTCTTCAACTCTTCTTGCATTTTCATGGAAATTAGTGGGTTAATAGGCCTTTGTTTTTGTCTAAATGGTTTGGTTTTAGCCTCAAGAGGGATCTCATGCTGAAATAAATCTTCTCTATATGCCTTCAACTCTGAATAAGACCAAGCAAGGCAGTCTTGATATTTCTTTAAAAGTTGGGCATAGGACTATTTTTCTTCTTTGCTGAGATGACTGCCCAACCAGATCTTCCTTGGTTTGTCTTTAGTTCCCAAGTTATGCTCTTGCACATCCTCAAGCAAACATCTTTCTATTAACGATGCAATCAACATTGCTAAAATTGGATTCAAGTGCAACAAGACCCTTAGGAATGGTATTTGTTTTCAATTGTATAATATCCTTGTCAAACAAAGTTTCTCTACCTTCATTCATGCACACCATTGGTTCCCAATCAATATTCTGACCAGCAAACTCTCCTTGGCATTGTAAGAATCTCAACACTTGTGCATCATCATCAAAAATCTCAATGTTTCACATTATCCGGACGATTGGCCTTGTTAGCACCTCAATATCATATTCACAAAAAGGTGAAACGGTGCAATTATCAAATTTAGAACCAAGAATAGCCAGCTTATCAATAGCAGCATTAAGACTTCTATCATGGTAAACAATGTTAAAGGAACCAAACATTTCAATCAAGTCCTAAACAAAGATGCTTATATTGTCTCGTACGCTGATTTTTTTAGCAGCAGAACTTTCTTACTTGCTTGACAATCAGCTCTGAATCTCCTTTAGCAATAATATCCTTTACTCCATACTTCCATGCAATCCTTAATCCCAATAATAATGCCTCATACTTAGCAATGTTGTTAGTACACTCAAAATTGAGCTTGAAGGAAAAAGGAAACTCCTCTAAACTAGGGGAAACCAACACTATACCAGCACCATTTCCAACTTTGGAGCAAGCTCCATCAAATAGTAATGTCCATGGAGAACCTACCATACCAAGGCACTCTGATTTGTCCATCTTATTCTCTTTTCCATCAGCAAAACCAATGAAATTGTCAACATCTACATCAGCAAACAACACTTCATAAGAAGCATTGTTGTGATCTTCAATCAAGTGTAACATCTTCTTTTCACCATAGAGTTTGACAAGGCTGCCCTCAACGGGAATGGTGGCATAGGACATGTCCATTTGAACACTACCACCAACACTTGCAGCCCACTTCCTTGACAAAAGCATACCCCATTTGGTAGGGCAACAATAATTACAACATCAAATTTTAAATTCTTACCCGTGATAGGCTGCAAGTTACACTACTAAACCCTTCACACAACCAACAACCGGCACTTCCCTTGAATCCATGGCTATACACTTCCCATATGTTGTTGTCACCTTGATATCCAACTCATTCATAACTTCTAGAGGCATAACATTACATGATGCACCAGAATCAAACATGCAATTGTGAAGCAACCTACCTTTTATGAGCAAAGTTGTGAAGAATGGATCAACATTCAATTGGGAATCAACCAAGGATGTCCCCAAATACACTTCAGGTGCCTCTCCAATATCTTCCATTGGTGGTGGTGTTTCAGGGCCAGCAACGCTTTGAAGAGGATTCTCAACAACATTTACATTTCTACTTGGTATACTCTTTTCTTCTTTCAATCCCAAGTATTCAAAAGCTCTTTTCTTGTGTTCAGGAATTCTAAGCAATTCAATAATGGGAACACTCACTTTAATTTGGCTCAATACTTGGGCTATATCATATGGAACATTCTTTGGCAAAACATCATTCGAAGGGAAACAAGAAGGTTCATCAGATGGAGAAGTATTCTTGGTAGCCTGGGCGTGGAGAGGACTGATATTTTTACATGGGATAACAAGGTTCTTAGCAATTGTTTCCCTTTTAGGATTATCTTTGGGAATGCTTGTGAGCAAGGGTGTCTTTGGCTTGGCTTGAGGACCAGCTCCTCTAACAACTTTACTTCTAGTATTGTACTCCTTTTCTTGACCAACCACAACATTCATTAACAATTGTCTATCTTCCTCCGAAGGAATACCACCCTCATACTTCTTGATCATTAAAGCCCTTAGATATTCAAAGTCATTATTAGGAATTTCAAAGGCCTGAACTACATCTACATCATGAGCTTGAGGAAGAGAAAGAAGTGATACCCTCTTTATGCAATCCCAAAAGGTCGGCCAGTCAGCTTCTTGCACTTATCACATCTCTGCTGATGTTGATGTTTCTTGTGAGCCTAAAGAACTACCCATCATACAAATGTCATCATCCATTTCATTCTCATTATCATCATCAATATCTTGCTGGTCCATTTCACATGGAGGATGAGGAAGAAAACATCTATCACACCAATCCATATCAACAACTTCTTGAACAAGAACAACTCTCGCAATCGAGGGTCATGCACCACTCTATTTTCACGTGCTTGGGGTTGTCTATTTGTAGATCCAATAAGCCCTTTACCTCTATCATCTTGTCTTTGATCACCCCTAGGATGATTGCCAAATCTATCATGGTTTTGAGTTCTTTGTTGTCCTTGTGAACTTTTCCCAATTCCTTTCTCAGCCCTGGCTAATTTGTAGGAAATTTCTTTGACAGCCCCTACCAAAGTCTTGACAACATCTTCCAAATCAACACCCTTGCTAGTTTGCAGCTTCTCGGGTTTATCAACTTCACACCATCCTTTTTAAGTGGTTTACCAATAGCTTTAATATTATTTTCAATTTGAAGTGCCATGGTGAAAGCTTGCCTCAAGTTTGTAGGATTTTTGTCTCTCAAGTAATAGGATGCCTTTTTATCAAATGCATCTACATATTTGATCAAGCAAGATTCATCACAAGGCCTCAAAATTACAGTAGCCTTCTCAATGTCTTATTAAACCTTGTATTGAAATCATGAACGATCTCATTTGGGTTCTTCTTGATGTTCTCAAACTCAGATAGAAGGAACCTTGGATCTGTTTTGTCTCCATATTGTAATCTGAATGCATTACTCATCTCAGTCCATGAATCAATAGAGTTATCAGGCAGAGCTTTATACCAATCTCTTGCATCTTCCTCAAGTGTATGGATAAACAACTTGATATACACATCCTCAAATTCTATTTCAAAGTCTTCCATCATGTTAACAAAGAGTTTGAGATGTTGATCTCTAGTTATGGCATTGTTACCTTGGAATTTTGGTAACCTATTTCTCACATCCTGTGGGACAGCATTTGGATAACCATCCATTCCTCCAAAATTTATAGGACCAAAGGTGTTTACAACAAATGGAGGTCTAGGTTGAGCCATATTATTTGGTGGGGGTGATCTTGGAGGTGAAACAAGCTGATGAGGAGTAATAATGGGTCTGATTGGAATAGATGAATGATCTTTAAAATGAAAACCCCCCAAAGGCTCTCTCTCTTGATAGACTTTAGCAAACTTAGAAACCACAGGAGCAAATTTAGGAGCAAGTTTTTTAAATACACAAGAAGGTCCCTCACCTGATGGAGAATGAAAATCAGCAAGAAGATTTCCTGAATCAGATCTACTTGAAGAGGAATTATAATCTTCAATGACAAGCTACTCTCCTTCAAATTCAACTATGGGGATTCCTTTCCTTGCAACCAAATCACCAACCACTTTCCACACTCTTCTTCCTTCTAGTTCTAAGCTTCTTGATTCGGTGAGCAACTTCTTAGAAGAGTCCTTGATGAAGAGGGATCTCCTTCCCTCCAGTTTGACAGATTTAAACAAGTTTCAAATGATAAAAATGTGTTAGACAACTGGTATTTCAAGATCCCAACAACATGGAGTCGCCACCAAGGATTTTCACCTTAGTTGTGCAAGAAAGCACTAAAAATATTCTGTCAAATGCATGTTGTACTAAAAACTAGTAGCGATTTACAAATCATATTTTCTTCTTCTTAATTCAACCAAAAACATTACATCCAAATCATATAAACTATTGGTAGGTGAGGAAAGCAGCTGAGTTTGAAGTCTTTCTTACCCATAACATCCAGATCTGAAGTATGAAATGATATCTCAAGAATGTAACACTTAAAAACTTGATCACACAAATGCTCAAACCTTTCAAGTACTTCAAAACCACCAAGAAATTGTAAGAAGTCCCCGAACGGCACCACTCTGGGTGTTGGTATCTAGATTTAATCTCCTTCACAACTTGAATAGCATCGGAATTTGCACAAGACACTCAAGGATAGATAGATGTTTTGTATGTCGTTTGTAGCCGGGGTTCACACCTATCGATGTTTGCATTCAATAATTGAGGGAGTGGATAGCACCTTCATAAGGGTTTTGATCTAACCCTCGCTATTTTAGGTTGTGCCTATCAACCAAGGCAAGAGAACCTATATTGCAACCCCTATATGGTAAGGAGATGGAGATATCCTTATGTTTTGCATATGATGTGGAAGAGACCTTGTGAAAACATGATCAAGTATCCATTATCCAAACTCAAAGGAGTTGTCACTACAAAATGATGGAAATGTTTTCAAAACAAAGTTAGAGTGTTAAAGAAATGATAGAACCCTAATCAATTTTGTGCATTTTGTGAAAGGATTGAATTCTTTTGTGGACACACAATGCAGATGTAGGGGTGTTGTAGGTAGGATGAGTTAGTTTAAAAGGAAATTTTGATGAGAGATGTTGGGACAAGAGTAGTTAGGAGTCATCACCTTCTTTGGGAAACCTTGTAAGAGAATTACAACACCTAAACAGCAGAGATATTTCAATGAATTTGAAGTGCTCTTTCAACCAAGATGTGTGCACACATGGATTCCTAAATCTGCACTATTCCATACAAACTTTGATAACATGCCACAAAGGCTTGAAGAAAAATATCAATAAAGCATTCATAACCTCTTGTTAGATCATGACCTAAGATTCACCCAAAGGTTTACAAACACCCTCAATTTACAAGGAAGGTAAGATGAATTTAAGTCTATTTATCTCCACTCAAATGAATGCTCTTCTGAATGGAAGATTGCAGATGCCTTCAAACCCTCTACAAGAAATGAGACCATGCATGACCAATAAAGATCCCAAACACAAGATTGTAACATGAGCATGAAACACAAATTGAAAACATACTGAAATACAAGTGTATGCAAGCTTTGCCAAGAGATAAAACCAGTTAATCCAAGAATTTGATCAAATATATCAGCAAGGGAATTTTATTTAGACAATCTCAAAGCTTTTTGATGGCTTTACAAATGAAACCAACTCAACATGATGAACATTTGATGCAAATTGGAATAAAAATGGCTCTTAGGCAGTTTCTCCAAAAGGAAATGGACTTCTTCTAGTTTTCCCTGTGAAAATTCTTCTTTCTCCAAAATTCTCAACAGACCCACAAAAATGCTTGCAAACTACATCATATACCCTATGCCAGCTTGGATCCTTGCATCCTAAGCAAAGAATATGCCAAAGGGATCAAATTTGTTACAAAACCCTATCCATTTGATGAAAAATGATATAAAACTCGTGAAACAACTCGCCAAATGCTAGAGATGTTCAAATATTACATGAACTCGAGATCTTTATCCTTCCTGGGTCACATTTTTGGCATTCCACCATGCCAAAGATGCACTTGCAATCATTTTTCACCCTTTTCTCTCATCATTTTTAACTCTGCAACTTTTCATTTTTACCTTTCACGTGTTTTTCACGGGCTGAGAAAAATATCTCATGAAAAACACTATAGGGCACCAAATCAGCTCAAATAAATGATTCCATTGTGTTCAGAAGGTCGAAGGGATGCAAATTCATATAAAATTTCATGTGTTTTGGTGCAAAAATGACGATTCCACACTTCTTGGAGCTCCAATGGCACCCAAAAAATGAAATGCATAGCTGCCGTTGATTAAAATCAACTTTAAAATTCGCCCTCCACGTGTCTTGATGAGATTCATCATGCAGACCAAGAAATATCTTCTTTGACTTCTAGATAAAGTGGACACGTGTCCAAATACCATTGGACCGAGCCTCCAACTTTAAAAATGTGTTTTGAACCTTTTCTGCCCTTGGGAAAATTTTGAAAATTTTCCCCGCGAGCCCTGGATGCACCACGTGTCCTTCTATGGGCCTTCACCAAAACCGTGGGCCAATTTGATGCATTTCACCACTTTTTTGAGAAAAGGAAAATTTTCTCAAACTGCTCCGTGCCCCCAAACGCCCGTTGTTTCTCTGCCACATGTCGCTCTCCCATTGGATGCGGAGTCAATCATCAATTTTTCCTTCATTCCTCCGCAAGCACAAAATCCCTTGTGGGCCCACACTTCTTCCTTTTCCCTTTGAAACATGCCACGTGTCTCTTTCCTATTGGATGCGGAGATGACCCTCAAATTTTTCCGCAGGTTTATTTTTCACTTTGAGATTTTTTCGCTAAAATTTGGAAAAAAATTTGCTTTCTCTCTGCGTGCTCCACATCTCCTGCCATCTCCTGAACACGTGTCCCCATTTATTGGTGGCGGAAACTTGGCCCCAAAATTTTATTTTTACCTTGTGAAGTGAAGTTTAAAAACTTCAAATTTCTCCAAACCTCCACCCCATTTAGGACACGTGTCCTGTTTTCATTAGACGCGAGCTTATTCTTCATTTTTGCCTTTTACACCAAGGGTAAAAAGTCCTATTAGTTTTCTTTGGTCCCCATTCCCATTTCTCCTCCCGGACACATGTCATTTTGTTATTTGATGTGGGCCTCTAGGTCGAAATGTTTCCTTTGGAATTTTGAAGCCAAAATTTTTCAAACTCTTCCAAGTCCCCGCCTTCCCAGGTTGACCTCCATGGACATGTGTTGCGCTTCCATTGGGCGCGGGCCCTCGGGTCCAAATTTTCCATGACGTTTTGAGCAAAAATTTGAAAAAAATTCAACTCCACCGCGCCCACTGATCCTCCCGTGCCATGTGTCACCTTCCCATTGGGCACGGGCGCGTGGGCCAAATTTTTCCCCTGACACCCTGAGCCAAAAGTCATCAAAAAAATTCCAAGTCCTTGACCATCCGCCTGGCCCTCCTAGACATGTGTCATCATGCCATTCGCTACGGGCCTTTGGAGCAAACTTTAACATTGAGATTTTTTCAAAAATGAAGAAAAAGTTTAAGTGACTCCCGCCACCCACCATTCCTCGACCAATCACATCGTGCCACGTGAGCAAATCCTTGAAGATCTGCATGGGCCGGGAAAAAATTTCCCTTCGCCAAAATTTCAAAAATGACAAGTTAATAATGTTTTCCCGCACATCCCTGACCAATAGGAGCCTGCCACGTTAGCATAAAGATTGCAATGATAAATTTGACGGCCCAAGAGCCCGTCAAAACGTGAAAAATACAGGGAATGCCCTAAAACCAAATTTTTGATAGGGACGAGAATTCTTCATTTTAAACCAACTAAATCATCTCTTGACATCATTTGCGACCTTGGGATTGGGGAAACACTTGCACAAATTCAGATTTGATCAATTTCGAGCTTTTTCATGATTTGCAAAGGAGAAAATGGTACAACTCGTGAAAACGAATAAATCAGGGGCACAAATGGGGGGGGAACTTGGATTTTACTTCAATTTAGGGTAGAATAACAACATTGAGGGCAGCTACGAAGGTATTCAGGTTGGAAAATGTGAACTACAGACCATGAAATCAAAAAATGAAACATTTGTGAGCACATTTGGTCATGGAAAAACAAGGCACATTATGCAAACTCAATAATGGGACCAACAGTTTCAACACAACGCTTTCGATCCTCCTTTGGACCGCATTCTCCTTCAATGATGTTGCATGCACCCCAAACAAGGGGGGCATCATTTGGGTGAATCACCACTGCTACAATGTTATACACAACACAACACGGTACAAAGATAACACATATTTTAGTTTCATACAAGGCTTAGAATTAGACTTGGGCCCTTAGACAACAACCTTCCTGGATGCCTCAAACTAGGGGCAATTAGACAACACATCGGCCTTTCCCGGATGCCTAATCTAGGGGAAATTACACAGTGATTGGTAGTTCAACACAATATATAGAACTCCATACACAACAGCTTTTACAGTCTCGTAATCGACTTGGGTCCTTAGCACATGCGTTTATACACACCATTTGCAGTGGTTTTCTACATAACGGGAAGTGGTTAAAGGTTGGAGGATAACACCAAACTATTATCCCTACACTTCTTCCATTTCATTGGTGTGAGATTGCTCAAAAAAAATCACGCGTCGACATCATCTACAAGATCCTTCTCTACACTCTTTCCTTATCACGAATCAGGTGCACATGTTCCTTTTTCACATTTTCAACATTTTTACATACTTTCCTTGCATACGTTTTTACATATTTTGATCATATACATGTGTATTTGACTACTTGTTTGGCTTCTCTTTTGCAGATCCGTCAATATGGGAAGTGGTAGTCAACACCAACAATGACATTGACATCAACAATAGGTACATCGTGACATCTACACATGCATTTCCACCCTAGGCTCATTTTCATCTCTTTTTGCACTTTATCCTCCTTAGCATCCACACTTCACATTTTTTTCATTCCATGCTTTATCTAGACCCTCGGTACACCTTTCATCATCGATCTACATGGTTATCAGTACACATATCTCTCTACTTTATGTTACCAAGATTTCCACTCACCAACATAAAGTGGGGAAAATGTAGACATAAAATCACACACTTTGGGTAACTATCTAGTCCTAATTACATATTACTATTCATATGATTCCTAAGTAAGAAAAGTACTAATTAACCCATGTCTTTGACCACCTTTCTTTGCCTTTTGTTGTTACTTTCAGTCTTACACCCTTACTTTCTCAATCCGCCTTTTTACTCTTTAGCATTTTTCATCCTAGACACCGCTGGTTTCCTAGCCAGGACGCCAAATGTCCTAGCGCCTTTGTCCCCTCTAGGTGCACTTATCCTCTTTATACTTTACTCACACTTTTTAGGTTCTTTCTAGTTGTTTGAGCATATTATCTTTTTGGTAGTCACCTTTTCTAGTGTTAGTTATGAAATTCAAGCAAGGGAATCATATAAATATAAAGTTATGTGATCATAATAAAAGACCAAACACTAAGCACTATCTATCACCACCTAAGGTTGCATCCATCAAGGCATCTAAGAGCTCCATTACATCCATCTAGCTCCATCACAAGGGACATGAGGGCTGGTTTTCTGCATCACACTTCATATGAGGGAAGTTCATTATATTCCATACACACATTTACTACATTCTACATCTAGTTACTTACTCGTTATCCAGCGACAAACACAAGAGCAACCTAGGGCACAATTCTACATACACACACATAACTACATTAGGTCTGAGACGTAGTGTGGTACTCACCATAAGTTCACCATTATGATAGCTGAGGACAATTTGACCCCTCATTTTGCATCTTTCTTTTTTAGGATTTCATGTCTATTTAAGGGTTTTGTAGGTACATTCTTCATTGCAGTTTTACAGTGACCTTGGCAGTCTTGGTGTGACCTCATAATGATCAAAGGTGACTAAAGGTGAACATCTTGCAACACCTTAGAAGATATTTCCCGAGCTTTTTCGTAAACCCAAATGCCCTAAAATAGGTCCATGGTGCCCATGGGCACCCCTATCCCTCTCGAGGTGCCCTAGTCAAACTTGTTCCTCCGGGCTTCGCATTTTCCAGGGCTTCGGTGTGACGCTTCTTCCTCTCTCGTTAAACCGGTCAAAGATTCGATCTAGTATAGACTCAACTACAAATCAACTAAGGCTTCTTACCCTCTCTTTGCACTTTATTGCTTAGTTTCTTTGGGTGTAATTTTTGTATTTCATCGTCATTCATTTATTATTTCTATAACATTCAAATTAGGCTCTTATTTACATATTTTGCTTAATCACATAGAACCGGTAGATCGGCGAACCATGGATCAATGTTGTGACCCATGTGGCATAAGAGGAGATAAAAAATTGTCGTAAGGAGTAACTTGGAGAAATAGTTGTGATGATATTGGAGATGTTGGATTGTTTGTCAAAGGTGATAGAAGAGGTAGGGAGTGATCAATTCCCAACCCGATTTGTTGATAATTGAAGGATTTTGGCGTCCTACCGCCAAAGGAAGATTTTTGGGAAGAGAGTTATGTTTTTCTCTTCTTCCATGATGCTTCTCCAAAAATTCCAACCGTTGAAGACGAATACAAACCAAATTGTTACCTATTTAGTTCCGATTGCAATTTGTTTGTTCATGATCAAGAACCACATAGGAGTAATATAGAAAGCTAACGACGCCTCATCGCTCCCACTCCCACAATGAATGGTGTTCTGATTTGAATATTTTTAGATGGCTTCCAAGTTTTTTCATTTGGAAGTGATGGTGATGTAATACGACTCCCAACCTAGTTCATTTGTGTAGCGATAAGAACTATGATTACCGTATTGATCGATTGATAACAGCTGATTGAATAAGATGTATTTAGAAGATTACTCATGGAGAGGTTATGTTTTTCCCCCATATTAGGTAATTTGGGGGAAAAATAGATTTGAAATAGCAACAAGTATTGAATATCATATAGAATTGTAGACACCAAAAATTTACTTTTGCAATCTTATCGCTAAAAGCACACTAATCACTCTCATTCTTACCATTTCCATTATAATGTTTTGCCCCATATTAGGTATTTTGGGGGAAAATAGATTTGAAATAGAAAAAGTATTGAATATCATATAGAATTGTAGACACCAAAAATTCACTTTTGCAATCTTATTTGCTAAAAGCACACTAATCACTCTCATTCTTACCATTTCCATTATAATTAGTGATGTGTGCTAATTAACTAAAATTTCTTACCATTTTGGTTAATTGACTACTTTGTTGATTACCTAACCCCTTTCACATTCAAGATGTCACTTTACGACAAATCGTAAGTCAAAATCCTCTTCCAAACAGATAATTAGTGATTATTAGCTAATTAAGCCTATTTTACCCTTGTTTTGGTCAATATACCCTATTATTGGCTCAAACCCCTCTTCCAACCACTCAAAATCACCCCACTTCCTTCCACAACATCTCAACAAGCTTCAAAAGCTTATCCTAGCCTCCTAATTGACCCTAAGTGGTTGATTAAGGCTCCTCACATCCTAATCACTTGTTAATTCACTAATCGTGATTAACAAGCCTTAATCATGATTAAAAATTCTTAAATATTCTTTGTACTTTTAGTCCCACATGCACCAAGATGCAAGTTTTCCTCAAAGGAAAAGCTATAAATAAGACTAAGTACTACCTTCCAACTTTACACCATGCTTTGATTTGCATATCATATAAGAAATATGATTAATAGCCAAGCTCAATCCTTGCCTCAAGTCTTCAATGGGGTTAGTAGATGGGTATCCAATATGATCTTGTATTCATTGTTGGAGAGACCATCTCACCTTCTTGAGTAGCAAAAACCCCCAATTTGATTGCTCCTAGATCTATTTAGGTCTATGTTAGTAATCAACAAACTAGTATGCATGCTTTAACTAGGTTTTGAATTATATTCATGTTAGCTAGGATTCCATTAAGATTTTATATTTGATATAACTATTGTTAGGTTCATATAAGCATTTGTTCAATTAGACTATGTGGTGTTAGTCTTAGCTTTGTTTGGGAAATTTTAGTAGTCTTCATTTGGCATGCCCAAAGGAAGCAATCCCATCACACTCATTTTAAAGATTTTTAACTTAGTTTCAAAGTTTTTCATTTCAAGCTTTCTATATTAGTTTCAAGTTTTCTAAATTAGTTTCAAGTTTTTTAGTTTAATTTCAATCTTTCTAGAATACTTTCAAGATTTATAGATTACTTTCAAGCTTTTTAGCTTAGTTTCCCAAGCTTTGTAGATTAAAATTTTTAGTTTCTCAAGCTTTCTAGATCTCGATTATATGCCCCCTTTTGGCGAAAGGGTGAGATGTGGAGAACCAAGAACTGAACCGAAAGCAAGGTTGTGAAAGGATGTAATTATAACCGAGAGATAATATAAAAGAGGTAGTATTCATGAAAAAATATGCATAGGTATTGATTAGCACATGTGTTATACTTGAAAATAGAATGATTAGAATGGTATAAGACGATGATAGAGGAGACCTTGATTTAGATGGTGCAAACGGAGAGGAAAATGGAGTAACGAGGCTAAAGATATGTGCTAAATAGTGTGTCCGTATTAGTTCTAAGAAAGGTGGCAAGTAGAACTATAATATAGAGTAAATTTGACTTACTTTATATAGTAATATGGAAAAACTGGATAGGAATTTCATTTGAACCGGTAGTGATTAATTAAACTAAAATGGAAAATGGGGACCTAATTTAATTTAATCTAATGTTATGCAAAGTAGTAAATAACAACTAAATAAATAAAGGAAATGACCCAAGCAACTAAGTAAATGAAATGTAAAACCTAATGTGTAAAGAAGGGTTAGAGAGGCCTTAGTTGATTCACAGATTTGTCGAGACTGTGTCACAAAGTGAAGACCAGATGAACAGAATGAAGAAAGAATTGCACGCATGTGCTCCAGTAAAATGCAGATTCAAGTTGTCTAAGTAGACTGGGGAGCCTGGAGAGGGAAGGAGGCACTTGGGGCGCCCGGTCTCGCAGAAATGACCAGGGAACCTCCTCTAAGGTGTTGTTGAGTGACTTCTTACCTTATCTTCTTGTCGCATGTATGTTGTTGAACCTCGTTGGATGTTGTTGCAAATCAAAGGTGGAGAAAGCACTTGTAAAACCCCAAACAAAGTATCAAAACCCTAAAAAAGAAAGATGCACATGAAGGGACGAGACTGTCCTAAACTTCCAAATGGATGGACTTATCACTGAGTGTTGCACTACATCTTAGAGCCAATGTAGTTATATGTGTGTGTGCAAAATCATGCCCTCAAGTGCTCTTGTGTCACTCACACTTTGTGAGTAGTGAGCAATAATTAGATGTATAATGTAAATAGATGGTGCATGGAATAAAATTAACTCCTCTCCTATGAAGTGTGATGCAGAAAACTAACCTTGTGTCCCTTATGATGGAGCTAGATGGATGCAAATGAAGTCGTAGAAGCCTTTTATGGATGCAACCTTAGGTGATGGTAGTAGTGCTTAATGTTTGGTCCCTCATTATGGTTTCATAACTTTATATTTATATGGTTCTCTTGTTAAAATTTCATAATTAACCTCGAAAAGGCCGACCACTAAAAATATAAAAAGATCAAATGGATAGAAAGTGTAAAGAGGACCAAGGCGTCTCGTAGGGGATAAGGGCACCAGGACGCCCTAGTCTGGCCGAGCACCCCATCGAAATAGGATGAACACAAAATGACAAAGCAGACTAGGAAAGTATATGCAGAAGGTCAAAAGTAACGACATAAAGCAAAGTAAAATGGTTAAAGGACATGAGTTAATTAGTACTTTTTTCACTTTAAAACCATATGAATAGTAGTATGAGACTAAGACTAAATAATACCCAAAGTGAGTGATTTAGTGACTACAATGATTTAAATTTGAGTTTTGAGCTACGAGGATGCCACACGTTAGAAAGGTTGGTCAAACAAGATTTGAGAGGGTGATGGTGGCCGTGGCTATGCATATGATTGGGGATCTGATATGTATGACCAAATTTGGAAGGTTTTGTAAATATGCTCATTTTTATCAATTTTAGTAAAATTTGAAATTTTTCAGATTTGACGTTTTTGACTAGGACATAAGTAGGTAGGGCGTTTCTATCCTCGGGGCACTCGGCCCCAAGTCCCGACACTAGTGACCTTTCACGGGGTGTTAATGTCCTGCTCTTAGATGCTAGTGTCTAGGGTTTGAGTTTTGTTAATATTTGAGTAATGAAGTTGATTGTGATATTGTTATAATGGATTTTGATGATAGGTGTGTGCTAATACTTGCATTGTGTTACTTGTTTGTCCCATTCAGAGAGATATACACTCTAGGGAGTTCTTTGTTAGATGACATTTTTGGATTTTGGATGATAGGTGTGTGCTAATACTGCATTGTGTTGTTTGTCTATCTCATGCAGAGAGATATACACTCTAGGGAGTTCCTTGTTAGACGTCATTTGAGTAAATTTCTTGGTTTGGGGTTGACTGATGATGAGTGGGATATATTGGATCGTGTTGACTTGCGACACATTACTGGATTGGGGTAGATGCCCCATAATATGCCATTATTGATGGCTTTATGCAAGAGATGGTGCGTAGATATGTGTACATTTTGGTTACCGATAGGAGAGATGACAGTGACATTGGAGGATGTGTTATCAATTTTTGTTCCCCCCTTGCAAATTGGATCAACCTACAAGTCTGGGCATTAATGGTTAATGGGAGCAATTTACAAGCTCACCGTAATAAAGGTTTGGAGTAGGATTTGCATTAATGGTCAAACTTTTGGAGTAGGATTCACATTAATGTTCAAACTCATAAAATGTACAGATTGTCGCATTGTTGACGTGCGTTAATCGCTACCTCCTATCACACATCAACCACATCTTGTTGACACGCATTAATTACTTCCTCCTATCACGCATCAACCATTTCTTCTTAACGTGTGACAACATACCTTCTTGTCGTGTGACAAGATCCCCTCCTCGTGTGTTGTTCTATTCCCCATTGCCGCAAAGCCTCTTGTTGTGCGTCAAAGATCACCTCCCCGTCACACATCAACCTCAATTTAATGAAGGATGTTGGTTGGTAGCTCCTTTTCTCTATATATATGTAAATTCCCCTCATTTGAAAGGGGGAGGGATTTCAAAATTGTAAAGGAACTCTACCAAAATTGTTCCAACACTTTTGTGAGCTACAAGCCTCAAATTTATGCATTTTGTGAAGGATTCTTGCCTTATGCCTATACTTGTAATGGATTGTGCATCATTTTAAGCAATAAAATTAGTGTTTTGTGGCTCTTCTTTCCCTAGCTTGATTTATATTGCATTTATTGCCTTCTATTATATTTTATAGGTATATTGTGCATATTGTGTTCCTTTGCAGGGCTTAAATTTGTTGTGCTCCATGAGATTGGAGGTTTGAATGTGTTTTGGGACTGTGGCATTTTATCTACCCTCTTCTTCCCCATTTCCCTCCACTTTCACTCACTAGGAATCTCTCTAGTCTTGTTTTGGTGTTATCACCTCCCTTAGTTTAGGATTTACATTTATGTATTTCTCTTCCTCTGGTCCCTTGGAATTGGTAGTTTAGGAGTAGATCAACATTGGAATAAGTTAGAACCAACCTTCTCTGGAGGTTTGTCTCAATCACAAAGGTCCCACACCTTGAGACAATCCCATGTTAGTCAAAAGTAGGGTTTTGTAATGTGTAAATCCCAGGTGCTACTTTTCGACATAATAGTTTTGGCATGCCCAGGTGGGACAAGTCAATATTTTCATTTTTATCAAGATTGGGTGTGTGTCTTGGTGAAATTCTATCCTTTGAGGCTTTGTAAAACACATCTAGTGACTCCATCACTCAAATCTAGTGGTTTCAGTAGCCCAAGTTTATCAAGTTCATGAGAAGAATCCAAACAAGGTCAAGAACTAGAGAAGAGGGGTTATTTTTCTATCTACACTTATCCCCAGATAGAGCAAGAAGGGGAAGAAGAGCTCAAAGGTCTCCATCTCCACCAAATATAACTTTATCAACACCTCCACCAGGAAGACCCTTTCTTCAATCGACTAGGGTTCTCAGGCCACTCAGATGGCTCATCTACAACCACCAAATCAGCCACCCCAAACCCATATGCAAATTTCATAGGAAGCAGTCCACTTGCCCTTAATGCACAAAATCTAGTCCCGATAGTAGCATTAAAAAATATCCCATACTTCACTGAGAAAATCACACAACTCCCATCAACCACATTCAAGACATTGCAAATGTTTGTGTCATACATACATGAGATTTGATTACCGAGATGGATGTTGGGTCAAGTTGTTGCTTCTTCTTTCAAAGGAAAAGCATTGCAGTGGTTTAGAGGCTTGGGAGCAGGATCATTCAGAATTGGGATCAATTGTGCACAACTCTCTATGGCTAGTTTGGGGAGAGGGCTGATAACTTATCCCTTTTGGAGCAGATGACTACAATCAAAAGGGCACCAACTAAGCAAATGACAAACTTCAATTCCAGATTCCAAAGAACATGGGAAAGGATCCCAATTGTGGTCAGACCAACAACTAAAGGTGCATTTCTCTATTTTCTTAAAGCTCTAAATTTTGATATATTTGTTATGATATAATCTATGGGGGAATAACCCTACCAAACGCTTATGTCATAGCTATTAGAGCTGAGAATTTCCTAATTCAAGTTGGTAAACTCACACCTAGGCCACCTATGCCTCTCTATCCAGATATGGGGAATCCTAATCCTAATCAAACCTACAATAGCTCCCATCCCTACTCCAAGAAATCAGAGTTCAAATGAAGCTTCCACTTCTTCTTCTAGTCCTTCAAATGAACTCTAAGAGGTTATGAAATAATTACAAAACTTAGGAAAAGTTGGTAACTCTTAAGAGGCAAAGAAGCTCAAAATTCTAGACCTTATCAACCTCAGTTTCCAAACCTAATAAACCTCCATATCAGCCAAATAGGCCACCTATTCAAGATGCTAACTAGAACCAAGGACAACCCCAAGCTTTAGGCCATTCCAAGCATATAACCCTAATGTAGTTTCAACATCTAGGGCCTTGGTTCCAACTCAAAACAACATAACACAAGAATATGAATGGTGTTTCCATGCAATCCAACCACATAATCAAGCAACATGCTTCAATGGTGCTTTAAATCAAGCATTGATGGTGACTATGGTGGGTGTTCCTCAAGAACCAAACCAAGAAGAAAGTCAACAATAAGTAGCTAATCAGGAAGCACCTCCAAATGAGACAACACTTGTGAATTGGCAAGCTAAGGATTTTTGTGGAATAAATCAGTCCCCTTCTCAAAGTGTGGCAACCAACATAAGGTCTAAGAAGAGGAATATAAAGGAAGGAAATTATCTAATCCAAGTACTTCTCATCCTTTATCACACTTTAGGGTATTAGCAATCCAAGTGCAACCCCAAATGTTCAAGATCAGCCCAAACTACCTTCTAAGCCAACTTAGGTGCTTGCAGCAGCCCATGTGCAGGAGAAAGTCATGCCGAGTAAAGGGGAAAACATAAGGAGAATCCATCTCCTTTTAAAATTATTAATCAAATGAAGAAGACCAATGTAAGCATTTCTATGTGGGAATCATTGAAAATTCCGGCCAACGGATTTGTTACAAGCAACCATGGAGAATTGGTCAACATCAAATGAGTTGTCCAAGAATCAAGAGAAGGTGCTCACTAATGCAGCTCCAAAAGAGGGAGTTCATGGAGGTTAGCAAGGTAAAATCATGAAGCCTCCTCCATTCTATATATCTTTGGTTATTGGGAACAATCTTGTACACAACTACATGATTGACTCGGGGCTAGTAGTTCGGTAATGCCAAAACAAATTGCAGATCAGTTGGGCTTGAAATATGACAACTTGGTTTCCAAAGGAGTGGTATAGTTAGATGGGACAACAATGGGGAACTGTTGGGATCATAAAAGGTTTAAACCTTACATTGCATGCATGTCCTAATGTCATAGTTCAAAGTAGGATATATATCAGTGATTGACTTGCCACCACTCTTTGCAGTGTGCTTGTCAAGAGACTTCACCACCAAAATTAGAGGCTACTTATTAGTTGATTGGTCACATATGCTCTTCAAACAAGGTATGGAGCTAAGGCTACAATCCGGTCTAAACCTATTGTAAAATTTCCATATTGAGCCTCATGTACTAAGCCCAATCAACATAAATTTCTTAACCTTTGATCAAGAGGATTTCCCAAACACTCAGAAACAGATACCAAAGTTGGGGCATCCCATTTGACTCTTGATGAATGGGAAAACAAAAAGTCATGAATATGATCCATATAAGGAAATAGAGGAGGCTGAGTTAGGAGTTTATTGTTTGCATGAGGAAAACACACCCCTTCCTAGCCTCACCAAACCGGATGATAAGGGTGATAATGAAGTATGTAAAACTATTTTTTGATGGCTCAAGGAGTAGGTAAGGTGTTGGAGGAGGAGCAATGCTTTTTCACCACAAGGTATGAAGTACTACTCAACTTTCTGTTTTCAATTTACTTGTTCAAACAATACCATTGAGTATGAAGCTTTGATACATGGATTGAATTGGGCAAGAAAGAGGGGTATACAAAACTTGCAAGTGTTTGGGGATAGTGAGTTAATTGTCAACCAAGTTAGGGAAAACATGCTACTAAGAATGATCTACTCAAAGCCTACAAGCATCGGGTATGGGATCAAATTGATGATTTTGAAGCATTCAATATTCAAGCCATACCAAGGAAGAAGAATGAGGTGCAGAGATAGGCTTGCAGAAAAATTGGAGCAACATTTGATGTTGTGGAAAATATTAAAAGAGATAAAGTGCAGCCACATATTGATGTAATTGTGAGGCCAGTTGTGCCGGATAATAACATGAGTTGACAGTATTTGAGAATGATCAACAAATCATTAATTTCTTGTAGAGGAGGTCGAGTTCTCGGTTAGAAATCAAGATAAATTGGAGCAACAATATGGTGATCAAGTGGTTCAACTGAGGACAAATAAGCTACCAAAGGGTTTAGTGACTCTAGAGTCAATATTCAATCCTAATGATCAGTTCTGGAGGAAAGAGCAAAACATTCAGTCAAAGGCAAGGATTCAAAGCCAATTTCAGTTGAGAAAGAAAAACACTTCAAATTGGCAAGGTAAGCATTGAACAAGAAAAAAATTGAATTTATACAACTTTGCCAAGAATTTCCAGATGTGTTTTCTTGGAGCTATGAAGATTTGAAAGGATTTAATCCTAAGCTGGCACAACACACGATTGAACTGGATTCGGAGCTAAACCCATTAGGAAAAAGAAAAGGCTAGTCAATCCTCATATCGAGCCTCTCATGAAAAGAGAACTAAACAAACTCATTGAAGAAAACATCATCTTTCCAATCAAGCACTCTTCATGGGTAGCAAAATCTAGTGTCGGTTAGGAAAAATAATGGGGAAATCAGGTTATGTGTGGATTTCGAGACTTAAACATGGCCTCTCTCAAGGACCACTACCCACTTCCTTCCATGGAGAAAATCCTACAGGTTGTATCCAGGTTCCGAAAGGTTCTCATTACTTGGATGGCTACTTAGGCTATAATCAAATCATGGTGAAAGAATATGACCAGTTCAAGACAACCTTCACCACGAAGTGGGGCACATATGCTTATAGGAAGATGCCATTTGGATTGTCAAATGTCCGAAGCCACTTTCCAAAGGGTGATGGATATGGCATTCAAAGGACTGATCAATAAGATAGTTCTTGTGTATCTAGATGATATTATCATCATATTCTCCAAGAATGCAACAAGTCATCTCTTTCACCTCAGACAAGTATTCCAAAGATGCAGAGATTCAGAGTGTCTCTGAATCTAAAAAAGTGCATATTCTTAGCTCATGAAGGAAAGCTCTTAGGCCACATTGTGTCTAAGGAGGGTTGGCAATTGATCCAGAAAGGGTAGAAGCTATTCGAGCATTGCCATTGCCAAGTCATAAGAAGGCTCTCCAAAGCTTTTTGGGAAAATTAATTTTGTTAGGAGGTTTGTTCCTAACTTTTCCCATCTTGTCAAACCACTCACACTGATGTTGAAGAAGACCATGGTTTTTAGATGGACTGCTAAAGGAAAAGAAAGATTTGAAGCTATAAAAAGCATTTACATAGGCTCCAACCCTCATAAATCCATATTTCTCAAGGAATTTATTTTATACACTTTTGGGGCACGGATGATGCAATATCCACCATACTAGTACAACCAAATCAAGAAGGACTAGAGCAGCCTATCACATTCTTCAGCCAAAGCCTTTAGGATTATGAGGTGAGATATTCATTCATTGAGAAGCATGTCCTTGTTGTGATTAGAAGTCTAAAGAAATTTAGACATCTAGTGTCAAATAACAAAATTCATCTATTAGTTTCACATGCTAGTGTAAAATATTTTCTTTTGAACAAGGACCTTAATGAAAAGAGAGCTGGTTGATAACCAAGGTCATGGAGTATGATATTGATATAAATGTGACCAAATTAGTTAGGGGGAAAAGGGTTGTGTGAGAAGCTAGCTTCTAACCAACATGCTGAATCAAGAGAGGAGGCAAAAGTTGTTATGATGTTGCAAGATAATCAAAACATGACTACAGGGTGGTATACCCATTCCTTGTTGACTCGAGATATTGTACATTTCCTTCAAACAGTCAAAATCCTCAGGATTGAGTAAATCCAAAAGGAGGTATTTTAGACTTCATTGCATCCCATATGTGCTTGTAGATAATATTTTGTTCAAAAGGGATGTGAATGGTGTCCTCCTAAGGTGCATCAAGACAGATCAAATAGAGAGGGTACTACACGAGTTTCATGATGGAGAGGCAGGTGGTCATTTTTCCCCAAAAGCAACAACCATTAGAATCATGAGGGTTGGTTATTACTGCCTAATATTTTCAATGATTGCTACTCATGGATCAAGAAATGCAAGAAGTGTGCCTTCTTCACAGGTAAAGAGAAGCTAACAACCCTCCCACTCCATCCTATCTCATTGAGAAACCTTTCATGCAATGGGGGCTTGATTTTATTGGGATGATCAATCCAAGTTCCAGCCTAGGTCACAAATGGATTCTTACAACCACAGACTACTTCACTAAGTGGATAAAAATCAATTTCACTTAAGGAAGCAAATGAAGCTAGCATTCTAGACTTCTACGAAGGTATTGCAACAAGGTTTGGTGTTCCTTCCACTATAATATCAGATAATGCCTTAGCTTTTCTTGAGCAAAGATATCTAATTGGGTTATTAGAAATGGCATCTACTTGAGCACTTCTTCTAACTACTACCCTCGGGTAACATAAAGCAAAGTCCACAAACAAGAACTTGCTTGAGAATCATAAGAAGAACCTTAGATGAGAATCAGAGGACTTGGCATACCAAATTGAAATCAGCCTTGTGGGCTGATAGAATCACTCCCAAGAAATCAACTAGTTATTCTCCTTTCAAGTTGGTTTATGGAAGGGAAGCAAGGTTCCAATATCCCTTGAATTACCAACCTTGGAGCTTATCAAACAGCTTGGAGTTGTTTGAGTTTCCAGCTATGGAAGTCAGGTATGCAGAGCTCATGGAGCTGAAGAGCTAAGGACCAGGCCATGAAAACAATGGAGAAGGACCAAGCTCAAATCAAGATGAGCTTTGATAGAAAGGCCAAAAACAAAACTTTTCAAGAAGGAGACCTGTTCTGAAATGGGATGCAGAACAGAGCTAAACCAGAAGGCACTCCAAGTTTGATGCAATATGGAGTGGCCCTTACTTGATTTCAAGATGCAAAGAAAACAATGCTTTCCAATTGAAAATGTGGATGAAGAAGAATTGAGATTCCAAATAATGACATCTATCTCAAACATTATTACTGATGGGAATATCTTTCTTGTAAATATTAGTTTATATTTTGTAATTCCTCTAATTGCTTTCAACACATCGTTTTGTTGTAGTTAGGTTTTTTTTCAGATAAGTGTTTGTGCACTCTCTACATGTTCCATTTTGGGATATGTATGATTTTGTTATTTGTACATGGTTGTGCTTTATTGTTGTTGTTTTCACTTTCCAGGTTTCAGAAAGATATGATGATATAGTAATGTCTCAAGTAGTGTTCCAGAGAAACAAGAGGTTTCAGACATCAGACCAATTTTAGCAATCAAAATGACTCCATGCCCAATGGATGCAAAATCACTGGTCTTTCAGATCTAACAGAAGATCACCTCATAAGTCACCAATTGTTATCCATTTTTACACCCCCCTTACAAAATGGATCAACCTACAAGTCTGGGAATTGATAGTTAATGGGAGTAGTTTACAAGGTATCTCGAAGCTTTGGAGTAGGATTTTTTCATTAATGGTAAAATTGGAAAATATACGGATTGTCACCTTGTTGACGCACATCGCAACCGCTTTCTTCCTCGCCACGTGTCAATCACTTCCTCCCCGTCGCATGTCAAATGTTTCTTCTTAACACGCAACAACATACCTTCTTGTCATGTGACAAGATCCCCTCCTCACACATCGTTCTATTCCCCATCACCGCCACCCCTCTCTCGTCACGTGCGTCAAAGATCACCTCTCCGTCACGCATCAACCTCCTTTTGTTGTCACATGTTAACCTCCCCTCGTTGTCATGTGAAAACATTTCTTCTTGTCACACGACAAGTCTTTTCCTCATCGACGACGACTCTTCCCTCTTGTCGTACATAGGCTAGTGGGTTTATGTTGGGTGACAACAAAGAGTTTCAGATACGGCCAAACATTAATGACACCATACAAGGTAGCTCAACAACCGGTTTAATGAGGTATGGCACCCCTGTTCTCATGTGTAAGAAAAGTACCATTGAAAAGTGAACCATCATGGCTTCCCATACCTACGTACAAGCATTTAATGAAGGATGTTGGTTGGTAGCTCCTTTTCTCTATATATATGTAAATTCCCCTCATTTGAAAGGGGAGGGATTTTGAAATTGTAAAGGAACTCTGCCAAAATTGTTCCAACACTTTTTGTGAGCTACAGGCCTCAAATTTATGCATTTTGTGAAGGATTCTTGCCTTGTGCCTATATTGTAATGGATTGTGCATCATTTTAAGCAATAAAATTAGTGTTTTGTGGCTCTTCTTTCCCTAGCTTGATTTATATTGCATTTCTTGCCTTCTATTATATTTTGTAGGTATATTGTGCATATTGTGTTCCTTTACAGGGCTTAAATTTGTTTTGCTCCATGAAATTGGAGGTTTAAATGTGTTTTAGGACTGTGGTATTTTATTTTCCCTCTTCTTCCCCATTTCCCTCCACTTTCACTCACTAGGAATCTCTCTAGTCTTGTTTTGGTGCTATCACCTCCCTTAGTTTAGGATTTACATTTATGTATTTCTCTTCCTCTAGTCCCTTGGAATTGGTAGTTTAGGAGTAGATCAACATTGGAATAAGTTAGGAACCAACCTTCTCTAGAGGTTTGTCTCAATCACAAAGGTCCCACACCTTGAGACAATCCCATGTTAGTCGAAAGCAGGTTTTGTAATGTGCAAATCCTAGGGTGCTACTTTTCTAACATAACAGGATGTATATAGGATATTGTGGTTGCCTACAGTTGGAGAGAGGGTAAAAATTAAGGCCATATTGGATTCCTATGGTTAGATGAGGGAAACATGATGGTACTTTATAGGGTTTTGAGTGCAGTCAAAACATATATCAATTTGGATGTGATTGTGAGGTCTGGGGTTCCACGATCACAAAGTTCATTACGTAGTTCTAGCTTCATCAGTGGTTGTGGAGGGTGGTGGAGTTGGGATTCTATATAGGATGCATGATATTTGTCGAGTATAGAGGAGCATGATATGAGATATGCATGGGCACAATGTGTGTTGGCCCATTTATACATGGACTTGTATGAGTTTACACAGGAGGAGGACCATGGAGGTGGATTAGGAGCCACTACTTTATTGCATGTATGTACATACGAATATGTAGCTATAGTGAGGCCACTTAGTGGGCCACGTGTCGATTAGGTTCGTCCGATATATTTATGGTGAGGTGGGTGGGTACCCACAGTAAGAGGATGGATACGACCACATATAGGTCGATAAAAGATTAGATGGGCGCTGAGGCCATTATATGGAGATCATATAGAGATTATGGAGGATGGGCAGAGGACGGTGTTGAGTTACGGTGCATTCGGCGTGCCATGGGGTTAGAGGATCGGTTCCGGGGTAGAAGATTTGTTATAGGATGAGCAGTGTCTAAACAGCTTTGGCATGGCTTGGGACGTGCCCCCAGAGCCATATATGACGTCAATATACTAGGGAAGCAAGGAGACTCTAGGCCGTGCCCCACTGGAGCACAACTAGTGCCCCTAGGTCAAGATGAGGTAGATTCGGCCATAAGGCCATTACAGCTGGATGATGCGGGGTGCACTGAGGCATATAGTCAGTGGTGGGTGACACAATGAAGGGTGTTGTTGTTTCCAGTGGTTGTAGATGTGACAAGTGGGCTAACAGCTAGAGGGGTGAAAGGCCAAGCACCCGCCCCCAAGGTAGATGATATAACAAAGGATGCAAGCGAAACGTAAGTATCATATATCATGCTTGAGTGACTTTGTTAATTTTGTTAGTGAATACAATGGTGTGTAAGTGCTAATATGAGGTGTGTGTGTGTGTTGTGATTATAGATGATACTTATCGACATTGATCGTAAATACCTCCACACGCACATTGACTCAAACGTGCCCCCAGATGTGCTTGTGGGTAGAGGTATGCTAGAGTGAGTGGATGTGATCATGGGAAAGCATGTTCATCTATGTGAGCCAATGGCCATAAGGACAGCTACATGCACATTTTTGTTGAGCGAGTGCGATGAGGCTTGTGTAGAGACAGTGAATGACATAGTTTGTGGGAGGGGTGGCCTAGCTCAAGATGTATTTGCATGATATGTGGAGCTCCAGGACTGATATGCAAAGCATGCGACAGAGATTATAGTAATGTTGAGCCAGGTTGTGAGATATAGAGGCCTAGATCAAAGTGACGCAGTTAGTAGTGAAACTTCAAGTTCTGTGAGCTCCCACAATCAGATATAGTGATAACAAGGATGATGTATGATGTATTGAGACATGGGGCTTTCCCCAACGATTGTATTTTATAATCTGTGATTTTGTTGATATATATATATATATATATATATATATATATATATATATATATATATATATAATAATACACACACACACACACACATGTTGATATTGTATTTGGTGTTGCTCATTTGTGTAATATGCGATGATTGTGATTTGCACTTGGTAGTGATTGTTTAGTTTGTTAGATTCTATATGCATTATTAGAATGGTTTATTTGATATGTATTGTTGATTGTTGAAATTCGTTATGATGTGGAAAGAATTGATAAGTGATGGATCGATCGGGAATCGCATATAATAATAACAACAAATAGTATAGCATGTGGTAAATAGAGATGTATATATGTAATGCAATGTGGTAGATAAATAGAAATGGTAATGTGTGTAGGTAATGTAGGAGGATAAAAAGAATGATGTCATGATAATTTAATAGTAATGAAATGTGGAATGTCGTATATATAATTGAGTTTGATGTGGATGAAGGGAGGGAAAGAATAGTTGTCCCCAAGTGAGAGTGAGGTTCATTTAAGTAATAATTTCCTCAATAGTCATGTATGCACCTTGAGAATATGATTGCATCATCGGGTAATGAGATGGAGACAAGGATCATCTACCATAGGTGAAGAGGCCTACGATGCTCATTAGGAGCACATGGAACAATGACAACATGTGTATAGGTGTTGATCCAAAATTAGGTGTTTAATTTTTCCACTTTCAACCGTTTCAAAAGATCGTTAAATTTAATCAACTTTAAAGTATTTTATGCTCCACAAATTGATTAAAATCTGATTTAGGACTGATCATATACTAAAATTAATTGCCATGTAATTCAAAACTTATGTTTTATCAAAGCCCAAAAATTACATTGTTTCCAATTCAACTGATTTTTCAAAGTTATCAAAACTTATTAAACTTACATCCCAAATTATTTTAAGCACTTAATTAAATGCAAATATCAAAGAAACTGAAAATATAAATCGAAACAACACACCAATTGTTTACAAGGTTTGGAATTCCTACATCCCCTGGTTTGAAGTGAATCGATCCATTAATAATGTTATAATTCTAAATACATTTAACCTTTATAATAAACCAATAATGAATCAAAACCTACAAAAATGTGTTTTTAGAACTTCAAAGGACTTTAATGGAGCTCAACACCTGTCCTTTACCTTCCGGATCCACTTGCAACTATGTCTCCCTTTGGTTCTATGCCTTTGTGTGACTTCAATAACAAAAAAATTGTCACAAAAGCTCCAAAATGGGAAAATTATTACACCATTGTGATTGTCTCGAAATTATGAGCAATTTTTATATATAACTCGAGATCTGATTTTGAGCAGAAGTGCTCCAAAAATCAAGTTTTCTCCAACTACCTCTATTCTGCCTATACATAGTCCTACAACATGTACTGTAAAAATACCATTGAGCTCTTTTTATAGCTCGACGAGCCTCAGTAGGTGAGTGAGTTTGTTGGGCGATTTGGGTTTAGAGCTATAAGGTTGAGGGTTCAAATCCCACCTCTGACCATTTTTCCGGTGGTCATCCTTTAAAATGGCTAAAAATACCACATTTAGTGTGGGGGAAACGGTTCAAAGGTTTTAATATAGCCCAACCACCCATAATATATGTGGTTGCAACCACATCCATATGCCCTTTTGTTGGGCCATGCAACTGTTCCACCGAGTTGACGTTATGTTGAATGTATTCGGTCTTTGTTGATTGGTTTCACCACTCATGTTGATAGGGCGAGTTGTTTGGTTGAGCATTTATTGTTGAATTTCCAATATTGGGTTGAATACATGGCCAAGTAATGTGGCCACTGAGTCATAAGAGTTGGTTTGAATGCCCAATATAATATGGACGCCAAAAGATAAAATTTGATCGAGCCAAGAGGGTATATTCAATGCAATGTGAACACCGAACGGTATATGTTATTTGATTTAGAGGGGTAGTTAATTATTTAGGTGAAATTGTGGTAGTTAATTAGCCTCTTTGTACAAGATGATGGCAACAAAGTTGCATAAGTTGTGCATTCAGTTACAGGAGTGGTCGAAAATGGATTTATTAGGCCAATACTTCAACCATGTATTGAGGTCCACTGGAAACCAAATGTGCATTGCCCATGAAAAGAGTTAAAACTTAACAATAAAGCAAGGCAGTGACTATCTAGGAAGAAATTTGCAAGTCTACAGTGCCTATCCATTCCTACTTGATTGGAGTAAATTTACACCACTGATTTGGTGTAATGTCTTAATTGAGTAGTCTTGCACTGCAATGATTTGGTGCAATGTTTTCCTCAGATGATATCCTCCTCAGTATCTTTAGACAAGATAACTAAAGGAAATTTTTTATAAACCATCAATGGTGTGCATCATTTCCTACATGTTTAGAGTAAGTCCACTCAATATCAATGGTGCAACATTTTCCCCGATAATCCCCTCTATAGGAATTTGACCGAGATCGTACGGGAAGAACATCACCGAATTGATTGGTGATAATCCATTCCCACATATTTGGAGTACAACTACATCATTGATGTTATGAAATGTTTTCCTTAATGGTATTCTTGTGAATTTGTACAAATATCCCTAAAAATTACCCTTATTTGGACTTCATTTGGAATCTTTTGAGATAAATTAGCAACAACAATGTAGGCAACTGTACCAAACATTTCGACGGATTAGACAAGAAACCACATTTGATTATATGAGCATGGATTTCCTTACCATGTTGCAGAGATGTTAAGTTTATACATGTGGGCAAAATGTTTACCATGGTGATCAGATTGGGTTTCACACCATAAATAATGTCCATGCCCTGTCGTAGGTCAGCCAAGCTTCCACAAACCTTCATAGTGTTAATTTCAATTTGTCCAGTTGTCACAGGTTTCTAATGATTTTCAAAGTTCATTTCACTGAGAGCCGAAGCGGAACCTACCATTGATTTATGAGGTGAAACTTGGGCAAATTTGAAGGGGCCCACCAATGCTAGCAAAGGCAAAGAGCTTTGAAGGTGTCACAGATTTGAAGTGCTACCTACACAACTTTAGATATCTCGTATCAAACAAAAAGAATGATGCTTCAAACTTTGTCTTTACTTTAAGCGAGTGTCAAAAACCAATGTCATGAACGAACAGAGAGGTCTTTCCCATAGGGGGAACATCTTTAGTGTAAATATCAAACAAGTAAGAATGATGCTTCAAACTTTGTCTTTACATTCTGGTAGATTCAAAATACAATATTTTTGCTTCCAAAAATAAGCTTATAACTCCTAAAACAAAAGGATTTGTGATTTGTGAAACTTCATGACCTTTTTGAGACACTAACCTTCCAATACATACAACATAACCAACTCTATAATCCTCTCCTGTCATATGTTTTCAGAAACATATTACTCTTAACTTCAGTTATCTAAAGCCAACCAAAGAATTTATAAAAAAAAAAAAAGAGAATTTGACTAAAGAGGAGTTGAAAATGTGCTAGAGAATAGCATTATTTCAACTAGAGAAGCATCGAACAACCAAAGTGATTAAAAAAAAATTAAGTTAGTGTTATCCTTGCACTGAGCGCAATACAAAGAGGGTCTCAAAATTTATTTTTTTATTGGGGTAATATTCACCTGGATTACTTTTTTATCCCGTGTTAGGTATTTCAGCTCTATAAATGCTTTGATTCATGTTTCAGAAAATAGATTAAAATTGGGAATAATCCAAACCAGAAACTAGAAAGTAATAAGCAAAACCCCAAATATGCCCACAAGCACATAATTCGCACATGCCCGGATCCAATGTCTATACATCATTTTGCATGCCAAAAATGGAACCAAAAAGCTTAATCGATTCCACACAACACAGGTGGTGTTAAAAGACACCGTAAAAAAACACACGCACGAAAAGGGTGAGTCAAGTTAACCAGAGGTGAACTTTGTGATGGCCTTGGTACCCTCCCACACGCATGGTTAGCAAGCTCACGAGGAAGAACCAATTTCACTCCGTGCCTAAACATCTTGTGATGACAGAGTATCCCTCTTCGTATACTTGGTAAGCTTGGATGACTCCCTTCCAATTTCTCAAAAATATCATTCATGAACGATTTCATAATGCCTATGGCCTTGCTGGAGATGCCGATCTCGGGGTGCACCTGCTTCAGGACCTTGAAAACATAAATCTTGTAGCTCTCCACGCTCCTCTTCTTCTTGTCATTGTTGCCGAGACGATCTCTTTCCTAGCTTTGGGAGGGGCTTTTTCCTTGGGCTTCTTATCGACCACACCATTTGGGGTTTTGAGAAACTTTGTTCTCCATCATGCAACTATCGCTTTGGAATGCAACGCCAAAATATGCAAACAGAAAAATGTCAAAACGGCCATCAAATTTAAGCATGTATCAAAAATGTCCAAACGGCCATCAAATTTAACATAGTGACGTGAATGACTCGAAACGCCTTTCCCACGGGGGACGCCTTCACCGTAAATATAATGTGGAACCTCCAAACTATTGGATAGGCTTTGACCAAGATTTATGGAATTTGACCCAAACATTGAAGGATGTCTCGGTGTGATCAACTCGATGGGGAGTTGATCACCCTACCGAGTTAAATAATAGCTCAACAAGCTAATATATATGCGCTGCAATAGACATAAACTCTCTAAAACAATATAGTCCCACATTGGAGGAATTAGAAAAATAATAGGCATATGTAATCGAAATTGCAATATCGATAATATGAAAAAGGCGGCAAAGGCGCCCCTCCTATAAAAGAGTGTGTCGAACCTGGCTGAGGGCCCCTAGCCAGCAAATAGTAGGGCCCACTAATTTTTTGTGCATCGAAGACTGGTGGCATCCAAACACAAAATTTTAACTTTTGCCATAGTGCCACATGTCGACGTGTCATTTTCCTGTTGACCGTCTTTGACCCATTTTCAACCCAACCTTTGACCAGTGATAACTTTTACGTCCGTACTCTATTCTTGGAGTTTTACATACCGTCAAAAATGTCTCAAGATGCTCTACATGTTTGTAATGGTTTAAGAATATTTTGGTAAAATTTGAATCTAGAAAATCCTCCTGGATTAGGTACCAAATTAAATATCGAAGAGATGGTGCCAACAATGGGAGGTGTGATGGTGGGAAATGCGGAAGTGGGTTGCTTAGGAAGCCAATGAGATGTAGTAGCAATGTGGGTAGGGTGAGAGGATGTGGCAAGAGGTGGGACAACTAGAGGAGGTGGATGAATGATGACCTTAGGAGGTGGATGGATAATAACCTTAGGAGGAGGTGAATGAGATAAGGTGATGTGTGCAAAGGCTCGCTTACATGGAGGAGGAGAGAGATACCGATCGGAGGGCAAGTGCAAAAAGCAATGACACCCTTGTCTTGTATTTTTGAAGTCTATCGTGAAGGGCATAACAATCATTATCACGGTGGCCATTGATGCGATGAAAATTGCAAAAAGGTCGGTCATGATGGAGTTGCAACCGGTGAGAGAGATGATGTTGGTTGGAAGGTAAACATATCAATCACTTGTCAAATAACATACATAAGACATCATGTGGTTTAATAACATGTGAAAAGTATAATGGTTCATGGGTGGGAGGTGGGGAAGGCTTAGGTGAATGCCGACACAATGGTGGAGAAGGAGGACGCTTACGCGCAAGAGGAGATGACGACCATGAAGGGGGTCAATAGATGGGAGAGGAGAAGACTTAGTAGGCAAGGGAGGAGTAGAAGAAGTAAAAGGAGGTGTTATAACATGATCTGCATTTAAGTCTTTTTCTAAATCATTAAACTTATAAAAAGAAGGGTAATTGAATCACACATATCATATAATATCTTTTCTTTTCATGGAGGAATTAAGCCACGACAAAAGATATTTTGCATTTCTAAATCAATGGGATGGAAAAGTAAATGGTGTATGCAAGAATTAAAGCGTAAAATGTAATCTAAAATTCTCTCTGACTTTCCTTGATGCAAAGAAGGTAAAGGTTCATATGTAGCTTTATGTCCATTATTATAAATAAAACGTCTATGAAAAACATCCTCCATAAAATAATAAGTATTAATAGATCGATTAGGTAAGTGAGTGTACCATTGGAGAGCGATATCAACAAGGCTATGACGAAAAGATTTTAGTAACAATATATCATTGGAATAGGAAGCCATGGCTAATCGAAAAGATTTTAGATGCAAATAGGGAGTGCTCATGTCATCAAAACATGAGAAGGTAGGCATAATGAAACCCTTGGGGAAAATGGAATTGTGAATCTTCTTAGGAATGGGATTGTCAGGAAGGGTATTATTGTTAATGGAGGCATAATAGGCTTTACTCTCGAGGGTAAGGGTATGAACTTGATTTTACAAATTACCAACATGCATGAGAGAGAGGATGTCTTATGGAGGGATGGTTTGGGTGAGAGTCTGAGGTGTAATATGTGAGGGGTCAACTAGTGTAGGCTTATTAGAAATAGTAGGAGGTGTAGTAGGATTAACATTGGTGTCAACAAAGAAAGTCGACAGGAGGTCAAACCAAGAAATTTCTCGAAGAGGGAGAGAACCTTGAGTTTGTAACTGCTGGCCTTAAGGTGGAGTCGATCCCGGCACCTTTTGATGAACTTGCCAAAATGGTGGTAAAGTATGTTACCTTAGAAGGAAGATATGTGACTATCCCACACAAGCATCCGATTTTTTGAATCATTTTCGTAGAAATAGCATTATTAGTTTTCCTCATTATCTGATCAACTCCCTAGAGAAGTCTATAAGGGAGATGCAAAATCACTCTAGGGTTGTCCCCCTGCACTAGGGCCTTATACTCCTCATTCACCGCCACTTTTCCAGTTGCCCTCCCATGAACCCCATCCCACCTCCCTCCTCCACACCCCCACCTACCCATACCGCTCCCACTCCACCCCTGCCAAAAAGAAAGCATGATGATGTGGGCTCCAAAGCAAGAAAAGAAAGAGCCTAAAAACTAGAATCCCTGCCTCCCAACGTGTCCTTAGGAGCCACAAGGACTTAGAACTTGTTGAAAGCCTCCCGCATATCAAAGACGCATGCATGTGGAGAAGCCCAAGGAGGAGGATTTGGCTTTGAGAAGGTTGACAGATTAGAGAAGGAGATTCAAGAACTCAAAGGGGCTCTTAAGAACATGGAGAAAGCCAAAGGTAAAAGGATCCCGCAAGGTGAGGAGGAAGAGGGGGTCATTGATGAAGTATTCAAGAAGTCAGCAGTCCCTTGATGATAGATCGAGGAATGCCAAAAGCCGCAATGACCGTATTTTGTCTCGCCCTAAAAGCATCTATAACTTCATCAACAAAGATGTCCACAAGTGTTTGCAGCTTAAGTGGAATCAATGAAGATATATGGGGCCCTAAAGAAAATAGGGACATTGCAATCTCCCAAGCAGACATGAAGGACCCTCTCGTGCCACGGCCATTGCCTTTTTCATGTCACCGCAGCCATCAAGGCCAAGATTGACAGAGCCCTCAAGTAACAGCCGACGTGATCCGGCCGTCATCGAGCTGTTCTAGAGCCGTTTTTTGACGAGCTCGTATTCGCTTCTCTTTAGGTTTCTTTTTGAACTTGTCTCCTTTGCTCGGATCTCTGTACGCTTAGATCCACTCTTCACCTTTACTTGTAATATCTCGCTACTGAGCCTTTTTTAGTTATCGCTTTTTGCCCTTCTCTGGGCCGCTTTTCTCATGTTTATTATCCGCTTTTGAGCCCTTTTGTTCACGGTGGTATAGTCCCTTCAAAACTATTTGCCCTTAATAAAAAAAAATTGGTGTCAACATAGCCATCATTGGAAATAATTTCAGAAGTAGAAGAGAGAGGAGGTGTAGATTCACATTCAACAATCTTAATGGAAGAAACGTCATCATTAACATGTGCATTATCATTAGCATAATCAAAGTCACTATCATCCATATTTTCACAAGCAAGAATGTCATTAAGACTATCATCAACATACAAATGCTAGCATTGGATGTAACATGGAAATCATTGGAAACAATTTCAGAAGTAGGAAGGGTAGGAGGTATGGATTCACATTCAAAAATAATAATATAAGAAAGATCGCCATCCACATGTGCATTATCATTATCATAATCAGAGTTATTATCATCCATATTTTCACAAGCAAGAACCTAATCATGCAAATATTCTATATTAATGTTAGCATTTTCCATAGTACAAGGAGAAGAGGATGGAGCATCATTCGTGGCTACGGTAGATGGGGAGAATATTCGTTAAGGTTTTAGACAGGGAAATGATGCAAAAGTCGGGCTTTAGAAACCAATAGGAATAGATTCTTGGAAGGAAATGAGTTGTTGGAGGACTTTTGGATCATATTGAGGATTTTACATGAGGTCACGAAATTTAGATTCTTTAGAGGCGTTGGAAAAAATTGGTTGCATGCTCATATAGGTCATAGGGTGATTTGGGGATGGGTACCTTTTTTAGCCATAAGGGATTTGGATTATAAGGTAAGGAGTTCGAGTGAGGAGTGGGTTCACCAAATGATTTAATTTAAATAAAATTATATCCTATTTTAGAGTAACTAATGCATCAAATAATATTCAATTAATAAAATATAATAATATACATTTAAAAGATATGAAACCCCAAGTAAATGACAGAAAAGAGGTGACTTAACTGATTTCGAGTGATTTGGAAGTGATCGCAACTATCGAATGCTAGATCTAGCTGAAAATGATGTCACAAAGGGCTTAACTCTTGAAAGTTCTAGGACTCGAAATGTTTTGGAAAAAGAACCCATGGGAGGATAGGAATGCTCAAGCGTTGATGTCCATTCTAGGCACTAGTGTCTGTGGTGAACAATTAGGATCTACTCTTTTCTAGGTCTAAGGGGATTCACTCTAATATCTTCTTTATTGCTCTAACTTTGTTGTTAGGATTTTGATGGTATTTGTAACTTGCAAAACAAACCCCAACTATCTGCACAAGCTCACAAACACATTAGATTTGAATAAAATATGTAATATGTAAATTCAGACTAACCTCGACAATCACCCAATGAGTGAACTTAGTACCAAGCGTTGTACTACATTTCAGACTCCATGTAGTTCTATGTGCTTGTGTGTGAAATAGTGTCCTTAGGTTTTCCCTCACACCAATGACACCAAGATAGCGGGCTATAGCTAGCTTTGATGCAAATGTGTGGTATGGAATTCAGCACTTCCCCTTCCTATGCAGTGTATGCAGCCCAAAATGCAGTCCCTTTGAATAATGGTGATAATATGTAGATGTGATAGCCCCTTTTGAATTGCCAGCCAGAATAATAGTGAGCATGTTGTGTCTCTGTGTGTGTGTGTGTATATATATGAATCTCTTGCTTGAATTTTGACATTAGTGACACACAAGGACAAATATGAATGTGAGATAAGGATAAGAAAATAAATAAGGTTGACCACAAATGATAAAAATGTGTAAAAATAGTAAGGAGGACAGAACACCCGGAGAGGGACACAAGCACTCGGCGCTAGTGTCCGTGTGGATGCTAGTTTCTGAGTCCACAAACTTCCGATGTGACAAAACAAACAAACATAGATCCCCGTGACTTGACCGTAAGTGAATGCAAAACTTAGAGGTGTATAAGATAGTCATAATAGCAATTAATCAAAGAACATATGAGGACAAGGGAAAGTTTCACCAATGTGTACTTTTCTTACTTAAGATTCATGCATATAACAACATACTGATGCAATAGTAAAGTGGTGATACGTGCATAATTTTGTGTCTACAATATGTTATGGATATGGAATTAGGGAAAACAAATTTTAAATGGGTTAAACTTGCAATGTCTTTGATTTTGGACTTTAAAACCTTGTTGGACACTAGCACAAGCTCAAACACACGTGTCGGCGCGCTACTATCCTATTTGGTGCTACTTTTCAACTTCTAGTCAAACTAGGTTTCTTTGTTCTTGCTACTCGTAGATCTTTCTTTCTCTTTCACTACTCTTAAAATCTTTGTGCTTACTCTTGTGTGATTGAAACCCTTATTCTTTTGTACTAACACCTCAAACACATGATTAGATAACAAAAAGGATATTGTGTGTGGTGGAGTTAAACTTTCCTTGGTGGTTGACCCCTCTTGTTGATTTTTGACCAAGGTTGTACTACATTACCCAAATAAAAGACTCAAACTCCATGCAATTTTCTTAGTGCTCGTGTAAGTTTGAATGCAACTAGAAAGGCATCTCCCCGTGTATGTCCTTCTACCTCAACACAAAAAGGGCATAGCTATAAATATAATGCACCCTTCGCGATAGATAATGTGTCGCAATAGAGTGCTAAACTAAAGTGCCTGAGTGGAGTTCTTGTAAATATGAACTCTTGAAGCGCCTTTTGGTGTACAGGTGCTTGATAACACTTGATAAGATTTTGGAGTGCTTTTGACTTGGCTTGGGATGCTCTTAAGAGTGTGGAATGCTTCAAACCTACTTAGGGCTTGTTGTTTAATGTTTGCTCTTGATTTAGGGAAGTTCGGGAAATTTTGCTAGAGATTTAAAGATGAAGATCAAGTGTGCCTTGTCATTTACATCTCCAAGTCAGAGCTAGATGATTACTAAGTTAATAAATGAGAGTGTTTGATTCACTTTTATATCTTTCCATGGGATATAATTTCACATTAAGGCCAAATTAGAAAGGATAACAAGGATAAACTTAAGAAATTTGACCATTGAGAAGTAGAGGACACTAGAGCCCAACTTTGAATAATAGTGTTTGGTGTTAGTGTCCTACTTGGACAATAGTGTCCAAAAATAGAAGTTGTAACGAGAGTCCCGGGAGAGGCCTAATAATAGGTAAGAGACGTTTTGAGAATTTAGACAAGTCTTATATGTTTTTGAGTAACTAAATGACGAAATGAGGAGTATTTGCAAGCCTTAGGAGATAATTAGGACAATACATTTATGCCAATTTTATGCAAGCAAGTCGTAGTTAAGGGATATAAGCCAAATGAGAAATCATTAAACACCTAATCACTAGATTAGGTGTTTACAATGATTTATGGGGATCCCTACCTTGGGCTTTCATTAATCGACATTTTGCCATGTATAATACATGTTTAATCTGTCTTGAACATGTTTTTCCTTCGAAACTATCTCGTGCCTACAAACATATCCTTTCATCACTTTGAATTTAATAAATAACTCCCTTTTGGGCTGACTTTTGGTACTTTTGAATTTGAATTTGTGTGGTTTGCACACTAAAAGGTTAATAATTTAAGGTCAATGACTATAAAAGAGAATTGACTAAAGACATTTGGGGGTATATTATATGATCTTTTCAAGAGCTAATTTATCAAGGGAATTACACACATCTACTTTAAGTGTTGATTTCATTCATTGCAAATACTAAAGTACCATTTACATGATTGTGTCACTTACATATAGGGAAATGTCATGTATTTTTGCATGCTTTATTCACATGTTCTCATATACCTCATGGGAGGGAGAATTACGCGAGTCCAAGGCCTCTTCAGAGAAGTGCTATGTAGGCAATGCTCAATCATCATGGGTATATGCTGAAGTGAACCCAACTCAGACAATGTTTCTAACCCTTTTTAGGAACCAAGTGAAGAGCTAAGGTTTAATGACAAAGAGAAGCAATATTTAGTTACAATTCAATCATTGTAATATTTTAGACACATATTCCATACCTAAGGATATAGGTCAAGCAAACACAATCAAATCCCCATAGAACACATTCTTAGATCCATGGATAGGGTCAACCAAGAACCTATCCTTTTCACAATGAACTTGTCCTCCACACATTTCCATAATCCTAGATTTTATAGAAATCTTGACGAAAATTTGCACAACCTCCTCATCTAATTTCAGCCACTCAAAGCACAATATCACTATCCATTTATGAAACCATAATTTCCCTTTGTTAGGTTATTGTTTGTGTATCGATGAATTGTCTTATGACATGATATTCTTGCATAATTTAGGAATTTTGATTTATAGTTTGTTGTTTGATTTATCTTATGTAATAAAGCAATTGGTATTAGGTTATAATCCCGTTTTCCCAAGTAGCAACCCCCATTCCTTACTTTAATGGTGAATGAAATATTGTTGATTACATCCACAAAACCTAATGGTTTATAAGACTACACGTTAAAGGTGTCTCAACCGCCTAAAGATAGTGATATTGCTAGTTGAGTTGTTTCTTTAGGAAAGTTATTCTTTCTCTTAGAATCCTAAACATTTACTTTTCCTTTTACACGTGGCATAACCATATGATATGATGTATATCAAAGAGATGGCCCAACACTCTTATTTGAGTTGTTTCGTGGACTACAATCATTGTTATGTATGTGCAAAATGAGCTTTTTTGAAAAGGTCTTTGAGATTTTAAAGTAAACAATTAACACTTGTAGATTTGAACTCATCAACCGTTGCCATCATGCTCCCAACGTGTGTAAGAATGGGAGCTTTGGGACATAACGTGGAGATCTCTCAAAAAATAATTAAAGGCAATTTTTCTTTAATTTTTTTTTGTCACAGCTTACCTTGATAGACATACACGACACGTGAAATCATACACAAACACATATATTATACGACCAATTGCCTTCACTAAATGTGATGTCATGAAACATTATGATTACAAGATATACACCAAACAAAATCGTTGTTAAGTCTTTAGAGAATTAAAGGCAAATGCATTCGAGGGATTTCAAGTTGAACTTTGCAACTTTTTCTAGCATACCAACTTGTGCCAAAATAGGAGATTTGAAATAGGGTACAATGAGGCATACAAAATTAGTTTTGTTAGATGTCGTTGTTAAACATGTATGTGAAATGTGGAACGATACAAAATGCACATGTATTGTTCAACAAAATATCATAACATAGCTTCCATATAGGACAAAAATAGCAAATTAAACACTGACATCCCTCATGCGGTACTTTATAACTTACATACAATTGCTAGTAATATAGCTAGTTGGGCTTTTCTTTAAGAAAGTTGTTCCTTCTCTTAGAACCACAAACATTTGTTTTTCTTTTTGCACACAAGAGAAACATCTTAAGCAATGGTTCCATGCATGGGGCAACAACAACAATTTTAAGGGACAAGTGGTCCAAAGGTCAATAGTGACTTTTCACAAACAACAAAAAAATAGAATCTTTCCCGAAAAAAGTTGAGTGCTAGTTGCATAGAAGGCCAATTCCAACGACTCGGAAGAGGTGGGGGTGAACTTTTTGTTGCAATCAATTTTTACGATCATATGTCAATCTATCACTAGTTAGAAAACAATTTCTCTCACCCCACAAACCGCTTCCTCCAAATATGCCACCACAGGGTGTACTAAAGAAAATGGAAGAACATGGGACCATAGGGTGCTAACTTTTCTTATAAATTCTTTGGAGTACATTTTAAAAAATTATACCTTGCCCTCTCGATGAGACTCTTCTATTATGTACACATACACAAAACCCCTCTCCTCGAAAGGGCAATTTTTTTCTTTTTCCAATAAAAAAAAATAGTGCCATTTTACGATTGTAATAAATTCATACGAAGGTTAATATCGATAGAGAGTCAAAACCCTAGAAAGCAGCAGTCGTATATAAGTGTTTAGGGTCTGGCCATAAACCTTTACTGGAGAGGAGACTAACGAGAGCGGCGGGCGAAGAAGAGTGTGTCGAAAACAAAGCAGAAGCAATGGTATTTATCATCTTTTTACCTTTTCTGTTTTTTTTTCGTGTTTTTGCGCACGGTGTTAAGATTCAAATGTACTTGGCCGTTTATTTTTGTTGATTAGGGTTTTTAGAATTTCAGGAAACTGCTTAAATCTGTTCGCTTCTGTTTACTCCTTTTAGTTTTCTTGGTAATAGTCCAATTTTGTTCACTGGTTTAGGTTTATTAGATTCTCCGGAGGTTTTGGACTCGAGTGTTTAAACACACAGTACGATTAAAATAAAGATTTGTGTAGGATCTTGTATTTTGATCAGACAACCGTACGTTTCCAAATAAAAATATGCGATTGCTAAGGAATTTGAGGACGCCACACTTCATAATGATTGAAAAGGATATTTTGCGGAAACACTCTGAAGAAATATTAATTTTGATGTTTCGGATCACACGGTCGGGATGAAAGATGTTAAAGGGGCGATATCATTAAGGTCACTTCAAAATGCCTAGCTTTTCTCAGTGATGAGAATAGACACTTCTCTCTTGCATTTCTTAGTACTTTATTACAGGCATTCTCAGTCACTCCACGGTTCATATGATATAAGGTTTTAGGTTTAATACTTTGGGAGTTGATTTTGGGCATCCTGATTCTCTCTAGACTGTAGAAAGTTTAGGGTTTTATGTTTAATATGTTAGGAGTTAGCGGCATGTTTTGATTCCCGTTCGAAATTGTTTAGTCAATAGTTTTGAATGACTGAGTTCGGCAGCCAATTCAATTATTAGAGCGGGTTTGATAGCTGAAGGCAAATTAGTCTAGTAAAGGTTTTCTTATAAGTGTATTTGGCATAACAATGAGTAATTATTAGAAGGAAGTGTATTTGACATAATGATGTGTTATTACAAGGAAGTGTTTTTAACATAACGATGTGATATTATAAGGAAGTGTTTTTGACATAACTACGTGTTATTATTAAAATACATATTTAACAGCAAGCATAGGCAACAACTCAAGCTCACGTGTGAATTGGAAGAATAGTTTGGTCAAATTAGGAGGTCTTCTGTTCAAGCATTTTTTTTGATGAATAAAACATGATTATTATATCCCTTAAAAAATGTAGTTTACTATGAGATTCAGATTCAGGTGGTGCTTTGAGTTGAAAATTAGTGATATTAGAATAGTCTGCAGAAATTACAAAATAGGCACAAAAAAACCCCCATTAACAGAACATAAATATCAGAGTACTGTATTGGAATATGGGTGTGGGATTGTTGGTCTGCTCATAAAGGCTATAATGCCTGAATACATGGCTTACATGGCTTGGATAGGGCAAATTCCTGTGGCAATGTTGTAATCTTATTTGACATTGCAAATCATGTCATTATGTTGAATAGACTTCTATTCTATGTAGCTGATGTGGGAGGATAACCCCTGGTATTGGTATGGTATGTATATGGTATGACTATGGATATGTCACGAAAATTTTCTCGGGAACAGTCAGGATGCGGCCAGGACCCCTGTATACGGCTGGGTATGTTTGCAAACATACCTGGCCATACCCACGCGGTCTTGGATGTACCCTGGCCGCTTCTGGGCATGTTTCCAGGTTAAACATAATTTAATTTTTTTCTCACTCTTTTAAAGACATAAAGTAGCTAAAAACATAATATTTTTTGATCTGAAACCCTATAAGTGAACTGTAATGAATTAAATATAAGCAAAGCAACTAACCTCTCATTCCCTCATTGCGTACTTGCTTCCCAGCTTTTATTTTGCTCATTTAGGTTTGATACTAAATTGAAAATCATTGCAATCATTGCGTTTAATTTACAATTTTAAGCCTTTAGCAAATTAAAAGTTGTTTTTGTGGTTATTTAGCTAATAACATACAAGTTATTTTGTCTTTTATATGTATAATTTGTACCATGAATGGATGGCATCAGTCATCCGTCATATTTCTCAGCATGTAGCATCTGTAATAGATGTGATGGAGACGGATCTCAAATCAATATAGAGAGCCTGTATTGATTTGATTATATGCGTAATATGTTTGGTTAAATACAGGGTGGGGCTCCTGCAACGGCCCTATAGTTCAGAATGGAACTGCCACCTCTCCCTATTTTTAATTTTATGTATTATTTGTATGGCTGTATCCAATATTGTATCTGGGGCAATTTATATTTTTGTTGTATCCATGTATTGGCTACTCTGTACCTGTAACTGAATCCAAAATGTATTAGCAAAATAGGAATAATGTTGCTACTAATTTGTTTATAGCTTTGTTTTCTCAACAAACTTTCTCATATCTACATAACCGGGTCTGCTGGTACAGGCCTTCGGTACAGGTACATATTGAACCCAGTATGCAATACAGGTATGGTATGCTTGGGGTATGCCTAGGGTACGTCTGGCAGTACTTGGGTAGTTTTGGTAGTAGTTGCTTGGGTATTGTAGGATGTACCTTGGCCATACCCATGACATACCTCAGGTATGGGTACATATTGTACCCTGTATGTAATATGGGTTTGGTATGCTTTGGGTGTGCCTAGGTTATGTCTGGCGATACTCAGGTATGATTGGGTACATTTTAGGACGTACACAGAGTTACTTGGGTATTGCAGGGTATATCTTGGCCATACCCATGATGTATCCACAATAAGAGCGGCAGTTTTTTTCATTTTTTTGATCAATAAAGGTGAAAACAGAACATTTTAACATTAAAAATCCTTCTAAACCCTAAACCATGCTCGCAAACTCAATTTCAACAACACATCAATCTCACATTTGCATACTTGCCTCTCATTGCACATTTGGACTCTCACCTTCATATTTTTTCTAATTTTCAATTGCTTACGGCTGATTACAAGTACCATATAGTTCAAAGAGCTTGCAACAAGTGCCTTATAGTTCAAGGAGCTTGCAACAAGTGCCTTATAGTTCAAGGAGCTTGCAACAAGTGCCAAGGAGTTTAGGAGCTTGCAACAAAGGTTTTGGGATATAGACTCAAAGACTCCAAACTTTGATGCTTCCATTGGCCAACTTTCATTGCTAGACCTGGACCTAGAGTGTACTTTGCATGACCTGCATGGTGGAGCTAGCGGGAGAGGCGCTCTTGATGCTTGTGCTTCTACTCCTAATGCTTGGGGTTCTAATGAACCACATGATGGTGATGATGCTCTTGTTGAAGACTTTGGAGGATAGTCATTTGATTATAATTATAATTAGACTATTAGTATGCTGATTTATCTTGATTTTTATGTAAACATTGTAACATTTGAACAATGTACTTGTTCTAAGTTTGATCAATGAATATAATGACAAAATGCATTGAATTATCAACTTGTTTTGTGGTTGTTTCACTTATTTAATATTTTGTTTACTCTATGCATGTATAAGGCTGAAATTTTGCTTATTTGGCCATATTTTTTAATATTTTTAATATCATATATATTGTATAGCCGTACCCAAGTGGTGTAGCTGCCCACCCTAAAAATTGCTGTACCATTATGATCAATGAATATAATGATAATGCATTGAATTATTGATATGTTTTGTGGCTATTTCACTTATTTAATAATTTGTTTAATCTATGCATGTATAAGGCTGAAATTTTACTTATTTGGTCATACTTTTTAATATTTCTAATATATATATATATATATAGTACATCTGTACCCAAGTGCTGTACCTGCCCACCCTAAAAATTGCTGTACCAGTATGCTGGATCCCTGTGTCCGTACCTGTACCTGTATCTGAACAGTACACTGTACTGGCTACCCACCCAGTCTCACAGTTATTTTATGTTGTTTTATGGGAAGATAGCCCGGCATGTTTTTTTGTAGCAGGTTTTCAGTAATAATTATTCTGGGGCATATTTTTTCTTTTTAATGTTACTTCGTGTTTTTCCTTTTTAGCGTAATTCTGTTTATACTTTATATCTGACTTTCAGCCTAGGTTTATTAATTAGCAAGTGCCCTGTTTTTTTGTTTTTTTCCGTAATCTAGTGGTAATTATTCAAAGTTTGATTTCAAAGTGAGGGCTCTGGTTTCCTTTTTCACGAGTATCTAATGAGAATATTTTTCTTCTCAAGGTAATGATATATGTTTAATTTCTAGAACAAATTAAAAATTTGTTGTAATTATAGGACTCAAGTACAATTTGATGTGAGAAGTTTGTAAGAGCTGTGATTTTAATAAATTTGGTTAATACATTTATAAAGCATTCTTTAGGGAAGCACCACTTACTGTCTTTTTAAGTGGCAATCTGATATGTGACTTGGTATAGAGCTCAATCAAATTGATCTTGATCATTGGCTGTGGATCAATGTATTTTGAATTTCTTTGTAATTGGCTTGTTATAGTCGGGACAATGTATCTGATTTGGGGTGTCTGAGGTATGCTTGACATGAAGGTCTTATCAGTGTAAAGGACTAATGTCTATTGCCTATGCAGTCTGTGTTGTTGTCGTTAATTGCTTGTTGTACATATATCCTTATTATTTTCCTGGGGTTGTAAATATTGCTTTGCATATATATCCTTCTGTTTTCCTTGTGTTTGTAAATATTGTTCTGCATATATATACTTCTGATTTACCTGGATTTGTAAATATTGTTGTGCATTCTTTTTAATCACTTAATTGGAATGGTTCAGGCAAAAAACAACAAAGAAGGTTGGCATTGTTGGCAAATATGGTGAGTAGACATATCCATGACAATTATATGTATGTCTATGGCCAGTTGTCTGGAGGTTTCTGTTTTTTTGGTGCATAATTGATGTTGTGCAGATTTTTTGTGCGGGTTTCTTTTTATTTGGGTTCATAATGGATGATGGGTGAATTCTGTACTGCTTTGTCAATTAATTTCAGGTACCAGGTATGGTGCCAGTTTAAGAAAGCAAATCAAGAAGATGGAAGTGAGCCAGCATTCCAAGTACTTCTGTGAATTCTGTGGCAAGGTACAACAATTCTTAATTTTATGATTTTAACATAGCGAACAGTTTACAATTGTAATGAATGAATTGAGAAACTAGTTTTGTTTTTATTTTTAGTCACCAGAGTCCATTGAAAGTTCTACTTGTGGCCAATCTAACCAAATTCATTTTTCTTTAACATGAGTATGTTGTACAGTTTGCAGTGAAGAGGAAAGCGGTTGGGATATGGGGATGTAAGGATTGTGGGAAAGTAAAGGCGGGTGGTGCCTACACATTAAAGTAAGTTTTTTCAAGTCATGGTCTTTTATGGCATTGGGCTGATTAAAATGTTTCCAAACAGTTTTATTTGTTTGGTAATGTGAACTGTTATGATTACATTTATGGACAAGTGTGCTATCCGCTTCAATGTTCTCATGTCCATTTTGTTGGATATGTTTTTGCAGCACACCTAGCGCTGTCACAGTGCGCAGCACTATTAGAAGGTTAAGGGAACAGACAGAAGGGTGAAGAACCCTTTTGATTTAATTCTGTTAGTATTCAAGTATTGTGTTTAGAAGTAACGAAGGAAATCGAACTGATTCTTTAGATTGGAAGAGCAGATTTTCTCACTATGTGAGCCAAATATTATATAAAGAGCAAATTGTATCCTTAGGATCAACATGCTTTTTAAGTTAGTTCATCAAAATGTTCTGATATTTTGTTGTTTTTCTTAGAACTAAGCACAAGCGGGTGTTTATGTTTTAGTTCTGCACCAATTTCAAATGCCTGAAATGCAGAAAATTCTATTCGAGCATCAAAGTAGCAGGTTTATGGATATTGTTAGAGTAATTCATCATAAATCCTGTTTTTGAATGGCTTATTAGAGGGGTCAATTAAAAAATCTATGCAAATATGAAAATCTATGTAAATATATTCCTTGATAAAATCAAAGTCTAGAAAGTATTGCAATGCAAAGCCCAAAAATATAATCATCATGGTAAAATAATCAAGCCCGGAAAGTATTGCAACTTAAAGCTCAAAAATATAATCATTAAGGACAGCTCAAAATCTTATATTAAAGTTTAAACAATACATTTTAAGGTCGATGATGCTAGGTGTTTTGCTTTAGGTATAGGCGGCTAATGGCAAATGAGACCCACCTTGTACCCTATATATATTAGAGATTTCGAACTATATCCTATGAGCTCTCTCAAAAGTAGAGTTCTTTACCACTAAGCCAATTCAGTTTAGTTGTTCTTGTGATTATGGAAAATTAGAAAATAATAAGATTACATGTGCAAAATATACATTTTTTTGTTTCATTTGTGCCCTAATATATAAGATAATTTTCTACTCATATAGAGGAAGTGTTGTTTGAGCATTATAAGATATTCTTCCAACCACTCCCCTCATATGGTGCGAGTGCTGTCTGAGGCATCAAAAGATATCTTCGAACCACTTACTCATAGAGTGTATCAGAAGATATTCTTCCAACCACTTCCTTATATGGTGCAAGTGTCAATCTAAGCATCCTAAGATTTCTTCGAACTACCCCCTCGTACCGAGTGCAAAACCAAAAATCACACACCTTACCCTTTTAATTTTTTTGTGCTTTTCAATGTTGATGCTATGAGGGTACCAAATGATTGTGTCGTCAGCAAATGAAAATGCTCGCAATGGTCATTTGGGATAATAGTAATCTTAGCCACAAGGCAGGGATGAATCAAATTGTGTCCTTACATCTCATTGTGCCTAATAGGCGCTACTTATTTAAGTAGTCTACTCGGAGAGTAAATATTTGCCCCTAGGAATTATTGCTTTAACCAATAGGAGTGTTTTTCTATTGCTCCTCGTGATAATTTGCCTAATTCAAGTGATAGAAATATTTTCTATTATTGCTTAAAATAATGCCTTAATTATTAATAGAAACTGTTTAAAATATATATATTTTTGCTTAGAGGAAAATGGAGGCTTTTTGACCTCCCTTTTTAGAGGAAAAAATAAACAAGACATTCAATGAAATTTCAGAATAGAAACCATATTGAAACTTTCTCCAAAGGTTAAGAAAAGGCTAGCAAAAGCCAAACAAAAACAAATTGGCCACAAAAGCTCGTAGTGCCACCAATAAAAACAAACATAAAACAATTTATCGAAAGCGATGATTATTGATTGGTCGCACAAGGGGTTTTGACAATAGCCCTCTCTTGTCACTAAAAGTTCTTATTGAATTGAACTACCAAAGTGATGATAGGACTTTCAGTTTTGATGGGAATTCCAGTTTCTTGATGGGGCTCGTAAAAATTTGTTCAATCTTCCTCACCCTTCTTGTAATCCTATTGCGCAATTGTGCAAGAATCATTATGCTTAAGAGTTTGAGGTGAAGTAAAGTTGCATTCTACTTGCTTACCTTCTTCGACTATAACAATATCTTTCCTTGTTTCGGATATGATATTTTGAGAAATTCTTGGTATGTTGGCCCTCGTAAACAACCAATACTTTTAGATTACTCTTTTTATGCAACATGATGTTTCTCTATAATGTCTTCCCCCTTAGTATTCCAAGTTTTTTTCTTTTCTATTTCCATTGATTCCATTCGTTACCTACTTTGGCAAGCAAAAATTGTTTTTGCCTGCCATTACATACTCCCTTGTTTTTATTATCTCCTTCGCTATTTTCTCATTCTAGGGAGGATCTATTTCCTTCATCTAAACTTTGTTACCGGATTATTTCCAACTACCTCCATCCAAACAAACTTCCTTGTGTGCACCTCTAAGAGAATGTGTAGATTGAGGATAGTTCCAATCCTATTGTTTAGGTTGGGATTTGAGGTAAAGTCAACCTTGTTTTGTTGGAATGCCGGTGTCCTTGCCTTTATTCATTTTTTCCTCCTTTTTATTTGCACTCTTATCTACATGATCTCTATTAACACCTTAAGAACTCAAAGACCAAGCCTTTAACCCTTTCAAGTTGTAATTGAGCTTTTCATTTGAGGCAAGATAGACATTCTTTCTCAAATCCCGAGAACAACCACACTCCTTTGAAAAAGGTATAGGTTTGAAAGAACTCGTCTCTTGTATACCAATAATATTTTTTTCATCTTTTTCAAAATCCGGAGTGTATGGATCAGCTAGCTTTTCTTTATTGTCTCGTAACAAGCTCTTTCTACCTGCCATCTACACCCTAGGAGACAAACAACCTTCTTTTGTCAATATTGGTTTTCTTTTAAGTTGTTTAGGGAGTAGTTAGTTCCATGTGTAGCCACTCTGCAAGTCCCACATAACATATGCTATAAAGCACACACAATCTCTTACTCCTAGACCCCATATTTCGATTTGAGATGAATTTAAGCAAAACATAGGGAAACATGTACCCAAAGCAACTTTTTCACAACCTAGCAAAAATAACCAGAAGATGTCCCAATGCCTTAGAAATCCCCACTAAGACTGTCTTTTCAAAATTCTAGTAAGAAACCTTGAAACTACAGCCAAATCCGGACAACATTAGGAGTATGGCTTCTCAGATTGATCTAAACAAGGATAGATTCACATTGCCAAGGAACCAAGGTCCCATTCATAAAGCATTTAAACAATCCTCTTTAAACAAAAACAAGAATAAGAAAAAGCCATTGGAAATCACTAGCTTTCGGTTGCCATTTTTTTATTTGCGCCTTCCCTAAGTTAACATTAGGGTTGATACCCACAAACTTATTGGTTAGGGAGTTCTCAAGCCTATCTAAAGCTTTATTCACAATATTATCGGGTATTGATAACGATGGAAAATCAACATCCTTGATTGGAAATAAGCACGAATCACAATCCAAGTAGTTCTTCTAGAGCGCAACACCTTCTCAACCCACAAGTAGTACACATTTGTCTTCTCTATACCTAGTTGAACCCATGTCTAAGATACTTGGATCACCTTCGGGAACATCTTTTGTTGATAGACCGCCTAGATCCGGGTCTAGTCGTGGCTCACTCCATTCTCGCTAGATTGGAAATTCAAATTTTCTTCCATTTTCTATGACTACTTGAGATAATTTGCATAATTCTACTAATATAAATGTTTACTATTGTCTCCCATGGATGCAAAGGCTAATGCAAATGAACATATGCTTTCATATTTAATTATGCCCAATATAAGGGTTATCATAAAGTTGGTAGACATGCTTGAATATAATGTCACGCCGCTTTTTTCTTAGCTTCATTATTTATATACAATTAATTTGTAGATTCAAAATAATTGTTATTATTTTCCTACCATGATTTTTCTACACAATTTCTTTAGAGATAACCAAATTACCACTTCAAGCACCTCCTATTTAGAAATCACTTTCTTTCCAACATGTTTCTAGTTCTTTTTAGTTAATGTGAAAGATAATAAAGAATTGTTGCGGGTCTAATGCTTTGCCTCAAATTATAGCAAATAAGCATGGTCTAGTGCTTAGAATTGCCTAAAAGCATGATAGAAAAGTGGATCTCTTTATCAATAAGAGTATTGAATGTGTGGTACTCTTATTTGCCCAACAAACTAAAAAAAGAAGTGTGGAGTCTTTTGTAAGAGCAAAGTGGTTGCATATGTTATAGTAGTCTTGGTTATTTGGATAGACAATAAATAAGAGTGTTTTCAAAGGTTTCAAGGGGTACATATGTTTTAGTATTCTTATTTATTTCGTAACAAGAAAAAAAAGCGGAGTACTCCTTAAGAACAAAGGGTTTGTATATGTTATAGTAGTTTTGTTTGTCTAAATAAAAATAATGTTGTAGGTGTAACATATACAACCATGGCTTTCTTATAATAGTGCCCCATCAACAAAGTGGACATTCTTGCTCAATACATGGACGACCATTAGATTAATATCAATTGTCGGTTGGGTTGTAATTTTCTATCGTTGATAAGTTGGTTGAGTATTGTTGTAGATCAATTTTCACCGTTGATTTTGTTGGTAGATGAATTTAAATACAAACAAGATCTTGAAAAGCCTAGATCAAAGTGTAAAATTAGTTGGAGATCGAGGTGGGTAGGGGCAAAAACGTGAGGGATATGGACAAATGCGAGTCCCCATATCTAGTGGTGGTGGTGAAGTAGCTTCTTTGAATGCATTCATACGGTCTTTCCCTATTGTGGGTTTGCCTTCCACCTAGGCCACCAATGTAGCTACTTATACCTAAAGCAAAACTCCTAGCATTGTTGACTCGAAAATGTTAATTTAATGTAAGATTTTGTACAACGATTGATGGTTGTAAGAACAAATTTATGGCTTTATGAAGAATTGGGATTAATAAACCTGATGAAATCTAGTCCCCATTGAGTGAATGGTCTTACTTCAATAATTGGTCAAGAGGCATTGTGTGGTTCTTTTCTCTTTTAACAAAAGTCGACATTGATGACATGCCCCCACGTGATCATGAGCATCCTTTAAGATAGTGGGTCAATACTAGCTAGCTCTTAGTATAACATGAGTAGTAGCTTCCCATTGTGAATGATTGCTTCCCAACTTCTCATGAAAACATGTCATGATTTGACTTGCTTCACTCTAGGGACACATCTCGAGGTAAATCCCATGGTAATTCCTTCTATATAACAAACCTTTCTTCAAGATGTATTGAGATATTATGAGCTTCAATGCTCTTCTCTCGTATTTTGTTTAATTCATTGAGACAATATCCATACATAAGAAAGTAAACAATGTCATCATACCAGAATTTGAAATTAGCTTGGATTGACCCACTTGGGATGTTGGAATCCTTGGGTCTATTTGAGCAATAGTTTTTATTAATTGTTGTCCTTTCACTAACTTTGTTGTTTCAGGTTGGTGAATCAAACACTTGTAGCTTTAACATCCACTTCCCTCTTCTTTCTCCTAGCTCGTTTTGACCAAGCATCTTCCTAACAATTGGATCAAGTATAATGGCATTCACCTTATTTATGAGTATGTAGTGCTTGATTTTTTCACCGCTTTTACTAAAGCATAAGTTTTTTTGTTGAGAATTAAGTAATTCAATTCAACATCTTTAAGGTTTGTACTCATGAAGGCAATTGGATGTTCAACCCGTAAACGAGGAAAATCACAATAATGAAAGATACACAAATAATTTTGCAAACCTCCTTGTAATCCTTAAGTGCAAACCTCGGTAAGGTTGTGTGAAGCTTTAAGCTGTGTAACCTTTCAAAATTGTGGGTGCTCTTGAATGGCCTCCAAAGGTGAGTGCAATTGCTACAACACATACTTTGGCTTGGAAATTTAGTATTGTACATAAATCCAAGAGGATTTGATAGAGAGTAGGCCTCGCATTTTTAGTAGACGCGAAGAGTCGTTGGAAGTTGGTTGAAATGAGTTGCATGCACATGCTAAAAATAGCATTGGAAGAGGTTGCAGTTCGGAGTTCCTGGGCATTTAGGGGCAATGATGAAATTAATTTCGAAAGTTATATCCCTGGAAGGTGGTTGTACATGCAATTCAATTGCCCCCACCTTTCTAGGATTCTAGAAGTGTAGTTAACTAGGATGAGGATGTGGAGTCCAAGTGGACTATTTACTTAGTGGCAATTGACTAGGATGTGCACACTTAATTAATTAACCATTTAATTAATAAATGATAATTAATCTTTAGCACAAAAGGGTGACAAAGGATATCGGGATTAATTTAATTAATCAAAAGGGTACAATGCACATGATTAACCAATTTAATCAATTAATCACAAATAAGTGAATAACATGGTGTATTAGGATAATAACTAGGACTATGTGAGTAATTTTGGGGTGTCTACATTTTGCCCCTCTTTAAAGTGCTATTGCGAAGTAATAATACTTTAAAGATAGTAGACATGCGATCAACGAGCGGAAAGTTGTGAAGCATTTGGATGCTCTAAAAGTAGGAAGCAAGAAACATTTGGATGCCCCAATGAGTAGGATGGTAGAGGAATGCCCCTCAAGCGGGTGGATGACACAACAAGTGGTGGATAACCACTTGATAGGAAGAAAACAAGGGATTTGAACAAGGATGGGAAAGGACTGTGCTCAGTAGCATGAGCGTTATTTGGAGAATAATTTTAGAGCAACCTTATTTTTGTTGTTGCATAATAGAGTTGTCACCATGATTATAAAATAATCAAGATGGTTAACCCAGATGTGCGTAAAAAACACACACAACAAAGAAAATATAAAAAGGAAAATAAACCCAATATACAAAGTAGGTGCATGCATCATAGGTTATAAAGGAACCAAGATGTAATCACACTACTTGAAAGTGGTTCAAAAAGTAAACATCAACAATGCAACAAAAATTTGAAAAAGAAGACAATCGGTATGCCCCTAATGCGTGCCACAATGATGATTAAGTAGATGCAAATGCTCCCAAGTGGGAATAGGATCGACTAGAAGAGCGGAGCTAAAGTGACTCCTTATGACACTCTTGTTGGATCCATTATGCAAATGATCGAAGTTGAAATTTCCCCAGCGAAATTATATCGCGAAGGAAAAACAATTTTGTGACTTGCCCCAAGTAGAGTTAGCATATCATGCAAAGGGAAGAAAGTGATAGTTGTAAGATTGAAACGATCACTAGGGTAATAGATAAAGGTATGACGTTTATCAAGATTGTATTGAAATATTGAAAGATTCACTTCAAGGGTTTTTAATTGTAGGATTTCTATGATAAGTGAATGTTTGTTCAAATTTTTGTAATTTTCTGATTTTTTTTTAGATTTTTTGAAATATTAGATTTTTTAAAGATATTTTGAATTTTGTTTTGTGGTTTTTGAAATATTTGATTTTTTTGGATTTTTGCGAGTTTTGAAGTTTGAAATACAAATACAAACAAATGCAAACAAACATGAATAACAACAAAAAGTAAAACACTCCATGGCTTAAATAAACCAGAGAAAAACAATACATGTAAGTGACAAAAAAAGACACAAAACAAGAAATGAAAACAAACCCAATATGAACATGAAGGAACCACACCAAAGTTATATGTGAACTAAGATGTGAATAAATTTCTTGCAATTGGTCTACAAAAAGGTAAACAAAGTAAAACAAAATAACAAACTAAAAAAAAAAAAAACATCATCACAATGTTGACAAATTGCAACAGTACAACACAATGTGTAAAAACGACATCTAATGACACTCCGAATGTGTTCCACATTGAAGAAATAGACAAATTTGAATGCCCCCAAGTGATAGCTTAGAACGTGAGAGGATTGGATCGGGCAAAGAGTGGAGTGATACTTAGATACTCCAAAATGATACTCTTGTCAGATCCCATTAAAGTTTGATCTAAAAGGATTAAAATGTAAAATCCAAGTGTGCCCCAAGCAAAGTTATATTGCGAAAGGGTAAATGATTTCCTCGAGCATAGATATACACCACAGGCAATAAAGAAAAAGATGATCTAGAATGATCATGAAGAGCGTCGTCAAAAGGTGAAATTGTTGAATTGTGTTATCCAATAGCTAAAAGTTTGTCAAACATTATCTGAATGTTTTGATTGAGACAATTTTAAATAGTTTTTAAGGATTTTGGAACAATTTTATTTTTTTTTTTATTTTTGAACAATTTTATATTGTTTTTGACGTTTTGTGAAACAATTTTTTGATTTTTTTATTTTTGTGAAACATTTGAATGTTTTTGGTATTTTACAACTCGGTAAAAAGGGCACACTGCTTGAAAGCAAGTGCAAATAATTAAAAGCATTCCATTCCATTGGTAGAAATGTAGATGATAAAATGATAGGGTGTTTCACTCCGCTCGTGACTCCACGCAACTAGGAAGATGCTCATCACCAAGAGCCAAGAAGGATGTGAAAATGAGATGAATAGTGATATGAAAGTGAAGATAATGGATGCGACGACACAAGGTGTAACAATGATCCATATGAGAAAAATGTAACTCATCTCTAGTCAAGATTATCTGACCAATTCCAAGATGATTCCACTTTATAGGTTTTGACTCGACTTAGATCCATTGATGGCCTACTTGATTGACAAAATCCGGTTGAAGGAATTGTTGTCTCTCTTTAACATGAGCAACTAAATTACTTTTTGGGATGTTTTTGATTAAGCACTTTGATTCAAATTTCATAAAGGCTTTATTGGTTAATTATTGATTTTTTGTGAAGGACCCCCTACATGTTGCCCCATGCCATCAAGTAAAAGAAAGGGCTCAACACCAAGACAAAATGTAAGCAGTAAGGGCTTTCTCTCATTCCCAATCTCATACTGCTAGTAAGAAGTATGGGTTATCACCAAATAATGTGAAGGAAAAAAATGTAGTGATTTTATAGTTTTTTTATATTTTTAGATTGATTGAATTTTCCTTGTATGTTGATAATGTGCTTGTTAGGAAGGAACATTCTTCCCCAAGTCTCAACCTCATGCGACTAGTAGGACGTAAGGTTTTAACACCGTAGATTGATATGGACGGTCAAAAAGGACCGGGTAAAGAAGTTTAGTGCTTTCTGTTAAAGAGAGATCTTATTTGAAAGGAGGAGTTGCCATTAGTAAGCTTCAAGACAAAACCATAGGTAAAAAGATCTGAAATGGTAAGAACCATAATAGGGATGAGACACACAATGCCCAATAGGAACAAGGTTAACATGTGTCATAATATGTGAAGAAGGTGAATGTATGATAATGTTATGATTAAAATATCAGCTGATAGATGGAATGCTTAGCATTATTTGTACGCACTTTCCGTTTCCGATAGGCAAACAATGCTTTAATATAGAGTTTTGTTTTCTTTTTATGCTTTTTAAGTTTTCTAAAGTTGGTGGATGAGGATTTGAAATGGAATCATCAAGAAAGAGGTCCATGTTTATTGAAGTTGAATGGTCCTGAGATACAAGACTTGTGTGGACAAAATCCAAGTCAAGAGGGGGAATCAAAAGATTTGATAAGTCCTGAAATACGAGACTTGGGGTGAACTCCAAGTCAAAGGGTCCAAAGTTTGATAAGTCCAAGTCCAAAAAGGAGTGAATCAAATGATTCAATAAGGAACAGTCAAAGAGATAGATAAGTCTTCAATGAGATCAAAAGACATGCGATGTTAGAAGAGGATTGTCAATTTGGGGAATATGTTGAGATTCATATTCACCTGATGAATGAAAGAGTGTGAGGAAAGAAGGATGGATCTTTAGATGTATACCCGAGGCTCCTTATAGGGTGAAGAGAGGAGATATTCAAGGTTGATCCTTCTAGGTGGTAAGTTAGTTGATTTGACACAAGATTTGCAATTAAAGCATGAAAAGGTTGTATAAGGACATTCCTGGGTATACGCACCTCCTAAAGTGTACTCATGAAGATGTCTTGACAGTAGGAATCATCGTCGATGAGATGCCTATAAGATGGATCATGTGAGGTATAATGAACATGGAAGGTTGCATTGTTGCAAGTGTCCAAACTTGTTGTGGTTGTATTTCTAAAACAAGACTAGAGATATTAGGCGTAGGAGCCGAGAATGGGAAAAATGGAATAAAGCTCAATTGTGCTTGATGAAGGACCCTCTTCTATTATGTCAAGGGTTGAAAGAGAGTCTTGGAGAAAAGTCAAGCTCTCGTTAGGTGTTAGAAGATTGTTGTCTGAAACAAGTTCAATGTCTATTGGGACTATAGGAAGAAAATTTGTAGAAGATATGGATTGTTTTGAAGGGGAGATCACTTGAATTTCAGTCATGATCTCATTGAATGTTAATATGAATAGAAGCGGGAATAACAGTCAAATCTTCATTTGAATTTGTGGAAGTTAACATGTTATCAGTTGCAAGAGCTTCATTGTTAAGCTCTATGGAGATGGTTCCATCATCAATTAAGTCTTGGACATAATGATGAAGAGGTATACAATTATCAGTATAATGACCATGCATGTGATGGTATTCACAATATCTAGATGCATTGTATGACATAAGATTAGGTTCCCCATTAGAAATGAGTCTCGTAGGTGGATATTCAATCATGTTAGCCTTTACTAATTGTTGAAAGGCACTAGATAAAATCTCTTCGAGAGGTGTAAATTTACGTTCAATAGTGCACAAAGAACTTGCATCAATGTAGGAAATGATGGATTTATAATCAATGTTGTTCGAGGATGCACCATGTTCATGAGATTTTCCCTTTATATCATGGTTAGATGATAGGTCTCAGCCACTATGTCTCCATTGTCAATGAGGTCTTGGATGTAATTGTGAAGTTGTTTGCATTTGTTTGTTTGATGACCATCTATGCGATGAAAATCACAATATGTGTTAGGTCTATACCAACCTGGCTTAGGTTCACCTTTAGGGAAGGGTTGTGTAATAGGATAAGTGACCATATTGGCACTTACCAGTTGTTTTAAGATGCTTGAAAGAGATTCCCCCAAATATGTATATTATTTTTATTGTAATCATGAGGAGGAGGAAAGGTTTCTCATTTTGGAATGGTGATAGATGGTTTAGACTTAATCTATTTTGATAGATTGTTCTGTAATTTTTTCATGTTACGATTATTCATGACACTAATTAATAACAATACGGTTGCGGTTAATGTACCTAGATTTGTCATGAGAAGTGCTAGGGTTGTTATTGTGATGATTGTTATGATTGTGCCCATTGTATTTATAATCAGGCTTAACCAAGCCTTTAGAAATAAGGGATTTTTCAATTTGGGTTCCCTTTTTAATAACTTCCTCAAATATGTTAAGGCAATGCATCTACATGTGAAAGGACAACTCATCATTAAGGTTAGGGATGAAGATGCTAACCATCTATTTTTCAAGGGGATGAACATGGGAATCGAGTGACAATTCCTCACCATCGTTGTAAGAATTGTGCAAAGCTCTCGTTAGAACGTTGTTTGGCATTACACAAATCCATCATGGTTATTTCATAATCAAGGTTAAAAGAGAAGTGTTTGATGAACTTCTCAGAGAGGTTTGCGAAGGTAGAGATTGATCCCTTTGGAAGGTGTAAGAACCAGTCCAAAGCTTGTCCACCTAGACTCTTATGAAAGAGGCTACGAGAAAGACATTGTTATAAGCCACCTCTTAGCATGCCATGAAGAATTCCTTGACATGGTCTCTAAGATCGGTTTTGCCCTTGTATTTGTCAAATTTGGGTGTCTTGAAAGAGCGTGGAAAGGGTATGCGTAAGATGTCCATGTCGAAAGGGTATGGACACAATTCATTAAAATTGAATTGTTTACGTTGTTTTTGCATACCCGAAATGGTCCTTCATCATTTTCCACTCTTGAGAAAATGGTGAATTAGTTTGTGGGATGAATGGTGATTTATCATTCGTATGTTTGTTGTTCTCATTATTGGTCTCAAAATGATTTTTGAATGTTTCGTCACTTTTCTTCATGTGTTCGATACCTTTGGTATTGTTATTAGTGACCATGGAGGAGGATAGATGAGCCAATTGTTTCGCCATTGCATTGATTTGATCAAGCAAGGCTTGGTTGGGATTAGAGGACAAAGCATTAGATTTTCCTTTATCATCAGCATTTGTTTTACTTGGTCCTTTGTCATCATGTTTTTTTGACTCAAATGATGGACCCTTAGGGGATTTAGGTTGTGATTTTAAGGCTTTTAATTCATCCTCATCAAATTCTCGAGGGAAATCTTGCTCCCATTGCGAGGAGATGAAGAAGGAATTGGTATTTTTTAACCGTAAAGTGGCATCTATAAGAGGATTTTGAAGTTTGTCTTCGTCTTCTTTGTCCGAGATGATATGGAAAGGATTTATTTCCTCCTGTCGCAAAGGACTATAGTCATGATGTCGTGTTCCCACCATTGTTGAAAGAGAGGAGGAACAAGAAGAGATGTGATGGAAAAATCAACCCTTAGCAAAGAGAATGCTAAGATGGAAGAAGGAAGAAGCGAAAATGGTTAGTTGATTGCCCGTTTCTTAATCAAAATGAGAATTAAGAGGAAAGGGACTAGATGAGGTTAGATATGCTCGACCCATAACAAAAATGAATGTTAAGTGGGAAGAGGCTTGATGAGGTGAACGCGGAAAACTCTTAACAAATGAGTGATAAGAGTGACGACAAGATGTGAAAAGGTTAACTCCTAACACTATGAGTGTTAAGAGAAACGAAAAGAGGGACTTCACAACACTTAACAAAAGGAATGATGTTAAGGTGGAAGATGGGTTGAAATGTTAGTTTAGATGATTCTTAACAAAATGAGTGTTAAGAAATTTGAAGGAGGAATTAAATGGCTTCACGACACTTTACAAAAGTGAATGTAAAGAGAGAAGAGATGAAAGGTTAGTGTGCTCAACTTGCGACAAGAGGAGATGTAAAACACGATGGAAGATATTCAATTCTTAACAAATATGTGTTAAGAAAGAGACAAAAAAGAGAGTGAACACCTAAAGACCGACAAAGTGAATGTCGTTACAAGAAGTGAATAAACGATGATGAAAAGGTCTTAATCTCACAAGAAAAATGGAGATAAGAGACAAGGGGAAATAATGGATTAGTGATCTCAAATCAAAGCAAAGGTGATGCTTTAAAGTGAGAAGTGAAGAAATAATGAGGATTTTGTCAATAAAACAATTGCAAAAGTACGACAACGTAAGATGATAGGAAAAGAATGAAAGACGTCACAACTCAACAAAATGGAGGTGAAATACGATGACGTAAGAATGCAAAATTCTCAAAGTTTAACAAAATAACGTTAAACTTAAGACTTACGACAATGAAAGATCAATGTGATCAAGAGAATGCTTGACTGTGATAAAGCAAGTATCGCAATGTCAAGACTTAGATGAAAATGAAAGTACTAAAGTGTGAATATGGATGTCCGCAACCCAAGACTTAGACACGTGGACAAAGTGACAATATGGATGAGAGAGAAAACATGAATGGCGAAAGTGAAACACTAGTGTGTAATACGTGAGAAAAATGAAAATTGATGTTTGTGAAATTTTTGGCTTCTACTTTAGATTGGATTGGATAATGTTTGGCTTTCTAGGTGGCTCTCTCAATTAGATATCAATAGTATACCAACGTGAGCGCGCGCTATTTGCTAGTGCTGACTTTACTTTACCCCCTTTAAAACCCTCAAGAAAGATCTTGCTAAGAATGAATCGCACCGGGGTCGCCACTAAGGGTATTCATGACTCTAACTCACAAGGCTTTATTAGTCGGGTAGGAAAAAGGTTATTGTTTCATCCACAAGGTTCCCTCTTGTGTGGACTACTTTGGGGTTCCTAGGAGCATCCCTCTTGTTATCTTAAGGCTTATGCCAAAGGGAGTTTCTCCTAGTTCAAAGGCATTTAGTTTACCTTAATTTGAACATGCATATACAATGGTTTGAATGTGGTGTTTTTTCTTATCTTTGAACTTAATGTGGTTTTATTGTATTGTTATCCAAAATTCACCCCCAAGGTAATTTTGATAACTTGCACAATTTCTTCAGGATTGAGCAAGTAGAAATGGTTCGAGGCCCAAAATCAGGTTTTGAGGGATCCCTTGGCTTTTCTCTAACTTCCCTATCCAAAGAAAAATCCAAGGAGTTAGTGAAAAATTTGCAAAAATTTGAAAAAATGAATTCAAGGGCCTATTTTAGTGCAAATCGGGTCTGAGGGCTGCGAGATGGAACCAATGCGGATCGTACCGAGTTCGTCGTACCTAGTTCAAGCTTGAAATGCTAAGGAGGCGCAGTATTGCAACTAAGTCGGGTTGGAGTGTACTAGGAAGCGTAGGTTCACTTGGGCCGCAAGTTCTCCGCAAAGCCAAAGTAGCCGTTCAATGAAGCAACCAAGTGCAATGCGGGTAGGGAGGAAAAAAATATCCAAAACAGTCGAGCCCAAAAAAGTTGAAGTAGCCGATCGAAGTGTGGGTCAAGCAAAAAATGTAAAAAAGGCGGATAAAAACATCCTGTGCAATCCGCGAGACAGTCGGGACAAAAGTATGCACGAGCCCTGAAAATACAAAATAGTCACAAAAAATGGAGTGCAGAGATGACAGAGAAAAATGTCCAGGGGCAGTGCAGGACACGTGGACCCGTATAGCTGAAATACCCACGGGTGAGTGGTGCAAAGAAGTCGATGGTCAACGACCCACCTGCCCGGCCAGCGATGGATGTGCAAGGATAGAAAAAACTCGAATCAAGAGACATGGAGAAAGGAGGCCCTCATGGTCCAAGTACCACGGGGACATGAGTTCCCCGAAAACCCGCAATACAAAGGGAAAGTGGAATGCCCGACCCCAAACTTCAAACGGTCATAAGTTTTGACTCAGAACTCTGATTTTCAAAATTTTCAACTTTTCGAAAAAGGGCATGACATCCTCTAATCCAAAAAAATATCTTATGAGGGTAGGTGGGTGAAAAGAAAATAAACATCTCCAGCTCTAAAATTTAAATGCTCATTCCCGTAAAATGTAAAAAATCAACTAAAAATAGTTGCTCACACTCAGAATGCCATATCTTTTGCATTTCTCAACAAAATCATACAAAATTGGTCTCGTTGGAATTGTGGCTCGAGACCAACACAAAAAAATTGAGAAATATAGAATTTGATGTAGATTTGATAGATAATTTTGAGGAAAATGGACCAGGTTCATAACAATGTTTTAATTGGTAGTTGGGAGTGCAATTAAGAGGCATGGTCATCATTTTCTCCAACTACGCAGTTATGGGAAAGCATGGGGAGCCTTTTGCAAGCAACATAACATCATTTCACTTCATTTATTACCTCTTACAAGTGGTTGAAAGGAAGATTTTGGGATTTCAATCCTCTCTCTTCCAAATTCTATAAATTGAAGTGTGGGCTCATTGTAAAGGGGAGATAGTTTTTGAGTAGAAAAACTCTGTCATTTTTGTTTTGTGAAGCCAATGTGCTGCAGGCCCTTGTAGTGGACTCCTTGCATGGTGATCCATGCCTTTATTTTGTAATAGATTGAACTGTGCATATCATGAAGCAATAGATGCAAGTTTGTGGATGTATCTTCCTTGCTGTGTTTGTTTGCATTCTTCTTGCCCCTTCAACCTTATTGCAAATATATTGTGTCTATTTTATGCTCTTGCAGGGATTCATTATCATTGTGTGTGTATGAAATATTGTTGTGAATGTAGTGCTAGACTATGGAGAACTGTTATCACCCTCTCTAGTATGCACTTTGCTTCCATTTTCACACATTGGAAAGCTATTCTCATTCCCTCCTTTTCTGGTGTATCACCACTTTAGTGTAGGATTTTTTTCATGCACTCTCTCTCCCTTTGGTCCTTTGGAAAGTTAGATTAGGACAAGATAGTTTTTCTGCATTAGAGTAGATTGTGGCAGGTAGTTTAGGAGAAAGAACCAACTTTCTCTAGAGGTCTATCTCAAGTAGCAAGTCCCACAACTTGGAGATAACACCCATGTTACCTAGTCACACCATGAGCTCAAGCACACACACTTGTGCAAATCGAGGGTGTTATGATTCAACGATAACTTGTACACCATTTGGAAACCTGCAATTAGTAGTTTTTAAGTGTTTTAACAACCTTCGTGAGAGCAGTCCCGCAAAAGGAGTTAGAAATTTCTCTTAAGGTAGGTAAAGACCAAGAAAACAAGCAAGTTTGTGTTTCGATTTCCTAGATCGCTTAGAAAGTGCAAGGAAAGAGCATATGTGTGAACAAAATTTGATAAAAAAGGTTAATCCTGAAAAATAAAAATAAACGACCACGTTTCGATTTCAAAGATCACTTAAAAAGTCCAATGAAAGAGCATACATGGGTGCCAAAATGTAAACAAGGAAAAATCACATTAATGAAAGATACACAAATAATTTTGCAAACCTCCCCGTAATCCTTCAAAGAAACCTCGTAAGGTTGTGTGAATCTTTAAGCTGTGTAACCTTTCAGAATTATGGGTGCTCTTGAATGGCCTCCAAAGGTGAGTGTAATTGCTACAAACACAAATAATTTGGCGTGGAAATTTAGAAGAGTTATTATACTTAAATCCAAGAGGATTTGACATAGAGTAGGCCTGCATTTTATAGAGGCAGACTAGTTAGAAGTTGGTGGAAATGGGTTGAATGCACATGCTAAAAATAACATTGGAAGAGGTTGCGGTGGTTCCGGGAATTTAGGGACAATGATGGAATTAATTGCGAGTTGCATCCAGAAAGGTGGTTGTACATGTAATTCAATTGTCCCCACCTTTCTAGGATTCTAGAAGTGTAGTTAGCTAGGATGAGGATGTGAAGTCCAAGTGGATGTCAAGATGAGTGACAATTGACTAGGATGTGCACACTTAATTAATTAACCATTTAATTAATAAATGATAATTAATATTTAGCACAAAAGGGTACCAATGATTAATTTAATTATTCCAAAGGGGTACAATGCATATGATTAATCAATTTAATTAATTAATAAAAAATGGGTGAATAACGCGGTGTATTAGGATAACACTAGGAACATGTGAGAAATTTTGGGGTATCTACACAACCAAGTCTATTTTTGTGTCAATACAACTAAAATTGTATGGTCCGAAGCAAAAAAATAAATGTAAAAGTCTTGATTGAAATCAAGAATAGTTAGTGTTGGAGCTTGCATGATTACAATTTTTATGTATTGAATGCAACTTTTCTTAAGGGGTCCACTCCACCTTTGTATCTTGTTTTAACATGGCATTTAATGGCTTAGCAATCTTTACTAAACCAAATATAAAATTCTTAAAAAATTAATCTTACTAAAATGATTTAACCTTTTTCTTACTCTTTGACAAAGGAATTTTGGAGATGGCTTCTATTCTATTAGGGTCTACAATGATACCTTCTTTTGGTGATAATGTTTCCCAACAATTTACTTTCAATTACATAAAATATGGTCTTCTTGGGATTTAGAGAATTACCATACTATTTGCATCGATCAAATATTTTCTCTAAATGTTGCAAACACAGATACCTATCTTTAGAGATCATTATTAAGTCATCCATATATATGGCAATGCATTTAAAAATCAACACTTGAAATTCTTCACCATATCTCTTTAAAACGTGGCTCATGCATTGATTACTCCAAATGACATTCTTTTGTATGCAAAAGTTCCCCATTTTGTTGTGAAAGCTGTCTTAAGTTTGTCTTGCTCAATGACCAACACTTGATTATAACCCGAGAATCCATCCAAAAAGGACATCATCTATGAGCCACTAAACTTTTGGAGTACTTCATTAAACAATGGGAGAGGATAGTTAGCCTTTGTTGAGGCCTTGTTTAGGTTTCGAAATCAACGCAAAGTCTAATTTCACCATTCTTTTTCCTAACAGGGTCTAAGTTTGTCACCCACGTAGAATGTCTAAATGGGAAAATGATGTGGGAAGATAAAAACTTTTGGACCTCTTTGTATATGATTGGCTCAAGTATGGGTTTGACTACTCTTTATTTGTCTAAAGGGTTTACAATTCTCCTTGAGAGGTATTGTGTGTGTCATAATTCTAGGATAAAAATTCTTTAAATATTCATAAGACCAAGCTATAATATCTTTATACTTAGTTAACAAGGACTTTAGTTTGATTTTTTCATTTTCTATACATAGCTTACTAATGAGGACATTCTCGGGTTGATTACCGGTTCCTAAATTGAGTGTGACAGCTTTCTGAGATTCATTGTTCTACATTTTATATTTTTAGGAGAAATGTCCAAATCAAAAACCTTTCTAAAGACACCATAACTTTGGAAATTTTGTTGTATTTTAGTTTCATCATTTCATCATCGTCCCAAGTAGAATTATCTTCTTTGTTTTCTCCAAACTCATTGTTCCTATTTTTGTCATCGATAATTTGATACTAGAAAATGTCGAATTTGTGAGGAAATGCATAATATGTTGGTCATCAATAAAAACTTGAAAATTTTCCACATTATATGGTATTGAAGCACAAATCACTATTTCTATCGTGAATTTGTCCCATTAGGAATTCTCATAAGGCTGCAATGCTATTGCAGTAGTGGAAAATTGATCAACAATCTTATTTTATTTCCTAGGGACAACAACAATGTTAAAGGCATCAAACGATTCAATCAAATCCTATGGTATGTGCTTGTATTTTTGAGATAATATAATTTGTATTGAAACTTACTCTTGACTTGATTTACAAAAATTATGGATCTCCAATAGCAACCTAATCTTTGACACCATGTCTTAGTGCAAATAATGGTCCCAAAACTAAGGGATTGTAGATGCTAATAAAGGCATAGTTTGTCTCGCATAAAAATCCTAAGATATAATAGGTGAGTACATAAATTCTTTCATACTATATATAAGGTGAAAGAAGAATGGGTTTTTTTGTTGTTGGTTTGTAAGATACATGTTAAAAAGAGCATTTTCATACAAAATAGAAGGTGAAATGAGAATGTGTTTTTGTTGTTGGTTTCCAAACTTAATGTTGATCCATTTGGTCAAAATATTGGAAATCATTCACTAAAAATCCATACTTTTCATCCATGTGTATAAGGATATCTTCTAATAGTTTGTGTGTGGTAAACTTAAATTTCCTCTGATTGATGTGGGAGTGAATTACGCTTACAATTGATTATTACGTCTACATGGTTGAAATTTTTTATGGTAGCTATCTTGATGTAACTCTTAAATTTATCATCAAAATACCAATTAAACCTATGGTTGTTGTGTAGGTGTGTTTTTCTACAATTTATCTCAAACTCTTTGAAGTAATGAAGCATTGTGTAATGCGCCATGACCGTGTAAGCTTAAATTTTTTTATTAGCATGCAAATTTGTTGGTTAGGTGGACGAGGTTTTAAAAACAACTCAATGGATTTATGCTTACAATTGATGATTATGTGTTGGATATCATGAGGAAACTCTAAAATTTATCATCAAAATGCCAATCAAATGTGTGGTTTTTGTATGATGTTTTTTTTGGTGCATGAGAGAAGAGCTTACAATTAATCTAGCACTTGAAGATGATATAAAGATGATCTCTTGTGGTTCTTTACACAAACCTTTTAAAGCATGGATGTGTTATATTATCATCATACTTGTATCCTACACCAGAATGGGAGCTTTAGAACAATGTATGGACACCAATCAAAGTATAGTGGAAAGCGAGTTTTGTCAAATGTTGTAGTTGCAAATGCCCTAGTAGATATGTACAAAAATGTCAAATCATACACATAGCACATGATTTGTTTGAAAAAATGACAGGAGGAGATGTGGTCTCATGGAATTCCATAACCATAGGGTATGCATAGTATGGAGTTTTCAAGGACACTCTCAAACTCTTTGATGTACACTCTGAATGTACCCTAACAATGTAAGCTTCATTTTAACCCGTAACCATGCACGTTTAGTGGATGAGGGTTGTAAACACTTCAATGGAATCATGCCAACAAATGATCACTCTGTTTACATGGTTGACATGGATATGTTGGTTATCTCAATGAAACTCAAAACTTTACATCGAAATGCCAACTAAAACTTTGGTTATTGTGTGGATGTGTATTCTTGGTGCAAGAGAGAAGGGATTACAGTCAATCGAATGCTTGGAGATGGTGGAGATATCATCACTTGGTGGTTCTTTACACCAACATTTCTTAGCATATTACTAGACTATACCATAATGGAAGCTTTAGAACAACATATGAACACTAATAATAACACTCTTGTTGTTGGTTTTCAAGATACATGTTAGTTGTTTTGTCAAACACTTGGTGATCATCTAATAAACATATACACTTGTAACTCATGTGTGTAAGGGTATCTTGTAATAGTTTGGGTGTGGAAAACTTAAATCACTTTGATTTATATGGGAGTGAATTTTATTAATCTTTTAAAGTGCTTTCTTGGAAATTCACATCCGCAATAGGTGAACATATGTGTTATAATTTGTAAGGGTTGCTATTGGTAAGTATAATGTGTAACATTTATTTCAGATACCACCTCTACAAGTATTGTGAGGTTGATATTGAGATTAGTAGTGGATGACATTGGCGTTGGCATTGTATGATTATAATTGATGGCATTATATGATTATAATAATGGATAAATTGTATGTTAATTGTATATATTTTAATACCCATGTTAAAACATAATAAAAATATAAAACTAGTAATACATGTTAACATAACATACACATGGAATCTTATTAGTCCACTTCTACATATAAATAGTGCAATCCATTATACAAGTTTGAAAGCATATTTTTTTTTGCATCGTATCTTTATTTAGAAAGCCATGATGGCATAAAAATTTGAACAAAATGAATGTCTAAACAAATCCATATAGGCGTACAATGATATACATCAACAAAATACAAATCTATGCCTACATACCACGAAGGCATACAAAAAATATCTATACATAAAAACTATTGGGTATCATTGAACAATTGACCTCTCTTGGCCCATCGAGAAGATGAAGAACCAATCTCATAGTGGACAAATCCCTTCCGCTAATCAGACCTCCTATGCTCAAGGGATGATTGTAGCTCCACCTATTAATACAAATAAACAATATACACATTAGTATACAAAACATGACATATAAAATGACATAAGTTACAAATAAACACTAACTAAAAACTCAATGCATCTAAATCTTCCTCTTCCTCTTAACATCAACCATAAGTGGAAGGTGCACAAATTGAGTTCTCACCTCATCCTTTCACAAACATGAAGAAGTAATTTAGAGTACATATATATGCCATTTATTTAAACTAAATTATGTTATTTGATACAAGAAACTCACAATTAAATTTACATTACTAGATTATACCTATGTAAGAGGCATAAAAATTGTTATTCCCATGGCAAATCCTCTCCCTACTTGATTGAAAAATACTAGAGGAGACTGAAATGATGTCATCAATTAAAAAGAACAAGGCTATCTAACCAAAATAATGAAATTTACACACATACACTACATAACATTATTTGCATATATTACATAGCTCATTATCTACATAAATGATGATTAAAAATACTAAAACTCACTTCATTGAATTCCTCGACATGCACCCTCACACCAACATTCACATATTCAACATCAAATTGTGATTTTAAGATCCACATTCTGGATTACAAATAAATTGACACATAATATATTTACTAATTTATTACAATTTTATACTTAAGGGGTTGTCACACCCACAAACAAATGTGAGGAAGCAACATGAGGTATATGATGCATTGTTTAGCCCTAAAATTTTATAAAAATTACACATTACTTCATCGATTTTCATTCATAATGAATTAATATAATTAATTCTAAAATTTAATAGGAAATACATGTATACTAAATTACATTTAACTTTATGTAAAATTGCATGTCAATTAATACCAAAGGTCATCTCTAGTAAGTTTTATGTGATGATGATATCGTCTAACATAGAAGCATGATGTGTCTCATCTTGCTTTGAGTACCCTACTTAGTTTGTGGAGTGTCCTCCTAGACTATGTAGTAGACTCATTAGTGCATAAAGACCCATAAACACGAAAAATTATGTGTAGTGATACCCATTCTTTGAAGGCTCACCCTCATCAACCTTGGATAAATGTGTGCAATGTTGAACTAAGGACTTTGTCAATGGACTAATGGTTTGGAGTGTTTGAACCTCCACGCTTTCCTTCATAGCTTAAAGTATTGTCCCATAATGAACTAATGAAAGAACAAGGGTTCTCACCGGTTGGTTTTGTAAACATTGTGCCCCCAATATGTAATGCACAAATCCTTTTCCTCTTCCCTAGAAATATCATATGTTAAAATATTTTGGTATTTGATTGAGGATGAATTCACAATATAGTTTCCTCGAGAAATACCAAGGAACCCAAAAGTTATTGCAAGGGGGTTGGTCAAACGTCGTCCACCCTCTATCCTAAGAGTTGATTTTACCTGCTCATGGTTGCACCAATGGTTTGAGAATATTTTGCAGCTTCATTTGTAAAGGTGGATTAATTTCTAGGTTGGTAAACAATGCACATAACTTGTCTTTGGTAATATTTTTTCTTCACCATATCATACGACAATTTGTTTGCATAAAATTGGCAACAATTATTTTTGTGGTTTGCCCTTGTTTGTTTTTTCTAGTCATGAAATTAATATGGGATATCAACGATTCAATGATGTTACGTGTGCTTGGATGCGGGTGTTTGTGGCGTTAGGGCTTTTTCGGTTTCTATAAAAATTCGAAACTCAATTTTATTATTTTCAATTTTCCCTAAAATATTTTCTTATGTTTGAGGTGGATGTGTTGGAATTGTGGAAGAAGTTTGAGGGGGTTTTCTTCACCATGCTCTTCTGGGCCATTTTCTCCACACAAAATTCCCCTACTTTTAAGAAGTTGAAAATTAAAATTTTGAGGTTAAGAGTCTTTTCTGTCGTCCTGATAATGTGAAAAGTCAAGAAATTGGAAAAACTACGTTTTTTGGGTCATTTTGTGTGTTTTTCGGGCCTGTCGGACATTTTTGTCCCACGTGTCCCAGGTTCATACGGGCTCTTTATTCCCCGATCGGCCGGTTTACCCGAAGTCTGTTCTTTTCGGGCCCGTCAGAACTTTTTGTCCCAAATGTCCCAAGTTCGCTCGGACCCGTTGTTCCATTTTCACCCGATTCGGCCAAGTCGCGTATCCCGCGTCTTTTTGTCTCAAATGTCCCAAGTTCGCCCGGACCCGTTGTTCCCTTTTCACCCGATTCACCCGATTCGCATATTCCACGTACTTTCGTCCCCACATGTCCCAAAATCATTTGTGCATCTTTTCCCCGCATCGCCCGAATCGGCCGAACCACGTACTTTGCGCTTTCACGTCCCTCGTGTCCCAAATGAACCAAGTGCCATTCGTGCTAATTTTTCCCACTCTACCCGAATATCTTGCTTTTCAATTTGGTAGATATGTATTTAATGCGCATTTATTACCTTTCTCTCTCCTAAACGGCTATATAATGAAACTGTCCCCTATGCGTTTTTGCACACTACTTTCATGCTATCTATTGCTCGAACCCTTGCAACCAAAATTCTTGCGCGCGTATCCATTCCCCCTGTAATTCCATCCCAAGTCTAGCTTGCAGCTTTGCTCTCCGAGTTACTATCAACATGAAGATCAAATTCCAGGGGCAGGAACAAATTTCACCACTCGAGTCCGCTGTTCCCGATATCGGGACCAGTGAAGTTCGCCACCTTGACTTTGGGGATTTTTGGACAAGGATGACAGACGCGAACCCTTCACCGATGGCATAGATGATTCATGATAGTGGTCTGGCTTTCACTGGTGGTTTCCCTATCTCTGTAATGCGCAGACACAATGCTCTCATGGGCTCATTTCAACCCTGATTCGAGTGAGTTGACAAACGTGCATGGGGAGCTCATCACCAAACTTGACGCTACCACCATGGCACTGCACTAAGGATTCCAGAAATGGACAATGCTATAGTTATCTCCCAGAATCAAGCACAGGCCCTTTTCAATCAAGACAGTGATAATTATAAGGCGCGGGTGGCGAAGTCCTGGCTGAAAAACCCTAAGAAGGGGGCATCTCGTCTATCCAAGGTTCTGTCGTGTGATTTCAACGAAGAACTATCAGATTTCATAATCCTACTGGCTCGGGTTATGGGCTTACCCTCTACTAATGAGTTCCATTTCTGGATGTGCCCGCTTATCAATATGGTGTGCGAGGGAACTCAGAATATCAACTGGGCAGAGATCATCAGTATGAACCTAGCAGAGCAGCTGTCTAATGTACAACAAACAAAGAAATTCTATATGACTTCATACCTGATGTATACTCTAGCAGCATCGAGGCAATGGTTTGGTTTTTCATACATCGATGCTCACAAGGATGACCCCGTGTATGCCTACTGCCCGCAGTTCACCCTAGAAACCAGCAATCGCAATTTCCGAAGGGTGAATGACGCTTTCACCATGTACATTGTCCTTCTTGAGAGTGACACAATGAGAAGATTTTCTGATGAAGCCATGAGTCTGATATCGCACTACGGTGCTTATTTTATCCAATTCAGAAAATTTTCCTATATCAGGCTTGCTGGCTATGAGAGCACTCCTCTCAAGCTCCCTATGTTCTGCAATGACAAAATGGCCTTGATAGAAGTGTGCAGGAAATTGGACAAATTGCATAGAACCTGCAGAGACAAGAAAATTACTGGTTTGCACTTCCCCATCTCTTTGGGAAATTACACCTACAAAACAGCCCTGGATGCACAAAATATAGAAAGGGCCCTAGCTCCCATTACTGTCCATTTCTTCAGGCCCAGAACTTGCTTTGACTTGAAAAAGTTTATTGAGTAGAACATCAAGATAACCTATCATCATAGGGCAGACACAGAGGACTATTGGGCTGACTGTGCTGATGATTTTGAAGCCAGAAGGAGGCATTATGGCAGGTTTTCCCTACAATTAATTCAAGAACTTGGCTTGTACCAAGTTCCTGAAGGGCTCCAAGATGATAATTCTGACTCAGTACTCATATGAGTATGACAATGTGGTCAAACACACTCCCTTGGAGGACTTGGATTGGTTCAAAAAGGAGAAAGATGATTTGGCTGAAATCCTAGCTCCGGTCTTAGTCAGGACCAAGATCTGGTTTGATAGAAAGTTCGTGAGCACAGAGGCACTCAGGGGAATCCTCCTCCAAGGATGCTTCAACACCAAGGAGGGAAGCATCGACACCCAGATCAGAAGCACCTGTGCAAACCCCTCCAGCCTCGTCAACTCAAGGACCTGTAGTCTCTACTCCTTCCTCATCCACCCAGGTATATCAGAAGAAAGTCAAAGAAGTTAAAAAGGAGCCTGTGGAAGAAGATCCCCTGAGAAGCATGCAGAATTGCCTTTGACTAGAGAACATTATTGTTCTCAGTGAAAGTGAAGAGAGTGAAGTGCCAACTCCTACAAGTGCCCCTGAAGCTCCAATGGATAAGGATAAAGAAGTCCAGAGCACTGAACTTCCAAGCACTGTTGATTCCTCTGCACCAGGAGCCCCAAGCGCTCCACTCATATCTCAACTCGAGGCAACAACAGTGAAAACCTTGGGCGCCATGAGTTCTCTGTCTCTTGGTCCTCTTGCCCCACCTGCTTCTTCCTCCTCCTCTTTTGCATGGGTGCAACCTCTTGTTGACAAAAGGAAGAGAAAGTCTTCCTCCCGGATCTCAGGACCAAATTTTGATGCTGTGGCAGCCTTGTTAGGCACTACTCCTCCTTCTCGCCAAAAAGCTAGAATTACCTCCAGGATAGTGTCTGACGCTCAAGGCCAACAATTCCTAGAGATAGCCAAGCCTAAGATAGATAAGCCAGAGCAAGATTTGCAAGCGTCTGATCTTGAGCTCTCAAGATTCCCATGGGAGAATCTACCCCTGAAGGTGAGATCCACAATCTTCAGGAAATAGTCACCAGAGTCATTGGGAGGGTAGAGAAAGGGCAGCAAACCATTGAACAGTTGGAGGAACAAGCCCAGATTCTTACAAGTTTCATCAAGTCCCTGCTGTCCAAAGATAAAGTTTTGGATCCTACCCCATTGACTACTCTTCCACCACCTGTAATTCTGAGCCAGGATGAAGTACAGAGTATTAAAGACATGCACAAGTATTCTCATATATGGAAGAGCTATGGAGGCCATGGTGGATGATATGCTGGTTGCAGGATTAAACTTCATTGATGAAGCCTTCAAACTCCACGGAAGGTGAACAATTTGCAACAAAATCTCTCCTCCACTATTGGGAGCATTGATAAAGAACTTAAACTTTGGAGCAGTTGCATAGTAGACCTCCACCTCATGGGACAAACAGATGAAAATATTTTGATGGCAAGCAAAGTCTTCGAGGATACAAAGGATAATTTGTCAAAGTCCTGGGTCTACAGCGTGGAATGGAAGATCAAGGTCCTGGAGGAGGCTTTGGGAGAATTAAGGAATAGCTGGCAGAAGGGTGAGGCTTTCAAAACACTAGTTGTATCTAGCTTTCAAAGATATACATTTCCATCTTCAGGATGAGACTTCTGGTGTGCCTCTCTCCTTACAAGAAATCAAAGCTCAATTCAGAGCTTTTGTCAAGGGTGATCTATTCAAGGAAAGCTCCATTTCCAAGGAAAAAATGAAGGAGATCTGCTCTCTTCAATCTGCCATTGAAGAAGCAAATAAAGATTATCATACTCATGTCGAGTTCGATAAGGAAATGGAGAAGTGCCTCGATTTTGACTCGCCTACCGCCAACACATCAGGTCCCACGTGGCGTAGAGACATAGCCGAGGTGTTGAAGAGATTCGATATAAATGGATCTTAAAGTCGGGGTCCCTCCCACCATAAGCACATGTCTTCTTCTCCTAATTCTTCTTCTCTCTCTCTTCCCTTCTTTCTCTCGGATTTGTTGTAATTAGTTGGGGTATTGCGATTTGCAACCCTTTAACTAATCTTTAGTTAAAATAAGTAGTTACCGAGAGTAACTGATTTGTAAACTATATAATGGCCTCTCCTCGCCATTTTGAAGGAGGAAGAACTTGGCTTATTTCTGAAAGTGTAAATAAATCTTGAAGAAATCAATACGTATGACTTTTCATTCTTTGTCTATCTCGATTTCCTTTATCCCTAAGCTATTCATTTAATCTTGTTAGATCATTTGTCTGTATTATGCCGAGAAGCTTTGTATTCTCAGTAGATGTTATTTACGTAACTTTGTGTCTTTTCAAATTTCATCTTATTAATATGATACAAATGATCTTGTTCCAATTCACTGTACTTCGCATGCATAAGGAATTACTCACATCTATAATTCTCGAATGGTGCCTTTCTTCTCGTTCTCACATTTTCATTCCTCAGTTCTTTTGTGATTGATGATCCTTATAGAAAACACTTTCATAATATCCAAGTTCCACAAGAAAATCATGTTTTGTATATGTGTAAATAGGTTCGTTTCTGAATAAGGGAACCTCTCCCATTAAAGAGGAGGGACTTCTTGTCCCCTGACTGTTGCTCTTCTTGAAGTCCTTTTTGATGACCAACAGTTTTTGGTGACTCCGCTGGGAATCATATTCCAGTTCTATAATCATTTATTGATCATCTTTTGATCTGGCGACTCCACGTTTTACTCGAGGGAGAAGGGCCCTTGGTATTGAAGATTCTTAGTTTCAACTTTTGGAACAACAGGTTTTCCTTTCCCTTCAACAAGAAGAAATAGAAAGGCTCATTCAACAAGCACTCCACCTGTCCAAGATAGAATCCCTATGGGTGGTATTCCTTCAGAGCAAATCAGTCCTAATCTTCAAGCTCTGATTCTTGCTGGTGTTTCAGTTCCTCTTCAAGCCATTTTTCCAAGAATGGCGGTACCATTGCCTTGGGGTCATCGTGTCGGGCCTCTTGCCCTTCCTCAACCTTTGCATGAGTTACCCAGAGGTAACCGAAGAACTTTCCTAAATTCAAAGGCGATGGTAAAGTACATCCTGATGAACACATCGCAGCCTTCATAGTTGCATGCGGAGTTCTGGGAGTTGAACATGAAGACGTCTCCGTAAGGATTTTTGTTGAGACTTTACAAGATAATGCTGCTGATTGGTTCTATCACCTTCCGGCCGGAGCTATCACTAGCTGGGACACAATGAGAACTAGGTTTGAAAACCGTTTCAAACCGGCGGAAGACGTGCATGCTTTGCTAGCCCAAATTTCTCAAATAAAGAAGGAATCACAAGAGCCCATGAGAGAATTTGTGGCTCGATTCAATAGGTTGATTAACAAAATTCCACCAAATACTCAACCTGTAGATCAAATTCAAAAATGCTTCTTCCTAAATGCCCAATTGCCTGAAGTTAGTTATGCACTGAGAAGGGCTAATCTCGCAACATTGGCCGAGGATCAAACTCTTGTTAGTGTTGAAGATGATTTAATCATGTCAGGGAAGTTGAGGAGAGACCCTTCTAAATCTAAGTCTGCTTCTTCCTCCTCTTCCACTCCTGGACCTAATACTGATCCATTGGTACAAAAACTTGCAAATGATCTCATCGCCATTAAGAAACAATTGGCTCAACATACTCCCTATGCAGATATTCCAAGGAGGAATTTTCAGCCCGTAAATCATTTTCCTCCTTTCTCAAACAAGGCTAGCGCTTGAAGGACCTCCTATTAAAGTTCCCGTCAATGCAACTTGTGAAGTTGAGGAACCAGAGGATGAGGAGGTTAATGAAGATTGTGAGGAATTTTTTGAAGAGGTTGATGATGAAACAAATGAACTTGAGGGATCTCGAGTTAATTTCTTCACCACTGAAGGCATTGATGAAGGGGATGATTATGATGAAGTAGTAGCAGACATGAATAGCGAATCATACGCTGTCATGACTCGAGAGCAGACAAAATCAGAGGGAGAAAGTGATGCAGCCCACCAAGAAATCTAAGGAGCAGCCGACAACTATCCCCGTAATTGCAAAAAGAGGATCTCCGATCCCCATTTCATCTACACCAAAGGTGAGTCCTATCAATTCTGCTACTAAAGTTACTTCTTTTTCCCCTAAAATTGATAAACCTAGGATCTCAAGCGATGATAACCCGTCCACTTCTGGGTCTTTTGATATTATTGACCACTTGAAAAAGACTAAGGTTCAAATCTCAGAGGCTGAATATTATCAAACCCATCCCAAGGCTTTTGCTAAAATGATTCACTTTGTCAATTCCCATTCTAAAACTACCTCTAAAGGCCTTTTACCCACTCCTTCTTCTTCGCACCACACCTAACTGCAGCCACCGTCCCTCACCCAATGACAAAATCAAACCATTCTATGTAACACTCCTTATAGCTAGCCATAGGCTCAAGAATCATATCCATAGACTCAGGAGCATCGACAATGTAATGCCCGCTAAAGTAGCTCTCATGCCTTAGGCTTGACTCTCACATGCACTTACGGATCTTGTTATTCCATGGAGAGTAAGGAAGTGCCCTTGGTCGGAAGAATTAAGGACGCACAAGTGGCTTTTGCTACTTTTCCTGAGAAGAAAGTTTTGGCTACTATCTTAGTAGCAGATATTCCTCCTTCATACGGGATGTTGCTAAGCAGAAACTTTTGTAAGGATGTGGGTGGAGAAATTCAAATGGATTGGTCACATGCCCTCATACCTGTTAATGGGCAAATGAAGAAGTTACTGCCTGAGAAGCAGTCTGAGTATATTGTACAAAAAACTGATGATCCCAAAGCACAAATACTCTATGAGGATATGGGGCATGACAACTACATGATTATGTCTCCTGAAGAAATCCAACTCCCCAAAGTCTCACCTAAAGATCCTAATGGCGTTTGGATACTAGAGTTTGATGGAAGTTGTTCTTCAGCTGGTTCTGGAGCTGGTGTCATATTGGTGTCGCCTGAAGGAAGCATTCATCCTTTCTCATTCAAGTTGCAATTTGAAAATACCAATAATACAACAGAGTATGAAGCTCTCATTCTTGGACTCTAGGTGGCAAAAGAACAAGGTGTGAAGAATCTTCTAGCTCGTGGGGATGCGGAATTGATTGTCAAGCAAGTTAGGAACCTCTTCCAGGTAAAGAATGGAAGGTTGAAACATTACCGGAATCAGGTTTGGGACTCCATTGAATTTCTTGATGCTTTCTCCATCGAAGCAATACCTAGGGAAGAAAATACCAGGGCTGATTCACTAGCAGTCTCAGGGTCACTGCTCATACCTCATCCTGACTTTTCTCAAGATAAGTTCACCATTGAGATGATCCATCGACCTAGTGTACCTGATAATACAAGTAACTGGCAAGTTTTCAATGATGATCAACACTTGCTTTCTTTCTTAGAACTCAAGGATAATTTTGAACAATTGTTTTCCTATAATTTGCCTCGTGAAAGTGTGCCCTTTGACAAAGAAGCCACCCAAGAAGAAGAAGCGGATCAGGATGGATGTATCAAACTCAAAGGAAACAAGATTCCAAAAGGATTGGTGAGTTTAGAAAACTATTTGACAAACACGACAGGTATGTAAAGTTTAAAGCTTCTACTGGACCTCAACAATCAGCTGAATATGAAAAAATTAATATTGGGAGTTCTACTGACCCTAAACTCGTGAACATTGGAAAATGTTGCACACCAGATGAGAGGAAGAAGGTAATTGATCTTTTAAAGAAGTATAAGGATGTTCTTGCTTATTCCTATGAAGATTTAAAAGCTTTCCAACCAAAGGAGATGCAACATTTTATTCCTCTCAAACCTGGGATTAAGCCTTTTAAATAGAAGCAGAGGCAATATAATCCTAAAATAGCTGACACCATCTTTCAAGAAATACAGAAGTTATTGAAGGCTAAAATCATTTTTCCTATCCATCATTCAACATGGATTGCCAATATTGTGCCCGTTAGAAAGAAAAATGGTGAGATTCGTATCTGTGTTGACTTCAGGAATCTAAATCAAGCTTCCTTGAAAGATAATTATCCCTTACCTATGATGGATCAGGTCTTGCAAGCAGTAATGGATCCGAAATGTTGTCTATGCTTGATGGATTCTCAGGATATAACCAGGTAGAAGTTAATACCACAGATCAACACAAAACGGCTTTCACTACCCCTTGGGGTACCTTTGCTTACAAAAGGATGCCTTTTGGGCTCATTAATGCCGGTGCTACTTTTCAGAGAGCTATGGACTTAGCCTTTGGAAGTTTGAAAGGGAAGTGTATTGTTGTATACCTTGATGACTTGACTGTGTTTTCTAAAACAAGGGCCGATCATTTTCAACACTCTAGAAACAGTTCTTTTGAGATGTAGAGAACATGGGATCTCTTTGAATCCTAAGAAATCTATTTTTTGTGTCACGGAGGGGAAATTATTGGGGCACGTTGTCTCCAAAGATGGTATAAAAATCGATCCTGAGCGAGTTCAAGCTATTCAGCAAATTCCTCTTCCAACCAGCAAAAAGGGAGTGCACTCTTTCTTTGGTAAGATCAACTTTTTGAGAAGGTTCATCCCTGATTTTGCAGAGCTAACTTTGAATATCTCCCAAATGATGAAAGGAAAACAAACGTTTGGTTGGTCTCCTGAAGGGAAAGAAGCCTTTGAAGGTATTAAAAGGGCCATTGCTAAAACTCCTGTTTTAGCATGTCCAGATTTCAACAAAGATTTCATTATCTATTGCTACGCCACGATAACACCTTGGCATTGTTTTGACTCAGGAAGATTCTAATGAGCACGAACTCCCAATTGCATTTATGAGCTATATTCTAAAATATCATGAGTTAAAATACACCATAATGGAAAAACATGCTTTTGCAGTGGTTAAAGCTGTCAAGCAGTTTCGTTTTTACATTCTTAACTCTCACTCCACGGTGTTGGTACCGGATACAACTATCAAGTCAATTCTCACACAACAGGAATTTGGATCCAAGAGAGGGAACTGGGTGGCCAAGGTTCAAGAATATGATATTGACATCAAACCAACTAAGCTCGTCCATGGAAAAGGCCTGTGTGAACTCATCGCTGAAGGAGCTAGACATGAGTTACTGGAGGATAAAGATATTCTTCCTACCGTTCTGTTTCTTAGCTCAGTTGATGAATGGTATGCTGATATCGCTCATTTTCTCACCTATGGGGAATGCCCCTCTCATTTGTCTACCAAAGAAAAGAGGGCTGTTAAACTAAGGTCAACCCAATATGTGTTGTGGGAAAACGCCTTGTTTAAACGTGGGTTAGATGGAAGGTTTTTGAAATGTGTGGACAAGGAACAACAAAAAGCTACTCTCAACTTTTCATGATCAGGCATGTGGAGGGCATTACTCATCAACTGTCACTGCTCATAAAATACTTCGTGGAGGATATTACTGGCCTACCTTGTTCAAGGATGCATCAAAATGGGTTGATAAATGTGAGGCTTGTCAGACTTTCGTGGGTAGACCTAAGCTTGCCTACTTGCCCATTAAACCAGTTGTGATCGAAGAACCTTTTCAGCAATGGGGTTTAGATTTCATTGGAACACTTAATCCCTCTTCTAGTGCTGGTCATACCCACGTATTAACTACCACAGATTATTTCACCAAATGGGTAGAAGCCATTCCAGTAAAGAGTACTACTTCAGAAGTAGTATGCAGTTTTATCAAAGAAAACATCTTGATAAGGTATGGTGTGCCAAACAAGATTGTGACAGATAATGCTTCAAATTTTTCTTCAACTGAGATGATGGATTTTTGCTATGGATATGGCATCTCTCTAGCTCACTCCTCAGATTACTATCCTCAGGGAAATGGACAAGCAGAATCAACAAATAAAAATCTGGTGGCCATAATAAGGAAATTAGTCAATGAATCCCAACGAGAACTGGCACAAGAAACTCTATGATGCTCTTTGGGCAGATAGGATCACACCTAAGAGAGCCATTGGAATGTCTCCTTTTCAGGTAGTATATGGAGTAGAAGCTCAATTTCCAAGAATAAAGGAGCTACCACCTTGCATCTAATGAAGGCCATCAAGATACCAGCCAATGATTCTTTGGATAAGAGAATCATGTATCTTCACAAATTGAATGAGGACAGATTGGAAGTTGCTGATAGGATATCTCGCTCACCAACAGAAAGTAAAGGTCCTGTTTGATAAGAAAGCCAGGTTCAGAGATTTCCAAGTTGGAGACACTATTTTGTTGTGGGATAAAAGGCATGAACCTCATGGCAGCCATGGCAAGTTTGATTCCCTTTGGCTCGACCTTTCAAGATCAGGCACTTCACTGGTAAGAATTATTTTTACCTTGATTATATGGATGGTTCTTCTCTCCCACTTCCTTATAGTGGGTAGTACCTGAAATTGTTTAAGTCATAGGTGATTAGGAAGTCCTTTTGTATATTCTGTATAGCGTTTTGTTTTTCTTTCCCTTTGTTTTGGTGTGTTGTCCTCTGTATTGGTTTGCTTTTGACTCCGTGGCCCAATGGATAAGGTACTGGTCTACTTCCCCGAGTTTGTCTAAATTCTTGCCTTGTCTCATTCTTTGAATTTATGCCAAGTCATCCCCAGAAGGAGCCAGCTGTTGTCCACTCAAAATTCCCCTGCTTTTAAGAAGTTGAAAATTAAAATTTTGAGGTTAAGTGTCTTTTCTGTTGTCCTGATAATGTGAAAAGTCAAGAAATTGGAAAACTACGTTTTTGGGTCATTTTGTGTGTTTTTCGGGCCTGTCAGACATTTTTGTCCCGCGTGTCCCAGGTTCATATGGGCTCTCTGTTCCCCGATCAGCCGGTTTACCCGAAGTCTGTTCTTTTCGGGCCATCGGAACTTTTTGTCCCAAATGTCCCAAGTTCGCTCGGACCAGTTGTTCCATTTTCACCCGATTCGGCCGAGTCGCGTATTCCACGTCTTTTTGTCTCAAATGTCCCAAGTTCACCTAGACCCGTTGTTCCCTTTTCACCCGATTCACCCGATTCATGTATTCCACGTACTTTCGTCCCGCATGTCCCAAAAGCATTTGTGCGTCTTTTCCCCGCATCGCCCGAATCGGCCGAACCGCGTACTTCGCGCTTTCGCATCCCTCGTGTCCCAAATGAACCAAGTGCCATTCGTGCTAATTTTTCCCACTCTACCCGAATATCTTGCTTTTCAATTTGGTGGATATGTATTTAATGCGCATTTATTACCTTTCTCTCTCCTAAACGGCTATATAACAAACTGCCCCCTATGTGTTTTTACACACTACTTTCATGCTATCTATTGCTCAAACCCTTGCAACCAAAATTCCTACAGCGCGTATCCATTCCCCCTGTAATTCCATCCCAAGTCTAGCTTGCAGCTTTGCTCTCCGAGTTACTATCAACATGAAGATCAAATTCCAGGGGCAGGAACAAATTTCACCACTCGAGTCCGCCGTTCCCGATATCGGGGACAGTGAAGTTCGCCACCTTGACTTTGGGGATTTTTGGACAAGGATGACAGACGCAAATCCTTCACCGATGGCACAGATGATTCATGATAGTGGTCTGGCTTTCACTGGTGGTTTCCCTATCTCGGTGCAATGCGCAGACACAGTGCTCTCATGCGGGGCTCATTTCAACCCTGATTCGAGTGAGTTGACAAACGTGCATGGGGAGCTCATCACCAAACTTGACGCTGCCGCCATTGGCACTGCACTAAGGATTCTAGAAATGGACAATGCTATAGTTATCTCCCAGAATCAAGCACAAGCCCTTTTCAATCAAGACAGTGATAATTATAAGGCGCGGGTGGCGAAGTCCTGGCTGAAAAACCCTAAGAAGGGGGCATCTCGTCTATCCAAGGTTCTGTTCCATGCCGATTTCAACGAAGAACTATCAGATTTCATAATCCTACTGGCTCGGGTTATGGGCTTACCCTCTACTAATGAGTTCCATTTCTGGATGTGCCCGCTTATCAATATGGTGTGCGAAGGAACTCAAAATATCAATTGGGCAGAGATCATCAGTATGAACCTAGCGGAGCAGCTGTCTAATGTACAACAAACAAAGAAATTCTATATGACTTCATACCTGATGTATACTCTAGCAGCATCGAGGCAATGGTTTGGTTTTCATACATCGATGCTCACAAGGATGACCCCGTGTATGCCTACTGCCCGACAGTTCACCCTAGAAACCAGCAATCGCAATTTCAAGGGTGAATGACACTTTCACCATGTACATTGTCTAGCTTCTTGAGAGTGACACAACGAGAAGATTTTCTGATGAAGCCATGAGTCTGATATCGCACTACGGTGCTTATTTTATCCAATTCAGAAAATTTTCCTATATCAAGCTTGCTGGCTATGAGAGCACTCCTCTCAAGCTCCCTATGTTCTGCAATGACAAAATGGCCTTGATAGAAGTGTGCAGGCAATTGGACAAATTGCATAGAACCTGTAGAGACAAGAAAATTATTGGTTTGCACTTCCCCATCTCTTTGGGAAATTACACCTGCAAAACAGCCCTGGATGCACAAAATATAGAAAGGGCCCTAGCTCCCATTACTGTCCATTTCTTCAGGCCCAGAACTTGCTTTGACTTGAAAAAGTTTATTGAGCAGAACATCAAGATAACCTATCATCATAGGGCAGACATAGAGGACTATTGGGCTGACTGTGCTGATGATTTTGAAGCCAGAAGGAGGCATTATGGTAGGTTTTCCCTACAGTTAATTCAAGAACTTGGCTTGTACCAAGTTCCTGAAGGGCTCCAAGATGACAATTCTGACCTGTACTCATATGAGTATGAAAATGTGGTCAAACACACTCCCTTGGAGGACTTGGATTGGTTCAAAAAGGAGAAGGATGATTTGGCTGAAATCCTGGCTCCAGTCTTAGTCAGGACCAAGATCTGGTTTGATAGGAAAGTTTGTGAGCACAGGAGGCACTCAGGGGAATCCTCCTCCAAGGATGCTTCAACACCAAGGAGGGAAGCATCGACACCCAGATCAGAAGCACCTATGCAAACCCCTCCAGCCTCATCAACTCAAGGACCTGCAGTCTCTACTCCTTCCTCATCCACCTAGGTATATCAGAAGAAAGTCAAAGAAGTTAAAAAGGAGCCTGTGGAAGAAGATCCCCTGAGGAAGCATGCAGAATTTCCTTCGGGACCAGAGAACATTATTGTTCTCAGTGAAAGTGAAGAGAGTGAAGTGCCAACTCCTGCAAGTGCCCCTGAAGCTCCAATGGATAAGGATAAAGAAGTCCAGAGCACTGAATTTCCAAGCACTGTTGATTCCTCTGCACCAGGAGCCCCAAGCGCTCCACTCATATCTCAACTCGAGGCAACAAGTGAAAACCTTGGGCGCCATGAGTTCTCTGTCTCTTGGTCCTCTTGCCCCACCTGCTTCTTCCTCCTCCTCTTTTGCATGGGTGCAGCCTCTTGTTGATAGTAGGAAGAGAAAGTCTTCCTCCCGGATCTCAGGACCAAATTTTGATGTTGTGGCAGCCTTGTTAGGCACTACTCCTCCTTCTCGCCAAAAAAGCTAGAATTACCTCCAGGATAGTGTCTGACGCTCAAGGCCAACAATTCCTAGAGATAGCCAAGCCTAAGACAGATAAGCCAGAGCAAGATTTGCAAGCGTCTGATCTTGAGCTCTCAAGGATTCCCATGGGAGAATCTACCCCTGAAGGTGAGATCCATAATCTTCAGGAAACAGTCACCAGAGTCATTGGGAGGGTAGAGAAAGGGCAGCAAACCATTGAACAGTTGGAGGAACAAGCCCAGATTCTTACAAGTTTCATCAAGTCCCTGCTTTGTCCAAAGATAAAGTTTTGGATCCTACCCCATTGACTACCCTTCCACCACCTATAATTCTGAGCCAGGATGAAGTACAGAGTATTAAAGACATGCACAAGTATTCTGTATATGGAAGAGCTATGGAGGCCATGGTGGATGATATGTTGGTTGTAGGATTAAACTTCATTGATGAAGCTTTCAAACTCCACGGGAAGGTGAACAACTTGCAACAAAAGCTCTCCTCCACTATTGGGAGCATTGATAAAGAACTTAAACTTTGGAGCAGTTGCATAGTAGACCTCCGCCTCATGGGACAAACAGATGAAAACATTTTATTGGCAAGCAAGGTCTTTGAGGATACAAAGGATAATTTGTCAAAGTCCTGGGTCTACAACGTGGAATGGAAGATCAAGGTCCTGGAGGAGGCTTTGGGAGAATTAAGGAATAGCTGGCAGAAGGGTGAGGCTTTCAAAACACTAGTTGTATCTGCTTTCAAAGATATACATTTCCATCTTCAGGATGAGACTTCTGGTGTGCCTCTCTCCTTACAAGAAATCAAAGCTCAATTCAGAGCTTTTGTCAAGGGTGATCTATTCAAGGAAAGCTCCATTTCCAAGGAAAAAATGAAGGAGATCTGCTCTCTTCAATCTGCCATTGAAGAAGCAAATAAAGATTATCATACTCATGTCGAGTTCGATAAGGAAATGGAGAAGTGCCTCGATTTTGGACTCAGTCTACCGCCAACACATCAGTCCCACATGGCAGAGACATAGCCGAGGCGTTGAAGAGATTCAGACAACTGGATCTTAAAGTCGGTGGGTCCCTCCCAGTCATAAGCACCTGTCTTCTTCTCCTAATTCTTCTCTTCTCTTCCCCTTCTTTCTCTCGGATTTGTTGTAATTAGTTGGGGTATTGCGATTTGCAACCCTTTAACTAATCATTAGTTAAAAGAAGTAGTTACCGAGAGTAACTAATTTGTAAACTATATAATGGCCTCTCCTCACCATTTTGAAGGAGGAAGAACTTGGCTTATTTCTGAAAGTGTAAATAAATCTTGAAGAAATCAATACAGAAGGACTTTTCATTCTTTGTCTATCTGATTTCCTTTATCCCTAAGCTATTCATTTAATCTTGTTAGATCATTTGTCTGTATTATGCTGAGAAGCTTTGTATTCTTGCGCAGATGTTATTTACAGAACTTTGTGTCTTTTCAAATTTCATCTTATTAATATGATACAAATGATCTTGTTCCAATTCACTGTACCCTCGCATGCATAAGGAATTACTCTGTCATCTATAATTCTGAATGGTGCCTTTCTTCTCATTCTCGCATTTTCATTCCTCAGTCCTTTTGTGATTGATGATCCTTATAGAAAACACTTTCATAATATCCAAGTTCCACAAGAAAATCATGCTTTGTATATGTGTAAATAAGTTCGTTTCTGAATAAGGGAACCTCTCCCATCAAAGAGGAGGGACTTCTTGTCCCCTGACTGTTGCTCTTCTTGAAGTCCTTTTTGACGACCGAGAGGATTAAATTCACTAAAATATCTCGGACAAGTTTTTATTTTTACGTCATCATTACGCGCTCATGTTATAAAGCGAGCACACAATGGATTGGAATTACCAAGCCACAATACACTCGCGTTATAATGCGGCTAAGTTCTTATGCTCAAAATGCCTCTCAAACATTGATTTGGCCAATTTTTAGTTCCCCATTTCTATGCACATATCCTTTTGGTCCTTCCATTATCTCTTTGATATAATTTGATTACTAGACGTTCTTTCTTTTCATTAAGAATATGTTTGTATTTCTAATCGGTTAGTTCATAAGAGGAAATATATATTTGAATTTTTGTTAAAATAAAGTACTATTTTTAATTCCTTTACAAACAATTGATTTTATATTAATGAGCTATGCTTTATGTGTTATTTTGTGTGTTTTGTGCAAAGAAAATTTAGAACAAAAAAATATATGCAAGCAACATTTTACAATACATTGAAGTACTATTTACAACTAATTACGCTGAAATGAATCTACCAAAGGGGATTACGACCTCTTAGTTTACATGCATTTAAAAATCAACGACCTCCTTCGCAATGTACATCGATGTTCGGTAGGAAAGAATGGCCACCATGGATTACACGAAACTTGCGGGAATTTAATCTTTTCAAAACTGCATTTTTTCCAATGGAAACCATACCTCTTGTTTTGACGACGGTTTTTAATGAAATGTGCAACAAAAGATAACATTAGGAAGGCCGTTTTACATGTTTGGAAGGTGGTTTTCAACTCAATTTTTGTAATATCCACCTGTATTTTCTATAGAACTACATGGATTCTCTTTTTTACATCGCTAATGGTAACAAGACTTTTTAAAGACTATTTTTAAAATAAATTAGTTTGACTGGTGGCATCTACAAATGTGAATGTTAGTCATGATTTTTCACAGACCAACAACCCGAGTGACAGTGCAAGAATGATAATACGAATGTTCTTCAGTCTCGTGCAGTCTATATTTTTATTGGGTGCTTGATTAGTAAGTGCGAGGTAAAGATTTCATGAAATTATGCAAAGAATACCAGAAAAGGGCATAGAATTTGTACAGGCCTTTATTCAACTGCTCCATCATTTAAGTTTAGTGGTGCCTATTTTTCGATGTTTTTTTTAAATGTGGGATTCGATGATAAATGTGGTTCGAACACAAAAAAACAAAATTAGGATATATTAGTTTTTATTTTAGTTTAATGCCAAACAATGGTTGTAATTGAAAAAGATTGTAGTTGCTTATGTTGAATATGATAATTATTTTTGTTGTACGTTCTCTTGTAATTGTAAATATGTTATATGTTTCCTTTGAAGCATGAGCAGAGATGCCAATAATCTACGTGATCTCATCGCTCTAATGAATGCACTACGCATAAAAAAATTAAAAAAATGATTAAGGATAAATATTTGGATCCTTCTTACATTGGATGTTAGACACTTTTCATAAGTGATCATGACGTCCATCTGAAACAAAGAAGTGGCCTTTCGTCCAACGCCCACCTCGTTGAATTCTGACCGTAGACAAAATCCTTGCTACGTATAGATCTAAATTGCTCTTAAGAAATTCACATGACTCTCATTGTAATGGACAATGAATAATCACTCTGATACAAAAATGAAGGGTACATGATAATTGGTTTGATTGCACAAGGTTGAAGATTCAGAACACATGGTCACAGGAAATAGGATCAACATAGATATGACGAGTGAAGGGCGTGAACTGCAAAAGAACTTAGCTCAGATGAATACATAATAGATGGAGATAGCGAGGCAAATTTGAATAACAATGATAGAATATATGTTTCTATTGACACCTACGAACTCTGTCAAACTACAAAGACTATGTATGCACTTGTCTAGATTTAGATATACAAACAAAAATATGAATATGACATTTCTATCAAAGCGACTGTCATCCTTAATCAACATGTTGTGATACAACTGTTATAAAATAGATTGTTTAACACACAAATGAATATTGGATTTCTTCGTTATACTATTCACATGAATGAATACATTTAAATAGGATGTTTGTCTCTATAAAGAGGAGTAATACATATTTACGATCAACTAAAATGTGGAATATTCTATGTTAATCTAATATTGAGAACATCAATAAATAAAAGCTAAGTAAAAGAAAGTAACTCAAGCTACTAAGCAAGTAGAAATGTGAAACCCTAACGAGCAAAGAAGGTTAGGAAGAGCTTAGCTAATTCGATGAAGGTGTTGTATTGTGTCGAAGTGTGAGCTAGGAAAATAGGACGAGAAAACGATCACACATAAGCTTGAGAAAGAAAAGATCTCGAGCTCTCTGGATGGACCTGGGCACCTAGAGAGGGACAGGGCGCTCGTGGGTGCCTCGGTTTGATATATGGGTGCCACTGGTATGCGGAAATAACTTGAAACCCTCTTCCGAGGTGCCATTGGATGTTCACCTGTTTTCTCTTCTTGTTGCACTAACTTCATTGAATTGCATCAAATGTCGCTGCAATACCTGCAATAAGGAATCACTTGCAAAACCCCAAGACAAGCATCAAATCCCTAAAAAGAAATATGGACTGTCCTCAACGACCATAATGGTGGACTTACTAACTGAGCGCTGCACTACATCTCAGATCCAATGTAGTTCTATGTGTGTGTATATAATCATGCCCTAGGTGCTATTGTGCCAGTCACACTTTGTGAAAGTAGCGAGTAATAACTATGTGTAGAAATGTAATAAAATAGTGGATAGAATAGAATAAACTTCCCTCCTATGCAGTGTGATGTAGATGAACCAATCTTGTGCCTTGTGATGGAGCTAGATGGATACAAATGGAGCCTTTGATGGATGCAACCTTAGGTGATGATAGTAGTGCTTAGTCCCTCATTATGGTCTCATAAATTTATATTTATATGGTTCTCTTGTTCTAATTTTGTAATTAACCACAAAAGGCCGACCACTAAAAACATAGAAAGCTCAAACGACTAGAAAGTGCCCAAAAAGTGTAAAAAGGTTTAAAGGCTCAAGGCCCCAAATGGGACCAGGGCGCTTGGGGCGCCCGATCTTGGGTTGGGCACCCTAGTCAGAGATAAAACGATGCCAAATTGCAAAACTGACTAGGTGAGTACATGTGAGAGGTCGGCAGTGATGACAACAAGTAAAGTAAAATGGCCAAAGGACATGTGTTAATTAGTACTTTCTTCTTTCAAAAACCAAATGAATAGGAATATGGTACGGGACTAAATAATGCCTAAAGTGCGTGATTTTATGTCTACATTTTCCCCACTTTATGTTGGTGAGAAGAACACTCGGTAACATAAAGTAGATAGAGATGCGTACCTGATGTCCATGTAGAGTGATGTAGAAAGCATGTCGAAGGACTAGACAAAGTGTGGAGTGACAAAAAGATGGAGCGTGGAGACTAAAGATGTAAAGGAGAAAAAAGTGATGAGAGTGAACCTAGGGCGGAAACGTGTGTGTAGTTGCCGATGTGTGTAATGTACCTACATGTTAGTATGAGGCACACGAACTACCGAATGATGTTGTTGTTGTTGTTGTTTGTTGATGTATTTGTTGTAGTTGTTTGTTGTTGTTGACTGCTCGCTTCTTCTTCTCATACGAGATGGACCTATAAAGGAGAAGATGATCAAGTTGTCAAATACACATGTATATGTAAAAATCACATGTATAAAGTAAAAAGACAATAAATGGAAGTATGAAAAAGTAAAATGAACGTATGCACCTGATTCGTGATGAGAGAAAAGTGTGTACGAGAGGATATCCTGTACTGTGAATTTTTTGGGTGATCTCATGCCACACTAGTTGAAGAAGTGTAGGGAGAAAGTTGCATTATTCTCCAACCTTTAACTGCTTCCTTAAAGATGTGTGAAGAGATCTTTGTACTGCCTGATTTTTTGGGTGATCCAACATCATTGACCGAAGTAGTATTGGTAGGAAATACAATTTATCCTCCAATATGTAATCACTCCTCAGAATGATAAGGACAATCTGTCTGTAAAAGCTCTTTGTCTACGTGGTTCGTAGGTAGTGCAACCCACTCGATATATAACCCACAATGCCAAGGTAGGAAACTGAATCGAACTATATCGGTGAAAGCGGCCAATAGTTTGTAAAAACCCAAATGATGCCCCCTCGTAGGCTTTACATGCGATATCATTGATAGGAGAATGTGGCCCCAAAAGAGGATCAACTACATAAATTGTGCCCTACAGGGGGAAGGGAATGCGCTTGGTAGAAACTAAGGCACACACAAATAAGTGGCTAGAAACAAGTGTTAGTATGAACAAACATGCATGTAAAGAACATGTGTAAGCTACACAAACAATGTAAAAGTGAGAAAACAAGTAAACACACAAGAAGATAATCATAGACCACCAAAGTAGGTTGCAAACATGGGACACCACTCATGATGTCGCAAGACACTCAAGGTCACAATGGCCGCATACAACAAACAAGTGTGCACACCAAACAAAGGGCAAGGCCCACATACAATAGCAAACAAGAGACAAATAATAGCAAACAAACAAATAGATAGCCATGGAAGCAAATAATCCTACAAACAAATGCTGCACATGAAGCACCCGTTAACATGTTAGAAAGATAACCCATATGTCAAAAGCATGTATAAGCAAGTAATGTAAAGTGTTAAGTACAAAATGAAATAATAGCACCTGTAAGAGATGAATGTGGATGCCCCCAATGACCGTTGTAGGAGTGGTAGGAGGCAAGCATCCATGCTGTGTGTGAGAGACCATGTATCTGTGATCACAACTAGAAAATGACATGAACATGCATGTGTGTATGGTAAAGATAATGGCATACAAGATATCTAGCTAGCATGTGTAATAAGTGAACATGAACAAGTAAAAGTAACCAAGAGTAAAAGCAACCAATATATGTAACATGTTGTGGACGGGTGGAATGGAATGTACGATGGATGATAGGAGCCACATTCCCCCCTAAGTGAATGAAAGTATATGCAGTGAGGTTCATTTAGTATGCCCCCTCAGTAGTCAAAAATGAACCAAAAATGAGAGTGTGCCATTGGGAAATGGCCGAGGTGGGTTGTGTGTAACGTGTTGTGATGAATGTGTTGATGATATGCAACTTAGAGATGAATTTAGTGTAGCGATGATATATCAACTTAGAGATGATATGCAACTTAGTGTAGCGCCCACTAAAAACGGCTCAAGACTACATAAGAAAACACATGATAATTTTTTTTTGACTTGCTTGACACATAACATGACGCAACATGTCGTCACCAAGGATACAACTAACACTGTGAACAACTTGATACAAGGATGGCCATAAAGGCAGCATGTAAACGTTCACACCTTTCAAGGACAATTTACTTTTCTTTTAGACATGACAACATAGAAGTCCAACCACAAAACACACTTACGAGTTAGGGCCAACAATGAGATATTCTTAAGGGTTATTTATTTTAATAAGACATCTTGCAATTCTTAGCTTACGTTTTCAAGGAGACTCAAGATATGATTCATACAATTCATCTTACCAAGCTAAGTTTATTCCTTTTTCACTGAGTAATTAACTTTAAATCTTCTCTATTATGACATTTATTTGTTTAATTCAATTATTTAATAAAGGAGGTAATTTAATTCCACAAGGCCATCTATCCTCACTTATGCTACTAAAACTCGCTCATAACCTTATTACAATATGGATTCGCTTTCAACATACTCAAGAGAAAGATTACCAAGCACCTTGAAAAAAAAAGGTTAGAGGAAGAAGGTCGAGTTGAATTCATCTTTATGACCTCATTAGTTATTAACCCGGTTTTTATTGAAGCTTGAGGATTTATCGAAAATTATTAAATATTTTACTTAGGCTTTACTGGATGATTTTTACAAAAGAAAACAATTTACCTTTCAAATGGTTGAGAGACAGATTGCGTGGTTTTGAAACTGATTCCTCCTACTTATTAAATCGTATTATCTTATATCAACTAACAATTTGTTTCACCTTAGGATCATTCTAAGAATTCACCATAAAAAGGATAATGTTCGCTAGTGTAGCTAGGGATATCAAGTTATAAAATTTTTACTTCACAAAGGATGGTTTCATTTTGATCACTCATGGAATTATTTGATTTCAAGTAGATCACCTCTACATTTATTTGTTGAATATAAAATTATTATTTTGTTTAGCTTCTTTAAGGGTTAACCGAACCATTTTACTTTACTTATAAAATATTGTCACTAAGTCTTAGAAAGATTTAACTTAACAATTTATTCTCAAGATCAAAGTTTTACAATACTCATATCAATGTAAGGATTGAATACCATTTCTCACAAAGATAAGTTACCAGTTTACCTACAGAAGGGCAAGACAACATCATCACGCAATTTCTGAACAACCCAAGGTAAGAGGTCTTCTAAACTCCTTTGCAAGCACTATTACAAAATTTACCTCACATTGGACACTTTTACAAGGAACTTCATAAATTGCACTGATGAAACCTTTACAACTCTTTCCTTTAATCTACTCGCATAATCCATCTGCACAAATACTAGCTAGAATCAGTTCGCGAGAACTGAGCATGTTAAGGCTACACATTGCAACAGTAAGCTAACATTTAACAATATCAAGAAAGGAATGTTCTAATTCAAAAATGGATTAAAGCACAACCCACAACTCCAAAAATTATTCGCATGAGAAAGAAATCTAAACCAACCAACAAGGAGAAAGTCAAAATACCAGTAAGAACAAAATCACATAAAACAAGGCAAGACCTTATGGGTTAGGAACAAGAAGGTCAAGAGTGTTGATATCTCCTTCATGTAATCCTATGGATTACGTGATTGGAATCCAAAACTCAATCCATCCAACTAAAGGGGTCCAAGAGAAGACAAAACATACTAATTATGATCGTAGGCGCGAAACAAAAAACGACGTTATCCAATTCTCCCGGGAGGCTTCATAGTAATATGGGCTCGACGCCTTAAAAGAACACAACTATAGTTTCAGTTTTAACCAAGGAGTTTACCACTACCTCCTTATAGGATTTCTTAAACGTAGTACTAGTTAACAAAACAAATCCACTCTTCCAAAAGCATACAAATGAGACACAAAAGGGGCCATTATTCTACCAACAAACCTTATCCTAATCGTACTTCTCTACATAATATAAGGGAAGGCTAAACCCAAAAGTCGTTAATAATTTTTATATATTTCCGACAATGTCAATAAGTATTTTAAAATAAAAATAAAAATTGATTTCCTTAACAAAGCCACAAAATGGGACTTTTAGTAACCAAGTTTGAAGTATAAGATATTCGAGTTCGAAAACAAAGGGATTCGATACACGGTGGGTAATACACCAGCGATGCCCCAGACTCAAAAGACCTTACCACGAGTGCAAGCACAAAAAAATAAGAACCAACACACATATCCATCAGGAAGGTTACGCAGTGCAGTCAGGCCTAGAAGTTCTATGAGCTCCTTGCCAATGGTATAGAAGATGGAAATTTTACCCGATCCATGTGGGCTTATCAAGGAAATGTCTAGCAAATATCAAACAGATGAATATAATAGCCACCTATTATATTATCACTGTAATCAGCTGTCATCTAACAGGAAACGAGTTCACGAGTCCAATACCATGGATTCACCTACAACTTTTGTTTCAGTCCAGCTATTAATAGCTTGCTTGTGACCCTTAATAAAAATTGTAGAGATTTCATTCAATAAAACTTACAATGTTTCCCCCTTACTTTAATCAAACAAGAGTTTGAACAAGGAAGTAGGTATAGTAATTCTCTCAATACGTAGAGGCCAAAATAGATGTCAAGTTATTCATCCTCTAGAACTGGGTACAAAAGTCAACCATGTACAGTTCTAAAACAAAACCCTAATGCCATTTTCTAATTAAACAAAAGTAAGGAATGCCCACAGGCTTAAACAAGTTTTAGAACACAATGTCACTATTAATGTACCTTTTAGCAAAACAGGAGAGCCCTAAACAGAAATACGTATTTATTCAACCAAATGGAGATATGCAGGCTTAACCTTCTATATAGTAAGCCTTCAATTTTAAATACCATCACAAAATTCTTTTAAAAGAGAGTCATATAAGCAAACGAGACTCTATAATGTTTCCTTCCTATGAACTAGACTGCATCACTCAATATTACAGTAGCCCATTTAGACAAATATGAAATAGAGTAAGCTATAAGAGAGGAAAAGAACATTCCAAGCAAAACCAGCGAAATTGGAATGAGATTTAAAGGAACAGCCAACACAATCAGGCAGCGATTTAAACAACCACGAAAACATTTTGTCTAGGCGCCATTCAAGAGGAAAGAATATTCTTTTCAAGATACTGAAAGAAGGTAGAAAACTATTACAAGGAGTATATTTAACATGCCTGATCAGAATTCTTCCAACCAACAAGCACGTCGACCAGGGCTCGGGCAACAACAACACAACCTGCGCAACTTCTCTTCCTCAGCCTGCTGAAGGTCCATACTCTGTTAACGGCCATGCTTGGCATAGGAAAGGGGTGGGCAGAAAAGTAATGGCTACACGCATTTCATTGGGAAGCTCCAAGCCCCTTTTCCTTTTGCCCACAAACCCAACTATATTCTCCACCAAATCCTCATGCAAACAAAATTATAATTGGGGTGAGCAGGTCACCAAAAGAAAAACCAGGGCATACGTTTAATAAGCAAATTGTGCTTCATGAATATTCTGATATGAAATAGATCCACCTCTATGAGATTCTCTTCCATGAGTTACATCGTAAAAAGAGTAAGGTCTCAATAGAGAATCTTTGTAATAAATTTCATCAGGTCTCCCGGTAATACTCTCACTTTGTCACTTGATCGATTTTGATAAAAATATCTTGAAGGAGAATCCTGAATTTGAGGATGCATTCGATACAGAATAGATAACAATATAGTTGGACAACTTTGCTTGTTGGAAGCGCCCAAAAAGGATTCTACTATACTGCGCAACATGCCCGCCTTTTGCTTGGCTAATTCATTGCAGCAGCCATTGCTGGATCCTGATAAGAACACACCTTGCAAAGCACCCAATGAACACGCCCGCTTCACTAGCTTGTAGCTTCTTCTAACCACCATATCAACCCATTACTGCGCCCATACGCATTGAATAAAAGAATCAAAATGAGATCATGGTGAAGAAAGTTAGGACTCCACCGACTCCCATCTCCCTCACGCAAGGTAGAAACATAATGGCCATTACATCTGCAGGTTGGTGGTTGGGAGGAGACTAATGCCATCTACTTGCAACAAGACATGTGAAAGGACCTGGTCAGTCGGCAAGGTGGCAGTGGAGGGTAGGTGAAAGCAGTTTAAAATATTTAAAAACTGGGCAGTCCTCACCCGACCTGGCACCCCCATGAGCCCCTCCTTTAGCAAAGATACAGGGATAACAAAAATCTCTACGACTAAGGTAAGCTCACAAATCATACGAAAGAAGATATATTAATACAAATGTAAAAGGAGTTACAATGTTACTCCGAACAGCTTCTCATAAGTAAAAAGGTATACGAATTTTCGCATGATTACTATTCAACCCGAAAATTTAATCACGTACACACGAGCAAGCTAGAGGAAGTAAGAATCGAACTCTTCATTGCTCACAATGATTAAAAACAACATGCAAACATGCTTAAGCGACCAAGCGCAGAAAACTAGAGGTTGGCATTCAAAAGCAAACACAAGGCAAGGAACGACCATGGCACCAAAACGGGTAATCCCTTCCTCAGCGCGGAATGGGGTTCATTCTGCAAAGCGACCAACCAAACAATAAAATCATTTAACAATAATTAATAATACAGTTGATAACAATCGACACTAAAAATAATGAGTTATCGTCGATCAATAATTAAAATAATAATATGGTTATTATTATTATTATTATTATTATTACCACTTAAAATAATTATTAATCATATTAACAAAGACGTATATACCAATTTGACAATAATGTAAAACAATAACACTATAAGATAGAGGCCAATCGATAATTAAATTAAAACAACATTGTTATCATTATATACTATAAATATAAATAATTTCTACTCACATCAATAATGGCCAAAGATCCAGCTTAACTATGCGACAACAAAATCCTCCTTTAACTAGGTTTACGCATAGGACATTACACAGTCCACACACAGAGGTGTCAATAATGACTTGAGAACGCAAGAAGGAGAGGGAAGGTTCTAAAACATCACTGAGACAAGATCTAAGACAACGGAAATTCACACAGCCATTCGACACTCAACAAAAGGGTCATTGCGACAAGAACTAGGGTACACGCCGAACGGGGCATTACATTCTCCTCCCCTTAAGAAAAGCATCGTCCTCGATGCGACATAACACAACGGAAAAGAAATGGTTCGCAACCAAGAACAGGTAAAGGAGAAAGTACACCCTATGGTTTAAAATTTTAGTTGATTAAAGCATGGTCACAAGGTAGCCTTAGGAACATTTGGTAGAAATTTTAACTTTCAAGGTTCTGTGAAGATTGGCAGTTCCCTCTTATTTATTATTTCATTAGTTCCTTTCCATTAGCATTATTCTTAGTTTAATTTCTTTTAAAATTTCATCATTGAAGAGTTTTAGTTTATTCCTTATTGTGGGTGCCCAATCAAGAACTGCTAACACAACACCCTACCGGGGTCAGACAAGACACTACAGATTCACAACACCCAAGTATAGACTTCAAGACTGTATTACACCACAAAAGATTACTCAAATATGGAAGGGAATAGGCACAGTCCACATAACATAGTACTTATCACACAACCATGACTGACAATTATACTACTTGAACAAGGTGTACTACGATTTCCAGACATTCCCTCAATTTGCATCGATGAAAAAAATTCACATAACACCAAACAAATGCTACAGGTACATAGTGTCCACAAGGGAATCAATGACATATCCACGACATCACAACACATATCCATTTGACATGAGTAACACATACATCAAAAGACCACTACCAAACATCACAATAACTCAACATATATCCCAGAACATCAACCATACACACAAATATCATATGCCTCCCTCAAACTCTTATGCCTCCCTCAAGGAGGCCGGTTGTCCCTATGGCCTAAGACACATAGAGTTCGAACACTCCTAACCCAAGTGACATAATAACTTGTGGTTCAACAACCCGCTAGTTATCTGTAACTCCTTGGGGCGTACCCCCATACAACGAAGCGGGTCCATAGGTCCAACCATTCCATGGTGCATCCCATGACCCTATTCCACACATCACGACGATAGAACCAACACAACAATCCAATCCAAAATGCCAAGTGGCAAAGTACAAGCCTTGGGCAAGGCGGTACAATCTTAAAATTTAGAAGAAGATTCAAAACCAAGCAAAAAAACCGACCAAATGGCCATAGTTAGTGTAAAAATCTGAGTGTTAGTACCACAAACCAAGGAAATGCCCAAAATGTAAGCATGTCAATCAAGAAAACTGCTGGTCCTTGCAAAATAAAGTAAAAATCTCAATTTACAAATAAAATACACTTATAATAATGTCACATTACGATAACTGTGTGGCCTTATCTGGCCACCAAAGGGGTACTCAACGAGTTGCTAGCACTCGGAACATCGAGCCTCAGCTCGTAAAAAAATATAGCAATAATACAACTGTCATCATCCCGATCGGAATCATCTCGCCACAACTTCAACAAGGCTCAACATAGTCAAAATCACATAGGTTGAATCCATACAACAACCATATCGGGAGAGAGAAAGGAAGTACAAGTCGCCATCTACTGAGCCTAAGGTGTCCGCATGAAACACAATATGCATGACACCCGTTGAGCAAGTGCCACACATACCAAACGAACAAAAGTGGGTTTTCAGCCTATGTAAGGCTCCACTTCCTATCTCGTACTCGGCTCGAGTGACTGGTCAACGGTACACATTTTCTCACTCCGAACATACACAATTTACCGATTTCCCTCAGGGTCGGTTAGTGCAAGGTTCACAACATAACATGTAACTACATCACTAACACAATGGTGGTACACACATAGCTACCATAACGTCTTACGTATGGTATGTATACAGGGTAGATCACAATCATACATTCACTGGGTGTAATACATCACTTTACCACATTCTGCACCCAAAGTGCAATCACTACACAATAGGGTTCATAGGCTCACTGTATGCCCCTATATCACAACATGAATCATTACATATTACACAAATCATACATACGATGAACATAATAACATCACAACATAACATTAATTGCTTCATAACAAGGTGATACACACATTTCTTTAAAACATGGTAAAAACATCATGATATAACTCAATTCACTTTACATCAATCTAGTCATACAACATATCGACACACCCACATATCACAATATGCCACAATGCTCTAACCCCTGTCATCCACATTAGAATTCTTTTCACACATCACAAGCAGTAATTCACACGTGAACTCTTCATAGAATCCACAAGAAGGAGAGAGAATACTCCCATCCCCAGCACATCAACATGATGACAAACACGCACTAAGTGACATACACATCATGTGCGTTCATAATATCACAATTACAACATCAATCACATCACACTTATACCACATTACTCTTCCAATATAAAACACTAACATACAATACCATCATCTCCATGTAACACTATCATGTACACCATCATCATCATGTAATACCATCATAACTCCAATCTGGCCCATAGGTTCGAGAGCATGAACCTACGCTCTGATACCAAGTGTAGCGCCCACTAAAAACGGCTCAAGACTACATAGGAAAACACAGGATAATTTTTTTTTTTGACTTGCTTGACACATAACATGACGCAACATGTCGTCACCAAGGATACAACTAACTCTGTGAATAACTCGATACAAGGATGGCCATAAAGGCAGCACGGAAACGTTCACACCTATCAAGGACAATTTACTTTTCTTTTAGACATGACAACATAGAAGTCCAACCACAAAACACACTTACAGTTAGGGCCAACCACAATGAGATATTCTTGAGGGTTATTTATTTTAATAAGACATCTTGCAATTCTTAGCTTACGTTTTCAAGGAGACTCAAGATATGATTCATACAATTCATCTTACCAAGCTAAGTTTATTCCTTTTTCACTGAGTAATTAACTTTAAATCTTCTCTATTATGACATTTATTTGTTTAATTCAATTATTTAATAAAGGAGGTAATTTAATTCCACAAGGCCATCTATCCTCACTTATGCTACTAAAACTCGCTCATAACCTTATTACAATATGGATTCGCTTTCAACATACTCAAGAGAAAGATTACCAAGCACCTTGAAAAAAAAAGGTTAGAGGAAAAAGGTCGAGTTGAATTCATCTTTATGACCTCATTAGTTATTAACCCAATTTTTATTGAAGCTTGAGGATTTATCGAAAATTATTAAATATTTTACTTAGGCTTTACTGGATGATTTTTACAAAAGAAAACAATTTACCTTTCAAATGGTTGAGAGATAGATTGCGTGGTTTTCAAACCGATTCCTCCTACTTATTAAATTGTATTATCTTATATCAACTAATAATTTGTTTCACCTTAGGATCATTCTAAGAATTCACCATAAAAAGGATAATGTTCGCTAGTGTAGCTAGGGATATCAAGTTATAAAATTTTTACTTCACAAAGGATGGTTTCATTTTGATCATTCATGGAATTATTTGATTTCAAGTAGATCACCTCTACATTTATTTGTTGAATATAAAATTATTATTTTTGTTTAGCTTCTTTAAGGGTTAACCGACCCATTTTACTTTACTTATAAAATATTGTCACTAAGTCTTAGAAAGATTTAACTTAACAATTTATTCTCAAGATCACGCTTTTGACAATACTCATATCAATGTAAGGATTGAATACCATTTCTCACAAAGATAAGTTACCAGTTTACCTACAGAAGGGCAAGACAACATCATCACGCAATTTCTGAACAACCCAAGGCAAGAGGTCTTCTAAACTCCTTTATAAGCACTATTACAAAATTTACCTCACATTGGACACTTTTACAAGGAACTTCATAAATTGCACTGATGAAACCTTTACAACTCTTTCCTTTAATCTACTTGCATAATCCATCTCAGAAAATACTAGTTAGAATTAGTTCGCGAGAACTGAGCATGTTAAGGCTACACATTGCAACAGTAAGCTAACATTTAACAATATCAAGAAAGGAATGTTCTAATTCAAAAATGGATTAAAGCACAACCCACAACTCCAAAAATTATTCGCATGAGAAAGAAATCTAAACCAACCAACAAGGAGAAAGTCAAAATACCAGTAAGAACAAAATCACATAAAAAAAGGCAAGACCTTATGGGTTAGGAACAAGAAGGTCAAGAGTGTTGATATCTCCTTCATGTAATCCTATGGATTACGTGATTGGAATCCAAAACTCAATCCATCCAACTAAAGGGGTCCAAGAGAAGACAAAACATACTAATTATGATCGTAGGCGTGAAACAAAACGACGTTATCCAATTCTCCCAGGGGAGGCTTCATAGTAATATGGGTTCGACGCCCTTAAAAGAACACAACTATAGTTTCAGTTTTAACCAAGGAGTTTACCACTACCTCCTTATAGGATTTCTTAAACGTAGTACTAGTTAACAAAACAAATCCACTCTTCCAAAAGCATACAAATGAGACACAAAAGGGGCCATTATTCTACCAACAAACCTTATCCTAATCGTACTTCTCTACATAATATAAGGAAGGCTAAACCCAAAAGTCGTTAATAATTTTTATATATTTTCGACAATGTCAATAAGTATTTTAAAATAAAAATAAAAATTGATTTCCTTAACAAAGCCACAAAATGGGATTTTTAGTAACCAATTTTGAAGTATAAGATATTCGAGTTCGAAAACAAAGGGATTCGATACACGGTGGGTAATACACCAACGATGCCCCAGACTCAAAAGACCTTACCACGAGTGCAAGCACAAAAAAATAAGAACCAACACACATATCCATCAGGAAGGTTACGCAGTGCAGTCAGGCCTAGAAGTTCTATGAGCTCCTTGCCAATGGTATAGAAGATGGAAATTTTACCCGATCCATGTGGGCTTATCAAGGAAATGTCTAGCAAATATCAAACAGATGAATATAATAGCCACCTATTATATTATCACTGTAATCAGCTGTCATCTAACAGGAAACGAGTTCACGAGTCCAATACCATGGATTCACCTACAACTTTTGTTTCAGTCCAGCTATTAATAGCTTGCTTGCGACCCTTAATAAAAATTGTAGAGATTTCATTCAATAAAACTTACAATGTTTCCCCCTTACTTTAATCAAACAAGAGTTTGAACCAGGAAGTAGGTATAGTAATTCTCTCAACACGTAGAGGCCAAAATAGATGTCAGGTTATTCATCCTCTAGAACTGGGTACAAAAGTCAACCATGTACAGTTCTAAAACAAAACCCTAATGCCATTTTCTAATTAAACAAAAGTAAGGAATGCCCACAGGCTTAAACAAGTTTTAGAACACAATGTCACTATTAATGTACCTTTTAGCAAAACAGAGAGCCCTAAACAGAAATACGTATTTATTCAACCAAATAGAGATATGCAGGCTTAACCTTCCATATAGCAAGCCTTGATTTTAAATACCATCATAGAATTCTTTTAAAAGAGAGTCATATAAGCAAACGAGACTCTATAATGTTTCCTTCCCTACGAACTAGACTGCATCACTCAATGTTGCATTAGCCCATTTAGACAAATATGAAATAGAGTAACCTATAAGAGAGGAAAGAACATTCAAAGCAAAACCAAAGAAAATTGGAACGAGATTTAAAGGAATGTACCAACACAATCGGGCAAAGCGATTTCAACAACCACGAAAACATTTTGTCTAGGCGCCATTCAAGAGGAAAGAATATTCTTTTCAAGATCTTTGAAAGAAGGTAGAAAACTATTACAAGGAGTATATTTAACATGCACCGATCGAATGTTTCCAACCAACAAGCACGTCGACCAGGGCTCGGGTAACAACAAGACAACCTACGCAACTTCTCTTCCTCAACCTCACCGAAGGTCCATACTCTTAATGGCCATGCTTGGCATAGGAAAGGGGTGGGCAGAAAAGTAATGGCTACACGCATTTCATTGGGAAGCTCCAAGCCCCTTTTCCTTTTGCCCACAAACCCAACTATATTCTCCACCAAATCCTCATGCAGCCAGCCAATAATTGGCGTGAGCAGGTCACCAAAAGAAAAACCAGGGCATACGTTTAATAAGCAAATTGTGCTTCATGAATATTTTGATATGAAACAGATCCACCTCTATGAGATTCTCTTCCATGAGTTACATCGTAAAACAAGTAAGGTCTCAATAGAGAATCTTTGTAATAAATTTCATCAGGTCTCCTGGTAACACTCTCACTGTCACTTGATCGATTTTGATAAAAATATCTTGAAGGAGAATCCCGAATTTGAGGATGCATTCGATATGAGCAGAGATAATAACTTATGATTATTTACTAATGCCTGACTTTAGTTTGGTGGATGTAATCATGAAACAAAACAACAACCGAACACAAGAATACCATTGACTATGATAAGACGAAATGACGACAAATCTGAAATATCAAAATAAATTATAATATTAACATGAAAGCTGTTACAATCTCACCCATGAGATACTTGACAAGACTATGGGAGAAACTTTACAATTACACCTCTTGATGGCTTCTTGACACACCTTTAGCGATGGCTTCCTTCGCACACTTCCTGAATATTTCTCACTACTTCTTTCTATGCTAAATGAGGGGGTGGCCTCTCTATTTATAGAACTTCGAGGCTTATCCATCCTATCTCTAAGATAGGATAAGAAATCCACTACGGCGAATCATATTCCATACCTTAACTCTTATACATACATGTAAGCTTATCATTTAAGATAAGATAAACCTTATCATTTTACATGGGTTCCACATTTTTAGACTTTTTACAAATAAAATACACAAAATATTTATGACCTCACTCCTTGTCCTTATTACCAATATAATATTTCTAATTCCTAATCATGTAGACCCTACTTCTCTAATTACCCAAACTTTGACATTTTAACATTACCGGACCACTTACGACAAATATTTACTTTTTACAACATTCTATTGTACTTTGGTATTCCGTACTCCACATTATTGGCGGCACCGTCTTGTGGCGCCGTTATCTTCTATCGGACCTTCTACTACTAATTACACTTAACAACATCCTATTCTAATACATACATTAATGAAATAGAAATTTTGGAGGAAAATTTTAGTGTCGACATCTTCCCCCTTCCTAGCTTCTACTCCGTCCTCGGAGTAGACTATTACAGTGCTTGGAAAATCTTGACTTGTCGTGGTTGACCCATTTCGTAATGGGAGTGCCATCGATTCCTCCGGTCAGTGCGTACCATTTTCATGCCACAATTTCTTTATTTTGTAGGGCCCCATCCATTTTGGAAGAAATTTTCTCTGTCTTCTTTTTTTGTATCTGGAATCATATACTAGGACCAAGTCATTCACATGAAATGGAGACCATCGGATCTTTTGATCAAAGTATTCCTTCTGCTTCATTTTCTTCTTATGGCTTGTATCCTTTGCTATTTCCCTCATTTCCTCTAGCAAATGAAGATGTACCAACCTTTCTTTTACTGAATCACTTTCATCCATCCTTTCATTTTTCATAACTCTCACAGTGGGAATATCAAACTCAATAGGAAGAAGCTGGATCAATGCCATGGGCCAGTGAAATGGGGAGTATCTGTTGCTTGACTTTGATGTTGCCCTATATGCCCACAATCTTTGCATGAATCCTTTTATCCCATTTATGTACTGCAGAGTGCATCTTTTGCTAGAATTTGACACGACACAAAATTTGTTCGTTCCACTGTCCATTTGTGCTTGGCTTGTATGTTGTTGCCTTCCTGTGCTTGATAGAAAACTTATTGACTAGGGCTTCTACCACCTCATTAATGAAGTGGCTTCCTTGATCTATTACAATTTCTAATGGACAACCAAATCTGGTGACAATGCGTTCATATATGAACCTTGCCACTTCATCCATGGAAGGCTGTTTTCATGGCCTAGCTTGACCCACTTGGTTAAATAATGCATGTGCAACTACAATATACTTATTTTGACGTGATGTAGTTGGAAGTGGACCTCTGATGTCTATTCCCCATTTTTGAAAGGGACCAAGAGGAAGAATAGGACATAATGGAGCTGATGAAGTCTTACGGTTACCATGTGTTTGACAAATATCACATGTCTTACAATAATTATAACAATCTTTAAAAAGAGTGGGCGGTGATAACTTTGCATCCAAGATCCTTCTTGCTTGTAAGTTGTCAGAGAAGTGCCCTCCACATGTACCATTGTGGAATTCTTCTAGCAGCTCCTTTCCTTGATCACGTCCAGTTTGCCCTCTTGTCTTGTCCATCGGGTCTCTATTCGAAATAATGCTCCATACGAGAATAGAATATGGACGGCCAGGCTTGAGTAATCTTTCTCTTAGTCTTTGCATTGGCACCATCGGGAAACTTGAATTCATTCGAGATAATTCCAAATATCTATGTATTCACTAGGGATTGTGTCGAGGAGAACAATCTTTGCATCGGAAAATCATCATCATCACAAGATGATCCTAAACCATCATAGGCTCGAGAGAGTGCATCTGCATTGACATGCTTCTTTCTGGCCTATCTATAATATCAAATTCAAATTCTTGTAGCAAAATTATCCATCTTGCTATCCTCACACGATGGGTTAGGCTTATTGACAATATATATTTGAGCACGATGATCCGTTCTGACTATAAATTTCTGCCCTAGCAAGTAATTTCTAAACTTCTTTACTGACAAAAATGATAGCGAGCCTCTTTTTGATTCTGATATAGTTTACCTCAGTGCTTTGCTCATTTATGCTCTCCCAAGTAAATTGGATGTTCATTCCCATTTTCATCCTTTTGGCTCAAAGTACTACCTAGTCTTTGCATCGAGGCATCGGTGTACACAATGAATGGCTTGCTCAATCTGGATTCTTCAAAAGCAGGTGAAGACACCGGGGCTTCCTTGATTGTCCAAAAGCTTCATGCGCCTTGTTTCTGGTTCATAAGCAACATCCTTCTTGAAGCTGGGTTAGTGGGTGTGCGATCTTTGAGAAATTCTTGATGAACCTTCTATAGTAACCCACATGGCCTAAAAATGATCTCAACTTACTTCTATTCATAGGAAATGGTAAATCTTTGATTTTGAAACTTTATCGGGATCGATGCCAATACCATCTCTGGATCTGACATGCCCTAACAAAACGCCTTTAGAACATCCAAAGACACACTTTGTAGGGTTTAGTGAGGCTTGTGCTTCATCTAACCTTTGAAATCTTGTCTCCATCTAGTGCGGGTGGTCGACTTGCTCCCATAGATGCAAAAATCATCCGAAAATACTCGATGAAGGTCCCGATGTAGGGTTCGAACACCTATTCATCAAGCGTTGGAATGTTCTTTGGAGCATTACACAACAAAGGCATAACTCTATAAGCAAGCGTTCCCCAAGGAGTGGTGAGCGTGGTCTTGGTGATCTTTCTCTTTATATACAAACTTGGTTGTAGCCGCTATATCCATCAATGCAAAACTATAGCACTCTGGCCATACTTCGTCCAAGATCGATCTGAAAATGGAAGAGGGTAATGATCCTTCTTTGTTGCCTTATTGAGCTTCTGTAATCAACACAAATGCGTAGCTTCCCATTCTTTTTATTGAGATCACAATGGGAGAAACCCATTACGAATTCTCCACAACAAATATGAATCTGCATCAAGCAACTTATCTATTTCTTCTTTTACGGTCTTGGAAAAATTAGGATTCATTCTATGGCATTTGCTTTATAGGCTTAGCACCATCTACCATTTCAATACAATGTTCTACCCAACTTACTTGACGGAGTTCCTTGTAATCAAAAGTGAATAGGTGTATGTACCTTGAAAGAGTGGAGGTAGGATTCCTTCTCACTCTCCATCACGGCATCACCAATCTTTATTTGTTGGAGACGATCATCAACTTCTTCTTGAGATAATTTTATGGGGTCATGAGTTGGTGTGGTGGCGGGATATCCATGGTGAAACATCCACCTCGCTTTCTTCATCTTGATGTCCACTTCACTTTGGTACTAGAGTAATCGAGAGGATGTCCATCATCGGTTTCATCACTTGAATCCACGGGTTCTACTTTATGATGTCGAGGATCACGTTTATCTTCACCCTCTCTCTACCACGTCCAGTGTCATGAAACCTTCATTCCGGTAGTTTCTTGCATGAACTCTCCTTAGCCATGGTCTTCCCAGCGACATTGGGTACAACAGTACCATTTTCATCACTGAAAAAGTCTACCACACATCTGACACCCATAACAGATATTGCCACATTTGAAACTACACCTTACGGTTTAGTTTTCCCTTATTTAATGACCTTAACATAAGTGTTGAAGGGCGATCAATTTTAAACCCAACATATTCATTTACTGAGACTCGGTCATTACATTAACTGCAGCACCTCCATCAACTAAGACATCATGAATTGAAATACCATTACATAATACCTCAGCTTGTGGAGCATAGGGATCTGCCTCTGCCTCCAAAACAGGGACCTCAACCTCCTTCCTTCTTGAGCATTGAGTCCACCTCGCATGACTCCCGCCTCTTCTCGAGAAGACATAGCCAAGTTGACCATATGTAATATTTGCGAGGCCTTTTGGACGAGATCTTCCAAGATGGAGTATGGTCCTTGCCCCTGTGAAATCAAAAAATCCTGCACACCCAACTTTCTTCTCCTATGTTTCTTACTAGTTTCTTCTTTCATCTTCTTAGGATCATTTCCATCTTGATTATCTTTTTCTTTCTTTCTTTTTGTTACAAACACATCTACTTCATTATTTCTGCTCTTATCTACTACATCAAAAAAATTCACGAGTGCTTTTCCTTTATCATTATCTCCCTTACCGGATGTAGAAGCTCTATCTGACAATTATACTTATAATGACCCTTTTATAACAACCATAACAAACAACTTGAAAATATTTCTTTTGGACCTCTATCTCCTCCACTGAGAACTAAATTCCTTTCCTTGAAGAAGATTAATAGTTAAGCGACCCATCTTTTTGAGCGAGATCTTCATACTCGGTAGATGTATTAGGAGAAATATTTGTGCTCACGGGAGTGGTTGTGGATTCGGGACCAAAGGTCTTGGTGTAGGCTCTACTTTAGCAACAATTTCTTTGGGCTCCTCTTCCATGCTTTCTTCTTGCCTTCTTGCAATCTCCTTTGCTTGTTGATGGTAGGCTGGCGGTCATACTTCACTCGTTGTCGATCTCGGCTTCATCCCAGAATGAAGTGCTTACGAGAGGAGATTATCCACGCCATTCATCAACCCATCCGCTAGTCCTTCCTTCCGGATCTGGGCATCGAGCTTCCTCCTTAGCTCTAGAACACGAGCATGATAATCCCTTATCTTCTCCTTCTCTCCTTGGGATAGCTTTGTGATCTCGATCATGAGATCTGCATATTTATATTGTTCACCAAATTCTTGAAAACTTTCGGTTAATAAATCCCATGAATTTTTCACATTATCACCTAGTGTTTGAACCACCTAAGTCTTTGAACCATCCAAAAGGTAGGAAAAAATTCAGTCCATTGTTCCCTTCTTATAAGGCCATTACAAATACAAGATCGTTTAAACTCTTGAATGAAAGAAGAAGCATCTTCATTAGATTGAGCTGAAAAAACAGGAATCTTTCCCATTTTCAAAAGTAACCACCGTGAAATACCAACCTGAAATCTGATTAACAAGACTTATGTGCACAAATAATTGGAATCACTATACTAGAAAGTGACTTTACACCTTTCTACAGTAAAATAGAAATGACCACGGTAAACTATGGTAAAACTTGACTTACTACGGTAAAAACTGACTTTACTGTGGTAAACACTATTCACGGTAAAAGTGAAGTTCTGCGGTAAATACTATTCACGGTAAAAGTGACTTTCTTTGCGGTAATTACTATTCCCAACAAAAAGGACTTTACCAGGGTAACTACTATTCATGGCAAAAATGACTTTAACATGGTAACTACTATTCACGGTAAAAATGACTTTACCATGGTAACTACTATGCACGCGTAAAAACAAGGTTACCCTCGATTAATTTTTGCCTAAGTGGGAATATCTCTCGAGAAAATCCACCAACGAGGAATGGTCGGCAAGCGGAACCAAAATGTCATCACCAATCCGGCCTTATGATAATTCTTCACGGGAACTCCTCGTCTTTATGATTATTTACTAATGCCATGAGACTTTAGTTTGGTGGATGTAATCTGGAAACAAAACAACAACCGAACACAAGAATACCATTGACTATGATAAGACGGAATGACGACAAATCTGAAATATCAAAATAAATTATAATATTAACATGAAAGCTATTCTGATCTCACCCATGAGATACTTGACAAGACTATGGGAGAAACTTTACAATTACACCTCTTGATGGCTTCTTGACACACCTTTAGCGATGGCTTCCTTCGCACACTTCCTACAATATTTCTCACTACTTCTTTCTATGCTAAATGAGGGGGTGGCCTCTCTATTTATAGAACTTCCGAGGCTTATCCATCCTATCTCTAAGATAGGATAAGAAATCCACTCGACGAATCATATTCCATACCTTAACTCTTATACATGTACATGTAAGCTTATACATGTTAAGATAAGATAAACCTTATCATTTTACATGGGTTCCACATTTTTAGACTTTTTACAAATAAAATACACAAAATATTTATGACCTCACTCCTTGTCCTTATTACCAATATAATATTTCTAATTCCTAATCATGTAGACCCTACTTCTCTAATTACCCAAACTTTGACATTTTAACATTACTTTGTAGGACCACTTACGACAAATATTTACTTTTTACAACATTCCTATTGTACTTTGGTATTTTACCGTACTCCACATTATTGGCGGCACCGTCTGTGGCGCCGTTATCTTCTATCGGACGCTACTACTAATTACACTTAACAACATCCTATTCTAATACATACATTAATGAAATAGAAATTTTGGATTCATTAGTTCCTTTCCATTAGCATTATTCTTAGTTTAATTTCTTTTAAAATTTCATCATTGAAGAGTTTTAGTTTATTCCTTATTGTGGGTGTCCAATCAAGAATGCTAACACAACACCCTATCGGGTCGAGACAAGACACTCTGATTCACAACACCCAAGTATAGACTTCAAGATCAGTATTACACCACAAAATATTACTCAAATATGGAAGGGAATAGGCACAATCCACATAACATAGTACTTATCACACAACCATGACTCGATGATTATACTACTTGAACAAGGTTTACTACGATTTCCAGACATTCCCTCAATTTGCATCGATGAAAAAATTCACATAACACCAAACAAATGCTACAGGTACATAGTGTCCACAAGGGAATCAATGACATATCCACGACATCACAACACATATCCATTTGACATGAGTAACACATACATCAAAAGACCACTACCAAACATCACAATAACTCAACATATATCCCAGAACATCAACCATACACACAAATATCATATGCCTCCCTCAAACTCTTATGCCTCCCTCAAGTTTCTTATGCCTCCCTCAAGTCTCTTATGCCTCCCTCAAACTCTTATGCCTCCCTCAAGGAGGCCGGTTGTCCCTATGGCCTAAGACACATAGAGTTCGAACACTCCTAACCCAAGTGACATAATAACGCGTGGTTCAACAACCCGCTAGTTATCTGTAACTCCTTGGGGCGTACCCCCATACAACGAAGCGGGTCCATAGGTCCAACCATTCCATGGTGCATGCCATGACACTATTCCATACATCATGATGATAGAACCAACACAACAATCCAATCCAAAATGCCAAGTGGCAAAGTACAAGCCTTGGGAAAGGCGGTGAATCTTAAAATTTAGAAGAAGATTCAAAACCAAGCAAAACGACTGACCAAATGGCCATAGTGTAAAAATATGAGTGTTACTACCACAAACCAAGGAAATGCCCAAAATGTAAGCATGTCAATCAAGAAAACTGCTAGTCCTTGCAAAAATAAAGTAAAAAGCTCAATTTACAAATAAAATACACTTATAATAATGTCACATTACGATAACTGTGTGGCCTTATCTAGCCACCAAAGGGGTACTCAACGAGTTCTTGCACTTCGGAACATCGAGCCTCATTTCGTAAAAAAAATAGCAATAATACAACTGTCATCATCCCGATCGGAATCATCTCGCCACAAATTGAACAAGGCTCAACATAGTCAAAATCACATAGGTTAAATCCATACGACAACCATATCGGGAGAGAGAAAGGAAGTACAAGTCGCCATCTACTCACCTAAGGTGTCCATGAAACACGGATGCATGACACCCGTTGAGCAAGTGCCACACATACCAAACGAACAAAAGTGGGTTTTCAGCCTATGTAAGGCTCCACTTCCTATCTCGTACTCGGCTCGAGTGACTGGTCAACGGTACACATTTTCTCACTCCGAACATACACAATTTACCGATTTCCCTCAGGGTCGGTTAGTGCAAGGTTCACAACATAACATGTAACTACATCACTAACACAATGGTGGTACACACATAGCTACCATAACATCTTACGTATGGTATGTATATAGGGTAGATCACAATCATACATTCACCAGGTGTAATACATCACTTTACCACATTCTGCACCCAAAGTGCAATCACTACACAATAGGGTTCATAGGCTCACTGTACGCCCCTATATCACAACATGAATTATTACATATTACACAAATCATACATACGATGAACATAATAACATCACAACATAACATTAATTGCTTCATAACAAGGTGATACACACATTTCTTTAAAACATGGTAAAAACATCATGATATAACTCAATTCACTTTACATCAGTCTAGTCATACAACATATCGACACACCCATGTATCACAATATGCCACAATGCTCTAACCCCTGTCATCCACATTAGAATTCTTTTCACACATCACAAGCAGTAATTCACACGTGAACTCTTCATAGAATCCACAAGAAGGAGAGAGAATACTCCCATCCCCAACACATCAACATGATGACAAACACACACTAAGTGACATACACATCATGTGCGTTCACAATATCACAATTACAACATCAATCACATCACGCTTATACCACATTACTCTTCCAATATAAACCACCATCATGCAATACCATCATCTCCATGTAACACTATCATGTACACCATCATCATCATGTAATACCATCATAACTCCAATCTGGCCCATAGGTTCGAGAGCATGAACCTACGCTCTGATACCAAGTGTAACGCCCACTAAAAAGGGCACAAGACTACATAGGAAAACACAGGATAATTTTTTTTTGACTTGCTTGACACATAACATGACACAACATGTCGTCACTAAGGATCTGAACTAACTCTGTGAACAACTCGATACAAGGATGGCCATAAAGGCAGCACGAAAATGTTCACACCTATCAAGGACAATTTACTTTTCTTTTAGACATGACAACATAGAAGTCCAACCACAAAACACACTTACAGTTAGGGCCAACCACAATGAGATATTCTTGAGGGTTATTTATTTTAATAAGACATCTTGCAATTCTTAGCTTACGTTTTGAAGGAGACTCAAGATATGATTCATACAATTCATCTTACCAAGCTAAGTTTATTCCTTTTTCACTGAGTAATTAACTTTAAATCTTCTCTATTATGACATTTATTTGTTTAATTCAATTATTTAATAAAGGAGGTAATTTAATTCCACAAGGCCATCTATCCTCACTTATGCTACTAAAAATCGCTCATAACCTTATTACAATATGGATTCGCTTTCAACATACTCAAGAGAAAGATTACTAAGCACCTTGAAAAAAAAAGGAGTTAGAGGAAGAAGGTCGAGTTGAATTCATCTTTATGACCTCATTAGTTATTAACCCAGATTTTATTGAAGCTTGAGGATTTATAAAAAATTATTAAATATTTTACTTAGGCTTTATCTTGGATGATTTTACAAAAGAAAACAATTTACCTTTCAAATGGTTGAGAGACAGATTGCGTGGTTTCGAAACTGATTCCTCCTACTTATTAAATCGTATTATCTTATATCAACTAACAATTTGTTTCACCTTAGGATCATTCTAAGAATTCACCATAAAAAGGATAATGTTCGCTAGTGTAGCTAGGGATATCAAGTTATAAAATTTTTACTTCACAAAGGATGGTTTCATTTTGATCACTCATGGAATTATTTGATTTCAAGTAGATCACCTCTACATTTATTTGTTGAATATAAAATTATTATTTTTGTTTAGCTTCTTTAAGGGTTAATCTGAACCATTTTACTTTACTTATAAAATATTGTCACTAAGTCTTAGAAAGATTTAACTTAACAATTTATTCTCAAGATCACGGTTTACAATACTCATATCAATGTAAGGATTGAATACCATTTCTCACAAAGATAAGTTACCGCTTTACCTAAAGAAGGGGCAAGACAACATCATCACGCAATTTCGAACAACCCAAGGCAAGAGGTCTTCTAAACTCCTTTGCAAGCACTATTACAAAATTTACCTCACATTGGACATTTTTACAAGGAACTTCATAAATTGCACTGATGAAACCTTTACAACTCTTTCCTTTAATCTACTCGCATAATCCATCTGCACAAATACTAGCTAGAATCAGTTCATGAGAACTGAGCATGTTAAGGCTACACATTGCAACAGTAAGCTAACATTTAACAATATCAAGAAAGGAATGTTCTAATTCAAAAATGGATTAAAGCACAACCCACAACTCCAAAAATTATTCGCATGAGAAAGAAATCTAAACCAACCAACAAGGAGAAAGTCAAAATACCAGTAAGAACAAAATCACATAAAACAAGGCAAGACCTTATGGGTTAGGAACAAGAAGGTCAAGAGTGTTGATATCTCCTTCATGTAATCCTATGGATTACGTGATTGGAATCCAAAACTCAATCCATCCAACTAAAGGGGTCCAAGAGAAGACAAAACATACTAATTATGATCGTAGGCGCGAAACAAAACGACGTTATCCAATTCTCCCAGGGGAGGCTTCATAGTAATATGGGTTCGACGCCCTTAAAAGAACACAACTATAGTTTCAGTTTTAACCAAGGAGTTTACCACTACCTCCTTATAGGATTTCTTAAACGTAGTACTAGTTAACAAAACAAATCCACTCTTCCAAAAGCATACAAATGAGACACAAAAGGGGCCATTATTCTACCAACAAACCTTATCCTAATCGTACTTCTCTACATAATATAAGGGAAGGCTAAACCCAAAAGTCGTTAATAATTTTTATATATTTCCGACAATGTCAATAAGTATTTTAAAATAAAAATAAAAATTGATTTCCTTAACAAAGCCACAAAATGGGACTTTTAGTAACCAAGTTTGAAGTATAAGATATTCGAGTTCAAAAACAAAGGGATTCGATACACGGTGGGTAATACACCAGCGATGCCCCAGACTCAAAAGACCTTACCACGAGTGCAAGCACAAAAAATAAGAACCAACACACATATCCATCAGGAAGGTTACGTAGTGCAGTCAGGCCTAGAAGTTCTATGAGCTCCTTGCCAATGGTATAGAAGATGGAAATTTTACCCGATCCATGTGGGCTTATCAAGGAAATGTCTAGCAAATATCAAACAGATGAATATAATAGCCACCTATTATATTATCACTGTAATCAGTTGTCATCTAACAGGAAACGAGTTCACGAGTCCAATACCATGGATTCACCTACAACTTTTGTTTCAAATCCGGCTATTAATAGCTTGCTTGTGACCCTTAACTAAAATTGTAGAGATTTCATTCAATAAAACTTACAATGTTTCCCCTTACTTTAATCAAACAAGAGTTTGAACAAGGAAGTAGGTATAGTAATTCTCTCAATACGTAGAGGCCAAAATAGATGTTGGGTTATTAATCCTCTAGAACTGGGTACAACAGTCAATCATGTACAGTTCTGAAACAAAACCCTAATGCCATTTTCTAATTAAACAAAAGTAAGGAATGCCCACAGGCTTAAACAAGTTTTAGAACACAATGTCACTATTAATGTACCTTTTAGCAAAACAGAGAGCCTAAACAGAAATACGTATTTATTCAACCAAATAGAGATATGCAAAGGCTTAACCTTCCATATAGAAGCCTTCAATTTTAAATACCATCATAGAATTCTTTTAAAAGAGAGTCATATAAGCAAACGAGACTCTATAATGTTTCCTTCCCTACGAACTAGACTGCATCACTCAATGTTGCAGTAGCCCATTTAGACAAATATGAAATAGAGTAACCTATAAGAGAGGAAAGAACATTCAAAGCAAAACCAGCAAAATTGGAACGAGATTTAAAGGAACAGCCAACACAATCAGCAAATGATTTCAACAACCACGAAAACATTTTGTCTAGGCGCCATTCAAGAGGAAAGAATATTCTTTTCAAGATCTTGAAAGAAGGTAGAAAACTATTACAAGGAGTATATTTAACATGCCCGATCGTAATGTTTCCAACCAACAAACACGTCGACCAAGGCTCGGGCAACAACAACAACTGACAACTTGCAGCGCAACTTCTCTTCCTCGGCTGCTTTGAAGGTCCATACTTTGTTAACGGCCGTGCTTGGCATAGGAAAGGGGTGGGCAAAAATTAATGGCTACACGCATTTCATTGGGAATCTCCAAGCCCCTTTTCCTTTTGCCCACAAACCCAACTATATTCTCCACCAAATCCTCACGTAGCCAGCCAATAATTGGCGTGAGCAGGTCACCAAAAGAAAAACCAGGGCATACGTTTAATAAGCAAATTGTGCTTCATGAATATTCTGATATGAAACAGATCCACCTCTATGAGATTCTCTTCCATGAGTTACATCGTAAAAAGAGTAAGGTCTCAATAGAGAATCTTTGTAATAAATTTCATCAGGTCTCCTGGTAATACTCTCACTGTCACTTGATCGATGTCGATAAAAATATCTTGAAGGAGAATCCCGAATTTGAGGATGCATTCGATACAGAATAGATAACAATATAGTTGGACAACCTGCTTGTTGGAAGCGCCCAAAAAAGGCTTCTACTATACTACAACATGCCTGTTTTGCTGGCTAATTACTGTTGCGAGCCATTCTTTATGGATCCCCGACAAGAACACACCTCGCGGACCCAATGAAAGTGGAGGTAACACACCCTTCACTAGCTTGTAGCTTCTTCTAACCACCATATCAACCCATCACCGCACCCATATGCATTGAATAAAAGAATCAAAATGAGATCATGGTGAAGAATGTCGGGACTCCACCGACTCCCATCTCCCTCACGCAAGAGTAGAAACATAATGTCCATTACATCTGCAGGGTTGGTGGTTGGGAGGAGACGAATGCCATCTACTTGCAACAAGACATGTGAAAGGACCTGGTCGGCCAAGGTGGTAGTGGAGGGTAGGTGAAAGTAGTTTGAAATATTTAAAAACTGGGCAGTCCTCACCTCGACCTGGCGCCCCCATGAGCCCCTCCTTCAGCAAAGATACGGGATAACAAAAATCTCTACTACTAAGGTAAGCTCACAAAGCATACGAAAGAAGATATATTAATACAAATGTAAAAGGAGTTACAAGGTTACCTGAACAGTTCTCATAAGCTAAAAAGGTATACGAATTTTTGTATGATTACTATTCAACCCGAGAAAATTTAATCACGTACACACGAGCAAGCTAGAGGAAGTAAGAATCGAACTCTCCATTACTCACAATGATTAAAAACAACATGCGAACAGGCCTAAGCGACCAAGCGCAGAAAACTAGAGGTTGGCATTCAAAAGCAAACACAAGGCAAGGAACGACCATGGCACCAAAACGGGTAATCCCTTCCTCAGCGCGGAACGGGGTTCATTCTGCAAAGCGACCAACCAAACAATAAAATCATTTAACGATAATTAATAATACAGTTGATAACAATCGACACTAAAAATAATGAGTTATCGTCGATCAATAATTAAAATAATAATATTGTTAATATTATTATTATTATTATTAAATTATTATTATTATTATTATTATTATTACCACTTAAAATAATTATTAATCATATTAACAAAGACGTATATACCAATTTGACAATAATGTAAAACAATAACACTATAAGATAGAGGCCAATCGATAATTAAATTAAAACAACATTGTTATCATTATATACTATAAATATAAATAATTTCTACTCACATCAATAATGGCCAAAGATCCAGCTTAACTATGCGACAACAAAATCCTCCTTTAACTAGGTTTGCGCACAGGACATTACACAGTCCACACACAGAGGTGTCAATAATGACTTGAGAACGCAAGAAGGAGAGGGAAGGTTCTAAAACATCACTGAGACAAGATCTAAGACAACGGAAATTCACACAGCCATTCGACACTCAACAAAAGGGTCATTGCGACAAGAACTAGGGTACACGCCGAACGGGCATTACATAACATGTTGTGGATGGGTGGAATGGAATGTACGATGGATGATAGGAGCCACATTCCCCTGATTGATTGAAAGTATATGCGGTGAGGTTTATTTAGTATGCCCCCTCAGTAGTCAATAATGAACCAAAAATAAGAGTGTGCCATTGGGAATTGGCCGAGGTGGGTTGTGTGTAACATGTTGTGATGAATGTGTTGATGATATGCAACTTAGAGATGAATGTGTGATGATGTATCCGAAAGCGTATAACATGATGAGACAATTAGAGGGAGTGGTGATGTAGCCTAAAGCGTGTACCACTATAAGATGAAGGAATATGTGACCATTTAGCCTATAACGTATGTCACTAACCTAGTAATTTCACATGATAGAAGGTCAAGTGATGAATGTGTGAGTAGGAGAAGGTCCGTTTAATTTTTAAACCCTCGGTAGTTGAGTATGGACCAAGGAACTAGAGTGTGTCATAGGGTAGCGAGTGTAGTGCGTAGAAGAAGATGTAGTATGTGTGATGATTAAGAAATGACCATATGATGTGTAATATGCGTAATATGTGATGTATGGTGTGTAATGCAAGATGTGTAGATAGACTAATAGTGTAAGGTGTGCACTATGTAGTATGTAAGATGAGGATTATGTAATGTTAGACTCATAGACCATAAGAGTGTGATACATGTATGATGACGACTAATATGATGTATGATGTGTAGATGTGAAAATGTCGGAATGATATAGGATAAATGTAGAATGTAGAACGTAAGATGTAAGACATGTGATGCGCAATGTGTGAAGAGACGCGATGTGCGGTATACTATTGTGTAGTGTGTGGGGTTCATGTGCATTATGTCCTTAACAATCGAGTGTGAATCGAATCACAAGAGTGTGTCATCTAGTAATGGTTGATGCTAAAACATGTGATGAGTATGCCTATGTGAGGATATTGATGTATGACAATGCAAAGATGAGAGGTGCACGATGCTAAATATGCGGGGGAGATGTGTAAATGCTATGCCCCCAAGTGTGTAAGCGATGGAAGTCTAGTCAAAAGACACTAAGTGGATCAATGTAAGGAGTAGTTTCCTTAACAAAAGTGATGGGACGCTGAAGTGATAGAGGAGTGTGATCATCAAATGGTTCATCATCATAGTAAGCTTCATTCGGGTCCCAGTCATCGACATATGTATGGTCTATAACAGATGGCAAAATTACAAGTTTAACTTTAGAAGGTGGTTGTTGAGCATGACCATGTAATGGTGTAGATACCTTTGATGGAAGAGGAGTTAGACTAACATCAAGAGGAGGTTGCTTAGTTTGATGAGGTACCGTTGTAGATGACTTATTAGGAGGAGGTGTGGAACTAATTTTTAAAGGAGGTTGTTTATGTTGACTTGGTGATACCGTAGGTGGTTGCTTAGGCGGCTCTTGACTTTCCTTATTAGATGAATCAGATTTAAGAACCCATTGAGATGTAACAAGTGGAGAGGACCATTTAATAGAACGTTGTGTGGTGAATGAGATGAAACTTTGACGCTCAAGATGCTTGATTCTTCATTATAAAGCATGACAATCATTGTTATTATGTCCATTGATTCGATGATAGTGGCAATATGGACGCCCTTGATATTTTTCTAGTTGATAAGGAGGATAACAATGAGTAGGTGGTAAAGTGATCAAGTGGAGACTAAGGAGCTCAATAAGAAGGTCATGGTGTTTAGTATTACAATCAATGATGAGATGCTATGGTAATGGTATGGCTTGAGGCTCACTGATATGAGCACATGTAGCAGACATAGAATGAGAATGAGATGTAGAAGGAGAACAAACATGTGCTTGAGAAGCATCCTTAAGCTATTGAATTTTAGATTTGAGAGATGTGATCGTGGATTCCATGGCCTTAAATTTGTCTTGAAATAAAGCATGTAAATATTAAATTGATTCCAATAGGGGTTGATTAGATGGAGGAACACTAGGGTTACTCTTTATCTTTTCTTGAATAAATTCCCTTATGTGTAGGTCGTCAAATCGTATCGCGTCAAATAGACAAACGAATATAGGACTTATTTCATGTGGTGGCGTATTGTCATCAAGATACATGATGTCTAGGGATTTTTGCAAAACAACTTGGCAATTGGGATATCTCTTAAGTAAATCAGATAAAGAAACTTGAGAAACTTTGGGAGCCATGATAGAGGAAAAATGAGGATCCTAAGTGTGAAAGCAGTCGGGTTCACCAAAATGATTAACTAAAATGTGGAATATTCTATGTTAATCTAATATTAAGAACAATAGTAAATAAAAGCTAAGTAAAAGAAAGTAACCCAAGCCACTAAGAAAGTATAAATGTGAAACCCTAATGAGAAAAGAGGGTTAGGAAGAGCTTAGCTGATTTGACAAGGTCTTTGGGTGTGTTGCGGTGTGAGCTAGGCAAATACGAGGAGGAAACGATTACACGTGGCTTCTGAGAAAGCACAGATTCGAGCTCTCTAGCTAGACTAGGGTGCCTGGAGAGGGACATGGGTGCCCGTGGGTGCCTTGGTATGAGATATGGGTGCTCTAGTTTGCGAAAACAACTTGAAACCCTCCTCGAGGTGTTGTTGGATGTTTTCTTCTTTTTGCACTAACTTCGCTAAAAGCTGCGTTAGATGTCATTGTAATACCTGCAATAAGGAATCACCTGTAAAACCCCAAGATGAGCATCAAATCCTTAAAAAGAAAGATGCATATGAAGGGGTCGATCTGTTTTCAACGGCCACAATGGTGGACTTACTTACTAAGTGCTTTGCACTACATATCGAGATCCAATGTAGTTTTATGTATGTGTGTGTGCAATCATGCCATAGGTGCTCTTATGCCAATTGCACTTTGTGAAAGTAGCGGCAATATCTATGTGTATAAATGTAATAAAATTATGGATGGAATAGAATAAACTTCCATCTTATGCAATGTGATGCGAGATGAACCAACATTGTGCCTTGTGATGGAGCTAAATAGATATAAATGGAGCCTTTGATGGATGCAACCTTAGGTGATGATAGTAGTGCTTAGTGCTTGGACCCTCATTATGGCTCATAACTATATATTTATATGGTTATCTTGTTCTAATTTCATAATTAACCTTGAAAAGGCCAACCACTAAAAAGATAGAAAGTCCAAACGGCTAGAAAGTGCCCAAAAAGTGGCGGGAAAGTGTAAAAAGGATTGGGGCGCCCTAGTATTGGGTTGGGTGCCCCAGTCAGAGATAAAATGACGTCAAATAGAAAAACTGACTAGGCGAGTACATGTGGGAGGTCAAAAGTGATGACAACAAGCAAATTAAAATGGCCAAAGGACATGGGTTAATTAGTACTTTCTTCACTAAAAAACCATATGAATATTAGTATGAGACCGAGACTAAATAATGCCTAAAGTGTGTGATTTTGTGTCTACAATTTCATATATCACAAATCGCTCCTATTTCTCTAACTCAATCTTACTCATTATTTACACATTACAACATTATCTATGTGACTAACTTGCTCAGAAAATATATTCTCCAAATATAATATTTGAACACTAACTATGCTCTTCCTAATTACATCAAAGGCGTGTACCAAAGGGGTTTGCAACCTCTTCTATCGACATGTATTACAAAGATCAACGTTCTTCCTCGTAGCGTACGTTAATGTTCACTATGGTAGATTGCTCAGTATTGATTACACCGAAATTTACAGGGAATATTATATCGGTCGGGCACTTTGCATTTACATTTATTTGGCTGGTGGACGGGTGATGTTAGACCTTGTTCATATGTGATCATGGTGTCCTCTAGAAACAAAATAAAAACCTTTCGTCCAACACCCACCTTGATTCAATAAACCTTGAGAAGAGCCACTACAGTTCATTACCCGTCACGCAACGTGTGATCAATATACACAATCACCGCAAAATTGTATATGTTGCTAATCAGATTGGGTGATCACATGACTTGGCCCCTACCAATAAAAAGGCGTGTGAGTACTTAAAAGAAGTGAATATATACAAGTAATTTACTTGTGTCATAACACTAAGGAGATTGCGAATAAATTACCGAGGGAATACATATAAAGCTCCCCCACTTCTTAACGTGCACCATCACAATCTCTTCTTCCCTTCTCTTTGTTTTCACCATGCTTTAGATATTCACATCAAAATGAAAAACTTTTCTGCAACACCCACCTCCAATATTTCATTCCTTACTTGCTCAGACGACGAGTACCTATAAAGAAACCAAAGGATTTGAACCACTATGTCTTAGTAGCAAATTGCAAGACTCTAAATATTTTCTTTGAGACTGCAGGGATGCCCATGGCATGGTCAGCAATGGAAGCCCTTCCTTCTACACATCCGCACAAGACATTGACAAGACAAAACATCCTCTTGTAGGTGTTTCTTCTCTCCGACATCTGCTCGGGAAGTAATTCAATCAACATGGGAATAAATCCCGCCTCAATGGATTTGATTCTAATATACATGCTGTTGGAGGTCATTGTGGTTAATACTTGCAGGGCGGCCATGGTTGAGTGGTGGCTCACCTCCTCCATCAAAAGTTCCAGGAGTCCTTCGATTATGCAAATTACTTTTAAAAAAACATTTGCTAACATTTAGCTATACAAAATATGTGCCAACTCTTGAATGGCGAGGATTTTGATATTAAACATAGATTTAATTATTTGGGTCCCCCGTTGGCCACCAAAAATAAAATATTTTTTCGATGCTTAAAGATTACAAATATTTTAACGAACATTGTAGATGTACTACCTATTATGTGTCCCTTAAAAATCTTCATCGTGCGTAATTAATTATAATTTGAAATAAATTTAAAATACTTTTTAATTCATCACTAGAAAATGCATATTAAGGAATTAGATTCATAATCATTGATGTCATAGATTTCTTTGCCACCGTCTACCTCTATGTCACCTCTCTATGGGGTTGCATTTACATACAAGATGCTTGAAATTCAAAACTTTTTGATTTATATATGCCTGCTACATTTTTTCTTCATGATTTCCATGCCTAGAATTGGCAATAGATCAACAACTTCAACCCGAGTAGTATATCATATCTTAAATTAAAAATAAGGAACCTTTTTCCAACACATACATTACACGGTACTCTTTGATGGTTTTATTAGAAATCATTTCATTACTTACCGAGGGGTGGGTGATGATGAATATTTATGTCTTTATATAGGGAAGCTTCCCACTTGTCTTAATTTGGAAAAAATGTCCTTGTAAATCAAAGAGCTATTTGCAGTCAACAATATAAAAATCGTCTGGGGTCTCATGCCAAAAAAATATTAATGGATAAAAACTACCTTTTGATCATAAGACCCACCAAGGGCCTCAACTATCGATGATTGTTTGCACATTGCCTATTTTTTGTAATTAATCGAGCTTAAAAACATTGTTGGGCTACAAAGTGCTATAATACGTAAGAAGTGTTGTTGGGTTTCCAACCTCGAGTCTATAGGATTTTCTCTCTTTTATTCTCCTTTCTCTGCAAAGGGATCTCACATGAATTATGTGAATGAAGTCGAGATGATAAAGTGGAGCACAAATAGAACAATCTAAGATGGTTAATGTTTGCAACTCTCACTTCTATGGCTCATCCCCTACATCAAAACAAATTTCCATCCTTATTCCTTTCGCCGTCCACATTGTACATTCCTCATGCGATTACTAGTAAAATAAAATGACTTTTAAGTCCATATAACTATTTAACTAAAAAAGGATCCTAAAATATGTCAATGGGTGTTGAATAAATTTAAGAAAAATATGGGACGATACCAATATTAAAATGCCCCCAACATTTCTCAAAGACTTTGCGCATTGAAATATTTGAGGAACTCCCTATGGAAACATGACATCATAAGTTGATAAATTACATGAATTTAAAAATATTTTGTTGTAAAGAGATGTGGGACCTTACCTAGCAAGAATTCTAGTCTCATAACTAATGATCAACATTACAACTATCCCATCCCAAGGGGTCCAAGGCGATTTAAAAATTTTCCCGTAAAATTGAAGTAAAAATACTTAACCATTTTAAACGTCAAAAGAAGGGCTCTTTTAATAATTGCTCGTCAACCACTTTAAATGAAAAAGTTCCCAAATTTGGGATAAATGGGTCATTGCTTGACATAATTACACACATTAAATTATATTAAAAGGTTAGGTACCATACATAACAAGGCCATGATATGGCAAATACTTTTGAGGAAGATGATGTTTTGTGGAACGCAAGAAGAAAATTTGTGTATACAAAATATTTACACAAATGTAAAAAATAAATTATCTTTGTGGAGTTTCGGTTTGTAAAATAAATATTCTTTTTAAAGTATGTGTTACAATTATGGGCTTTGGTAGTGATGTTTTTCAATCACAACATATATGTCCATATTTATGTCACTTTTGAAAATCAATTGTATACAATTGTTTGCTTGTCACATACATTTGGTAGTGATGTTTTTCAATCACAACATATATGTCCATATTTATGTCACTTTTGAAAATCAATTGTATACAATTGTTTGATTGTCACATACATTTGTAGTGATGTTTTTCAATCACAACATATATGTCCATATTTATGTCACTTTTGAAAATCAATTGTATACAATTGTTTGATTGTCACATACATAGACTCAATGATGTGATTTGAATGTTTTTGCATTTGTTGTTGTAGGTTAGGAATTATGTTAAAAATGCTAAGAATCGTCAATTTTTATGTATGGCGAGAATGACACCAAAAGAATAAATGAACAATTTTATAATAGCAAACATAAAGAATAGATCAAAATTGAAAGTAGATTCAAGTAAAATAAAAAGACTTATCCAAAAAAAAGGAAAATGCACAATACAAAATACTAAATTTTTGGGCAATGTATTAACTTGGATTCCAAATCAAGTCTATTTATTTTAATTTCATTGATTTTTGTTGAGTTGAAGAAATCAAAACCCCTTTGTCTAATTAAGCATTACTACCTCGTCTTCTTCTTATGTATGTTTCACGATCGGTACCCAATCTATCCCTTTGTTTAATTGACAACCTTCTTTTCCATCATCAACATCTTCATGACACATGTTTATTCATGAACAAAGTGTTAATCTTAGTAGTTAGTAGCTTGGATGCCGCTTGTCCTCATCCGTTTGTTATGGGTAGTTTGGACAGCCTAGAATTTAGAGAAATAGTTGTTTTTGTCAAACAAATATTGTTAGGATAAGAACAATTGTTATCTAATATTGACTCCTTTTAGGTGACACCTCATAACCAAGGTTGTTATGGTTATTGAGTTGTCTTAATCTCAGCCGTTCATTTGTATTAATCTCGGCCATTGATTTTCAACGAGAGTAGTATATAAGGGGGTCATTGGGGTCATTTGTAACAAGGAAGTTTTTAGAGAAACTTGCAGTGTTAGCAAGTAGTCTTGCAGTGTTAGCAAGGGCGCAGTGATAGCGTTGGAGATAGCAGTGGAGGAATATCAGCAGGAGGATTAGGAGATTGTCTGAGCTCGCCAAGAAGAGGCAAATGCGTATTTGTATCTCTTGATTTGCTGAAGTTTAATATATTTCTCATATGTAGTACTGGTTTTCCCTACGGGGTTTTTCCAGGGACAATTGTTTGAAAATATTGTGTTCACCTTGTTGGGTATTTCTTATGTGTTTGTATTTGTGAAGTTACAATTGTGTTATTTTCCAATATTTGTTGATCAAATAATCTTACAAGATAGGAGGTTAATAATCAATAACTGTAATAGATTTTTCACACAAAGTTGATTGTCACATGTCTCAACTAAGGAACGGTGCCTTAAAATGTATGATTTGTTCAAAATGTAAAGATGGCAAAAAAATAGCAAAAGCAAGATTAAAATCAACATTAGTAAAGGGATTGCCTGCCTATCAGAACGATGACATAGGTAATAATAGTTTCATTTTTAATTTTGTAAATGGGTGCATTCACTATTACTACTATTCTCGCAAATATTTTTTCCACCTCTACAACAACTTAGTGTGGTATTCAAAATAAACTTTTCCTGCCTTAATTGTGACTCTATGACAATAAAACCAATTAATGTTGCATAAGAAAGCTCTTAAAAGATGAATTTTTTTTGGAAAATAATGAAAAACTACAGAAGATTTTGGAAGGAATAAACATTTAAAATTAAGGATGGAAGGCACGCAGAGCAGACCTGATTCTCTCAAACCTAGAAAATGACGATGATTCTGGTAGTTTTGATAATATTTCCTTCAACTCTAGACTCTTATCTTCAATGCACGAAAATTGATCAGGTTTTCTGTTCGACACATCCTCATATACGACTGTAAAACTACCCAGTAACCCCTTATATACTCCCACAGATTGATCTCGAAACACAGGTCTTCAGAACTTATAAACAATTACAGAAAGACAAAATTAACTAGAATTGTGTAAAGATACGAGTTTGGAAAGGCTACAACGTTGAAATGTTGGAAGATGGTGTTTAAAGCTTAGCACAAAAGGTAACATACTACAACCACATGCAGAGCTCATATTGGCTGGTGAATATAATATTTTATGAAGAAACAAGAGCTTTATGAACACAAAATCTCCAAATACCCTAGCTAGTTGTACCTGAAGAAGACAAGAAAAACATTTTGCATTCAAAATTCATGAAAAAATCTCTACCAAAAGATGAAGAAATGCCATATAGCAAAAACGCCTCACCAAAGCAAAGCTAATGAAGTTAAACTGATTGATATTAGTTAAATAGGCATGGGCAATGCGCAATGCGAATAACCCCGAAGAACACAGTGAGCCGAACCGAAGGCCAATTCATATTCACAAACAAAAATGTCCACGACATGTTGTTGAGTAAGCTTCAAACCCTTGCCTACAAATCCTACATAACAAAACCTGGACAGAAGAAAAAAAATAATTGTGTTGAATAATGTAAATCCATAATTAACAATGTTTAAAGAATCAAAGTAGCAGAAAGCACACGAGTAACTGGAAAGTGAACAAATTTTGTGCTTAAATGATTCAATTGATTTTCATCCTCCTAGGTAAGGAATTATGCAACCATTTTTTTCTTATGGGTAAAAATAAGATAAATAAAACTCAATTAAGGAGAGAATGATACAAAAAATTGAGCACAAGGACTCTATTGCTAAAGCCACCCATGATAAAAATGTTGAAGAACAAAATTGAGGAAAAGAAAATACCAAAACCCTGCTTCATCTGCAGGCTGGAAGGCCCTTCTGATTTCGTTTTTCCTCGAACAGATTTCATCAGCAGGACATAAACCGCAACACAAACCGCAACAATTTTGGTCTAATCCTTTGCCAGCTAACATTCACTCATTGATTTCACCCCTCTAGCCATTAAATTCTCAATAACCTACCCACAACTTGTCACTCAAAGTTAAATAGGCATGGGCAATGCGTTGATGAGACGTGATTCATTTTTCAAAAACCTTAAGTTGGAAAAAAATAAAAATTCCTGAATAAAGGGTAATAGAATATTCTCACAAAAATTAAAGCAAAACTTTATAAAACAAATTAAATATGACAGATGGCATATTGGCATTGATGAGAACAAATTCAATTAATAGTTATGTAGAATCTAAAATCCAATCGATGGTCTAAACTTTTACAACATTATAGATTTGATCACATTAATTTTTATAGAGATGTGTTCACACTAACGATATATTAGGAAGTAGTTCATGTAATTTTCTGTCCTAATTATACTGTCGAAGGCAAGTATATATGCTTCACCAATATAATTAACATTTTCTCTCCAACCAATCACTTTGTGCCACATGACAAATTTAATTTTTGATTTTCAAGTTCTCTAATGTTTTTAAAGGAATATACCTCTACCCTTTATTGAAGTATATTCTGTCATTTATTGTTTGATAGCTTATTTTTCTCTTTGAGACTGTCAATTACTGCTGTTTGTCAGATGGGCGGCTGTTTGTCAGAGACTAGAAAAGTGGCCTTGTTCGCACTATGCACATTAATTGATTGACAGCTTCAAAGAGGGGACAACCATACCTGAAAGTGGAATTTAATTTCTTGACAACCTATGCTCATTAATTTCTCTAGGCCGATTCCCAAAATGCCAATTTCAGCGGTGAATTCCTTTGACTGCTATAATCTGCTTTCATTTTCTTTCCTTTTTGAGGTCACAGAGCGCCCGAAACGAGCAATTGAACTCACCATGAGAGGCTACATAAGCTAGAAGAACAATATACACCAGTGTTACTTCAGCTTTTTTACTTTAGGTATTCATATAAATTGCATAAGTACTCCAATGCCACCATAAACATTCTAATTACAATTTCTGCAGGTGGTCTTCTTTACACAATGAGAAATTTACAGTAAGTGACGTCCACATCTTTCATGCTCTTCACTTATGTAAAGTACCTGAGCCGATGGAAGGAAGTTTTACGATGCGAGAAAGTTGCATGGTAACTCCCCGCCGTAATTAGAACTATTGCGAAGAGAAAAGTATTTATATCATTTGTATTTCATTTCATGGTCTTTTTTTTGTAACGCTAATGCTGACACTATAACACATGACATGTTGACTTACATACTAGGGAGATAACCCTCTACAAATGTCATACATGGTGGGATACGGTGCAAAGTTCCCGCAACATATTCATCACAGGGGATCGCCGTTGCCTTCGAATTACCACCATCCCAAAATCATAGCGTGCAACGATGTGTTTCGTTCATCAGTATAAAGCAACGCTCCCAACCCAAATAGTCTGGTGGGAGCGGTGGTTGGAGGCCCCGACAACAACGACCACTTCTCATGTCAGCCCTAGATTAATATAGGTGTTCTCATTAAGCCCTATATTAATAGGTGTTCTCTTACTATCTCATGTCGATAAACGACTCCCTTTCAAGAACCAGTCCATTATTGCTGGGTGCAAGTGCAGGCATGAGTAGCAAGAGCGTCAGCTCCACTCCTTTGGTTCAAAACAAAGCGCATAAAATGTTTTATTATCTTTCCTTAGAAGGAATAAACATTAGGTTCAATTTATATATGGAATTTTATAAATAGGGGTCAAGAAATATCTTGCATCGGGCTATTTGTTCGAATTTTCAGAGGGGGAAGGGAAGAGACGATTTTTCAAATTGAATTTTCATCTTTTTACAAAAGCCGAATGCATGGATTTTCTTTTGCAGAACAACAACTGGACGGTATTTTCATTTGATTTTTGCATTAGGTCTTCTCACTTTCTCTAGGCTATAAGGACAAACCGGTATGCATTAGGTCTTCTGTTATCGGCCCATTGTGGATTGTTACATAGATATATTGTTATATTAAACAACCAGGATTGTAAACTTGTTTCATTTCTGCCGTTGAAATGTTGATGAGGGCATTGTTAGGATTTTTGGAGCGGAAAAACATGTCATTGCAGTGGCTCAAACCAAATAAAAACCTAACGCAATTATATGTCGCGCGGATCATAAACAACAGCTTGTCCTGGCTTTTAATAGGAATGTGAAATTTATGCGTTTTGACCGGATGACGGCCTACTCCTCATTCTCCTGTAATTTGCGAGCCCCCTTCACTATTTCCCATTTTCCTTTCCTATATTTAAATTATACAATTATGCCATTCCTTTTTACTCGTGTCTGTTTTTTATTGGAAGACAGTAAGGACAACAGAAAAGGTGCATAATTTTTTTCATAAAACATTTAATGAAGTTAAAGGAAAGAGGATATTCCTTATACGCTATAAACTGCATGCCCGAAAAACAAAGTGGAATATTCCCTCTACACTTCCAAGTTCTAGAGGTAACAAATTGGTCCGTTAACACTTACTTTATATTGTTTAGATATAAAGCATGCATGAGATCTTCTCTCCATGGTTGGATACCTGGTATGCATTAAATCCTTTCTCTATGGTTTTATGGAAGTCCTAATCATGGTTGTTCTTTCTTAGGTTATAAGTTTTCGTGGGTAGTTATACAATAGATCTGTTGCTTTAGTTTTATATGCTTTTATGCATCTAAATGGATATCCACTATTTCTTCTTCTATCAATTTAATGGTTCATCGTCACCTCCTCTTGTAATAGTCTCCCATTGAATGACACTATGTCAAGATGGGATTTGCAATACATTTTTAGGGGTGAAGATTCAAATTCACAAAAAAGAACAAGTCATCACACCCTGAACCTCACAGATCCAACAGATATGTACACGAAAGTGCTAAATGTTATTCTAAAGACCATCTTCCAAATTTTTCTCCTTCTCCACTTTTCAAATTTAGTTTCGTCATAACCCTCGAAAAACAAAATAGAGAAGACCTATATCCGTGTGTTGTTTAAATCACAAGTTTAGACCACAAGTAACTACACTGCCAAGTTTACATTTTCCATTTTGTTTTGTATCTTCTTTGCAGTAAACCATTATTTTTTTGATTTTATGCGCAAAGAATTGGGTCAGTCTACATTTAGTCAGTAGTGTCCTCCTTTTAAGATTCTCACAACTTGAACCTTATTCGAAAGCAGTTGATGAAGCAATTTCTTTTAGAAGTCACTTCTTCGACAAATTGCAGTAACCTTTGTTAATGCACTCCTCTTTACATTTTGTTAAGAGTATTTAAGAGTGTTTTCTCCAAAATTCGTACACTATCTATGTAAATTGGCATCTATTTCAATTTCATTTATAATTATAAGCAATTTAGTTAAAGGAAATTGAGTAGTTTGACTACCTTTCCTTACTATTTTTTATTTATGAATAACTATCTATCTTGGGGTCAAATTATTTGATTTTAGGTTATTTAGCCTTAACAAGTTTAGAACATTATTAATTTTTTCTGGTCAGATTTGAACTTTGCACATAAAAATTCATTTTTTATTTTTAATCGAAGTATTTTGTGTTCATCTTCATGTTGCATTTTGTTAAGTGTGTTTTCAGTTGTATTCAATTAAATTCTAAGATTCAAGTTTCATTGGAATTTCGTAAAATCACCTGAGCATGTACTTTATCATTGTTTGATTTTAACTTTTAAGTTGGCTTGGAGATATTTCGAATAATTTCATTTCGTTGATGAAATTTTGAACTATTCTTGATGAATTCTTAGGGGTTTGCCTTTTCTAGCCTATAATTGCCTACTATTGCCTAAATCATCACCCATCTTATGCAACTAAAATCGTAAAATGGCATCCAGGGAATCAATTTTCGGGATAAGTAGAAATGATGGTGTATGATTTTTTACTCAATTCTTAATTTGCAGCAAAAATGTAATTGGTTCACACTATTGAGTTTGTGTGAGCGAGAATCAAACAATATTATACACATCTTCTCCACATCCCCAAAAAAATTCACCTTTGGTAGTATTTGCCATATCATGGCCTTGTTTGTTTGTGTTTACATGTGGTTTGTTTTTTTATAGGGAGTTATTTTGTTTATTTTTGCAACCAAGATTCGTGCTTACTTATATTTCACAATTTACAAAGTTAAATTTGACGACCGTTTAGACCTTTTTTTGTGATTTTAGACGTAAAATACTTGTAAATATGTTATTACGTCGAAGGTGTTCCCCTATGGGAAATGCCCTTTCGGATGTTTTTGCAATTGTGTTAAATTTTACGGTTTGATGGCCGTCTGAACATTTTCCCTGCTCCATTAAATTTGACGGGCCTTTAGCTGTTTTTTCTATTTTTAGCGGTGGAACTCGAGTTGCATGTTGTGAAAGGGAATCCTTGGTGATTTGTGTGTAGTACCCACAGTGTGTAGCATCTCCGCCATTCGACTTTCTCTACCTAATTCTTAGAGATTTATATTGAGATTGAGATGGAAATGGGCTAGGGATGGCATTGGATGATTTCAATTGAAGTTTGTGTTGTTATCCATGGAAATCAGGAAGCCAAGGCTTTTATATGCCTCTGTCACACAAGAAGCAATATTTTTCCTTTGAGTTTATAAAGCAGTTGAATTCTTAGATTCTATTATATTGTTGTTTATTCTTTATTTATTTTTTATGGCGTCTCTTATTTTCTAAAACTTTTTTTTTGGTTTTCTCGATACTAGAGTAAGGCCCTCTTTCGGTGAGAAGAGAATTACAGCCGATGCATTTGTGGAAATGCTCTGAGTTGCATGCTTGTGAAAGGGAATCCTTGGCACTTGTGTGCAATACCCACGGTGTGTAGCGTCTCTGTCAAACCGAATTTTCTACCCAATGCTCGAAGATTTATATTGAGATTGAGATGGAAATGGGTCGATGGCATTGTATGATTTGAATTGAAGTTTGTGTTGTTATTCACAAGTGCCCTCTTTGCATGTGCCAACTTAGCAGCTCTGGAACAAGGTATGAAGGTCCATAATCAGTTAAGTATAAGTGGATTCTAGTGTGATATCTTGGTGGAAAATGCCCTTATAGGTATGTATGCAAAAATGCGGAAAGATAGAGAAGGTACGTGATTTGTTTGATGAAAATTATACAATTCGAGCTAATAATGGAGAGGTCTCTCTGATATGTGTCTCGTACAAAAAAGAAGAAACCTTTGCAATTTCTATTGATGTATATGAGCATGAACACTCATTGACAAGTCATAATGACTGTGGTGTTCGTGAGGGCTGTCTAGGTAAGCACCGTAGGGAAAAATAATAAATTTGAGAAAGGCAAAACATGAAGAGTGAGCACTCATATGCAGATAGTTCACAATAATTTTTGTGGTCCTAGGGACAAAGACTCTTTTAGGTGCACTGTAACTTTTGATTGTCATCGATGATTTTCCAGTTGTACGTTTTATTTTCTAATTCAGAAAGAGTGAATTCCTAGAGAAGTTCAAAGAACTAGGCACTTGCTAAGAATCAATGTGGTCAGTTTCTTCAAATTCCTAGGAGCAATACTTGCAGTGTGTGTTTTGTGGGAATAATTGTATAATGTGCTAAGAATGGTATGTGTCTTTTATCAACCAACATGGTTTTACTTGTACACAGGCAACCTTTTTTCTCGAGTAGAGTTTTTTTGCTAAACAAAAAAACATGACTATTATGGAGATGGTTGGGTGTCTACTGCATGTTGATGTATGGATTACAAATTTTGGGCTGAAGTTGTATCTTTTTCTTGCTATATTTTGAATAGAATACTGATGAGAGCTACTTAAAGAAGTATGGAGTGGTTGCAAACCTATAGATTCTCATTTCAGGATCATTGGATACAATGCTTGAGACCACATTCTGTATGAATAGGGAAAGAAATTTGATCCCAAAAGCTATTCATTGGGTGTAATGCGGATCTAAAGCTTACTGGTTGTATGATCCTAAGTCTTGGGATATCATTTGATGGGGTGTATGGGTAAGAAGAGTTAGCCCCTGGCATTCACCCTCTCCTGTTTCTTTTGATGATTTTCTTGCTGCTGTTGCTTCTATCATTTTTATGCGTATTTCCGATGCTTTAGAATTGCCACCTTTCATACAACTAATACTTTTGCAGTTGGTGAGACTTGTCAACCCATGTGGGACGAAAGAACCTTTGATGTTACTGGTTCAGATATAGATGATGTTTTGGGCTCTCAGAACAATTTTGGACAAAAGCATCAGACTAATCTAGCTCTCATAATGAGATTATTTGTGATTTGTGATCTTCAATCTTATGAAGATGTCGATGGGAAATAGGTTTAGAGGATGCACATCACTGTATGGGTAGATGCATATTACCCTTTTTTTCTCAACAATGTAGGACTATTAGCCTTGTTTGTCAGGGGAGAAACTAGGAGAGGAGTACCACTTCCTCCCAAGATTGGTCCGCCACCTCTTTACCTGTGTCATTATCTTTAGGACATTATCAGACTTTGCATTTTCTCTTTCATCATGGTTAATGAGAATGCTGGCCTTTCCTCTTCTTCTGATTTGACGGAAACTGGAGCCTTGTTCTTTATTGTTGTCTTTCTCTTGGATTTGTTTCTTGATAAAGGGCCTTCATTTTCTAGGATTACATCTTACCATGTGGATTTTATGTATGTTATAGACAAACTTGTCTAGGGTTTACCCATTTGTGTTTAACCCCTTCATTTTTTATTATAAACTTTTGTTTTTGGGTTAGAGTTTGTTTATGTTGTTTTTATCAGCTATTATAACTTTCTTTACTTTTGAGACCCATTGACCTTGTGTGGTTAATCTTTGTTTAGTTTATGTTTTATCTTGAAATTTATTTCTTTGACAATTATTTAAACCAAGAAACTATTTTTAAATTTGTTGTTTTTTTAATCGGAGAGAACATTTGCATATCCAAGTTAACCTATCTTGGGAGTATTCAAGGCACAAGATAATCTTCATCAATGCAAAGACGATGCCTTGTAGCCTCTTCTTTAAAACTAAACTACATTTTACACGAGATATGTTTTCTTTGTATATTCCTAAGTTACCATGGCTTTATAGAATTTAAATCACAAGATTGTTGATCCACTCTGAATTCACTTCAAAATGACAGTTTGGAATGTTTAATGAACTTAGAATTCAGTGTGGTGTGCTATTAGATACATCAACAATGTTTGTAGAACTAAAACATTAAATAAAATCAACTTGAATGGTAAGCATGACCCATGAAAACAAGGACAATAATTTACTTGGGAAAACCCCAAGGTCAGGAAAACCTAGTTGGAAGTGGCATTGGCCCAATTTCTCAATCCTCTTAGGGCCAAAGATGGTGCACAAAGAGTTTGATAGAACAATTACAAGAAGCATTGTGCTATCTTTCTTGTTCAAATCCTCTATGTTCCTATTTCTGCAATCTTTTCTACAACCAATTGAACACCTACTCTGCATTTACCCAATTTCTCAATTTTCTTATGGACAATGGTGGAGTACAAAGAGTTCTCTAGAACAATTACAAGCAACATTGTCCTATCTTACTCATTTAGATACTCTATGTTCCTATTTCTTCAATCTTCTCTACAATGAATTGAACACCTACTTTTCAATCACACTCCAATTGATGCCATCTATGAACTTTTGCCTCTTAACATGCTCAAGAATGTATAATTGTGCACCAAAGGATCTTTAATTATTTTTGAACATTGGTATTGTCTAAAATTGGGTTTTCTCTAGTTGGATGATGAAGTGGATTGGTTTTTATGATCCCTATAGATCACACTTCTCTTATGGAAGGGTTATGTTAGATGATAGCTGTGAAAGACTTCCAAATGTTTTGTCCATCTTTGATTTGACATGAAATCCTAGGGACCTCTCTGATAATAAACTTTTTGGACCCATTCATGGAGTGTGGGGGCTTTGGAACATCTTCTGAAATTGTAAGTCTTGTTCATATAAGATTTTCTAGAGCATAAACAAGAAGTCCAATTTCTATGAATGAACATTATATCGACTTGATGATTTAGATCACAACATAATAATTAGACATTAAAATCTATTTTTCCGCAGAACAATTATTTATCCTTATCCATCAATGTTTTAGATCACATGCAATCCATAATCAATATCTGGATGTTGGATTACATGTTGTCCCACACCATGATGATGGACTACATATTTTACGGATCACAACATTCAATCCATCATAATGTGCTACTATCCAAATGATGGATTGCATGTTATCTTACATTTTGATAAATACATAATCTAAGAAAAATCCACTTTCCATTATTCTTTTATGGATATCCATACCCTGTTCCAAAACTCCCATTTTTGCACAGGCTGAAAGTATACTCGCAAAGGTTGTAGAGTTTGGGATTGCACCTGCCAATTGCATTTGTTTAAAAGTCTCCAAGGCCTTTACAACAAGTCCATTTTGTGCATATCCTGCAATCATGGTATTCCATGAGACCACATCTTGTTGTGGCATTTCTTTGAAAAGCCTCAAAGCCTCGTGAAGAACACCATTTTGTGCATATCCTGAAATCATCACATTCCATGAGACCACATTTCTTTGAGGCATGTCTTTGAAAATCTCTAAAGCTTTGTCAAGAACACCATTTTCTACATATCCTGAAATCATTCCATTCCATGACACCATATTTCTTTGAGACATATTATCAAATAGTTCACGTGCCTTGTGTATGCTTCCACATTTTGCATACATGTCTATTAGGGCACTAACTACAACATCTGACAAAAATCTACTTTCTATTATGCTTTGATGGATGTTCATACCCTGATCCAAAGCTTGTATTTTTGCACAGGCTGTGAGAATGCTGGAAAAGGTGAACTCATCTGGTTGGACATCTATTCGTTGCATTTGGTGAAACAGTGTCAATGCATCATGAGGCCATCCGTGTCTTCGGTAAGTTGCAATCAACATATTCCATGAGAAACTGTCTCGTTCTGTCATTTTGTCAAACACTTTACGAGCATCCATCAAAATACCGCATTTGACATACATGTCGATAAGCTTATTTTGTAAAAATGTGGGAAGAGAAAATTCGAATCTTCTGTGTGTGATGAGAGAGTGGACTTGCTTACGCTGTGAAAGGGAATCCTTGAATGTAGGCATGCACATATTTGTGTGTAGTACCCGACAGTGTGTAGCGTCTCTGTCAACCGACTTTCTCTACCCAATGCTCGAGAGATTTATATTGAAATTGAGATGGAAATGGGCTTGGGATGGCATTGTATGATTTCAATTGAAGCTTGTGTTGTTATTCATTCTAAAACTACTTGTACTTTGCAAGGACAATAGAACACTGTTTACTCTTAGATGTACAATGCAGATGCCAAAACTCAATCTCTAAGTAAATTGACCATAGTAGAAAGTGCAGATGTCATGACCAAACAAAATTAGTCTGCATCAAGCAACCTAATAAAGTATAAACATATAACATATCCTTTTGGAAAACCATTGGGAGTAGCACCCAAATGGTGATAATTCGGACATAAGTGGCCATTCACTATTGGACTGGCAACTCACATCTCTAATCACCTCATCCTCGAGTGAAATTTGAGCAACATCTCTATCAAACCAAGAAATGCCAGGCTATCCAGCAAGGGAACATCCCACACTATTTTACCTAAGAAAAAGGAATATTGCAGACAACAGATCGAGTGAATGAATCCTATAAAAATTTAGTATTTTCCAAAGAAAGGATTTTCAGGATATAGAGATTGATTGAATTCTTCTATTTCAAAATATGAATCTACAATTTACATATCCATTTTTCTCAATAATATAATCATTTTACTCACTGTTTACCTTTACTGGATGGAAGGGTTTTGCATGATCATGATGCATAGTGTTGAAAGCCACAAGGGTTTCGCCAATGTTTTTTCCTACAAATTTGGGGATTTACACAAAGATAGCGAACTCTTTGTCAAATTGCCTCATAGAAAAATTCCCTGCTAGAATGACGTGGGAAAAATTGGCTTGTTACCCACAAAGCTTGCATGAATTTGAAACTGATCTGGAAATAGTTGGAAGCAACAAGCATCGAATCTTGTGAGTTTGAATGGATATTCGCTTTCTCTACATGGAAACCTGTTGTTTTATGATTACATGGTAAACAAAAGTTTGTGGGTAGATTGTGTAGGTATGGATTTTCCATGGTTTTTGCTTTGTTTTTTTGTTCTTATCGAAGAATTGATCCCTGTGGAGAATTATTATCTGCCTCTAACCAAGAACATGCTTAGAGGAGTAGTTTGAAGCTAATTGATCAGTCGAATCAGCCGAAAAATGTTATAGACCCAAAAACATCCTCGAGGAATTTGAATCATTGGTCCTGTGGAGAATTCTTATCTGTGGAGAGTTGTGAGGCATTGTTTGAGAGCCTAATAGTTTGATCTATATGCAAGTCGGCACATCAAAGAAACTTCTACTTAAGGAATATATTGCAACCCATCTTTGCGCTGCTGATATGCAAAGCTCTTTGTGCCCAAAGAAGACGTTTCTAATGGAAGGTGGGCGCTTATTCAAAACTTACTTTCAGATCATTGTCATTTTATGCTCATACCCTTGTATTTATAGAGATATTCTAAAATCTGGTACTATTTTGTTATGGAAGATACAATGTTACATTTGGCAGATTGTAGAAGTGGCTTTTCTAAATATATATTTTTGGTTCATTATTTGTAACCCCTTCTCATGGAGTATTATAATTGTAGCTTACATAAGACATGAACATCCTCATGAAGCATTGAATCTATTTCACCAAATGCAACCAACAAGTAGCCAACTTGAATATCAGTTCCTTTGCGAGCACACTACCAAATTTATGTCAAAACAAGGGATGGACATTCACCAAATAATAATAGATACGAGACTTTTGCCAGACTCCACAACCTTTGCCATCATCATCCCAACCTGTGCTGAAAATGGGAGCTTTAAAGTAGGACATGGACATCCATCAAAGTATAATGGAAAGCTGATTTTTGTTAGATGTAGTTGCAAGTGTCGTGGTAGACATGTATGAAAAATGTGGAAGCATACACAAGGCATGTGAACTTGTATGATAAAATGCCTCAATGAGATGTGATCTCATGGACTTAAATGATTGTAGGATATGCATAAAATGGGTTTGTTGAAAATGCCTTCAAAACTTTTAGGCGAATGCATTTGGCAAGTGCAAACCCAACCTCCACAACCTTTGTCAGCATACTCCCTTTCTGTACCAATATGGGAGCCTTAACACAAGGTATGAAAATCCATCAAAGTATAATGGAAAGTGGATTTTTTTTGCAAAATACCTCAAAGAGATGTGGCCTCATGGAATGCCATAATTGTAGGATATGCACAAAATATCCTTGACAATGATGCTCTCAAACTCTTTTAGGTAATAAAACACTATGGAATGTACCCTAACCATTTAAGCTTCGTTTATATATGCTTGCATATTTAGTCACATTTATGTTTCTTGGAGAGCTAATAGTTAAAGCATTTAGTTGTTCTTTCAATCTACTTTGATGTCAACACTTCACATTCACTACATTCTCGGGAATGAGTGTTAGCAAACTTGCATGTCTTACTTGCATTTGTATTTGATTATTACACAACTAACTATTATTTAACATCCCCTCTGATGCACTTTGCAACATTTGTTTTGGCTTTAATAGAAAATAAGAATTGTCAATCACACCCCTTATCAACAACAACTACAAAAGTAATAACTATCCCTCTAAATCAAATAACATATACCATTCGGCGTTCACATTGCATTGTACACATGCGATTGCTAGTATAACCATCACTCACGACTTGTATATTTAAAACATGACCATCATTTTTATATAAATTATAAAATCTATAAACATATATTAAAAAATATATAATAAATATAGAATAATTAATAAAAATTACATTATTTTGTGTTTTTGAAAAATAATATTAAAAATTTACCGTTATCCAAAAATTGTTTGATACTCATAGTTGGCCATCAAATTTAACCCTTGCTCACAAAGAATCAAATTATTGAAAATAATTTCTTCAATGGTGCCCTAACCACAACCTAACCCGCGGTCAACTATAAAAATAAGACCTTTTAACTTTTTAAAGGGTTTTGAAAATTGTTGAAAGTTTAAATAAATGTTCACCAACTTCGATATTTGAATTAATTTGCAACCTATTAGTTGTTCGAGCAAGAAATGACTTTGAGATTACCCTGATCATGAGTTAGTAAGATTTTTTTAACGGGAATATGAAAGTTTAAGCATTTAAATTAAAATTGGCTCCAATATATACATAAAAGCTCTTTGAAGCACATGTGGTTGCTTGAGATCCACATTGGGTTCTATTAAGTCATAGGCTTGATTCTAGTTTAAAAAAATGAACTCACAATTTGGTAAAGGCTAAGAATAAATATTTCTATCTACATTATTAAGGGTCCTGATAATGCTATTGATAAACATTTTTTTGAGAGCACTCTTTCTACATTAGGTCAATGGGTCAAATCACCTCTATGCATTTTGTTAAAAAAACTATTGAAGAGTCTGTTATAAAAGAAAACAAGTTCAAAGGGGAAATTTGTTTTAGAAATTGAAATTGTAAAGGGGATATTTTACAAACACATGATCTTTGTCAAAGGTTTTTTTAAAGAAGATAACCATTTTGGAGGGATTTTTCTCATTGACTAGTGATATCCATGACTTACCTCTCTTCCAATTTTGCTACTTCCACATCCGTAATGGACATTGGGATGCTTGAACCGCTTGAACTCGTCTAACTATCACACCCTAAACCAAAGATGAGACAATTGCTCCAATCCAGAGGCATATGAAGAGTGTTTCAAGAAATTTTTCCTATATTCACCTCGAGAAGGATGAGTATATGTACGCGTGGAAGTGGGATGAAGCGCGTGGATCAATCGACACGAGCATGTTTGAGAGTTTGTACTTTCACATTGATGAATCCAAAACTTTGAAAGAGGTATGGGATATATTTGAAAAGATATTTGATAAAGTGAGTGAATTCAGATTGATTATGTTAGATACAAAGTTAAATTCTTGTTCCCCTTTTAATTTTTTATCTATTGAAGAATTTCTATTAAAATTCAAGTCTTTTTGATCACAACTAAAGGCTGGTGGTAAAGAAAAGAAATACGAAGAGTGTATACTATTGAATTCATCAAAACTGAAAGACCCTTACATTGTGTTTGCATCCACATTTTATTCCATAATGGATGCTTTGGATGAAAAATTTAAAACTATGACTTTTGACTTATTATGTGAAAGGATTACTCGTGAACAAACGAAATTGCGAGCACTTGATGACTTACTTAGCTCAAGTCATGCACTAGTGGAAAATTCCTCTAAAGGAAAATGGAAACAAAAGCCAACATTAAGACCTCCTCCAACATAGTCAAATAGGCCTTCTCCAACCACTACTAATCCCTTTAAACCTTTGAAATATGACAAGTCTAAAAGTTGTTCATAAAGAAGAAGGTTTATGATGCTTGTCCATATTGTAGCAAAACCAATCATCTCAATTTTAAATGTTATAAGAGAGTAAAATCATTGGAAGAAAAAATGAAGAAACATAAAATTGATGCTCCTTCCACAAATATAGGAAAAGGAAGATCTCTTTCTGCTTGGGGCTTGTTCTTTTGCATTATATAGATGGATTTTTATTTTGGTGCTTCTCATCATCTAACTCACTCATGTGGTTTTTTGAGTTCTCTATCTGATTGTAGCATTTCTTGTAGACACTCAAATTTGACAATTTATTCGTTGACACTACGATATTGACATTGCACACTATGTACAAATGCACTCTCCTCACTCTTACTTAACATACCCTGATAACTCTTTGATTACTTGCTTAACTTTGCACACCTATTTATCATCAATTTCTGAATTTTAACCGCATAAAACACAAGTAGTTACATTCATCCTCTATCCCATAATTTTAAAACATGTTTTTTCCTCCTAGTCAAAACCATCATTTTCGGTTGGCTTGTACAAATCTACAAGTCGACCCTACTATACGATTTTGGACCGACATGCTTTAGGCTAATTCTTTTGATTATATCACATTCTTATGAGCAAATATATCCACTTAGTCATCCTTTTATGACATAATAACCTTCGAAAGCATATATAAACAAGTAAATCATACCTCATTTAAGAACCAGGAACTTTAAGAACTCCTCATGTAAAAGCAAGAAAAAAAGGCATTCCAAGCTCCTTAAGTTACAAAATAAATCATGCACATTCATTAGGGTAGTACTTTTTCAAGTTTGAAGTTTCCTTCCATGTCTAGGAGTCACCATCTTCTTTCTACAAACAAGCAAAGTGACGTTTCCCAAGTATTTGAGAAAGTGTGAAACTCAAGTGAAACATTGTCAAAACATGGTTGTCAAGTTCTGATTACACTATGTTAGATATCACATGTTAGGAGAACAATGTGTGGTTTAAGCCCTCTTGAGTAGTGATGACATCGACAAAGCACAAGGGTGCCCACAACCCACTTGACTTTGTTTGGAAAGAACTTCTTGCACTACAAGAGGTTGTAGAGGGTTTGAATTTTTATAGAGCTATTCTAAAGTTGAGCAAAGAAGACCGACACACAACAACACTCAATTCCGGGTAGGTGAAACACTCGGGAAGTTGCACCCGTATTCCAATGATCTCAGAACAAGGGGTAAATTTTTTAACATACCCACGGACCCCTATAGGCACTACAATATTTTAAACTCCACATATGCTATCAACTTCAAATAAGAAATGCAATGTAAAGTGAAACACATACACACTACAAAGAAGATTGATAACGGAGTTCGACATTGCCTACTTCTTTGGGTTCATATGAACCGATTCATTACGCTTCTAAATGCAAACTAGTACAATGAAGCAATGAATCTAAATGCGGATACCAGTGAACATGTCTATTTGATACCCAAATGATAGTTGTATAGGAATTCTGCCCTTGTGATAGTTATAGGGATTCCACCCACTTGATCACATACCCAGCCGATTACATATGAATCTGAACCAAATAAATATAAGTGACCACGATCCAATAGAGAACTGGAAATATGAAGACAAAGCTGCCTGTCCTTTGAGAAGTAGAAGATCAACTGATGATGATCGTCATAGAAGTATGTGTCTTTAATTAATCTTCCATGGATGAGAGGCACGCTCGATGAAGACTTCGGATTGATGCCAACGCTGATGTGAATTCTGTTGATTAAAATGGTGTCAAAACACCTCCAAAATGGGAAGATGAATATATCACTAGGAGTATAGGGAAATTTGGAGCATTTTCCTTTTTACATCTAAGGCCAATTTTGAGCCTAACTCCTTTAAAAATAGTGATATATGAAGTGTACTCCTTATGGCCTATGGCCTTACAATAGGAGACCTTAACTTTTAGGCTAAAGCGGACTTATCATCGAATAAACATTACTCAAATAGACTTGTGTAGTGCATACCCCTATAAGCCTTTATAGAGGCTAGCTCCACTTGGTGCCATAATATCACGACTATTTTTAGCTAGGAGTTACCTCGAGTTTTTAATTTCCATCTACATGTGGCATTACATGCAGTGTAATAATTGCGACCGTTACATTTGTTTATAATAGCATATAACTATAATTACATTGCCACCGTAAATATTTAAATGGCTTAAAAATAGCTTATAGCTATTAAGGCATATATTCCATGTGGTATGTACCTTTTGTGCATGGTCTAATATTGGACCACTCCATTTACGTGGGCTCCTCCATTTAAATGTGTGGTAGTGTCCACATTATTATTGTCTTGCCCCTCATGATCACGCAGCACTGTGGTCGTCCGCTCCACTTTATATGCTTTGTCCATAGTGCCACGTTTGGTGGGCTCCTCTTAAAGCGATGGTGGGCATTTATATTATCCCACATTCCTTGGCTTTTACCATGCACTGGCCTTTATACGGGGTCACCGACCATCTACCTTACGTGCTCGGGCCACACATTTCCATTTTGCCCCGTGGATGGGCTACTCCAACGGTCATCATTTAATACATATAGGCCCAAGTGGTAAGGGCTTGGGCGATGGATAATAATATCTCGATCGAGTTGTTAGCCCACACCAACCGTTGCACAATGTATCTCGTCACGCTCACACTGTCCATAATGAACTCGCCCAAGGTTATTTGAGTTCGCGGGGAATATAGATGTTGATCGAAGTTTCACCTTCCTATTTATATTAGTATTGCGAGAAATCAATAAAACACCAAACAACCTCGAACATGCAAGGGCTTAGTACCTTGGAGATGATGATAGATGCGGGCGCCAAATGGATGATGAGCTCCTCACTGTGATCTCAACAAACCTACAACTCACAGACACTAGAGAAAAACAACTTAGATATTTTCATGTGGGGCTACTCGACAGAGTGGATCCGAGAAGCATTCACTTCCTCGGTGGCTATCAACCCCTGTGTTCACAAGATAAGAATAAATTACAAGCGATAAATGACATGCCAAAAAAAGAGATTTGCAATATACCGAATAAATGAAATGAGGATGACACCTAGCTGGTATTTTGATATAGTGATAAAACGATCATCAAAATGGCATTACGAGAACAAAAGAGTTTTGCCTCCAAAACTCCAAAATTTGCTTCAAAACTTCACAAATAATTTGCCAAAATTTTGCTATTTCAAGCTTCAAATTTTTTAGAATTTTCATATATCTCCGAGGAGGGGGAAAGGGTTATATTTATAACTTGAATAAGGATTAAAATTTGGGGTTAACAAGTAATTGAGATTTGCAAAAGTAACCCTGCTTAATGGGATATGATTAGGAGTTGATTTGATTGTGGGACTCATGATTTGAAAAAAGAAAAAGTGTGATGTGGAGTGGGGACATGATTTGAAATGTTAGGTGGAATAGTGAAACCATGTGCATTACTTTACACTATTGAATTTTTGAATTTGATGTTGGATTTTGGGATTTTGAATTATTAAATTCATGGGTGGGGTTCATGAATTAATAATTTTGGGGGATTGAATTTTTAGGTGGGGATTGATTTTTATTTGATTGAATTAAGTGGGGAACATGTGGGGTTTTTGATTTGCATGGTTTTTGGATTATTTAATTATGAGATAGGATGATATGACCTAATTGGAATAATTGATTATTTAGCATATAATGAGGTTTAAGTATGTGAAAGGGATCAATTAAGTTATAAGATTAATTAATTGAATATGCATTTTTGATGGGAAATGGGATTCGCTCGGATAATCCCGGCGATGGAGAGAAAACACGGGCGATACCAAAATTTGGTGTCTACATAGATTATAACTCACCCTCCAATAATAGCTCGCCAACCATAATCAGCTCATTGAGTTGAATGATAACTCACCCAATGCAATAACGAAGTCACCGAGCCATATGAACTCAATATTTTAATAACATGAGTTGGCTTAGTATATCTGCCCGATCAACGTGGTGGCCTCGAGGTGAGATATCGATGCAGTGACAAAGGGACCCCTTTGTGAAAAGAGTGTGCCGAATCTGGCCGAGGGCCCTCGGCTAGTAAAAACCGGGGTCCACCAATTGTTTCCTCGACTGTCAAAGATCGACGTCGCAAAACTATATTTTTACTCCTCCACGCTCTCGCTCCGCTTCCGCCACGTGTCACTGCCACATTGGTCAGTTGACCCTGTTGGGCCTAGATGTTGACCAAACTTTGACTGACCATAACTCAAGCATACGAAGTCCATTTTCCGTGTTCTAGGTACCGAAGAAAAGCTCACGAAATGATCTACCACTCTATCATGGTTTAGGGAGATATAGGGAACTCCCAACATCCCAAAAAGACCTATAGAGCATCATGTTGGTATCCAAATTGATTCTCCTTTGCAAGCCAAGAAGCATCACAAATTTAACAAGAAGCCTAGAGACAGATAAATCATCATGTATGTTGTTTTGTAGCCGGGGAGGTGATTTAACTAGCTCTTTGTCACTTAAATGTTGGAGAAATGGATAACACCTTCAAAAGGATTTGATCTATCCTCACTACTTTAGGTTTTCCTTTCAACCAGGGAGAGAGGACCCATTTTGTAACCTCTGTTGGTGAAGGAGAATGAAGATATCCTTCTTTACATAAATTTGAAAAGAAACCTTGAGAAAATATGATCAATACACCATAATTTAACTCTCATGAGTTGTCACTTCTAAAGAATGGTGATATTTTCTAAACAAGGTTAAGGTTACTAAAGACATTATGGAATCCTGATTGCTTCTACATATTTTGGTAGTAGAATTTATTCATTTGTGGACATACAGGGCAAACAGGGTAGTTCAGGTAGGATTCATTGTTTTTGAATAATTTTTGGTGGGAGATTAAGCAGGATAAACTTGATTTTGCCAGATCTTTGAGAACCTTCACAACAATTGGAAAACTAAATGACAGAATGCTTCAGAATAGCTAAAATATTCCTTCAACTAGAAGGTGTGCATCAATGGAGCCCATATTTGCATAGTTTCACACAATCTCCAAGAATTTAACACGAAGGCTTGAGCTAAAGACTCAATTAAACATTAAAGACCCATGGTTCCTCATGCCTAAGATACACTCAAAGGCTTACAGACAATCTTTATCAACAAAATGACAATAAAGTGATTTTAAATTGTTTATCTCATTACATGATGAAGGCTCTTCTAGTAATGAAATTGCAAATGCCACTAAACTATCACAGGGATGAGATCCTGTGTGATTCAAAGGGATTTTAACACAAGATTGCAATAGGAACAAGAAATACTATTTGCAGACATTCTGAAATAAAGAAAACACAAATTTTCCCAAGATTAACACAGATTAATTCGAAGTTGATTAGATTCATCAACATGGGAAGGTTTCTTGAAAAATATTAGAGCTTGTCAATGGTCTGTACACTTGCACCAACTTGACATGATCAAATCTAAAACATAAGAGATTAACAGGTTTCTCAGATGGTCTCTCAGGAAGATGGGCTTTCTCAAATTTTCTTGTAAGAATTCAACCCCCGACCCTTTTGCAAGAGTATTCTCATTGCATTTATACATTTCACTTGCTCATTCATCCCAAATTTTCCCCAAAAAGAAGAATATTCGAGGAATCCTTTACTTGTTACCAATTTGTCTCAGAAAGTGATGTTTAACAAATTTACACCGAAGTCGCTAGGTGGACAAATCATGAACTGATCACGTTTCTCAAACCTTCAACCATGACTAGGATGCCATGCCATAGATTTTTTACAGTCCTTCTAATCATTCTTTTACTCATCATGCGAGAAATCCCCTTTTAATCATTTTCAGGTGGCTCTGTATAGTTGGATCTGATGACAATCCTTTTCACCCTCGAGAATACACCTTGAGAAATGAGTTCCCTCGTATGGATGCTTGCATTCATGCCTCTCAAAAATGAGTTTCCACACACGAATTATCCCACATTACTTGCGCTTGTGAGTTTGAGTTGGCCAAGTGCAAAGAGGAGCCAACGAAACCTCCACGTGTTTCCTTGGCGCAACTGCAAAGGTGAAGTATAGAGGTAGGTTCCCAAACAAACGCGGCCTTCCACGTGCCCTGGGCCTAAGAAAATTTCCTTTTGGCCTTTGAAAAGTCTCAGTATAAAAAGGAGCCAGAAGCCTCCACATGTCTCTTTGGCACACTTTTGATATGGTGCCCAAAAGTGGAGACCCTAAACAAGCGCAGGCTCACCACATGTCTCAGCCCAGAAAAATTTGTTGAAAGAGTTTAAGGACCAGTGGAAGGCACCACATGCCTAGGGTTTAAGAAAGTTTCTTCGGCTGTTGAAAAGTTTGAGTATGGGCAGGATCCAACGGAAACCTCCACGTGTCCCTTCTTTACTTCAAAAGTAAAGTACAGGGGCATGTCCCCAAACAGGCGTGGGCCCTCCACATTTCCCAGGCCTTAGAAAGTTTCTTGAAAAGTTTAAGTATAGAAAGGAGCCAACGGAAACCTCTATGTGTCTCCTTGGTGCAATCAAGCAAGGTAGGACCTAGAGGCGGATCCTCAAATGAGCACCGACCCTCCACATGGACAAGCTTTGAGTTGAAGCGGGCCTTAGAGTTTCAAATGCCCCATTGACCCGCCTTCCCACTTGTAACATGAAAAAATGCCACGTGTCTTTCTTGGGGTCAAAGTAAGAATTTTTCCCTATCGCTTCATATTTCTTTGAATAGCCAATCAGAGACTATTGGGGCCACGGGGCTAATTTGGTATTTTTACAAATGTGACCAAAGTGGCAAATTTCACCAAAAGACCCGCTGGGCATGAACCAATTAAAAATGAACACGTATACACCTTCGGGGCAAAAAAGAGAAATTCACTCCGCCTTTATAAATTTGACCAGCCAATCAAAACTCAACGGGGCCGCGGGGCCAAATTGATCTTTTTGCAAACATAGAAAAAAGTTACAAGTTATAAAATAGATCCGACGTGCCTCATCCAATAAAAAGAGACCACGTAGTTGAAGATGTTGAGATATAATTTGACGGGAAAACACGCCCGTCAAACTGTAAAATGCAGGGAAATCACCATTTGCACCTAGAATTGAATTTTTCTTCAAGGACAAAGAATTTGCAAATAATTCATGGCTCAATAGCAATCCACGACCATAGAGAAGGATTTACAATAACACCCTGGTAAAGATAAAACTTGTACACATCCATTCGGGAGATAGAAAATACGACGAACCAGGCAGATTGGGAAATTTTTAGAACAAACGGGGCGAGATCAAATTGAGCACCAACACATCCAATCAGGTACAAAACTCAATGAAGGGTTAGGACCATACCAATGCTTTTAAACTAGTTATATGGTTTTGACTAGTTCAATTTCAAGTGCCAACTTTAGTAACGAAGCATCTTCATGTATGAGGCTAACTTTGTTCCTACATTCAGATCACTCGGACCCTTCCAGATCCACACAAAATAAACTAAGTGCAATTTCTTCTTTTGTATTTTGATAATTGGTAGATCAATAGTCACTTTGAAAAGTATTATTCTACTTGTTCAATCAATTTTGGAAGTTAATTAAATCAGAATATCCACCTATTACATTATTTCATTCTTTTATGTATACATTAATTAGTGGTTAATTAGAAATACTTTAAAAATTAAAAGTGAATGAAATAGATTCACAAAAAGTGAAATCATTTTTCAAATAATCATGGGAAACTCTTGAAAAGTTTATGTTTTTGGTTCCAATTCATTGCATATGCAAAATGGGTGCATCAATGATGTACTCTTGGTAACTGAAATTTCATCTAGTTTGTTGTCAATTTATTGGATTTGTAATTCTAGTTCTGGGAAGCTGTGGAGTTCACTCCACAGACCGTTGTAATTAAAGAATTATTTGATCCACATAATGTTGACAAGTTTGGTGGACCATTATTTATACCTTTATGTATTTGATAGCCATCACTTGTTTCTCATGGTGAGACAATGAGAAAACTATGACATGGTAGTATTTGTACTAACTAAGCTCATACAAAATGGTGAAAGGAATTCCAAAGGTCTCTAGTTGTGATGGTGTTTTCCCAAGATGCATGCTTGGAAAACAACACTAGGATCCCTTTCCAAAGGGACAAGCTTTGATAACCAATGCTCCACTTGAGTTAGTACATAGTGATTTGATGACTTTTCCCACTAGGTCATTTTTTGGTGCAAAATATGTACTAACTTTCATTGATGATTTCACTTGGAGGACTTGGGTGTATTTTTTGTAGTATAAAAGTGAAGTGTTTGATAACTTCAAGGCCTTCAAGGCTTTTGTTGAGAAGCAATCAATACTTTCACTAAAACAACTTCACACGATAATGGGGAATATATAAGTATTGTTTTTCATTTGTTTGCACTACTCATGGTATTCCACATTAGTACACAATACCATACACCCTCAAAGATAATGAAGTAGCTGAACAAAAATATAACACTTAAGGAGATGACAAATTACATGATATAGTCCAAGGGCTTGGTACCCAATTTCTAGAACGAAGTAATACGTTATGTAAATTACATCTAGAACCACATTCCCCACAAGGTAGTGTGAGACAAGACTCTTGAAGAAGCTTGGTCAAGTGAGAAACTTGATGTTTATGGATTTTGTGTCTTCGGAAGTAAGGTGTTTGCATTTATTCCTAATGATAAACACTAATATATGGAAAATAAGAGGTAAGAGCTTAATTTTGTTGGTCATTGTGAAGATGTGAAGGCATACCACCTCTTTGATCCCATCACACATGATGTCTTGATTTAATGAGATGTTAGAGTTGATGAGAATCTCATTCCTTCAAAACCAACTTTTGAGCCTTCTCCATCATTGTCTTCACCTTCTACTCCTGATAGGGAGGGTATACTTCCTGATTTTGATGAAAATTCCTCGATGATCCTTATCTCGCCTCCTCGGTGCATAGAACTTGCCTAAATGGGAAAAATATACTTTGCAAGAAACCAATTCTTTGGTTGGTGATCCTTTTGATCCTTGTTGCATTCGGTCTGAGACTTTAAGTCACGCTTTTATAAGCTATACAATTTCTACTTGATCCAATATTACCTTTTAAGGAAATAGGTAAACCTAAGTGGGAAGCTACTATGCAAGATGAGTATTCTTCACTCATGAAGAATAACACATGAGAGTTAATGCCTCTTTCTAAGGGAAAAACTTGTGTGTTTTAAATGGGTCTATAAGATCAAATACACAACAGATGGTTTTATAGATAAGCACAAGGCCCATCTTGTAGCTAAGGGGTTCTCACAAGTCAAAGGGGTAGATTACTCTAACAAAGTTTCTCTAGTTGCAAAGATGGTTTCTATTCGCCTTGTTCTATCCATCCATGCATCACATTGGTGGATAATCTATCGGATGGATGTGAAAAGTGTTGTCTGCATGGTAGACTCGAAGAGGAGGTCTATATGGAGCATCCTTCGGGATTTGTGCAGAAATTTTCCATGGTATGTAGACTTCGTTGTTCTCTTTATGGGCTCAAACAAGCTCCTCGAGCTTGGTATGAGAAGATGAATAAATTTTTTCCGAGTTATAGATTTTATCATTGTGAATCTGATCATAATGTTTACATCCTAAAGCAAGGTGAGGATCTTTTGATATTGGTGTTGTATGTTGATGACCTCATCCTCATAGGTAGTTCAGACTCCTTGATTCAGGTCATAAAACACAAGTTGATGGAAATATTTGACATGATAGACATGGGACTTTTGCACTATTTTCTAGGCCTCTAGGTTCATCAGTCTCTTGAAGGTATTTCTATTGGACAACAAAAGTACTCTATAGATCTTCTTCATCATTTTGGCATGGCTGATTGCAAGCCTTCTCCCACACCATATTTGTTAGGCGTTGAGTTGAAAATTGCGTACAAATCAAGATTGGTTAATCCCAAATTGTACAAGCGGTTGGTTGGCAATACTTTATACTTGACACATACATGCTCTGATATCACCTTGGTTTTCAACATGGTCTTTCGATCCTCCCATGAACCTCATGAGAGTCACTAACAGATAACTAAACGTATTATAAACTATATTTGAGCACACTGAATTTTTACACACTGAATATCTAACACCCACCACCAATAAATCCAATACATCCTTTTAAAATTGACAGAGGGGTCTAAGTCATGATAATTTTAATAAAGGAACAAAATGTAGAAAACATCATCATCTAGTTCACGATAAGAAGCACCATAACCAGAACATAAATCGTCTCAAGAATGAACATATACGTAAGTAACCCATCATTATAGGACGAAGAAAGTCCCTTAGGATTTGATGTGAGCGTGTTTGTCCTTTAGTGTCATAGCTATAACGATTTTACATACTTTGGACTTATGGGATCCACATTTGTATGACATGCTCATTAAAAGATTTCAAAAATATTCTAGTAAGTATCCAACATTGGAAGTTTTTGGTGGTAAACTCCAAACCAAACACACATGAATTTTGATTTTGCGGTGGGAAATCTATAAATATCTTCTATTATAGTTGGCTTGTCCTCACATGGATTCCTTTTTCCTCGCAAAGCACATCTGCATTTTTTGAATGATTCCTTTTCAACAAAATACATTAAACAATTTGCTAGAGGTGTTACAAGCACACATAGACTGATGTGATTTTTTTGGTTTTTGTTTGCTTTGGAAATATTTGAGGCAATCGGATTTGGATGCCCTCTTTTGCTTTGGACATTACTCAACATTTTGAAGGAAAAGGCTATCTTCAACATTTGTTAGGGCTCCCATAAGAGTCTAGGTGTTTATACAAATCAAACTAACGAGAATTTGACTCTTCAAAAACATCTTTAATAAAATTTGGGATGCCTATGCCTTCCAATTTTTTTTTTTAAGTGTATACTTAATTTATTCAGATATTCTTATTAAATAAAATGTAATTATGTCGGAATGTGTCTAATTGTGAGGAAAATTTCATGGTGAATGTTCGTATTTGCAAGTGATTAATATGCATTCACGTAGTGAATAGTGTATTTAGGTCATCATTAAACAAAATATAACGTATGAAATAATGTACTTGTTGTCTCGCTGTATAATTCCTCTGCCTGTGCCAAATTTGTCCCACCAGGAATGAGTCTTTGCAGAGCCCTCAACATAGGCTTAAATTTAGAGGACATCCACCAAATCATTATGGAAAAGGGAATTTTTGCAGATGTTTGAGTTTTAAATGTATGCAAAATGTGGAAGCGTGTGACGTAGCAGCGTCCCATCAAATAGAAAAAAGCCTCAACTATTGGCACTGTAGGGTTTAAATTTGACGGCCACCTATGCCTGTCACACAAATTTTAGGTGACGGTAATTTTTAAATACTGCCCTTCAAAAATATAAAATAGTGTTATTTTTACACTGTTAATCAAATATATTTAAAAATATTTTATACATATTTAATTATTTTTAATATATATTAGCATAGTTTATATATAAATCTATAGAAAAAATTACGGTCATACTCAAAATATGCAAGTCACATGTGACGGTTATGTCAAATATTTGCAAGTATTTTACGGCTAAAATCATGAAAAACGTCTAAACGGCCGTCGATTTAACCCCCGATTGGCAGATTTTCTCACCGACTACCCAAATTTCTTCCTACAAGTATTGTGAAAATATCCGTTGTTGTAATCGCAACATGTGGCGCATTCAATTGTGGGGCGTAAGGCACATGGTAATTAAAGATCTTTTCCCGCGTGGAATTTCAAATTATGAGTGGTTGTCAAATCAAAATTTGTTGACAACTTAAGTTTTTGTGTGACTATAAATTTTAATATTTTTATGATTTGTTCCTATTTATTTATATTTATATATATATTTAATAAGAGCATTTTAAAAAATTATACGATTTTCTAAATTTTTAATCTGTCATTGTCTATGATTTCCTAATTTTATCATGGGTAATTTATGATTAAAATAAAAAAATAGTCCACAACCCGTCAATTTCCAGAGCTTTGACCTTGCCATGTGACCGTACATGTTTTTACTCCACTTGATATTTGCCCTTTTATCCTGATTCTCGATTCCTTGCCCCCATATGTCCTATTCTACATATTTTATATTTTAATAAATTCAGTTTTAACAGATATTTTATTATGCGAAAATTCTTCTCGGGGTATTAAATATACAAGTTACTTGTGAAAGCAAGGGTGATGTACTTAAGTATTAAGCTAACCACATGGACACTTACTATGGTGACCACGTGGATAGTTTGAAAGGATATATATATATATATATATATATATATATATATATAGGATGAGATTTGACGTCTACCTCCCTGTTAGTTCAAAATTTGAGGACGGTTTGATGTTTTTACAGACCTTCGAAATACAGTTTGTGGTCAAATTTTGGGCAGTCACTTATCTTCGCCACATCAAATACCCAAGTCTTTATTAGTTGTGTGAGTCCAAATGCATAATCCTTTGCCCAATCCTCTGTAGTCATTGATGGAATACACATGACTTGGAATTATTGGTGAGATTTACAAATCCACAGTTGATACATATTCAACTGAACAATCGAGATATGTAGAATTCGAACTAATAGTTCTTCAATGAATCATGAGAGCCATGACTTACGAGCAAGGCATAATGTAAAAATTTGCAATCCATGGGCATGTGAAGAAGGAATTCATGAGATTCCGGGTTAAGGAGATCGAAATATTCGATACAGTTTGCGGATTGGTTGAAAGCACAAAGCTAGCACATCCAGCACAAAGCCATCACATACAATGGACGGTCATGATGCATTGACCAACGTTGGTAGGGTGCATATTGAGTGAAGCTTAACCGCTGGTCCATATAATCAGGTAAGGGAAATAATGGATCTTATACGACCTATCAAACTTTATAATCGAGCTCGATTAATTGAATAGCCAAAATTTTCATGACAAAACTGATCTACATTTTGGATTATGCCAAATAATTCAACGAAATATATCTTCCTCATGACTGAATTTGAATAGAATCTTAAATAAACACAAAGGTGAAATCTACTTTTTCCACAAATAGAATCAACTATATTTTACCCTTAAAATCTTTAGTGCTTTTTTAACATGCTTTTTTCATAGTATTGTTTATTTATTAGATTCAAAATCCACATTGCAAAGACAATTTAGAATAATTATCTTAATCTAGAACTTAACATTTAGAAAATATTAAATATAAGAACAAAATAATTTTGAAATAGAAAAATAACAGTGGAGAAAATAATTATATGGTTAAGAAAGAATATTTACTTTCACCGGGAAGAGTCCATGCATTATCAAAATTTCGTGTATTTCAAATCTCCTCATGACTGTTGTTGCTCACTCCACTACCGCTACTGCTCACTTTTCTCTTTGTACAAGAAAAGATATGTATCCGCTACACTGACAAAACCCACTAAAATATGGTACAAACACATAAAGGAACGCAAGAGAAAGGAACACGTCTGGACTTTGAATAATCCGCCTGAATGCTATAAAAAAATTTGGTTTAAACAATAATCCTGGTGAATCAGTGACTAAATAACCACTTAACCAGTACCACTGTTGATTCGGGACTCGGGAAAGATTTGAAATAAATGCAAAGATATGAAATAAATATGACAAGCTCCAGATTTCAAATCAGTATTGATATTTTGAATTAACAAATAATAAATCTACGACCCCTGATGATTCGCTCTTCTCGCATATTTAAGAACAAATATTTAATATAATCAAAGTCCAACTACCCATAAATTAGGCACTAGCAAGAATGACAATCGATTAATATTGATGAACGTTAATTTGACGGTCTGCTAAAAATATTAAAAGTTTTATAAAACGGTTTTCCCTACCACAAAACCGTAAAGACGTCTTTTTGTGCCAAAAACGCCCAAGACGAGCATCAAATCTCATCCATATATATATAGAATATGAAATGAAATTTAATGAAACAAATGTCCATCAATTATTTTACTTCAAAACACAACATAAAACTTCTATGTATTTTCTTTATTAGACTAAAAATAGAAATTTAAAATTTCTATATAAATATTTCAATTTATCTAGACAAATATGTTACAATTTCAAATCACAATATAATGAATCATCAAGATTAACCTTACATAAATTTGATCATATAACATAATTACGTTTCATTGCAAAGTCCATCTTTTCTAGTCACTTTATTTTGTGTTTGTTGGCGGTGGTTAGAGTTGTTGAAGCCATTTCAAGATGCACTAGAGAGGTATGTTTGACATGGGTAGTAAGGCACGTAAGGTTTGTAGAGCGGCATGAACAATACCAAGATGTCTACAAAGATGTATATTTGACTGTGCAACCAATCAACACCACGAGAAATGCCAACCAAACTAGGAGGGATTGATTTTTCGATTTGAATGTGGATTGTTAAATCCATGGAAGAAATTTCAAGATACACCAAGCCTCGCAACACCAACCATGTCCACCGTGACACCATTCATATAACTTGATACCTTTCTTCTTATTTACTTTGATCAAGCATTTTATAGCTTATTGTTTGCTAACCATCTTCCACTAAAAACTTGATACCTTTTCAAACTAGTTCGTTCTAACTCAAACTCCTCATTTGACTCATCACCCTTGCTTTTGTCACAAATGTTTTTCAAGCCTCACCCATTATTAGGGTAAAACTATCATCTCTGAGTGCAAAGCATTAATAAGGAAGTAATAATAAAATACTAGGCTAGGGTTATAAGCTTTTCGAACTATTTATGCATAATTCCATTGTAGTGTTTCCTTCTTCAATGGAAATATTTTCTCATACACAAATTCCTTCTTAATGGAAATATGTGCACCTATAGAATATGATGTTATTACCGTGGATACTAAATGTAAACACTTTATTTTTTCTTTAAAAAAAAAAAGCTTCTGAGGTACATAATTTTGTTATTGATTTTTTTGCAACGTGTAGGCTATAATAGGGTCCAAAGTAAGGTACTCCATGATTTATACTATTCTTACTCTCTTATGCTTTGTCGTACAAAATGCATTCTATGATGAAAAGTGACAAGACATACTTGTATTTCAATTGCCAAAAGTAGGTTAAGTAAATATTTCATTTAGAAAGAATGTTTTTAATGAAATGTTGTTGTGTCCAATGAAGCACTTCAAGTTATGCATATACTATTCATAAAAACTTAACTACTTTCCTTCATGTATTTGTAGTTCGTGTAAGTAAGAAAATTACCAAGAAAATGGCAAATTCTTTGATGAGTACTATTATTACTCCTTCCCTGATGTTTTCTAATACAACACATCCTATGATGAAAAGATGCAAGACATACATGCACTTTAATCAACAATAATAAGCTAAGTAAATATTTCATTTAGAAAATGCATTCAACTGCAAAAAAAATATACCTTCCATTAAATTTGTGATGTGCCACCAAAAACATTGGATCCATGCTAGATATTAAAACTATATTGTGATGATATAGAAAAAGACCCATGTTTAAGTCCCCCTCCTATTACTAAACCACCTATATAAAAAAAGTTGGGTACTGACTTCTAACATGTCGCCATAATTGCGAAGATGTAGTTACAAGTGTCTATTAGAATTTTGTCATACTTTTTTATGTCCAATGAAGGACGTCAAGTCATGCCTATACTATCCATAAAACTTTAACTACTTTCCTGCATATTTTACTTTTGCGTAAGTAAGACATTGTTTCTTCTCTTCAGTTATGACATTTGCTTCTACGTATATGCAACATACAATATTGTATACATTTAGTTCTCCTTATTGATCTAAAACAAAATATTTGAAATTTAATTTTAAAAGTCCAAAATCTATTTTAGCAAGTTTTCAACAACTTTTAGTATTTTACATTTTGGGGGTATTTGGAGCATTTATGGACTTTAGACTATATGACTATATCCAAAGTGCTATCATCGAAGCATTATTTTTTAAAAGTTTGTTTAGTCACCTTTCCAACGGGTCCTTCCATTTGTCAAATGGGTCAACGGGCTAGGAGATATTGCCCCAACAAGTAGTGGTAAACAAAATAATAGTAATGATTAGAAAGATTTTGAATTTTTTTGACTTCTGTCTTTTCAAATCCATCTCTAAGGTGGATACAAATAGTTTCCATGTAGAATGACCTTTTGGTTCCTCCCGGAATCTGTCATATTTTATTTGTAGTAGTTTTCATATTCTCCGGACTATACTGACGATAACCAAAGTGTTGTCATTGAAGCATTATTTTTCAAGTTTGTTTAGTCACCTTTCCAACAGTCCTTTCGTTTGTCAAATGGGTCAACGAGCTACGAGATATTGCCCCAACAAGTAGTGGTAAACAAAATAATAGTAATATTTGGATAGATTTTGGTTTTTTGACTTCTGTCTTTTCAAATCCATCTCTAAGGCGGATCTGAAATAGTTTCCATGTAGAATGACCTTTTGGTTCCTCCCGGAACCCATCACATTCTATTTGTAGCAATTTTTCATATTCTCCGACTATACGACGATAACCAAAGTGCTATCATTGAAGCATTGTTTTCAAGTTTGTATAGTCACCTTTCCAACAGTCCTTCCGTTTGTCAAAGGGGTCAACGAGCTAGGAGATACTTTGCCCCAACAAGTAGTGGTAAACAAAAGAATAGTAATAATTGGATAGAGTTTGATTTTTTTATTTCTGTCTTTTCAAATCCATCTCTAAGGTGGATACAAATAGATTCCATGTAGAATGACCTTTTGGTTCCTCCCAAGTACCCTTCATATTCTATTTGTAACAATTTTTCATATTCTCCATTGTATAGCTATAAAACAACTTGTTTTGAATGAAGAGATAAATATCTAGGTATACATCTATCTTATGAAATTTACCAATTTGTATACATTTTGAGTTGCACTTAAATTAGATTATGTTTCAACTCTTTCATTATGAATTGATTGTTATAACACATTAATCACAATCGTTAGTATGTTGTCCATCGTGTTGCACCCCAATGGAGATAACTTATTGAGGACTTCATTGTAGAGAAGTTTACCCCCATTTACAAGATATTTATGCTAATCTATACGACAAAAATGGACTTATAGTTTACATTGTCAAACCGCATCACCAAAAATACAACTTCAACAAACTATACATTCACCTCTTCTCCGATGTTATTTGCACTCATGTACAATTGCTAATTAATCATACAAATATATAGTTTTTTTGCATTGGAATTAATATTGGCCCTTCTAATGTGATCACTTATTGCACTAGATTATAAAAGTGAAAGGAAAATATTATTCTTACATATTTTAAGTGTTTTAAGAGGGGCCAATACTTGAACATGGTTTAATAGTTGACATGACATGAATCACACAATATCATAGTTGTTATAGTACCACCTCTAGTTTTCATAGTACTATCTAGGAGTTATTTATTTATTAATTATGTAGAGTATCCAATCACATAATGACATGTAAGACTTATCACTCATGTACAAGTATTAAAAATTCAATGTTTAATCACTATCACACAAGTTCAAGTATTGGTTTCCATATGGTTGTAGTGTAACTCAAATTTATTATTTTAAATCAATTCAAAATATAGATTTCCCTCCAATTAAATATTTCAAAGAAAAAATATAAGCTAAGAAAATCAATTGTTTACATAGGAGGTTTGTCTTGACTTATATTTTTTTCTTTAAGAATGCTCAATTAGAGGAAAGCCATATTTTGAATTGATTTAAAACAATAGATTTGAGTTACACTACAACTGTGAGGTTAAATTTGACGCCCACCTATGCTTGTCAAACAATTTTCGGGTGACGGTAATTTTTCAATACCGCCCTTCAAATACACAAAATAATGTTATTTTTACTAATTATTCTATATTTATTATATCTTTTATAATATAAATTTACATATTTTTTTATAATATTTATACAAATCTATATAAAAATGATGGTCACGTTTTAAATATGCAAGTTGTGTGTGACGGTTAGATCAGAAATTTACAAGTATTTTACGTCCAAAATCACAAAAAAAATGTCTAAACGACCGTCAAATTTAACTCCTGACTACAACCATGATGGAAATTAATATTTGAATATGGGTAAAAATGTTTGAACATTATATTTTTTATAGTTGTACATAGGTGAGAGGTCTTACATGTAGTGATGTGATTGACTACATAATTATTATCTCATAAATAAATAACTACTAGATACTCCTATGACAACTATTATACTCTTTGACCAATAGTCTTGTCAATTATTAGAGGATGTCCACCTATTGGCCCCTCTCCTCTACATATTTAAAAAATAATAATATTTTTCATATAAAATACAATTGATTTTGTAGACCCCTTACTTAAAGATACCACTAGTGGGCCCTCCCCTACAATATATGCCTAATATGCATGAGTGGGTCCTCCACGTTGTCTTTGTTGCCGGTTCGTGCCCGGTGAAGTCAGGATGGCGTCACCAAACCCCCAACGCAGCCATGATTGAATTTTTTAAGCTCGAGGTTAGCCGCCGGATTTGAAGCTTTGACCAGTTGCTCGCCTATTTATATTGGTACCTAAAGAATTCATGAAATCCCAGGAGCGTGTGCGAGAGAAGAAATTAGAAAGACAGAAAGAGAGAAAAGGAAGCAATGGAGAAAGGCAAGGCGCATGTGATGTTGCTGTCGTCCCTTGGCCACGGTCATCTCATCCCCTTCCTGCAACTCGCCAAAAAAACTGGCCGCCAAGGATTTAACCGTCACCTTCGTGACCTCCTTTCACCACATCCCTTCTCTGCGGAACAAGGTGGACGAAGCTCGCCAGAGCGGTCTGGACATCCACCTGCTCGAAATGGAGGTGCCCAAGGATCATTTGGCGCTCGGAAAAGTGAACAGCAACAGCGTGCAGTGGCACCAGCTCCCTCCCGTGCTCGCCGCCGACGAGGCCCTTCAACCCCATTTCGACCGCTTTCTCGCCCGGTTCTTCGCCGGAGAAATAAGCCCCCTTCCGCCTCCCGTCGTCCTCATCGCGGATTTCCTCCTCGGCTGGTCTTCCGCAGTGGCTAAAAATTCGGCATTCCCAGAGTGAGCTTCGAGACGTCCGGCATGTTCGCGGAGTCGGTGCAGCAGATCGTGTGGGACAATCTCCCCAGGAACCTTCCGCGCTCGGCGTCCGGGCGCTACGTTCTGCCGGGCGTGCCGCGAGAAGTGCGGCTCACGCGGCTGCAACTCCTGCCCGAGCTCCCCGAGGCGACGAACGAGAACGGACGCATCAGTTTTGGGTGCGACAGAGGCGCGGGAATAAGCGGAGCTGGAGAACCATCGTCAATACTTTTTACGAGCTCGAGTCGGAGTTTGTGGATCATTTCGAGAGGGTTAACGAAAGCCCGATGCGGACGATCGGTCCGCTCCTCCCTCCCGAGGCGTTCGAAGACGGGCATAGAATTGCGCACGCGGTGGAAATGGGGTTTAACACGGAGGAGGAAAAATGTATGCGGTTTCTGGACGCGCAGGAGGATTCGACGGTTGTTTACATTTCCTTCGGCAGCGAGAATTCCATCCCGAGCGCGCAGGTGGAGGAGCTCGCCCTGGGGCTGGAGGCGAGCGGGGTGAAATTCCTGTGGGTTCTTCGCAACCCTTCCGACTCCGGAACCAAACCCTTCACTTCGGCGCTGGACTTTCTTCCCGCGGGGCTCCACGGTCGCATGGAGGCCAGGAACCAGGGGCTGTTCGTCCTGGGCTGGGCCCCGCAGCTGAGCATTCTGGCGCATCCTTCCACGGGAGGGTTCATTTCCCACTGCGGGTGGAATGCCGTGCTGGAGAGCACCACGATGGGGGTACCCTTGATCGCGTGGCCGCTCTACGCCGAGCAGCCCTTCAATTCCAAATTTGTGGTGGACGAGATCGCGATCGCGGTGGAAGCTCCGCAGAGATTCGAAGATGACTGGCTGGTGACGAGGGATGACGTGGAGAGGGTCGTACGGTCTCTAATGGTGGAGGAGAAGGGAGAGGGTTTGAGAGCGAGGGTAGGAGAATTGAAGGCAGCTGCCAGAAAAGCCGTCGGCCCGGGAGGATCTTCTTGCAGAAATTTCGATCTGTTCGTTTCAGAAATTGTGGCACTGACACAGAAGTAGAGTCGTATTCAATAACGAATAAATTCCGCAGCCATTCCTTGTTCACAGTTGTCAATCTTTGGCTGTGGGGTTGCAGTCCGGCCGTAAAGCTGGCGCGGGTGTGCAGCCTCCCGAGTCCCCATCAATTTCTTGTGTTCCCGCATGCAGGTCTGATTACAGTTGGGTTTAGTTTAAAAAGTCAGTTGGAGCTTCGATAAGGAATTTTTAATTGTTCCTAGATGCGGTTTTAGAGGTATGTTTATTATTTAAACTGCCTATTATATTAATAATATAAGAGAGTTTGCAGCATAATAATGCATTTACCAAATTTAAATAAATCCACCAGCGAGGTACAATTATATGATTAGTGACAGTTTGTCCTTTTTCAATCCGCCGTCTTCCAAGCTTATCTATAAAGTTGCGGTAGAGAGATCGATGTAGACGTGGAAAATTCTGTACATATTTTGTATGGGCTGCAAGTACTAGTCCAAAACATCTTTTCATCTTTGAAAATGTCTTTTGAGCCGAGTTTGGTGGGCATTCCATAATGAAATACGAGTCGTTTATGTGACTCTAATGCTCTAAACCAAAAAATTAATCTAAGTCAATTATAAACAACGATGGCTAGAATACAAGATTTAGGTTGATTGAAATAAAAGATAAAAAGGAGCATGGCCAGGGAGTAGGAGAATTTATCACACTACTTGACTGAACTTCACTAAATTGCATGTACGAATTTTCAAAAATCCATTTAATAAGTATAAGCATAACTAGTTAGGAAGGAACAAGAATAACATAAATATACTTCGTAATAGTTGTTTCTCAATATGCTAATACTCTTATCGATAGCTAATTCTCATCCATTTAGGAATTGGAAATCAAATAATTATACAACCAAATACAAAACCAATATATATATATATATATATATATAAGCAATCACACCGCGAAGGTGCAATGGATACGTTGATAGGGGAGGCAACGATTGTTCGAAAACAATAAAGTGCGTGGAGAGAAGGAACTGGAAGTGTGTAGAAGAAGATGACAAATAGAATAGGGGAAGAACATGAGACGAGAAGAGGAGGGAGGAAGAATGTGTGTGGAGGGAGAAGTTATGGCTTTAAATTTGTAAGGAGCTTTGTAGATGAAGCAGTCTTTGTTCTTATAATTTGCACGTCGGCACATATGTGGCAAGAGCTAACGTGGAGCACCTGTCAAAAGAAAATGTTGGGTAGATACGAAGGTTTTGTAGGCATCGTAGTATTGAAATAATTATGAATGTAAGGCCCTGACATTTAACATCTCAAATGTCAATAGTCGCCAATGAGGAAATCTGGAAAATCTGCGGGTTGCAAGCAATGAGGAAATCCAAAAAATTTGTGGGTTGCCAATGAGGAATCTATGAAGCAAGCAAAGATTCACTTCAATAAAAACAAAAGAAAGGTTGCAACTGCAAGGGTCTAATCAGACTGATTAGATCTCATTATCAGGATTTTGATGGCGGCGAAAAGTTTATAGGTCATCTTGAATGGTTGCAGGATGTTGTAGAACATTTCCTAGTTCTAGATGAAAACTGCATGAGGATGACAACACTCTCCTTGTTGAATACAATCATAATACTCTTGCCTTTTTACGGGGGTCGATCGCCTGGCAAAAGCTATTGAAGCATGTCGGCAAGCTTTGGATCCAATGAATTTTGTTCAAAATTGTGATTCTCAACATCCAAAACCATTAATCTACTTAATGTTATTGACATTGTGATATAATATGTATGACTGCTTACAATGATTTCAAAAGGCTCCTAAAATTGCACAAACAAGTTCTTGATTCTCTAAACAATTTGCCTGATTCATTTGACTATGCAACAAACGATAATATGGCTTGGGAAGCCATTGAAAAGATATTGAAAGATGTTGAGGCACAACTGAATGTGCAGAAGCTCTTAATGGTAGCCAACAGAGTGAGGGCCACGAAGAAAACGTGTGTGGAAGATTGTGATCCATGGGATTTAAAGGATTTGGGTGCAATAACAATCTATTCAAAGGTCGTTTACTCAGTGCCGTGAACTTATTTGACAATCGCCCCTTTATCTTGTGCTTTCATGCCCATCCCTCTTGCAGTCCATGTCAGACTGCTAGAAAACAAATTAACGTGTAAATTTAGCAGTAATTGGATAGTTGCAGCGAGTTCAAAGTTTCTGTCCTCACATAATTAAATAAATAAGACATTATGTGAATTGTGCTAAATGGAGCTCTCGCTAATAGCCGTCCCAAAACCAATGCCATTATGGGTTAAACCGGCCTACCGCACACAGATATAATTCTGCGTGGCCCAGGGGTTAAATTTGATGGTCGTTTAGACGTTTTCATGATTTTAACCGTAAAATACTTGCAAATATTTGAAATAACTGTCACATGTGACTTGCATATTTTATGTATGACCGTCATTTTCCTATACATTTATATATAAACTATACTAATATATATTCAAAATAATTAAGTATATATAAAATATTTTAAATGTATTTTATTAAGAATGTAAAAATAATATTATTTTACATTTTTGAAGGGCAATATTTAAAAATGATTATCACCTAAAAATTGTGTGACAGGCATAGATGACCGTAAAATTTAACTCCCTTGGCCCTAAGTTCCAAACCAAATATTTCTTGCTCCCCACGTATTTAATAGCAGAATAAAAGTTGAGTGGGAAAATAGACCCATGTAAAAAAACACCAATCGAGTTAAACGCTTTTCAAAACCCAAAGCAGACGATGGAGAGGACAACCCACATGGCCTTACGGACCTGTCATTTTCCTTGCATGATTCTGCAAATTCGCCGGATGAGTGGTCGGATTAAAACCACCAATCAGATGAGTGGTCGGATTAAAACCGTGGTTACGGACTCGCATTTTCCGATGATTAACAAAACCAAACCAAAACCAAACCACCATTTTCTCACATTGCCGTGTCGGAAGTCGGGGGCTTGGCTATAAAGGAGCACCTATCGGTGTAATAAATTGCAAACATCAACTTAATTAGGTCTCATTAAGGTGAAATATGATAAACTCTCAATAATCTTTAAAAATTCAAAGCTTCACTTGTGAAAACACCCTAAATTTTATAAAGCAAATTGCATGACTAACAAAGGAAGGCTAACACCATTGCCACCTCTAGTCAAGACTCTAAGTCTAGGAATGTAACATTAAGATAGAAGCTTAAAGGAATGCTTAACTAACATGAATATAATTCAAAATCTAACTAAACATGCCTACTAATATGTTGAATTACCTAACATGGGCCTAAATAGACCTAAGAGGGCATTCAAATTGGTATGGTTAATACTCCAAACAAGGTGAAATGGCCTCTCCAAATGACTACATGGTCATTTTGGATATCCATCTACTAACCCCATTGAAGGCTTTAGGCAAGGATTGAGCTTGACTATAAATCATATTTATTATATGAGATGCAAATCAAAGCATGGTGTAAAGTATAAAGGAATGAGGTGAGTTACTTTTATAGTTTTCACTTTGAGGAAAACTAATATTTTGGTGCATGTGGGACTAAAATCCCCAAATTATATTAGAATTGCTGATCATGATTAAGCTTTGCCAATCACGATTAGTGAATTAAAAAGTGATTAAGAGGTATTAAACTTTAATCAACCACTTAGGGTCAACTAGGAGGCTAGGATAAGCTTTTGAAGCTTGTTGAAACGTTGGGAGGAGGTGGGAAGTGATTTTGAGTGGTCATAAGAGGGGTTTGAGCCAATATTAGGGCATATTGACAAAAAAAGTGCAAAATAGGATTAATTAGCCTATAATCGCTAATTGTCCATTTTGAAGAGGATTTTGACTTATGATTCACCGTAAAGTGGAACCTCAATGTGAAAGGGGTTACACATCAATAAAGTGTTGTTAATTGGCTAAAATGGTAAGAAACATTAATAAATTAGCGAAAATCACTAATCATAATGGAATTGGCAATAATGAGAGTGATTTGCGTGCGTTTGGCAATAAGATTGCAAAAAACGGAATTTAGGTGTCTACATTTGCCCCTATTCGAGGTGAAGTAAGTGACTTCACGTCAAATATAGTAGACAAACATAAACAAGTAAAATTTTGAAGAAAAATCAGTGGAATGGAGGATGCCCCTCAGGTGTTGATGGGGTGATAGAAGAAGTCAATCGATGATCCAAATTATGATTAAAATGGATAAAAGAAATAAGATATAACAACACGAAACCCTTGGGTGTTTAGAAGAAATAGGGATAAGGATAGGGATAAACATGGTTGTTTATCACCTTGGTGATGGATTGTTTAGTGATAATAAATGATAATAGAGAAGAAATGATTAATGGAGAATATAGAACAAACCCAATCTTTGCATCCAACCTTTCAATAAGCAACTTGTTTATATCATTTTGACCCTAGATCTACATCATCGGCCTTTATTGAAATGAATAAAAATGTAAGATAATATGAAAAGATAAATTACTAACATTTGTCCATTACTACATAACTCCATGCAACATACATAATGTAATGCAATACGAGAAAGTAAAACAATGCTTAACTCAATGCAACACACACAATGCAATGCAATAGGAGTAAGTAAACCAAATAGCCCCAACAGAGAAACCAATATAATGACACATACTCAAACAAATAATGTTCAAGACAGTTGCACTAATGTTTTTGTTATCAAGTCAGCTAGCAGTTCCCAATGTTCGTGTTGTAATAAAAAGGTTTAAAAATGGTGCCCCAAGCAAGGATACATGTGAGGGGAATAACGGAGGACACAAGTAGTCCCATGAAAATTTTTTGTGCACTATGACACAACCCTTGACAACTCACTATTGCATGGGAGTACCAACATAACATGCCATTGAGCTTTTGTTAATGGAGGTAGATCACAATGATCCGCAATTTGTTTGAGACTAGAACAAACAGAAACTTAGAAATATATTTTGGTAAGACATATTTCGATGTTCCAGGATAATATAATTGACATTCTTTAGTTGCGTATATGTTGTTTACCATTTTTTGTAAAATTTTAAATTTTTACAATGTTTTTGGATTTTTAATGATTTTATCAATTTTTTTGATTGTTTTATTTTTTTTTAATTTTACGGAAGAAAATATTATATAAGAAATAATGAAGTCGTGAGACAACATTAAAAGAGTGACCGTGGGGAAAAAATATGTCCCAACATAGTAAAAACATGCGAAAAAAATTATTTATTACAAATAACCATTGCATGTGTGTTAGAAGACTTTTTAGAAGAAATAAAATTTTCATGGCACTTTGGGAGCGAAAACACGTTAGAAAATGAGCCTTTACGTGGGAGAAAATGGTGTCAAGCGGGAGAAAACACAGCTCACGTGGGAGAAATAGGAGCTCATGCGAGAAAAATTTGCCCTTACATAGGAAAATGAGCTCTAATGCAGAGCTCAGAAAAAGGAGGTCACGTGCAATCGGTAGAAGAAATGCAGGGTGCTCACTATGCATGTAGAAATGAATAAATGCGAGGCGCATAGGTGCCATGCTGTAGAAAATGAAGAAATGCAAGGCGCCTGACCTTTGCTATAGAAATGAAGAAATCAAGAGGCACCAAATGATTAGTTCCATTATCATTAATAATATTAATTATTAATAATAATTATTTTTTTTTATAGAGGGATTCATATGGATATAGTCGATATCGCTTGGGCTGCTCTAATGGTAGTTTTTACGTTTTCTATTTCACTCGTAGTATGGGGTAGAATGTACAATGTACAATCTACCTTCCGGAAAACTAATGTTTTCTCTTGATTTCAAACAATTCCATTTTTGTTGAAAAGGTATTGAAGCGAACTATAAGAAACATAAATTTGGTTTTTAGAATTTGTTTTACATTTGTTTGGGTTTTTGAATTTGTTTTACCAATTTGTTTGAGTTTTTGATGTTTATTTGATGTTTTGACTTTTCCAACTAACATATTTGAATGTTTTGGGAGTTTTGAAACATATTTAAATGTTTTTGAATTTTTAGAAGTTTTCCAAAGCTATGTATAGAAATGAATAAATGTGGATGCCCCAATGACAAATGAGATGTACAAGGGTAGAATGCCACGCATATGCACAAGAAAGTGAAGATGCAAATGCTCCCAGCATTATGGGAATATTCAAAGGAAAACTATTCATGCGTAAAGATGGATTAAGGACAATAGGGATAGGTTCAACATGATGATGAACGTAACTCAATGATGTGTTAGGAAGGAGTAAGGATGCCTCCAACGTAAGCTAACCAAGAAGCACATGATAGAAAGAAGTGGAAGATTGTTTTGAGAAATGGGACAAAGGTGCCACAAACATGGCAAAAAGGAAATATTATACACATGGATGTTTTGAATGAAGTAGAAGAACAACATGAATGTTGTGAATGTAGCTTAGAAGCCTCGTGATTAGCCAAAGGCATGAATCGTGAGACAAGATACAGACTAGAGTAAGAGTTTGAACAAGGTTAAAAAACACTTGGTAACATACTAATCCTATTTGCTCATTGAGATCCAGTGTGTGCACATGGAAATTTATTACCTCTTGAAGGGAAGATTTGATAGACAACAAGTGAAGACACCCTAGCCAATGTGTAGGAATGATTTATTTTTCAAAGTTGATTTTTTTGTCAATGGATTGTGGAAGGAGAGTCGTACATTTCTCCACTACCAAGCTAGGCGTCTATAGCCCCGACAGAGATGTATTTGATTCTAATCGTAACATTTCTCTACTACTAGTCAGAGTCCATAGCCTCAGTAGATATTATTGGAAATACCCCAAAGAGAGTTATATATCAATTTTCTTCGCTTTTTAGCTTCGATTTTGATTTGATAGTTTGCTTTTGTTTTTTTGAAAACTTATTCTAGCTCTCTTGTTTGACAAGGGGTTAAGAACCACTGATGGCTTGATGGAAGGAGGCCTGGAAGTGATTGTGATGATGACATTGGCTAGTGTCAAAAAATATGTCCAAAATTTCTTCGCAATTTTTTAGATGTTGATTGTGATAGGATATCTAAGAGGTCAGTCGTTCTTTAATATACCAAGGTGATAAAAGACCAAGGCCAAACAAATACCATAGAGATAAATTTCATAAAATGCATGTGAATAGGCTAACCAAAATATCACCGAAGGGATGAAAATGGTAGGAAGAATTGTAGAAGAAGAGCAAGAAAGGGAAGAAAGAACATCCATGTGTATGTAATACCTAATTGCAATGTGTGATCTTTACCTTTGATATTTTTGAAATGTTTTCTCTTTTTTTTTTGAAATGTTTTCTCATTTTTTGTATTTTTGGAAAAGGCAAGACCGACAAGGTCACTTGACGTGATAAGATCCAACAACAATGTTAGCGATTTCCTTGATAAGGAAGACTAGGCGTGTTTTCTTATCAAGAGTCATATTATCCCCGATCTCAATGATCATGGTGAGCTCATACTCAATAGATGACTGCATTTTATCATGAAACATAGATTTTGTATGTGGGATATTGAGGTCCCTATCCATAGGTTTATAAACTTTGCACCATACTTGATGGGTATGTTGATGTGTATTTTTGAATTGTGGTTGATTCTAAACTTTAAGATCGTTTAAATTGTTGGGAGATTTGGAGATCTTGGAAGTTTTGATCTTAGTTTGATGAAGAAACTGTTTGGGTTTCTTATAAGCTATTACGTGACTTGTTTGATCCCAAGAAGTGGGAGAAGAAAGTGGACAAATAGAATTGATGTGAGAATGACAATGGGTTTGCTACAATCATTGATAGAAGGAAAATGTGATGGACAAGAAGGGTACGGTCCAAGAATTGAAGAGGATGGGCTACCAGAGGTGTCCCATAGAATGAAGATAAAGACGAACAAGATGTGGCCCTAAGATTGAAGATGAGGGACTTCATGAATGTGTCCCAAGATAGAGGAAGGGTTTTCTAGGAGGTGAGCCCACATAATGAAAAAAGAAAACTACCAGGAGGTGATAGCTTCATAGAGTAATAGAAGAGATGAAGGACTACTACGGCCCAGGTGTCCCATAAAGACAAGAAAGATGATGAAGGGTTACTTGGACAGGTGGCCCAAGAATAGATGATGTAGAAGATGGGCTACTGAGTGGGAAACAAGAGGTGAGCCACATATAGATGATGTGGGGCTACTTGGAGGGGCCCACATATAGAAAAGATGATGGGTTACTAGGTGGTGACCCAAAGTAAGATTGCGATGGAGGAATCCGATAGATAAGGAATGATTAGGTAATGATAAGATATGAAATGGATCAATGCTAGACCCAGGCATTTCATCACCCAATGAAGAATGTGAAGATGAAATAATAAGAGGAGGATAATGTTCGATGATCTCATGGTATTCCTCTATTTTCTGACAAAAGGCATCAATCTCTTCCTCCCAATATGCGAATGTATCAGAGGTTTCTCACTCAAAAATTTTAGAGGAATGTCTTCATGTACTCTCATAAATTCTCTAATTGCTTCTTCATTTTGAAATGAATCAATCGGTGTGGGTAGTTTTTCTACCACAAGAGGTTGATTGGATGAATGCAACATGAGAGTTAGATTGGATGATTGATTAGAAGGACTTTGAATTGAGTAGATATCTCAAATGATATCTCTTCAATGGAAGAAGGGGTCAGAGGAACTTAAAGAGGTGGTCGAAAAATGGGGTCTTGAGGCGATTGAAAGTAATGGAGGACCGTGACTTAGGAGTCGTATTAGAGGAATAATTTGGATTGGAATCTTCAGAAGAATTAGAAGACTTAGAATCATTGGGATTGGAATATTTGGAAGAATCGGAAGAATCATAATCATACCACTTACCATGAGTTGAAGATGGGGGAAGAGGTAAGTGAACGAGTTCTTTAGCGCAAAGAATCAAACGAGGTCCAGTTATGATAGGCATCCTTTGATGGGAATGCTGAAACCTAGGTTCCTTACTGTCATAAGTATGCAGAATTGCATGATAATCAATATTTTTTCGACACATGCATAGACATAGATATTCCAGGGGATATCACAAGGGTTATTGTGTTGACATACATTCAACAAGTGTATCTACACAACCAATGAGAGCATCAAAATGATTCCCCTCATTAGACACATAATTAACATTCTTGTCCTAATTATGTTTAGGAAAATTCTTCATATTGGGGATTTGTTAGGAGTGGATGAATCCATCTCCACATCACCACTTTTGATTAAGTCTTGGATGTAGTGTTGCAACTTCAAACACTTATTTGTTTTTTGACCTTTAACGTGGTGGAATTGACAATATTCATTATCTCTAAACCATGATGGTTTAGGCACATCATCCTCATAAGGCGTAGTTTTAGGATATCTAACCATATTAACCACCTCTATCTATTTTAGTATTGATGACATTGAGTCAGATAGAGGAGTGAAAGTATGACACTTATACTCCATAGGCGGAGCTCCCTTTGCAAGATTCAAAGGAGTGTTGTTTTGAATGGCTTGTACTCGTTTAGAGTCTACTATCCCATCACTAACAACATTTTTTTCCTATTAGGAAAATTTTTTGGTTTTCATTAGTTTTGGAATCATTATGATCATGGGAGAAAGGTTTTAGGGTCCCTCTAGCTAACAATGCTTTTTAATTTGACTCCCTTTTTCAATTACCTCTTCAAATGTGTTACCACAATACATTTGAAAATGGAACTAATGTTAGATGGAGGTTGGGAAAAAATATACTTACTAACTATTTTTCATGTATGGAGCAAGGGAAGCGGCTAGCTAATCCTCTCCATTGTTGTAAAAATGCAGCAAAGTTTTTTGTTGTTTCACATTGCAGTGATCTAACATGGTGACATCACTCTCTATATTAAAAGAAGTGTCGTACAAAGTGTTGTGCAACTAATTACGACCATGTGATATAGATCCCTTGAGGATGTGCACAAATCACTCTAATACTTGTCCTCCCAAACTTCATGGGAAGAGGTAGATAAGATAATTGTCACTATACACGACCTCTTGACAAGCCATAAAAAATTTTTGATATGATCTCGAGGGTCACCTTTTCCCTTGTACTTATCAAACTTTGGACAATCAAAGTGTCGTGGGAAGGGTAATTGTAACATGGATCTATCAAATGGATAGGGACAAAACTCCTCAAACCGGTATTTCTTATTGTTATTACCAGTTTGGCCTTCTTGTAATGCTAGAAGGACGTTCTTCATAGTGGACCACTCTTGATTGAAGAGTTGGTCTTGTGTAGGTGGCGTAGGTCTATATAAAGGGTTAAATTCTAGGTGTATTCCCACCTCTATTATCTGTAATAAATTCTTCATAAAGTTCTCTACGTGTTTCTAGATAGGGAGTATTTGGCTGGTTTTCATGATATGAAGCCTTAGGTTTGGATTTTGGTATGGCTTGTTTCACAGGTTTTGGTTGTTCCTTGTTTATGTGTGAATCCAAACTTGCCAATTGATGAGTAAGAGATTTGCACTTGTTCTTCTAAGGTTAACTCCTTAGTAGGTATCTCTTTATGAATTTCATTAGTAAGGAGATGGCTCGTGATGAGCATGCTCTTTGTGGTCCTCGCAATGAATTCTAATAGGAGGTAGACGATAGTCTTCATCATTTTCAAAGGGTATCTCACCATTTTTTCATCTAGAAGTAGAGGTGTGACCTAGGTTTAATATATCATTGATATTCCAAGGAGGACATTCCATTTCTTCTTCTCCACGAACCATACCGACAACGAGAGAAGGGTCTATTGTAGGTGGTAATTTTTCTCCTAGCTCTACGACACATCTTAGGACCTCATGTTTATTTTGGCATATATAGTCATCAAAGTGGGTGGAATGTAGTTCCATGTTCGCACAAGGAGAATCCCCTTCACCACCACTATGATCGATCATGAAATTTTCTTCCAAGAGTGGGTTATTGTTTCCAAAGGGACCCGCTCCTAATTTTCGATACCCCATTCTTGTAATAGGGGCATAATGTGAAAGGTTTCCACTAAGGTTTAAGAATGGACCCTAGTTAAATTTTTGCAGTGTAACAACACTTAAATTGTCTCAAAATAATGATGGTACTATAAAATAGCCATGAATCTAACAAATCAATGTGAACCCTATGATAATGAATAAAGAATGATCTATCCTAACAAGGCAATATATACCAAGAAGCACTTAAGATACAACAATTAAGCACATGATTATAATCACAATCACGATGATAGTTTACTCCTATGTTTGTTTAAGATAGCTCAAGAACAAATAGTGAAAATACAATATTACCACCTAGGTCAAGTTTAAAGATAAACAAGACCTAAATACTAAGAGAGCATTGACGCGATCCTCCAACAAGGTGTACAAAAACTAGTTTTGGACACAAACAATGTCTAAGTCCCTAAAAATGGAAGTTACTAATGTGAGTAACATGTAATGACACTATTTGGGCACGTCAATCAAGCCTTGTAAGAAAAGCAAGATTCTAGTACCAAAATGATGTTATCACGATGCTAACAATGCAACGTCAACACCCTCAAAATCTCAAGACAATGTTAGAATAAAAACTATGTCTAAGTATACTAAGGAATTATTACTCGTGCGAGCAGCGTAACACTACAATATGGAGACTTAAACCAAGTTTCACAAATGGAAACAAGATGTAAGTATCACAATTGTATGGCTATAATACTGAGGGAACGTAACAACTCAAGGGAAGAAAATGATAAGACCACCTAACTAGAATGATAATAAGTCTCAATATGGGTGTTGAGACACAAGGGGCTTCTGCTAGAATGTGAGCACATACCATTCACACTTTCAACTCTTACATTCCGACATTGCAACCTAGTCATGCAAGAAGACTACAAAAGTGGTGGACACATTATTTCTAGTGGTATCCATGTATATTTGTTCTTATTTTGTCTCAAAATGAGCAACAAGAAAACAAAGGAGTAGACCAAATGGTGATGAAACAAACTAAGTATACTTTACCAAAGTTTCACCTTGCCTTAGGGAAAATGAAAAACTAGAAAAAGTAACATGTCGTAGGTTTTGTGATGAAATGTCACGCGGTTTCAACTTTAAGAGATTCTTTCCCTTGTTTGAAAAACAAGAGTTTGAATCCAACAAAGTTGTCACTTTGTGAGAGCTCTCAAGTATAATAGCTAAGACAAAATTGGCTCCAAGATGGTAAATTTCCTAGGGGTTCTCTCTCTAGGTGTCACAAGATATCTAGAGCGAGCTCGATTTACCCAAAAAGTTACACTGACTAGTTTGGGAGTATCTCGGATTTACTTTACCCCCTTCAGTATAATGAGCACCAAAGTGCATTCAGTTATACTTTCACTGGGGTCGTGATACAAATATCTTTGACTCTAATCTCACCAAGGCGTACTAATCAAGTGGGTAGTTGGAGCACTTTCCTATTTCATTCACAAGGTTCCCTCTTGCATGAAATACTTTAGGGTTCCTAGAACCACCCCTCTTGTGAGCTTAAGGCTTATGCCAAAGAGGTTATGTTCTAGTTGAGTGGACGAGCTTTAGCTCTTAACCAACCTGCAAATCAAGTGTTTTGTATAGTGGTGTATTTTTTAATCTTTTGGATTAAGTAATTTGGTTTTGACCACCGTTGGCAACCTACAAGCACACGTGAATGTTAAAATTTGGTTTGAAGAGAGCCCTTATTTCTTTGACAAGTGTTTTAGGTCCTTCACACAAATGGATTAGTAGTTCAAAAATATTTACAATATCATAAAAAGAGGATTAAATGTTGCTTTTGATTTTCAAGATCATCACTAGGACGCGAGAAAAGAGCATACACAACAAATAACCAATTAGATGAAAATGAAAAAGCTTATAAATCAAATAAATACTATAAACTTTGCAAAACAAAGTTTATTCCCAATTAATCCAAGTGCTTCTTAATGAAAGACTAAAATTTCTTTTGATTCCCAAGATCACACTAGGTGCAAGGGAAGAGCATACACAAATTTTAGCCTTGATTATTTATCAAGTGAAAAATATCTTAAACTAAAAGATCAAACACATGCCAAAAATGAAGGTTTATTCTCTTAAGCACAAAATGAATGATGATTGTTCCTACTTACTCCCAAGAAGAAAAAAGTGGTTTAGAGGTGTTTTTGGTTCTCAAGATCACACTAGGTGTAAGAGAAGAGCATACACAACTCTATTCCAAACTCAATCAAAGTATGAAAACATAATCATTCATCAAACCCTAACCCAATTTACTCAAAAATCCCTTATCAAACCCTAAGACAATTTTGTTAGGAATATTTCTCTAAAATCAATAAATGGACTAAAATAAAAACTAAAAACCCTTAAAAATGACAACCATCCCAAAAACACAAATTGAAAATTTGAAGTTTGAGGAAATTTTACCTTAGTGCATGGGCACCCTTCTTAGTGCATGGGCACTCTTCGGATGCACAGGCACTTCTCTTTGAGATGCATAGGCACTCCTCACTTTTTAGATGCATAGGCGCTCCTCTGGATACACATGCACTCCTCTCACAGTTACTTTTATAGAGTTAGTCTATGTATGGGCATGTTCTTCCCTCTGAGGCACATCAGTGATTTTTTCCAACACATGTAGGTGCTCAACCTATCTTCCGGAGGCCATAAATTTTTCTCTCGAACCTCGAAACAAATCCATTTTTTTGTGTTGGAAAGGTATTAAAGTGAACTATGCAATGGTAACATAAATTTGGAGCAAAAAAGTTACCAAGAATTTAGGGTATTTTTTTATAAAACTAGTCATTTTCTAACATATCTAAATGAATTTCTGATAGCACTTCACCTCCTTATATCTTGCAAAGAACATGAAAACACAAAATTTACCACTAATCTAGTTGAAACAACTATAAAAATGGAAATTGATCTATAAAAACTTTGAAAAATACTCTAAAAACTTGAAATTAATCTAAAAATCTTGAGAAACTAATCTATAAAAAACTTGAAAGTAATCTAGAAAGCTTGAAAGTAATCTAAAAAATCTTGAATTTAAACTAGAAAACTTGAAACTAATCTAGAAAACTTGAAATGAAAAACTTTGAAACTAAGTTTAAAAGCTTGAAAAATGAATGCAATGGGGTATGGTCCCACTGGCGTATGCCAAATGAAAGCACCCTAAACTTTACAAAGCAAATAACAAAGCTAATCAAGAAAGGCTAACACCATTGCCACCTCTAGTCAAGGCTCTAAGTCTAGGAATATAACATTAAGATAGAAGATTAAAGGAATGCTTAACTAACATGAATACAATTCAAAATCTAACTAAACATGCCTACTAATATGTTCAATTACCTAACATGGGCCTAAATAGACCTAAGAGGGCAATCAAATTGGTATGGTTGCTACTCCAAACAAGGTGAAATGGTCTCTCCAAATGACTACATGGTAATTTTGGATATCCATCTACTAACCCCATTGAAGGCTTTAAGTAAGGATTGAGCTTGGCTATAAATCATATTTATTATATGAGATGCAAATCAAAGCATGGTGTGAAGTATAAAGGAATGAGGTGAGTTGCTTTTATAGTTTTCACTTTGAGGAAAACTAATATTTTGGTGCATGTGGGACTAAAAGCCCCAAATTAGATTAGAATTTCTAATCATGATTAAGCTTTGCTAATCACAATTAGTGAATTAACAAGTGATTAAGATGTATGAAGCCTTAATCAACCACTTACGGTCAACTAGGAGGCTATGATAAGCTTTTGAAGCTTGTTGAGACGTTGTGGAGGTGAATGGGGTGATTTTGAGTGGTCATAAGAGGGTTTGAGCCAATACTAGGGCATATTGACCAAAACAAGGGCAAAATAGGCTTAATTAGCCTATAATCGCTAATTGTCCATTTTGAAGAGGATTTTGACTTACAATTTGCCGTAAAGTGGCATCCTAAATGCGAAAGGGGTTACACAATAAAAAAGTGTTGTTAATCGGCTAAAGTGGTAAGAAACGTTAGTAAATTAGTAAAAATCACTAATTATAACGAAATTGACAAGAATAAGAGTGATTTGCGTGTGTTTGGCAATAAGATTACAAAAGCAGAATTTAGGTGTCTACAACTTGTATTACTCCAAAATTATTTCACCCCCTTTTATATAGAGAATCCCAATTTTCCCTTATTGTTCTATTTTTGATAGTTTGATTCCTAAAATAATACTTTAATAGAGGTCATTACAAGAATTAACATTCCTCACCCAAAATTGAACATCATCTCTCATTTTGACAATTGTCCCTGGATACAATTTTCTATTTTCACTATTGATTTGATTCTAAGATGAAAACATAGCCAACTTCATCAATCCTTTCCTCTCAATGTTTACAAAAATAATATCTTATTCCTCTAAATTATCCCCTTGTTGTTTGCGACATTACTCATTACTCCATACAATTTCCAATGAGACCAAGTTTGTTGAATCATGAGTTTTTTTGTCAAAAGTCAGTAGCTCTCAAAGTGCCTACAAGGTGATTTCCCAGGGTGATAGTAAGTTATAACACCATGGATTTCAACTTATAGTAGAGTGTTGACCAATAACAAGTGTCCTTTGTCCCTTGGATTAAATACTCAATGGGAATTTGAAATTGTCTAGAAATATGTTGTGGGATTTACATTGAGTCCACGTGAGTAAGGAAAGCCTACAAATTTGACATAGCCTCACTACAACATTTTGATCATCTAGAGTTTCCTTAAAATCTCAAGTGTTATTTTTTAAATATTAAATTTATATTTAAATTCGTGATCTTAAATTGACTATAAAGAGTGCCAATAGGCCATTGTTACAATTTCTAACTATACAAAGTGATATTAGGTTGATGTATTATGTGACTTAATTTGTGACATTTTTTTATTCCTGAGTATTTAACATTGGCTCAATGTATTTAATGGCTTTCTTGCCACATTTTTTACATCATATGGCTGTGATGTTGGGTTGTCCTTAGTAATGTTGCAAATTAAGTCATAGAAAATGCTAAAAATTGCAATTGTATTTAAGAAAAAAGGGAACATATTTACTATGTTGATTTTAGAAAACTAGGAAATAAATGGTCTTCTAAATTGAGAAAAACAAGGTATACATAGCGTGTTTGATTGATAATTAACACACACATATTATGTTTAATTTATAAAACTATTGCTTAAATATTGTGCTCAATTAAAAAAACTAGGCTAAACAATTTTCCAATCTTTGTGCAATAAAATCAAGGTGAATTGAAATCTTCCTATGTAAAGTGGAAGTTATATATATTTTCCATGTACATGATTACATTTTGTCTAATTTTATTACATATTTCTTAATCTCTCTTTGTTGAATAAAATTAAAAATTTAATACCATTTTAGGCACACTAGGTTTAACAAGAACCCTAAATAAATGTATTCTTTTTGAAACAAACATGTATGATTATGGGCATTGATTAATTTTAACAATAATTTAATAGATATGGTAATTGATTTAGATGGCAATGTACATTTTGTGCATCTTCTAAAAATATGGCTCAAATTCTCCTATAGATCCTCACTTAAGGTCTTCTAAAGATATCCCTCTAGAAAACCCAAAGAGTGACATTTCATTTACATATAATATAATTTATTATACTTTACTCAATGTTTTGTGTGTATACAAACATACATATATGTACATGCATGCATGCATGTATATACACAAACACACACACACATGTGTGTGTGTGTGTGTGTGTGTGTGTGTGTGTGTGTGTGTGTGTGTGTGTGTGTGCATACATACATGCATGTACACATATGTATGTTTTTATGCACACAAAACATACATATATGTACATGCATGCATGTATGTATGTATACAAACACACACACACGTGTGCGTGCGTGCGTGTGTGTGTGTGTGTGTGTGTGTGTGTGTGTGTGTGCGTGTGTGTGTGTGTGTGCGTGTGTGTGTGTGTGTGTGTGTGTGTGTGTGTATGTACATGTGTGCATGTGTGCGTGTATGTACATGCATGCATGTATGTATGTACACAAACACACACAGCACACGCGCGCATGCGCATGTGTTTCGCGCGTGCACATGCGTGTGTGTGTGTGTGTGCGTGCGCGCGCGCACGTGTGTGTGTGTGTGTGAATTTTGAAAATAATTTTAATATTAGAGGACACTCGACATTATACTACTATGAAGGAGAGGTAGAGGTCGAAGAAGATGAATGTAAAGGGTCATTATTTCGGGACAATATTTCAATTTTTGAGGTAAATTCCAATAGTGCTTTTGCTTCTAACTCTTCATTTATGCATTATATCATAAGGTATAGTTCTTTAGTGGATTAACTAGAAAATTACTTTGTCCTTATGATTATAACACCTCTAATCAAGAAGAGGAAATTGGTTGATGAAAAATTTGGTATTCAATTATGTTAAATAAATTGATCAAAGAGATGTGAGAAAATAACAAAGAGAACATTAATGATTTTCAAAATAAATGGGTTATAAGTAATGGGATGGGCTGCAATGTTAATTGGAATTACACAACCTAATTCCAAATATAATTCATATGGGTGAAACAACACAATATGCCAAAATACATTAGGGAGTAACAAATTTTTTATTCCAATAAACAAAATAAAAACATATATTATGTTGAATTAAACTATTACTTTAGTTATTTACCTAACATTCTCACCTTAATTTTGTATGGTCTCAAGTGAAAAGGAGAGAAATTCTTTGAAGCCCTAAAATTTCTCATGTGTGAATGAATTTTTCAAGACATCTACATGTTATTATGTTGGAAAAAACTAGCTTTGAATGTTGTGTTGTAGAACATGTTTGCGAATGAAATGTACTTTTACCCACCGATATTCATATTTTCTTGAAATATTGGAATGTGATCAATTTTTAGAATATCTTCATTGTTAACATACAAGAAGGAAACTTTTTCGTGAGGTATTCCCTATCCCTCAAGTATATAATGTAGAAATATTGCTTCACGAGATAGATTGTCTTACAACACGATATTTTTCTTCTATGGAAGATCGGGAAGCAAAGTTTAGTTTCTTGTTTCCCCATGATATTAGACCAAATCCCAAAAAATACATATCCAAAAGTGGATTTTATGTCATCAATATTGCCTCCATGATCTAAGTCTAAATATCCTATGAAGAAGAGATTATCATTCTTCTTGTATGTTGGGTCAAAATCCATGGTTCCTCTTATGTACATCAAAATCTACCTTTTTACTTTCTAGTGTAATGTCCTTGCTTCCTACCTAAACCATGAAAGATAGCTAACAATATAGCTGATGTATGACTTAGTATATGTTAAGTAAATGAGACTCCCAATCAACTAATGATAGATAGTTGAATTCACTTGTGGTGATGGATATGCACGAGACAAATGAATTCTTATCTCCATAGGTATGAAAATTGGATTATATTCCATCATTTGAAACTTCTCAAGAATGGTCTTGGTGTATTTCATCTGAGATAAAAATATGTTATTCTATTTTCTATATACTTCCAATCCAAGAAAATAGTGCAATATCTTGAGACCAGTCATGTCAAATGATCGAATAAGATCTTTTTTGGTGGTATCAATCATCTTCACTAAACTACCATTCAAGACTAGATCATTGACATAGACAAAAACAATCACAATCTTCTCTCATTGATTTTTGAGGTAGAGAATAAGAGATTGGGGTCATATGGATTCCTCTATAATTCATTATGAAGGAGATGTTCATCTATCTTGATGTACCATCCCGAGGAGCTTGTTTGAGACAATAAATATATTTCATGAGTCTACATACATTTTCTTCATTTCTAAGCTAAAAATCCCTTTTGGTTGAGTCATGTAGAATTATTCTTGAAAATATCCATTGAGAAAGGAACTTTTCATGTCCATTTAATGGGATTTCCAACCAAAATGTTCTACTAAAGAAAAAGTCATTTTGATAGTTTTGATATCAATGGTGGGAAAAACGTCTCCTTATAGTCATTACCTTCTTTTGAGCACGCCCCTTTTCTACTAGCCTTCTCTTGTGCTTGGCAATAGTTCTCGTATGCTTTGTAATTTATCTTAAAAATCCATTTGCATCCAATTTCCTTCTTCCTTGGTGGGGTAGACAATAGAAAACACTCCTTCTACATAAGGTTTCCTATTCAAAAATACTGAAAACATCATAAAGCACAATAATCCCACAAAAGTAACTAAAAATATAAAACCCCATAAAATGGTGATAAAAGACACCTCATCACTCATTTATTAACCCTCACCCACTCACATTTAATTTTTTCCATCTCACCTACCCATTTACATGTTTAATGCACTATGGAACCTTATCATCTCACCCATTTATGCACATTACACCCATATGTGTCACATTATTCTATGCACTCAAAAACTATTAAAGGCCACTCACCCCATCATTTTATCCTCTTAGACAACTCATGACCGACTCTTTGTACTTAAGTCCATGCATGGGTTTTGCTTCTCTACTTGCAAATTTCGGTATTGCAAGTTTTGGAGAGGTGAAGGCATATCAAAAAGTATAGGTGCAACTTGCTCCATCACTATTTTAGTGAAATTTCAACACAGGTGTTGGTCACAACCATGACTAGATTGTGATCTCCGTGTGATTTTCAACGAATCACACCCGTATCGAGTCGAGAATACTTTCCATTTACATGCATTGTTTTGTCATTTTTACTTAATAAAATATATTTTATCTCCTTAAATGGTTAGGGATATGACCGAGGCAATTCCCCTAACCACCAATAACTACTAACATTTCTCTAAGTGTGCTTATGTTCAGGTTTTGATTCATATTAAGAAGTTTTAACCCACTTTATTCATTAAAGAACTCATGTTTGTCCCTCACTTTTTCAATGTTAGTGTAAGCCCGTTATTTTTAGTGGCATTGGTTTGGTGGTTGTTATATCAAATAATACATCTTGAAGGTGATCCAAAACTAGGCATACATTTTAGCGACATGTGGGACCATTTATTTGGTTGTGCATAACTCTTTTCATTTATGAATCTAACAATATTGTCTTTAGGATTTTATACTCTTTTCGAGTTGGTTTATTTTTTCCCTAATGTTTTGGTTATAGATCTAGCACTTGGTTTTGCTGATCTACTAAAAATACAAAAAACAATTAGTTGCAGGTCATTCGTAGGCGTAAGCGTGTTGTGATTTTTATGCCAAAAATCTAACAATCTAGTTGTAGGGTATTCACAGATATGATTGTTATGTAATTTTATTTCTACAAAAACATAAAAAATACCCGTTTCTTCTTAAAGGAAAGAATTGGGAATGAATACAGATTAATAAAGGTCCGGATACGGGTAAATACCCATCCATATAACTACGAGGAGTACTTTGGAATAAACACTAAAACTCATTACGAGGAGTACCAAAGGAAACTGAGCTAACACATTGATAGGAATCACCGATGAAAAGGGTCAATTTCCCAACCCGATTGACTAGTTCCACCCATGAGGTAGATCTAATGTTGTTCGTGGTAACGAACCCATCTTGATTGACTAATGGGTAAAGTTCACAACTAGAATTTTTCTAGTGAATGATACTTATTTGGATAACATTAGTAACTAGAAAAAGATATATAATATAGGAATCCAATCTACTTGGGCCTATATTCACCTAAAAAAGAAACAAAATTGTTATCTGATCAAAACAATTCATCTCAATTTCCACTCTATTTGAGTAGCATTTGCGACTTTTTTGTTCTTAACACCACATTCTCATCACATTCCCATACGAGTTTATGATATTTATTTTGAGTCGTAATTTTTTCCTAGTCTCGATCGTATACGTGACTGCTCTAAGATGTTTACATCTCATAATTTTCAAGACCCAAATGCATGTGACTACTTTGCGATTTTCCACCTTTCACATTTTTATAGTTTGTCATTATTCATACCTTGTCTACATATTTCTTGCATTCTATCATTTTTCAAAAATTCCTGTCTTAGTCATATGTGTGACTCCCTACAATTTTTACTCAAATTATTTCCCGTTTTGTCTCATTTTAGTTATCTTACTCATCCAGTTCATTCATATTTCACACACTTCTATTCACAGTGTGACTGACCCACATCTTTATTATATGTTGTGTACTCGGCCCATTTTGCACTTTGGTCATTCCTCTTGCGGCGCTCTGGTCTTCCTCTTTTATGCTCTAGTCCTCGCATACTATGGTCTACCCCTTGTGCTCTCTCCGGTCCCTTGCATAAGATCTATTCTATTATTTTATCCATCTCCTCACTTCAATTTGGTCGCAAAATGAATTCCGTGCAACCGTCCAAGAATCGCCCCCATGACCACTCGGAACTACCCCCGCAACTAGTTTGTAACCTTCACCATTTCCACGACAAGGCTCTACCCTCCATCATGTCATAGTCCCCGCACTACTTACTTCTTGGTCACACATGTGATCAAGGTATCATCATATGTCTCTTGAGGTCTTCCCCTATTTTCAAACAGTCTTCAACCGCCTTCGCTCTAAGTCCTTCCCAAAAAAACATCCTAGGCCAGTCACCCCGTGAATGACCCATTCACCCTCCTTCTACCTCACACAATTCCACCGGTTTCCCTTGAAACCAACTTTCCACCCACTTTTCCGCCTCACCCATTTCCCATTACTCCACATGTCAACTCCCCACACATCACTGGTCGTTATAATTGATTCAACAAAAATAGATTTATTAAACCATATTGTAGAGTAATTGATGTAAATATGATATACAATCGCTAAGTGCAATACGATGCAAAAAAATAAGAAAGTAAATATGAAACTCTAAGTAAGAGATATAGAAAGAATGACTCAATTGTTTTACGCTTAATCTAGAAGTGCTCTAGACTAGGAAAAATGTTGAATAGGAAGTGAACAATTTCATGAATGCTTAGGATAAATTATGTACTACGGAATAAGGCCAAACAAGGGCACCCACAATAGGAAAGGGGTGCCTAGGCATCAAGACCACTTCTAGGCATCGATTCTTGTAAAAATGGTCAAAACTTGATCTTTATTGTGTCGCACAAGTGTCACAAATATTCCCTGTTGATCACTTGTGTGTCGCTCTTTGATCGTTGAGGGTACCTGTAACTTGCAAAATATATATCACTTGTAAAATCCCACAAACCACATCAAATCCAAAAATAAATATGCAAAATGGGGAGTATGATTGACCTCAAAAGTCAACCCGAGAGTGAACATACAACCGAACATTTCCCTACATCTCAGACTCCATGTAGTTCTAGTGAGTGTGTAGATACGTGCCCTAGGATGCCCTTTTGGAAGTTGCACTTGATAGCGGTAGTTGTAGCTAAATGTAGTAATGTAGTAGAGTGTGTGGATGGAAAAATTAACTTCCCTTTCCAATGCAGTGTATGTAGACTTATTGCAACCCTTGTCCCTTGAATGGATGCTAGATGGATGCTTTAGAGTACTTTAGGTGCCTTTTGGATGCAAGCTTAGGTCATGATAGTAATGCTTAGTGCTTGGTCCTTGATTTTGAACACATAAAGCATGTATTTATATGATTCCCTTGTTCGAATTTCATAATTGACAACTGGAAGGCCGACCCATAAGTGAAAAAATTCCTAAAAGATAAAAGAGACCCAAAACAAGGGAGTAAGGTAAGAAAGGGTTAGGGGGCGCCCGGAGCGGATTGGGGTGTCTGGGTGCTCCTTTCCGGCCGGGCACTAGTGTTTAGAGCCATAGAAGATAAATAAGAAAAATACCGACTGGGCAGAGGGTGTGCAAGACCAAATAGAAAATAAGAAACATAGAAAAGAGGCCAAATACGGTCATAAATTGCTAGTTTTCTTGCTTAGGAGTCATGTAAATGCTAGTAAACTTTTAGGACCTAGAAATGTACCCAAGTGCGTGATTTTGTGTCTACATTTTCCACCACTTTGTGTTGTTGATTGAATCTCGCTATCCATTTTTCCCCTAGGTAAAATGGACAACGGGGCCTAACAAGATGTAGGCACTAAGATAGGACATCACAACAAAACCTAGGGTTATAGAGTAAGATCAAGTGTTTCAGGAGAATTTGGGTGGTTTTAGGAGGTGTGAAATCATATTGAGGATTTTTTTCCTCTTCTAGGTTTTGACCCTTAAGATCAACTTAAAAATGATGAAATGCAAGCCTCGTAGGCCCACATCTAGCCAAAATGGGAAAAAGAGTGAAAAGGTGAAAAACGACCCCGAGACACCCTATTGGTTCCCCCTCATCCTCCACATCTAGGAAAATTCATCAAGAAATACATAAAAAATCAAAATTTTCCCAGGAATGGTTTGATGAGGCACCAAACTAAAGGATAGCTCATCGAGCTGCTCTACTAGCAGCTCAAAGAGATAAGGTTGTGCAAAGGATACTGAGCTAAAAGAGAGCTTGACGAGTAGCTCAACGAGATTGTCAATTCGAGAGGCTCGGGCACCGAAGGGATCGAATGATGAATCGATGGGGAAATAGGTGGTGTGAGTTAGCTCGGTGAATGTTGCGGAGAAACCACATTGAGCGGGGTGGTCACGGGAAGTCGATTCGCCGGGGCGAACTAGTCAAAGCATAGGGGTGGTGAGCTCGGATGTATCAAGCTCATGGGCGATGGATAGCTTGGAGCCATATCCACCTAGGTATAATGTGAATGAAGGAGGGCCTAACTCATCCATTACAATGTGGGGAACTAGATAGATGGTCACTCATTGAGCCAAGACACCGAGTTAGGAGGCCCGTGGGGTGAGTTAGCTTTGCAGGTAAATGGAGTCACGGAGTCGGTCGAGATGGACCAAGCGAGTTAAGTGAAATGGGATCTTGGGAAGGCCGAGCCATGATAAAATCAAGGGGACGATACGAAATGATTCAACGACATGAATGGGAGGCCCATGGAGTGAGTTGAATGAAGTCGACTAGTGACCGATTCAACGTAATCGGGGAGATCAAAGCTCATGGGTCGAGTGAGTTAGGAAGCCAACCATAGATGTAGAGATCAAAGGTTTTCGAAGAAGTTTGAAGGCATGAAGTAATCGGGGTTGGCGTGGTGAAAATGTCTCAACATCAAGCTCATGAATGGTGTTTGTGAATGACGAGGTGAGAAGAACCAACCCAAGCTGAATCTCGAAGAAATGCACAAATGGAATGACTCGGCAAAGAGGTAACGAGCCTACAACGTAAAGAGTTTAGAAAAAAAAGGTTGAGAATGTAATGGGAGATCAGCTGTGGGGTTCATCGGGTTAGCGAGATAGCTCGAGGTCAAGATAGCATGGTTTTTGGGTCCGCCCATTTCATATTTATGAGGAATTTGACTTCGGGGAATGATGTGAAAAAAATTTGAAGCGGTGAGGTGTGGATTTTCCGAAGGAGTAAAATCCTAAACTCCGAAGTAGCTCGGGAGTCAACTCATTTGGAGAGTCAACAGAAAACGTGACTTCAAACTTTCAGAGAAATATGTGTCAGAGTTTTCATAGGTGGGCGAGTTAAAATATCCAAATTGGGAAAGCCCGAAATCCTGAATGGAGAAAGCCCAAAGTGACGTGGCAATTTCAGAAGTCAGCGAGCTATTAGGGGTCAACGAGGTATTTATTTATTTATTTATTATTAATGTCCAGAGATCCAAGAATGGCCTATGGGAGTTTAAAACAAAAGGGAGTGTCGAAACATCTCCAAAATAAGGAAACAACAAATCAAATCAACAAAAAAGGGTATGTTTTTCGCGGGAGTTTAAATCTCAAAGTCAAAAATCTCTGAAGCCATAAGGTCTAAAAACCCAAACTTGATGGACGCGTGGTGAGTTGAAAGTGGACTTTGAAGTTTGGGGGCAGAAAAGTTTGCGAGACCGACGATTTGTGAGGCGGGAAAAGCCCGAAGCGGAAAAATCTGAAACCCCACCAACATAGAACTCTAAAAACTTAAAAGAAAATCCTGCCGATCTTGCATAGGATGCCAAGCTGACTAGTTGACACGTCGAGTGAGTAGGTGAGATATTGGGCACCAAGCCATACAACCAACTTGGTGACATGAAGGAGCGAACTGTATTCAATGGAAAGATTGGTAGGTGTGCTTGGAGCCAAAATGATGGCCTTCACAAAAATCAAATAACTTGACGATTTTTAGCCAATTTTTATGAAATTTTACTTGTTGGAGAGGGATTTTAGAGAGGAACACAATGGAGGGGTCAAATTTCAGAAATCGGGGGTAGGTGAAGAATAAGTTTAGGAAGCAACCCTATGGAAAATGATGAAAAATTCTTCCATACTCATCCATTTTTGGAAAAATTATAGTTATGGGATAATCAAGGGTGAAAAATTAATGAGTTAGGTGGGTGAAAAACTATGATGAAGTTGCAGGGAGCTACACGTTATACCCAAGTACATCATGAAGTCCATTTATTCAAACACAAGGTAGGGTACAAGGAATATGAATTTTTGAAGGTTTTCCCACTATTGTAGGAAGATAATGATGATTTTGTGGTTTTGGAAGTAATTTCATATTTCTTCCCTCTCTCTTCTCTTGAAATTTATTTTATAAATTGTAAGGAGGGACTCGAAGAAAAAGGTTGGATACTTTGCAATTGCCCCTCCCTTCTTTCTTGTCTATGAGAAATCTGTGGAGTTTCAAGCCTCCTATTGAACATTGTAATGCAAGATTTGTGCCTTTGGCCCCTCATGTAATGTATTGTATCATTTTTTGAGTAATAAAACAAATATGTGGATGTTTTCAACCCTCCTTTGTGTTTATTGTATCTTATCTAATCTTTCATTACAATTAGAGGTTATTGTGCATTGTTAAATTGTCATTACAAGATCTCAATGGTGTTGTGTTTATTGGAAAGTTGGTTTGTAATAGGTTTTTGGATATGTGGTGCGTGACCACCCTCCTTAACTTTTTGTTTTCATTCCTATGCAATGCAAGTTATTCAATACTCCTTGATGCATCACCTTCCCTTAGAGTAGATTTCATTTTCATGTAATCCTTTTATCCTTGTCCCTTTGGAAAACATTAGAGTACGGTTATATTTGTAACTCTCTTCACTTTGGAGTAGTTGGCACTAGGTTAAGAAAGGAATCCAACCTTATCTGGAGAGCTACCCCATTTTGTAAAGTCCCACACTTTAGGATAGCTCTATAATGTGCAATCACACCAATGCCTCAATCACAACATTCGGGTCTTTGTGCTTTTGCATAAAACAGCTTTAGCATGCTCGATGGGATGATAAGTCATTTCTACAAATTTGGAGGCATTTGCAAGGAATTCAAACTTCAAATTTCTGATTTACGATTTGAGTTTCATAATAGGGTTAGAGTTCTGAAATCAATTTTTGGAAGTTTTTCATGAGCAAAACAAGCCAAAATTTTACCGAAGATAGATTGAGGGTTTAAGATCAAAAGGGTATTTTTAGAACTCCAAAATTTTTAATTTTAGAATTTCATAATTTTTTGCATTTTGGAATTTTAGATTTCGGGATTTCAGACTTTTTTGGGTTTTTACGATTTTAGGATTTAAGACATTTCAAAATTTTGGTTTTCAAAATTTTGGAATTTTCCAAATTTCGGGGATTTAGGATTTCATAATTTTTGAGGTTCCTCTATGCACTATATTTCAGATTTTCTTACTTTGGGATTTCGGGATCTTTTTACATTTCAAGATTTCACAGATTGCTATTTGCAAGACAATATTTAACCTCAAAAATCAATACTCAAGGATTTCAAAGTTTCCATTTTCAATTTTTTCAAGTTTGGATGTGTGACTTAGAAATGTTTTAGCCTTTGGAGGCTATTTCCTTACACATCTGATGACTCCTAGGAGAGAACTCAATGGTGTAGCAACACAGGTTTCCCAAGTTCATGAAAAGAGTTCAAACTAGGTATGAGACAAGAGAGAAGAAATATTTGTGTACTTTCAATTATCTCCAAGCCGAGGAAGGAGAGGAAGAAGACCACAAAGATTGCCATCTCCACCTAATATCAATTTTTCCACACCTCCACCTGGTAGACCTTTCCTTCAATCAACTAGGGTCCTTAGATTGATTAGGATGACCCAACCACCGCCACAAAATCCCTTTTTCAACTTCTGGGCATTAGTCCACTTTCCATCAATGCAAAAACCCCATCCCAGGTTAGAGAATTAAAAAACACCCCTTACTTCACTGGAGAAAAGCATACAACCCTTATTGACCACATCCAAGACATTGCAAATGTCTGTGCAATTCACGAGATCAATGAAATGGATTTTGCCTCATATTGACGCCATCGTTGATTCTATGACCGATATGTTATATTATTTTTCATGGATGGTTTCACGGGATATAATCAAATCAAGATCAACCCTGTGGATCAAGAGAAAACCTCTTTTACCACACCACAGGGAACATTTTTTTATATTGTCATTCCCTTTGGCCTTAAAAACTCTAGCTCCACATATCAATGGGGCCATGACACACATATTCCATGATTATATTCACAATATTATCAGGATTATGTTGATGATATCTTGGCTAAATCTAGACACCATTCTACCCATGAAAAATACCTTTGAATTCTATTTGAACATTTACGTGAATATCACATGCACTTAAATCCGAAAAAAATATTTTTGGGGTTACCTAGGGTTAAATTCTTGGATATATTATCTCACAAAGTGGTATCAAAATTGATCCCAACAAGATTAAAGCCATCGTTGACATGGCTCCTCCTAAAAATTTACTCCTATTATGATCCTTACCGAAATTCATTACACAACTTGCTGATAAAACTCAACCATTCACAAGTCTCATGAAAAAAGATACTAAGTTCATCTAGGATGAGCAATGCCAATAAGCATTCGAGGACATAAAAGCATATTTTTAAATCCTCATGTCTTAGTTCCTCTCGCTTGCTAACCAAACCTTCTTGTTATACATTTCGACCACATTTCATGCCTTAGGCATCCTGCCGGCACAACATGATAATTCTCTCCATAAGATTTCCATCTATGACATTAGTCGAATGCTATTCTCTTACGAATGCAACTATAACTATATTGAAAAGCTATGTCTTGGCCTTGTTTTTGTCATGGAAAAATTACGTCACTATCTTCTTAATAATGAGGTACATATTATTACCATATTTGACCCATTATGATACCTCATATAATTTACAAATCTATTAGGATGCCTCATATATTGGGTTATGATTCTCACTAAATTAAATTTCAAGTTCATACCACAGAAGCAATCAAGGACAAGTTATAGCTGATCAATTAATCATGCGGCACCCCTTCTAGATGCATCGCCAATATCTCGATTCCTTTCACGATGATTTCACTATGCATAATGTCGAGCCACATATATGGAAATGTATTTTGATGGCTCTCGCTTCCACTTTGGCAATGGGGATGAGATAATATTCATTACTCCACAGGGTGATCCACTCCTCTTTGCCTACTAATTGGGGTTTTCTTATATAAATTAACATCACTAAATAAGAAGCCCTCATTCTTGGTCTTATCACTTCTCTACACTCCTCATTTGTAACTTATGGATCCATAATGACTCTCAGCTAGTCATAAATAAAGTCAACAATACCTATAACACAAAGGAGGAGCATTTAATCCCATATGATACATTTGTAAAAGATCTCTTGGCTACCTTTGAATCTTATTCTATCACCACTATTCCTTGCAAGGATAATCATCATGTGGATGCTATGGCTAGTGTGGCATCACTCATCCCACAAGATATTACTGATGAACAAGCCACATTCATCATTACAAACATATGCCATCCTTATATCTATGTATTACCTATTGTAGCTTGCACCATAACGTGTAGTCTAGACAATTCTAAATGGTTTTCACCCATTTATAATTACTTATATAAACAAACCATTCCGGATACTTTACAACCTCATGAAGCTCTTTTCTTGTGATGTGAGGCTATTTGTTATGTCATCGTTGGAACAAAATTTTCTAAATGTGTAATTGATGATCGAATCTTACATTGCTTAGGGCTTGGGGATTTCCCATACTATTTCACAAATACATGATAATATGTGTGGTGGTCATTTTTATGGAAAAGCTATGTCTCAAAAGATTTTATGTCAAGGATATTATTGGCCTACAATGGAGCAGGATTGCCTTGAATATGCTACTCATTGTGAGAAGTTCCAAAAGCACGGTAATCTCCCTCATCCACTTGCATATGACCTCCAAATGATTAAACTAAAATGGGGTATATTATCCTAATATGATGTTATAGAAGCAATAAATAAATGAAATAAAATGTAGTAAATGTACCCAAGCATTATAAGCAATGAAATGTGAAACCTTAATGTGAAAAAAGGGTTAAAAGGCCTTAGCTGATTCATTGATGTTGCGGATCGTGTCACGATGGAGATTGGCTGAACAAGAGGAGGAAACTACCGCATGGACTCTCGAAAAATGTAGATCCGATATGTACGAGTAAACCGAGGTGCACGGAGAGGGATGGGGGTGCCTAGGGCACCTTGGTTTGAGATCTGGGCACCCTGGTCTATAGAAATGACAAGGAACCTCCTATGAGGTGTCGTTGAGTGTTCTCCTATTATCTTCTTTAGTCATGTGTACATCACCGTGTATGTTCGCCAATGTCAAAATAAACCTATATTAAAGGAATCACTTGCAAAAACAAGATAAAGCATCAAAACCCTAAAAAAAGTTGCATATGAAGGGGTTAGACTATCCTTAACGACCACAATGGTGGACTTACTAACTGAGCGTTGCACTACATCTAAGACCCAATGTATTTCTATGTGTGTGCGCATGGAAATCGTGTGCCCTAGGTGCTCTTGTGCTAGTCACACTTTGTGAGTAACGAGCAATAACTAGATGTAGAATGTAAATAAATGATGCATAAAATAAAATGAACTCCCATCCTATGAAGTGTGATGCAGATGAACCAGAACATGTCCCTTGTGATGGAGCTAGATGGATGCAAATGGAGCAATAGAATCCTTTAATGGATGTAACCTTAGGTGGAGATACTAGTGCTTAGTGCTTGGTGCTTGGTCCCTCATTATGGTCTCATAAATTTATATTTATATGGTTATCTTGTTCTAATTTTGTAATTAACCCTAAAAATGCCGACCACCAAAAAGATAGAAAGCTCAAATAGATATAAAGTGCCCAAAATGTGAGAGTAAAGTGAAAAGAGGATCAAGGTGCCCAGAGGGGATCAGGGCACCTGGGGCACCCCAGTCTTGGCTGCACACCCTAGTCGAAATAGGAATAATGCATAATGACAATATAGACTAGGAAAGTGTGGGTGAAAGATCAAAAGTAGCAACAAAAAGTAAAAAAAAATGGCCAAAGACATGGGTTAATTAGTACTCTTTTCACTCAAGAACCATATGAATAGTAGTATGAAACTAGGACTAAATAATTACCCAAAGTGCGTGATTTAGTGTCTATATTTGCCCCCACTTTATGTTGGTGAGCAGAATGATCGGTAACATAAATTAGATAGAGATGCATACTTGATATCCATGTAGAGCTCTGCAGAAAACATGATGAGGGATTAGAAAAAGCGTGGAGTGATAAAAAAGGTGGAGCATGGAGACTAAAGATGAAAAAGTGTAAAAAGTGATGAGAGTGAACCTAGGGTAGAAACACATGTGTAGATGCCAATGTGTGTGATGTACCTACATGTTAGTATGTTATGTGTGATGTCAAGTGATGTTGTTACTATTATCTACTATTTACTTCCCATACGACAGGACCTACAAAGGAGAAGATGATAAGGTAGTCAAATACGCACATATAGGTGTAAAAACATGTATAAAGACACATGTATGTATGTAAAAATCATGTAATAAAAGTATGAAAATGAAAAAGGAACATGTGCACCTGATCCGTGATGAGAAAAAGGGTGTAGAAAGGATCCTGTAAATGTCGATGAAGTGCAAGTTTTTTGGGCGATCTCACGCCACTGGCCGAAGAAGTGTAGGGATAAAGGTGTGTTATTCTCTAGCCCATAATTACTTCCCGAGAGTGTGAACGTATATCTCGTATTGTCTAGTTTTTTGGGCGATCCGATGTCGCTGTCCAAAGAAGTGTAAGGAGGAAAGTCCGCTGTATCCTCTAACTTGTAACTTCTCCCCAAAATGTTAAGGACAACTTGTCCTATAAAATCCATTGTGTATGGATTTCTATAGATTGGTATGAACCCACTCGCTATATAACCCACTGTGTCATAGATGAAAATAGAAAACTTAACTGTACTGGTATTATGATGTGTAGTGTGTGTAAACCCAAATGATGCCCCCCTCTTTGGGGGTGCATGCCCTAAAAGAGGACCGACCGCATAAACTAAAACTTGCCCTGTAGGGGGAAGGGAATGTGCTTGGTATAAACCAAGGCACACACAAACAAGTGGCTAAGAGAAAAGTTTTAGTATTAAAAAAATGTATGTATAAGACAAAATTTAAGCTACGCAGACAATGTAGAAGCAAGATGACAATGTAAACACCCAAGAAGCTAATATAAGCTACACAAATTAGGTTACAAACATGGGACACCGCTCACGATGTCGAAAGACACTCAAGGCCATAGTAGACACATAAAAATAAACAAGTGTACACATCAAACAAAGGGCAAGGTACACATACAATAGCAAATAAAGACAAGAAAATAAAAACAATTAGATAGCGATGGTAGAAGTAATCTTGCAAAAAAAATGTTTCACATGAAGCACCCGTTAGCATGTTAGAAAGATAACATGTATATAAAAATTGTGTTTAACCAACTAAGTAAAGTGATAAGTACAAAATGAAATAATAACACCTATTATGTACCTAAGTGGATGCTCTCGGGAACCCCTGTGGGGACCGGTAGTGTGCTAAAAATCCATGTCACATGTAGAAGCCCTATATCTATGATAAAAACTAGAAGAAAACATGAACATGCAAGTGTATATGGAAAAGATAATGACATACAAGAAGTCTATCTAGTATGTGTAATAAGGCTAACATGTACAAGAAAATGTAAGCAAAATTAAATGTGACCAAGATATGAAGGATATTGTTGATGGATGGAATGGAATGTAAGATGGATGATGGGAGCCACGTGCCCCATGAGTGAATGGAAGTGTATGCAGAGAACAAACAATAAATTAGAGCTTTTCATCAGAAATGGTCAAACTGTGTGTTGTGTGTAACACGTTGTGGTGAATACATATGTGTGGTGATGATGTGTGACCTAGAGATGAAGACGTGTGATGATTCATCCTAAAGCGTATATCATGGTGAGATGATAGAAAGAGGTGGAGATGTATCCTATGGCATATACTACTACAAGATGATAAAATATATGACTATTTAGCCTATAACATATGTCACTACCTATAAATATCACATGATAGAAGGTTTGATGATGTATGTGCGAATGTGATGAGGTCCATTTGTGATGTATACCGTCAACAGTCTAGTATGGACCATGAGAATAAAGTGTGTCATAGGGTAATGAGTGCAACGTGTAAAAGAATATGTAGCATGTACGATGATGAGAGACGACCATGTGATGTGTAATATGCAATGTATAGTATGCAATGCAAGATTTTTAGATAGCATATGGGTGTGAAGTGCATGCTATGTAGTATGTAAGATGAGTATTGTGTAATGCAAGACTCATACATAATATAGGTACGATGATTTACTAATAGTATGGTTTGTAGAATATGTTCGATATGTAGATGCAAAAAGCTCAAACCATGAATGATGTAAAGTAACTTGAATATATAGTATGCAAGATGTGAGATGTACTGTAAGATGTGTGAAGATACACAATGTGTAGTGTGTAGGGTTGATGTGTATAGGATGCCCTCAACAATCCAGTTTGAATCAAAGCACAAGAGAGTGTCATCGTGTAAAAACGATGCTAAAGTATATATGATGATGCATATGCTAAGATTTTTATGCATGCCAATCTAAATACTGAAAATGTGTTGATGCTAGGGTGGTGGGGATAATATATATGTAATTCCCCAAGCATGGAAGATGAAGAATCCAATCATGTAATGTCATCAGTGTTAGGGTCAAAGTCAAATGGATAGGCATCAGAGACTTGGTAAGAAATGGTGTTGGGTTGATTGCATAAGGATCCATTAATACTTAAGCTATACATGCCAATAACATACTCCTCACCAGTGAATAGCGCAAGTGGATGACTATGTGCATACCAATGAGTGAGATTCTATGTATAACCAAGAAAGGAAATGATGCAACCTAGAATTTACTGTATAAAACCCAGAAAAACCTAGGCACCCTGACACATCACCGAGCCTAAGCTGAGTGCTCACCCAAAGTGTGCAAAGGTACCAGACCCCTCTTTAGAGTTGCTTGTGTATGATGTTAGTGTAATGAAGATACAACATATTCATAACCTTAAATAAGCATAAACATTCGACAAAGCATATTCTAGATCTATATATATTAAAGAATCATGAATTAAACGATAACAATAACAAGATTAACCATGTAAGAACCAAGATTCTGTCATGTTTAAAACCATTATCCATCTAATATACTCCATTATATTAAACATTGTAATACATAGAATCTTTTTACATTACAAAGCATCACCATAAGTTATGCACGTATAAGATCCAACAACATAACTCTACAATAATTCACTATTCAGCCTCTCCTTTTCTAACTACACAGCTCACTACATATTTATAGGGGTGGGGACTTTCCCTTCACCGCCTACACACTTCCCAAAATAGGTCGCATGCTGATAATAGCCATGCACCTTTACAATAACATGCACACATGTAAGTGCGCTAATAATAGACATCCTATAGTTAACTGGAATAAGTAATCCTATTATTATCTTGAACTCATGCATGGCACTTATCAGATGCTCATTCCCAAAATAGCATTTGTGTGTCGCACAAGTCTCCATCCCAATGTGTGCTCCGCACGTTATCTTCCAAAAATAGCCCACATCCATGAAAATGGCTAAGTCCCGAATCATCTTGTCCTAGCACACATTTCCTTCCCTATCCTTCCACACCTTCAAGTACACCTTGTTCCCGTGTGTGAATCCTACATGTGTTTCCTCATTAGGATGATATTTTATTCTCAATAGGAACTATTTCAAATGAAGACATGAACGAAAGGCATGGGAATGAAATGTCTATATGATCAGGAGCTAAAGTACCCCCAATGTAATCAAGCCATGATTTTCCTAATGTAAGTTGTGCAGATCGAGGATCACATGCAAGGAAGACCATGAGATGAAATACATGTAGGCCATAAGAAACAATGATGTGAATAAACCCATGATAAAGATGACGATCATGTGGTGGAAGGTAGATATCGTCAAAATAAAAGCCTAGTTGAATCAACCCTTCATGGGTACATACAATCTCATCACAAGTAGGATGGAATCAAATATGCTCCTAGAATGAATCATTCATGAAAATCATACATCTAAATGGTGGGCATGCTTTGATGGGGGTGATGCATGTGAAGGTGTAGGAGATATAATGACAAACGAAGATTAGACAGGCAATTTCTTGATAAAGAACCATAGCAATAGGAATAGCGGGTGGAGGCAATGGAGTAGAAGAAACAACATCTATCACACAAATAACACCTTTCAAAGTGGTGTAAAATGAGGTGGTTCATCCATAGGTTGAGGATCGTCTATAGTAGAAGTGCATGAAATAGGAATAGTGTTAGGATCTCAAATACAATATTGAAATGGGCCATGGTCACGAAAGACAACATATTCGATACCCTCATGGATGAATTTTACATAATTATGTACCATAAAAGCAATAGTTTGAATGACACAAATCCATGACCTAATGATTAACTAAAATTAAATAATAAGTGGAATGGGTTGGGATAGTTAATATAATCTAGGAGGACATAAATGTTGTAAATAACTAAGAAAGTGCACTAAGCAAAGATGTAAAATGATTTAGAATAATATATAAAAGGAAATACCAAACCCGATGTGTAAAGAGAAAAGGGAAAGAACTCAACTAATAACGAGATGGTTGTCGCAGAGTGTCATAGGTTTGATTGGAAATTTTGAGAGAAAGAATAAATGTGTAGAGGTCCCAAAAAGGTTAAATCTGGAGGATCCGAGTAGACAAAGGCATCTGGGATAGGAATGGGGTGCCTATGGGAGAACGGGTATGCGAGAATATGCACCATGGTTTGGGGAAAGGCTCTACAACCGGTTTCACAGGTCGATCAGTAACCTTTCTTGCTTGTCACATTAACTTCTCTTTACTGCACCGAATGCTCCAAATATTCCAAGAGGAAGAATAACTTGGAAAATACCCAAAAGGAAGTATCAAAAACCTAAAAAAAGAAAGATGTAAATTAATGGGTTAGACTCGACCTCAATTTACCTACCACAACAATGGGCTTACTACTATGAGTGCTACTCTACATTTTAGACCCAAATGTAGTTTTGGTGAGTGTGTGCATGTCGTGCCCTAGGTGCTATTGTGCCAATCACAATTTGTGAAGTAGCGAGCAATACTTAAATGTATAAAATGTAATAGTATGTGTGCATGGAATATAATATAATCCTCCCTCTATGAAGTGTGATGAAACTCCCGGCTTGTATCTTGATGATGGAGCTATGTGGATGCTAATGCAATAAATGGATGCAACTCTAGATGAGTGATATAAGTAGATAATGGTAGGTCCCTCATTATGGTCTCATAACTTTATATTTATAGGGTTATCTTGGTCTAATTTTGTAATTAACCCCAAAATGGTTGACTAGGAAAAATATAATAAGAATAAATGGCTAGAAAGAGCCCAAAAAGTGGAAGGAAATTTTGAAAAGGCTCAAGGCACCTAGGTGGGACCGGGTGCCCACGGTGCCTGACATCGGACACCCAAAAAAGACTAGGAATGTATAGGCCTGATGACATCCTAGTTAAGGCTAAAATGATGCGGGAAAATGCCAAAAAGACTAGGAATGTAGATAAAAATGTGTGGAAATGACGAAATAAAAGTAAAATAAGATGGCCAAAAAGAGAGGGGTTAATTAGTACTTTCTTCACTTAAGAACCTTCTAAATAGTAGTATGAGACCGAGATAAATAATGTCTAATGTGCATGATTTTGTGACTACATTTTGCCCCCACTTTATGTTGGTGAGCTGAAATCTCGGTAACATAAAGTAGATAGAAGTGCGTACCTAATATCCATGAAGAGTGTAGTAGAAACCCAATTAAAGCCAGTGTGCAAAGGACGGCTCTATTCCCTCTGTTCGGATCACGTGAAAGCGAGTTTTGCAAGCCTAATCTAAGCTACCCAGGAGAGGGGACGAGGAGAAATAGATAAAAGTGTGGAATGACAAAAAGAAGAGGATGGAGGAGTGTGGAATCTAAAGATGAAAAATGTGCAAATAATTCCTAGGGTAGAATTCCTATGTAGAATCGTGGTGTACCTACATGGTTAGTAAAGTATGTCTTTGTCATGCGCCTTAAAGCGCATCCATATGCATGTTGACAATCCTTTTCGTGCGCCAAAGGCACAAATGTTGTTGTCAACACTGTTGTTGTTGTCCCCAATTTGGGCGCAACTTTTCCGTGTCAACATTCCTTCTATGCGCCTAAGGGCGCTTGTTTCTCATACATCCTCTTATGTGCTTAAGGCTAACTTTTACTACTGGACTGTAAGGAGAAAATGATCAAGTAGTCAAATATGTATGTATGTGAAAAATGTGCGTATAAAAATGTTATGTAAAACATACATGTATATGAAAGTGTGAAATATGCAAATGTAAAGTACGTTAAAGGAAAAGTGTAAATGGAACATGTGCACTTGATCCATGTTGAGAGGAAAAGTGTAGAAGGATATCCTGTACTACGAGTTTTTTGGGCAATCTCATGCCACCTTGGATGAAGAAGTGTAGGGAGGAAATGATTTGTGTCCTCCAAGCTCTAATCTCTTTTGTAGAAATGTGTGTGAAGAGATATATGTAGTTTCTTGTTTTTTTGGTGATCCAACGCCACTTGCCAAAGTAGTGTAGAGAGGAACACCAATTGTAACCCTCAAGCCTATAACTACTTCCCAGAAATGCTAAGGACACCATGTCTTGTAAAAGCCATTATATATGAGGTTTGTAGAATGGTCTCGAACCCACTCATTGTAGATAAGCTGAATCATGTTGGTGTATAATCTCTATTTTAGTATGTAGAAAACCACGAAATGATGCCCCCTCTTTGGGGGTGCATGTGCCATTGTTGATAGGAGAATGTTGCCCCACAAGAGGAAAAATTGCACTCTAAAATGTGTACCTTGGAAAGTGCTTGGTATAAACCAAGGAACACACAAACAAGATGGCTAGCCAAAGAAAAGTGTAAACAAACAATTCATGCATATAGAAAACATGTGTAAGATACACAAACATTGTAGTGAATGAAAACATGTAAGAAAACAAGTAGGCCACACAAAGCGAGCTGCAAACATAGGACATCACTTAGAATTTCACAAGATACGCAAGGCCATCATGGCCACAAACAATAAACAAGTGTGCACACAAACATAGGGAAAAGCCCACATATAATGGCAAACAATGGCAGACAAGTATAAACAAACAAACAAGTAGTCATGGAAACATATAATCCTACAAAACAAGTGCTACACATGGAACACCCATTAGTATGTTAGAGAAATAACCAATATGTTAAAAGCATGTATAATCAAGTAATGTAAGATGTTAAGTACAAAATGAAACAATAACACCTGGATGAGACAAATGTGGATGCCTGAACGACCAATATAGGAAGGGTAGAAGGCGAGTATCCATGCCACATGTAGAAGTCATGTATCTATGATCACACTAAATAAAGGCATGAACATGCATGTGTGGATGGTATAGATAATGACATATAAGAAATCAATCTAACATGTGTAGTAAAGTGATCATGTAAAACACTAGTAAACAAGAGTAAATACTCCAAGATAATGCAATATGTTGTGGGTGGATGGAATGGAATGTAAGATGGAATGATAAGAGCCGCGTGCCCCCCTGAGTGAATGGAAGTGTATGAAATGAGGTTCATTTTGTTTCCCCCTCAATAGTTAAGAATGAATTGTAAACGAGAGTGTGTTATTAGGAAATGGTCGAGTAGTGTTTGTTGTGTCTAGCGGGATGTGATGAATGTGTGTGTAGTGGTGACAAGGTGTGACATATAGAAAGGATGTGCGTGACCCTATATATCTGAAGCATATATCATGACTTGATGAATGGATGAGTGATGATTTAGTCCTAAGCGTATATCACTATATGATGAATGAATGAGTGATGATTTATCCCTAAGTGTATATCACTATATGATGAAAGGTGGAGTGATGATTTAACACTAAACATATATCACTATATGATGAAAGGTGGAGTGATGATTTAACACTAAGCATATATCACTATATGATGAAAGGTAAGGAGTGGTGATGTAACCTAAGGTGTATACCACTATAAGATGATATAATGGAGGTGGTGATCTAGCCTAAAGTGTATACCACTACTAGATAAAAAGAGTGAGTGACAATTTAGCCTAAAGCATATGTCACTAGCCTAAGATTGTCACATGATGAAATATCGCATGGTGAATGTAAGGTCCATTTGATTTGTAAACCCTCGGTAGTTGAGTATGGACCAAGGAACTAAAGTGTGTCATAGGGTGGTGAGTGCAGTGTGTAGAAAACAATGTAATGATGAAACAACCATGTGGTGTATAGAATATGTAAATACATAGTGGATAAAATGCGATGTTGAATGTGTAGAATGTAATGCTAGACTCATATGTGATGAATACTAGTATAGTATGTAGAAAATGTATGATATGAAGATGCGTAGTGTATGATGTATGGTATATGACTATGTATAGTGTATGTAATGCATAGGATGAATAGTGTATGATAGTAAGCATGTGGATGATATAAGTATGGTATATGTAAGAGGAAGACTAGTATGATGTGTGATGTGCAAATGTGAAAAAGTTTGTAAATTAAATGTTGAATGTATGGTGTATGATGTGCGATGTGTGATGAAACACAATGTATAAGGCCTAGAGTGTGGTGTCTAGGGTCCAGTGTAATAGTAATCCCTTACATCAAGTGTGAACCAAAGCACAAGAGTTCATCATCGGATAATGATGATGCTAAGATGTAGATATGACTATGCAAGATGGGGGTGATTTCTAAGCCCCCAAGTATGTATGTGATGGAGGTCTAGTCAAAAGACACTAAGTGGATCAATGTATGGAGTATTTTACTTAACAAAAGTGATGGGACGTGATAGAGGAGTATGACCATAAGATGGTTCATCATCATAGTAAGCGTCATTCGGATCCCAATCATCAACATATGTAGGGTCTATAATGGATGTTGGAATTACAAGTTTAACTTTAGGTGGTGATTTCGCATATGACTTGGTGATGTGGTAGATACCTTTAAGGGATAAGAAGTGAAATCATCCTTAAGAGGAGGTTCCTTAGTTTGACGTTGTAATTATATAGAAAATTAGTAGGGGATGTGATCTAGAGAAAACCATGAGAAGTCATGGCTTGTTTTAATTTGGTAATGGTGTAGATGATTGAGTAGTAGGAGGGGGTGAACTAATTTGGAGAGATTGTTGCTTAGGTGGCTCTTGACTAACCGAAGAAGGTGTATGAGAAGTGGTAGGGTGATGCTCCTTAGATGTAGAAGGAGTAATTTTTAGAGTCCATTTAAATGTAGTATTTATAGGCGAGCGTGCAATAGGATGTTTTCTAGTGAATGAAATAAATCCATGACGCTCAAGGTGTTTAACTCTACATTGTAAAGCATAACAATCATTGTCATTATGTCCATTGATTCGATGATAATGACAATATGGAAGACCTTGATACTTTGTTAGTTGATAAGGAGGATAGTAATCAATAGATGGTAGAGTGATAAATTGATGACTAAGAAGCTCAGTAAGAATGTCACTATATTAGTATTGTGATCAAGTATGAGAGGTTCTGCAATGACATGACTCGAGGTTCATTCATATGAGATGTAGTGGACATCGATTGCATATAAGATGTAGAAGGAGCACAAACATGTGATTGAGAAACATCCTTAAGCTATTGGATTTCATATCTAAGGGATGTGATTGTGGATTTCATGACTACAAATTTATCATGTAAATCTTGAATTGGATCTAATATTGGGTGATTAGATAGAGGCTCATTAAGACTAGGGTCAAAAAATAAACAATGAAGCATATAACTTAATTTGTGCGGTGTCGTATTGTCATCATAATACTTGGTGTCTAGGGATTTTTACAAAACAATATGAAAAGTGGGATATCTCTTAAGAAAATCAGATAAAGAAACTTGACCCATGATAGAATAAGAATAAGGCTCCTAAGTGTGAAAGTGGCCATGTTCACCAAAATGATTAACTAAAATTAAGTAATAAGGGGAATGGGTTGGGATAGTTAATCTAATATAGGAGGACATAAATGATGTAAATAACTAAGAAAATGCACTAAGAAAAAATGTTAAATGATCTAGAATAATATATAAAAGGAAATACTAAACCATGATGTGCAAAGAGAAAAGGGAAAGAACTCGGCTGATAACAAATGGTTGTCGTAGAGTGTCACATGTCCGATTGGAAATTACGGGAGCAAGAACGAATGTGTAGAGGTCCTGAAAAGGCTAGATCTGGAGGATTTGAGTGGACTGAGGCATCTTGAATAGGACTAGGGCACCCACGGGTGCTTGGGTATGCCGAATAGGTGCCCTGGTTTGGGAAAAATCTCCACAACTAGGTTCTCATAGGGTTGGAAGATAATTTGTAACCTTTGCTATTTTTTGCATTAACTTCTCTTTCTATGAAATGATCCAAATATTTGAAGAGGAAGAAGAACTTGTAAAAGACCTAAAAAGAAGTATAAAAACCCTAAAAATAAAAGATGCAAATGAATGGGTCGGATTGATCTCAACTATCACAACAAAGTGGGCTTACTAGTCTAAGTGTTGTACTTACATTTCATACCAAAATGTAATTTTGGTGGGTGTGTGCATGTCGTGCCCTAGGTTCTCTTGTGCCAATTGCCCTTTATGAAGTAGCAAGAAATAACTAAATGTATAAAATGTAATAGTATGTGTGCATTGAATAGAATAGAATCCTCAACCTATGAAGTGTGATGCAGATTACCTAGCCGGTGCCTTGATGATGGAGCTATGTGGATGCCAATGTAATAGATATATACAACTCTAGATGAGTGATAAAAATAGATGATGCTATGTCCCTCATTATGGTCTCATACCTTTATATTTATAGGGTTCTCTTGGTCTAATTACATAATTAACCCTGAAATGGCCAACTAGGAAAAATATAAGAGGAATAAATGGATATAAAGAGCATAAAAAGTGGAGGGAAATTTTGAAAAGGTTCGGGGTGCCCTGTGGGGAATGGGGTGTTCATGGGCGCCCTAGATAGGTCAAGGTGCCCTAGTTAAGGATAAAATGATGGGAAAATACCAAAACAGACCGGGCATGTAGATAAAAAAATGTGCGAAATGTTAAAATAAAAGTAAAATAAAATGGCTAAAAGAAAGAGATTAATTAGTACTTTCTTCACTTAAGAACCTTCTAAATAGTAGTATGAGACTGGAATAAATAATTTGTAAAGTGCATGATTTTGTGACTACACCTACCAAGCAAAAAATCATAAGAGACTGGAAAGTCAATGAAAAAGAACACAATGTTGACAGTTTTTGGTCCTACACTGATAGGTAATGTAATATAACCAACACATGGATGAATAGAACCATTATATGGATCTAGTAAAAGACAAGATGGATTAACATCATGAGCAGAAAAACCTAGCTTCTCAATGAATGATATGGGACATAAGTTGAGTTCGATCCATTATCAATTAAAGTATGCTTAATACCCATATTGTAAATGTGACACATGATATGCAAAGGTGGGTCATTGTCAAAAGTGTTAAGATCAACATGAGGATTAGATTTGAATGCTATGTGTTGGGAAAATGCATCTACAAATGTTTGGTATACTGAGTCGGGATGCATATCAACATGAATGTGAGTAGTAGCAAGAAGATGTTGGAATCTACACCTTAAATCAAGATTTGCAAGCAAGTAATAATTGATTAAGATAATCATGATGACTAGACTCTAGGATAACAAAAAAAAAAAAAGATCCAAAAAGCGTGAAGATCGAGTATGGGTTCACCAAAATGATTAAACTAAAATGGGGTATATTAGCCTAATCGATGCTATATAAAGTGGTAAATAAATGAAATAAAATGTAGTAAATGTACCCAAGCAATCTAAGAAATGAAATGTGAAACCCTAATGTGCAAATAGGGTTACAAAGGTGGTCGGATTGTCCTTAGTGGCCACAATGGTGGACTTGCTAACTAAGTGCTGCACTACATCTCAGATCCAATGTAGTTCTAGGTATGTGTGTGTGCAAAAATCGTACCCTAGGTGCTCTTGTGCCAGTTGCACTTTGTGAGTAGAGAGCAATAACTAGATGTATAATGTAAATATATGGTACATGGAATAAAATGAACTCCCCTACTATGGAATGTGATGCAGATGAACTAGCCTATGTCCCTTGTGATGGAGCTAGATGGATGCAAATGGAGTAATAGAAGCCTTTAATGGATTTAACCTTAGGTGGAGATACTAGTGCTTAGTGCTTGGTCCCTCATTATGGTCTCATAACTTTATATTTATATGGTTATCTTGTTCTAATTTCATAATTAACCTTGAAAATGCTAACCACCAAAAATATAGAAAGCTCAAACAAATAGAAAGTGCCCAAAAGGTGAGAGTAAAGTGCAAAGAGGATCAAGGTGCCCAGAGAGGATTAAGGCACTGGGGCACCCCAATTAGAAATAGGAAGAATGAAAATGATAGTACGGACTAGGAAAGTGCAGTGCAAAATATCGACATTAGCAATTGAAAGTAAAAACAAAATGGCCAAAGACATGGGTTAATTAGTACTCTTTTAACTCAAGAACCATATGAATAGTAGTATGAAACGAGACTAGATAATTACTCAAAGTTTGTGTTTTAGTGTCTACACAAACCAATCATGCCAACTTGGTCCTTTTCAGTTTGGGGGTTTGACCTCATTAGTATGATCAATCCTAATATGTCAATGGACACAAATAGATTATTATCACTACCCAAGATATTTCTAAATGGGTTGAGGTAGCCCCCTTGTGAAATATCATTGGTCGACATTCGCAACTTCCTTACCACCTGTATCATCACACACTTTGGTGTGTATTATGCCATAATAGTTGATAATGGATTTAAAAAATAAGGGCGTTAAATTTTTTGTGCCAAATTCAAAATTAAACAATCATTTTCTACACCTTATTATCCACAAGGTAATGGCCAAGCTGAGGCCACCAACAAAACCATTGTCAAAATATTATGTAAAATAGTTGCTTCCAGTGGTAATGACTGGCATAATCAATTATTCTATGCTCTTCGCCTATTGTACTGCGTGTTCGAACACCTACTAATGTTACTCCATTCTTGGGTAAGTGCACCAAGTTGGGGGCCAAAAGAGGGTCTTAAGTGGAAATTTTTTTTCTGAAAAATAAAAATCTTCAACTTGTACGAGTTATTTGAGATAGTTACACTCAAAATTTGAAAATGTTATAAGAACATGAATTGTAGCATTTCGAGTCTAGTTTCTAAACTACTATTTAAAAAAATGGTTAAGTGTAAGTGGGTTAAATATATAAAATGTCAATAGGTGCTCTTGTTTTTGTAAAAACATAGTAGATAGTCGGTTATGCCCCCACAATTTTTTGAGCACTATTTAATATTTTTAAAAACCCTTTGGTAGAAAGATAGGTAGAAGCATCTAGTTTGGGATAATGTTTTTTTAGTTTTTAGCGAGTATTTTTTTTTTTTAATGATTTTTCAAGTACAAATATTTTTAAAATAAAAAAATAATGGATAGTCGACTGTGCCCTCCCCCTATCTACCTCAAAAATATTAAAAATTAGTTTTTTTGGAATGTGTATAGAATTAGTCTTAGTTTGGGATTGTATATTTTTTTTTCAATTTGGAGAAGTGAAAAAAAGATACATGACAAAAGATAAACATTTACAATCACTAAAAATAGAGGTATAAAAGACATAGTTTGAAATAAATATAAATGGAAACCTTATAATAGTAATAAAAATATAAAAAGTATACATTTAGAAAGAGGATATTTTCCTGACATTGTAGTAATTTATTTAAGAAATATAACAATCATTTTTGTAGGGTTTATCATGGTGAAAGGTATGTTTTTGCATATTTTGTCAAAAACACGTAGGTTGCTATGTTGTTACAGGTCCAAAGCGCATGTTTGGGAAACCAAAGCAATACCAAGCCTATTAAATATTGGTTTGGGTGCATAATTAAGGGAACACGTATGTGTTAAAACACGTGCGTGTTATAACACACACATGTTATGTATAGTATAGACAATACATGTGTTTGTGGGGGCTTATAGTTACAAAAATAAATATTTAAGTATAAGTTTCTCACATACTAAAATTTATTTTAGTAAACATAAGAAATTAGGGTCACTTTGCACCTTATGGAACTAGCCTCACAGCTCCACGAGTCATGGTTTAGGAGATAGTATTTTATGATCTAATTTGGTCACTACATAGGTAATTTTTAGGATTTTAACATTTAGCCTATAGCTTTTAGCATTTAAATTCTAAAATCAATGTCTATTTTTGGAAAGAATATAGTCGTTGTTTAGGTTTTGGGGCCTTTTGGATTTGTTAAACATCGTGTCTTGTTGTTGTCATTGATGTCAAGTTTTATTGATGGAAACAGTGTCAAGATGGAAAAGGAGTCAGTATGAGGTGTAATTCATAATAAAACTTGAAGGTTGATTGGTAGTGTCCAATTCTAATTTCATGATATGTTTTTGTGGTGTCATGTCATGGTGTCTTAGTTTGCATGCATGGTTGAGTGCATAGGTATAAAATGAAGGTGATTATAGGTGTGTTCCAAAGGTTGTTTGATGTCTCTAATGTGTCAATCATGTTTAGTAAGGTATGCAAAATTTCTTAGAGTGTTTGCATGATGAAGGAAAGTTCAGTTTGTGTGAAGCATGGGTTGAAACTAGCCATTATAGGCCTAGTCTTAAACCTAGTTCATAGCAGGTGATATGGTGGCATGCATTATGATGCAGAGAAGTATTAAGTGAGTATGTGAAATGTGTTTTGAGATTGGAGGGATTTTGTAAAATTTTTCAAAGGAAATTTTTCAAGAGCTTAGTGATTATTCTAGGTTTGGAGGTATGTTCTTAAGGACAAGTCCATAATGCATGGGAAAATGAGATGGAATGATAAGTTACATAAATATCCAAGCATGTATGAGCATTAGAGATCATTGAGGAGGTCATTAGAGTGTTGTGTTCCTAGTTTCAGGACATGAGGATGAAGAAAAACTAAGATAAGTTAGTTTTAGCTCTATCAAGATCTCATAATGCTTGAAGACCATGCTTGGAGTGCTCACTTACACGTGAATTATTTACACAAAGACCAGATCCATTCACCATAGTTGAGGCATGGAACTAAGAAATTTTTGTAGTTAGAATGAAGTAAAATTATGCCATATGACTTATGAATGATAGTTAAGAGGAAAAGTTTGTCTAAATCCTCCCCAGGACCCTAGTTTATAACAATAGAGAAGAAATGATTTGTATGGTCTCCAAATGGCATGAGAAATAAAATGTGAAGCTTCAAGGTTGTAGATAATTTATCTGAGCTCCTTTTGGTGGTGGTTTCATGCTCAAGGTGTTTTGGTAAGTTGAAGAAAAACCTTTGTTTTGAAGAGATTTACTGGTACAAATGTGTGTTGTAAGTGTCATGATTAAATACCTTATGTGGGGTCTTGCTTGGGATGTTTTCCAAGATATCATGAAGAGATATGGGAAGGTTATATGGATAAAATGGGTGCAACATGTCCTCTAATGTGCCATACTACTAATGGGCTTGTGAGTGCAAAACCAGTCATGATGATATGAGTGTGTGTGTGTGTGTGTCATTTTGCATGATGTAGTAGGGTTGTTTGGACATGAATAGCTTGGTATGGTCTGACATGATGTGTTTGAAGTCTTGGTTTGATATGAAGAGGTGATTTATTTCTTAATCCCTAATGGCCTAATAATCCCTATTAGGCTTGTCAAGAAGCTAGTTTTTTTTTGATATTAGGTAAAAGAGGGTTGAGGGGACCCTACCCCATACATAATGAATCTCCTAAATAGAGAAGATATTCAATATCATCCCATACAAAAGTATATAAATATTGATACAAAAAGTATCATAATAGACAACCAGTACAGTAAACTAACAACAATAAAAACTTAGAACTAACAACACTAAACAACAACCTAACAACAACCATTTACTTTTTCATATTCTCTAGATTGGCCAACAAATTGGCCCATTCCTTAGCCAATGCTTCAATGTTTGTGCCTAGGGTGGCTAGATCAGTTTCAGATATTTCCATTTTCTTCTTCTTCAAGCCCCTACTCATCACATTTTTTATAGGTGTTAGCTAGCTGTCCAAGAGTTTGAAGGTGTTGTAAAGTGGTTTTGACAATGAGAATGTTCCACTCATTGAATTTTTGAAACATAGCCTTGAATCCCGATCCACATTGCTATTTAAATTCTTACACTTTTCTTACAAAATATCTATGTACCTCCACTTGTGAATTGAGACACATCCTCAAATTTCATCTTCATTGTGTGCCAGTCATTGAGGATAAACTGGATTGTGCTTTTAGTAAGCCCATTATCACCTTTTACCTCCTCAAGGTCTGCTGCCATTTTCACAAGATCAACTCCATGTTCCACACCCCCTTTTCCAATCACTTCCATTTGTGTTTTCTCCTTGATGTCAAAAAAAATACCTCCCTATTGATTCAATTCACCCTTTTCATTATCCTTAATAGTCATCATCTTCTCCTTGTCTTGTTTTAGGTCTTTTAGGCCCTAAACTACTTCAACTTCAACTACATCTTGATCATCCCCTCCACTCTCCTCAGGGGATTCGCTAGTATCTTCCTTCTCAGAATTAGTTTCATCTTCCACCACATAATCTTCAAGGAATTTTGACAGGATACTAACCCCATTTATCTTTTTATCCATATCCATGGAATATCTCTTCACAATGGCCATAATAAAACCCTGATGCAATGGGATACTGATTTTTATTTTTTGTACTTGATCCAGGGTAACATATAGAGAACGCAACATAAAGTAAGGAAAGCTAAAACTATGACCATGTCTAAGAAAATTGAGCATTGGCATATGGTAGGCATAGATACATTTATGGTGTCCCTCAAGAGTGATAAACTAGATTAGGTTAAGGGCCAATTCATTGAAAGAGGAAGGTAAGGAAATCCGAAGAAAACAAACAAAATGAGGGGCACATTTTTCCTTAACTTACATGAATAAATTCATTTCATATGTAACATCCTTTTTTGGTTAGTAATCATCATGACCTTCTATGGACATGCCCACATAAGCCACCGTGTTTATTGATAAATTGATTTGTACTCCCGGCAACACCACACTGTCTCCCACCCATTTCTTTATAGGTTCCCAAGTCGACCCAAATTCCTTACTGAGCTGTTTAGTTGTGCCCCTAATTTTTTTTAAGGAAGGGAGTCAGTCCCATGATGTCAAATACCTCCATAACCTCTGGTTTAACATCATTTAGGTCCCAAGGTTCAACACGAACCAAATCTCCTCCCATATTCATGATTACAGTCAATCTATCACAAATAAAATATTTTTGAACAATGTTAAATAAAACAGTAGCCGGCATCAACACGACCACTACACCTAATAGGAACATAAAATTTATTATCTCGTTGGCATGAGTGAGGCCTCAAATTCCCATTATTAGCATAGGTTCTACACATTTCACCAAAGATCTTGTATCTCTTACTCATAGAAAAATGATTATTCAGATCCACCTTCCAAGTCATGTCACAAGTGTCAAGTAATGATGTTTCCATCATTCTATTTTTTTAATTATGATCTACCCATGGGTCCCAATATTAAATACCCCTTTGTTAGAAAAATAATTATCCTTTCCATTGGCTTCAATGGTATATATGTTTGAATTTAATGCCTTCAAAATTAGCATCCATCTCCTTTATGTTGTCTATAGAGTATTTAATAGAAATAGAAGTAACACCATTATTTAAAATATTATTTATAATATTTAGAGAATCACCTTCTAATTTAGGCCTCTAAAATTTTCTTTGGTCTGTAATTGTGACTCCCTAAAACATATCAACAACCTTTTCTACGTAGTTCGATTGAACTCTAAAGTTGCGGTGATACCCGTTGTCCAAAATAGCTTCTTAAGTTATTTGGACAACTTATATTTTATTCTCGAATATGATGTTTCACATTTCAGGTTGCGCGCACTCTGGTAGTTCCTTTGGCACCTTGGGACACTTGTAGTTCTTCCACGCACCCTCGCACACCATTCCTTCTTCTCCATTTGCATCTCCTTTCCTTTACTTCCTCTCGCACTTGCTTCATGCTCTTTACCTTTCCCTTTATTATGCTCTCTTCCCATTTTCCTCTGCGCACTCTCTATGCACTCACCTTCTTCCCAACATTTCATACATCCTCCACATGTGACTTGGCCCTACTTCCCAAAATCGTAGTCCTTGGCATCCTTGTGCGATATTTTCTCAAGTCCCACACATTATCTTCTAATAATTACACCTCTCCCATGTGTTTCTCTCTCACTGTTTGTCCCATTTCTCCCAAGCGTGCATTTCATTTGTGTGTTCCTTCCTTCTATTTTCTTTCACACCTCATTCTCAAGTGCGTGTACCTTTGTTCCTTCATTTGCACCATTCTATGCCACACCATCTTCTAAAAATTGAGTGTGCTACACGTAACCTAGGGGAGCATGCCAACAAGGCAATCGAATCATGACAAACATCGGTGCATGACATGTGGTAGAAACAAAATGAATAGTTGGCTGAATCCTTCAATCAATTAGCACATGCCACGTGTTGTTCATGTTTAGTTTGACATGTAGAATTTTGATAACCATAACTTCTACTACAATACTTTGACACACGCATGTCTCAGCTTATCAAAAAGCTGATGACATAAGCTAGACATTGGACTTTTCAAATTTGTATTTAGGCGGGATTTAGTAGGTGGAAAAAAGGAAACATCATTTTGATCATCAATGCACACATCAAATCACTCCAACTACCCATATTTCTGTAGATTTGGTCTTATCCATTCTTCTACATGCCAAATAGACCCGTAAAGGCACATCCGATAGCATTGGAGGTGGTTTGTAGGGATTTATGTCTAGCTGTTGGTGGTTGGAAGTTTGAATCCAATTTCTCTCTCTTTTATCCTTCTTCTTATATAAAAGTAAGAGCATTGATCATTAAAATGGATCCCTCTTTGTTGTAATAACACCATGCAAAAATGGTGGCTGAATTCCCACAAGTTTCGGACCTTGACTTGGCCTCTCGTAATGTACTCACGCCTCCTGCCATGATTGTATATGATCTGTAAGGCCCCTTGAGAAATAAAATTGTGTTTTGTGGAACTCTTGTCTTCCCTTTCTCATTTTATTTACATCTCACCTCTCTATTGCATCTCTCCGCATGTTGTGTGTATCCTTTTCTTACAAATCCTATGTCCATGTGTTGTGTGTGTGTCTAAGGTCGAGCTTGCATGCTGATCTATGCCGCACATTTCCTACCCTCTTCTCCCACACCCTTTCTATTTCCTTCGGCCTTGTGGAGAGAGATCAAACCTTCCCCTAACACTATTGCTTTCTTTAGCTTAGGATTTATCCTTTCTGCAAATCCTTCTATCCCAGCCTCTTGGCATCGCTTAGTTTAGGATTTTATTTCTACATTAGGAGTAACATTAATGTTAGAGATAGGTAGAGGAACCGGCCTCCTTCGGAGGTCCGTTTACATGCTATGCACATACGAGGATGCTTTGTTTTTGGATATAACAGCTTCGGTGCTCTGGGACCAGTTTGAAGAGCTATACATCTTCATCTCAGCAATTTTGATGTTTTATTGTTGATATCCAACATTTGAAGGCATCTTTTAATACATTTGGTGACTCCATTGATTCAAACACACCCATTATTTCATTTGCGGAGACTCAGTCTCACCTCCTTCTTTCATTCATTTTCTTTCTACAATTGCTCCACCTTCCTTCTCTTTTGAAGTTGTGTAATCATGACTTCTTTCACCTCCTGGAATTCCCATATGCAGAGCATAGCTATTTCCCTCCATCCCCATAGTTTTTAAATTATCCTCCAAATTAATTTTTTTGAGCCCCACCAAGAAAATTCATATAAACCACCTCCCACTAATATGTATGGTTATTTTTCTAACCATGATGTTTATGAAGAATAGGTTTATGTAGATGATGGTGGTGAATCCATGGAAGATACTTGATTTTGAGAGTTAGGTGTAAAAGATGGAAATGTACATAATGCAGTCGAGTCAAATGATCCTTAAAGTCGCTTAGAGTTGGCTTCAAGGTCCCTTGTCCATGGCTTGGCCCTGTACCAGGATGGATTAACATCCAATAGAAGATGCACTTTATCATTGAGATGTTTCCTCGATTACAAATTTTTCAAGAAATGAAGACTTAGAAATCTAGTGCAAATCAACCTTGTCAATGGGGAAACTCTACACTACCATCCTACAGCCCTCCCATTCCTTCTCCCCAACTATGCCATCTTAGCCCACTACCCATGTTACCGGATTTCTTCACACTGACCCGATTGAGAATTCCTCTCCTCCATCACTTACCTTCACTTCTCTTCCATCACTTCTTCGCGTGTTCTTTTCTTGTCATGTGCACCTCTATTCCTACTACCCACACTCCCACTCATGTGTACACACCCTTCACACCTTCCCCACCCATCCTCCCATATTCTTCTAAGTCTCCTCTATCAAACTGTACCATAAATGAACAACCCCTTACCTAAGTGCCATCCCCATCAAATATCATCTTGTTTGACGACTATGGAATGTTTGAATATTGGTGCGACTCTGATTAAGATGATGAGATCATCAGGGCACCTATTTTAGAAGAAAGCTAGTTAGTTTTAGAGGGCACAATTCTGAAGGAGATTGAGTTGTTTGTAGAGGCAAAACCGTGTGTGATCCAACCTACAAGAAGTCACCTTCAGGAGGAGATTCTATAAGATAGTCCCATATGTTGGATTGAACTTAAAGAAAATGGGAAAATCACAAGGATTAGACCATGCCCAATTAGATATATGGCCAATCTAGAGATAAAGACAGAGTTTCGCCGCTTTCTCACTACAAAGAATGAGGTTGAAATTCAACGCACTAAAGGCCAACAATAGCACGCCAAATGTCAACAACAACACCTCCCATATCCGAGTGTAGAACAAGTGCAAGAGGTATTTTTCCCTGTTCATTGCTGATACTTTGAGGAGGGTGAAAGGCCATCTATAAGACAATTTTTCACTCTTGTTCCTAACCATATTTAGTGCCAAATCAATTACATGGTCATAATTTGTGAGGAAAGGCAACTACTTCTCCCTTCATGTTACGGTGTTTTAGATGAGAGCCCTTTTCTTGTGGTTAGTATAGGTTTTTTTTTCAAAAACAAGTGTTTAAGTATACTCCGTATGTTTCCTTGAAGCGTGTATGATTTTTAGCCTTTGTATATAGATGTTGCATGCTTCTTGTTGTTTAGTGTGCACCTTCCGGTATCATTTATTTTCCTATTTCACATGTTCACATGCCCCTTTTGTTGCTATTTGGGATGGTAGTTTGGTTTTTAGTAGAGGAAGTTCCAATGATTCATACAAAAATTTCCACTCTCAAAATTCAAGCTAGAACATCTTTGAATGGGAGTAGAAGTTTAGTTCGAGTTGAGATGATACTTCAAGTGACTCCAAGGGTGTTTTTCAAGTCACATATCAAGTCTTCGAATTTCTAGGCTGACTCCATACCCAATGGATGCTTCTAACATTACCGATCTCTTTATCTAACAAGAACATGGCCTCGTGAAAGTCAAGAAATGTTGTCCCAAATAAATCCCCAAGATATTTGGATAAATTATATTTTATTTTGACTTTGATGTTTCAAATTTCAGGTTATGCGCACTCTTGTAGTTCCTTTGACACTTTGGCACAACTACATTTCTTCCGCATGCCCTCACATGCCCTTCCTACTTCTTCATTTGCATCCCCATTCCTTTACTTCCTCTCATGCTTGCTTCATGTGCTTCCCCTTTCCCAATTATTCTTCTCTTTTCCCATTTTCCATCATGCACACTCTCTACACACTCAACTTCTTCCCAACATTTCATGCATCCTTCACGTGTGCACCTTGGCCCTACTTCCCAAAATCAGCTATCTTTGGTATCCTTGCGTGCCCTTTTCTTGAGTGCCGCACATTATCTTGTAATAATTACGCCTCCCCATGCATTTTTATCTCACATGTTTGTCCCATTTCTCCCCTACATGTTTCATTTACACATGCCTTCTTTCTATTTTACTTTCATGCCTCATTCTTTTGTGCACGTACCTTTATACCTTCATCTGCGCCATTCTTTGCCATGTCATATTTTTAAAAACTTGAGTGTTCTACACATAACCTATCGAGTGCTTTAGTAGTGTGTGCTGAATCTTGAAACCAACGATGCATGACACATGGTAGAAATGACAAAACAAATGAATAGCTAGATGAATCCTTTAGTTAATCAACGTGCACCATGTGTTTGTCATGTTCAATTCAACTTTTAGACTTTTGACAATTGTAACTTTCTCACTGCAAAGACTTTGACACATGCGCACTTAGGATTGTTAGAAAGTTACCGACACAAGCTATACATTAGAATTTTCAAATTTGAATTTATGTGGGATTTGGCATGTATAAAATAGGGAAACGCTATTCGATCATCAATGCACACATCTAATCGCTCTAACTACCCAAATTTCTACTGATTTGTCTTCTCCTTTTTCCACATGCCAAAATGACACACGGAAGTAACATTTGACAATATTGCAGGAATTTATCACTTGTTGTTGGTGGTTGGAAGTTTCAATCCAATTTTATCTCTATTTTATCCTTCTCTTCTCTCCTTCTTCTATAAAAGTAAGAGCATTACTCATTGAAATGGATCCCTCTTTGCTATAATGACACCATGCCAAAATGGTGGCCGAATTCCCATGAGTTTCAGACCTTGACTTGGTCTCTCGCAATGTATTCACACCTCCCGCCATGAATTTATATGACTGTGTGTCCCTTAAGCAATAAAATCATGTTTTGTGGAAATCTTCTCTTTCCTTTCCCATTTTATTTTCATCTTACCTCTCGGTTACATCTCTTGGCATGTTATGAGTCTCCTTTACTTGCAGATCCCATGTTCATGTGTTGCACACACTCGAAGGCCAAGCCTACGTGTTAATCTATGGCACACCATCTGCCCTCTTCTCCCATGCCATTTCTATTTCCTTCATCCTCATGGAGAGAGATTTACCCTTCTCATGGCGCTATCGCCATCCTTAACTTAGGATTTCCCATTTTTGCACATCCTTCTATGCTTGGTCCCTTGACATCCCTTAGTTTATTATTTTTTTCTGCATTAGGAGTAGTAGTAGCGTTAGAGATAGGTAGAGGAATCAACCTCCTCCTCGGAGGTCCGCTCTACACTCGTGGTCCTACAATCTAGAGGTGGTCCCATTTTACATAGAAACACCGATTTCCTCATTCACACAAAGCTAAGAAAATTAGAGGGTGATGTTTTTGGATATAAAAATACCCAAGGATGAAATTACCATTATGGTCTCTATAAATCCTTCCAAAAATGACTTTACCTTGGTTGCCTTTTTTTAACACCCCGTCAAAATTCAATTTAACTCAACCCCTTAGTGGGCTTTTTCCATCCTTGTAATCTAGGAGACTCCTTTTGGTTGGATGTCATTCCCCATTTTCTAGATATTTTACTTTCACCATGCAGGATAGTCTTCTTATTGGTCTAGATTATGGAAAAGTTAGCATTGATTGAATTGCAACAACGATCCATAACTCTCTTTTCCTTTTCCTTCTTACCCTTAAAGATTCATCTATTCCTCTCCTTCCACATTTCCCAACATAGGTGCATAAGGGTGAGAATCCACAAATGATTAAGACCCTGACTTCTAAAGGGACAATGCCACTGGTTCCATAGCAGTTTTAAAAAGGATGGAAAAGTCCAATTTATCTCAAAAAGATTTAATAAAGTATTTCTTACCTTTTCCAAGAAGGAGCATTCAAGGAACAAATGTGTTGCATTTTCAACTTCCTTTTCACATAGAACACACCTGTTAACCATATGAAAGTTTCTTTTATTGAGGTTAGCCACTATAATAATTTTTTTCGTCAAGGCCAAACACCAAACATGTTTACCTTTGGAGTTACTTCCTTAATCCACACACTTTCCCATTTGAAAAATTTACTTCCTAATCAAAAATCTAGTTAGAAAAAGAATACTTATGATGTTTTATCCATGTGACTTATGGTTGTGAGTACTTGAGAATGTTTGTAGGGATTCCCTTGAATTTTTCCAGTGGTGGAAAAACTTAGAAGTGAATTTTGAGGTGTTATTTCATGTTGGTCTCAAATTCCACTCACTTTCCTAATCATGATTGGAAAGATCATAATATCAATGGAAAAAAACATTCTAATATCCATGGAACAACTTTCAAGACTTGATTCTACTTGAACCTAAAAACTGATGTCCATTTTTATTTGGAACCAAAAGGGGAAGCTACACTATTTTGAAATTCTTCATGAAACCTTCAAGCCTTAGAGAAAAATGGATGTCTCCAAAATGTAGAGGATTCATATATATTTATAATTCCTATTTTTCTCCTCCTAACTCCTTACATATATCTTAGAATCTAATGGAGAATTCAAGTTTCACCATTAGAGTGTTTGTTCCCTACACCTAGAAAACTTGTTGTTAAGCAGATAGTCCTTGAATGAGAAAACCTTTCCTAAATCTTCCTAAATTACCACCAACACTTCTAGGATTCCCCAAAATCACCTCTGGATGCTTAAGATATTTCATGAACTCTCTCAAAGGGTGTTTCATTAGCTCATAATTTCAAAAATAACTAGCATGTAAATTGAAAAATTTGAAGCATGACAACGAAGCCCTTAATTGAAAATAAGGCTTCTCGGTCACTATGCATCCTTCCTATGGCTATCCTATCATCAATTCAACATTTACCTTGGCTCAAATTAAAGTTACAATAATATCATTCAAAGTGTGTAAGGATTTTGCCAAAGGCCTAAAAAGGCCATTTTTCGCCATTATGTAGCTAATTGAACACCCTATGTAATTGTTTAAAGAAAATATAAATAATATGCTAGTGATTTAAGAGAAAATTAAAGATGTTTAAGTAAATTTAGGAAATTTGAGGAAATAAAATCTCATTCAAGAGCAATTTTTTTAAGACTAGGTTTTTAGATGTAGGGAATGAAAGCTAAAACAATGAAAGTTGACTTCTTTAGATGATTCTAGGAGTTCTAGAAATATTTGTGATAAAAAGGCATTAGAAATATATTAGAATAATCTACAAGGTAGAATAATCAATATTGATTTAAGGCTCAAATACTTCTTGAGGTACATAAAAACTTTACTGATTGCCCCTCCTAGTTTAAAATGAAATAGGACCCAAATTTTGAGTTGCAAGTAGAATTAGATTTTTAGAATAGTTTCATTTATCATAAAATTTGATTTGTAGTGTTTCAATTAAGTATGGAGGTCAAGAAAATGTAACTCATCCTCAAATTTCATTCAAGGATTCATTCCCTATCTGGAGGAGGAAACCCATTTCCATGAGTAGCAACTTAAGAAAAAATGTGTCCAAGTACCTTGAACATGCTTCCACCCAGGTGTCATCTTGATCAAGAAATTTAATTGTGAAGGATTCATCATGTTCAAAGGTGAAATGTTGAGATCAAGAAGTGAATTGATGATCATCATATCCCGACACTATCATTGTACCTGAATATCTCCAAACAACAAGCTAAAATGAGATAGTCATGCCACCAAGGTATCCAAGACCATCACGTGTGAAGTATTAAGGCATCATCTAGCTCCATGAGATACAAATGATAAAATATGTGTATGAGAATAATAAATTTTATTCCATCAAAGGATGATTTTAGATCCATGAAAGATGAGGGGATGATATTCATATAAAACACCCTAATACCAAGAATGACCAATCATCTCAGTTCACTTGATGCAATTCACTTGGTTTAATGTTCTTAAAAACTCATTCAAACACATAGTAGTGCGATCACATCTTAAGGAGGAGGCACAATATGATCACCTCATTTTGGTCATTAGACATGAATCCCATGCAGGGAGCAATACTCTATTGAAAAAGTGAGGATCTCATTTCATTAAGAAGTAGACAAACATCATAGAGTTGATTCGTGGTCACTAAAGTGAATTATGGACCAAATTTCAAAATTGTTACCAATTTGAGCAATGGTACGACCATAATCCAATCCGTTAAGTTAAAAAAACCTACAAAATTATTATATGTTTTCCCAAAACATAACCCAACTACAATATATGCCTTGAAAGCTTTAGGTCCTTGCTCAAATCCTAAAAATGAGTAAGTACAGACCAAATAGGATTTTGAAAAATTATCTTCTAGATTATAATTATTGGAGCTAAGAGACCACTTTCATCAGGTGCAGAGTGACCCTAATTTATTATATTTACTTAAAAAACTTATAAAGAAATAATAAAAGAAATCTTAACATTTATTTTAGTAAATATGTCCCCTTCCCTTCCAAAAGCATAAAACGTGGAACGCGTATGCATTTTGAATAGAACAAAACGCGTACACATTTTAGGCTTTGTAATTTCCAAGCCTACCAAAACATAAGGTGTATGTGTTTTAGCTAATTTTAGGATCTTGGTCACTTTTTGGCCCCCCAGATTGGTGCACTTACCCTCTCCTTGGTTTATGGTGCTTTGAGGCCGTGATCCTACTCAAACTAAAGATACCTTTATTATGTGTTTTTCTCAAAGGAATCCTTAAAGAAAATGAATATCGATAAAACCGCCTACATGAGTTATAAATGTTGGACTCATGTTGCGTTCAACATTAAAATACCTTCGTGTATATCAATATTGCATTTTGCATACGTAAAATCATAAAATATGTTCTCATGAGTTTAATATTGGTGACATTGTCTTAAAAGAAAATTAGAAAAATACAAATGTCAAGCTCCTCTTAAAGGTAAATTTAAGCCAAATTGGCTTGGTCCTTACATTATCACTAACAAACTCGGCGGTGGAGTTTATCACCTCGCCACCCTTTTGGGAAAGCCACTCAAAAACCCACTCAATGTTATGCATCTTAAAAAATACTACACCTAAAAGCAACACTCACTACCCTATGACGCACTCTAGTCTTGAAGTCCATACTAGACTGTTGAGGGTATACATAAAAATGGACCTCTTTAGACTCACACATTCAACCATTCAATATTTTTTCCTAGATTAGTGATGTACGCTATAGGATAAATCATCACTTCTTCTACTCATCTTATTATATATGCTTTACGCTACATTATCACTTATCCTAACATCTTTTAATGATATACGCTTTAGGCTAAATCATCACTCTTTTGATCATCTTGTTATGATATACGCTTTAGGATAAATCATCACACATTATCACACTTCATATTTATGTCGCATATCATCATTATACATTCATCACTCCATGCTACACACAACACATTGTTCGAATCATTTCTTGATGACACACTCTCATTTATGGTTCATTCTTGACTCTTGAGGGGGCATAAATAAATGAACATCACTGCATACAATTCCATTCACTCGGGGCACACGGCTCCTATCATTCACACTACATTTCATTCCACCTCATCCACAACATATTACATATCTTGGTTGCATTTACTCTTGCTTACACTTGTACATGTTCACTTTATTACACATGCTAGATAGATATCTTGTATGTCATTATCTTTATCATACACACATGCACATTCAATTTCTTTCTAGTTGTGATCACATATTATACATATCCATTACACGCAACATGGATGCTTGCACAAAGTACCCAATACAAATCCCATAGTGGCTCCTGAGGCATCCACTTTTGTACACTACAGTGCTATTGTTTCATTTTGTTTCATAGAACACTACTTTATCGATTATACACACTTTGACATACTTTTTATCTTTCTAACATGCTAATGGGTGCTTCATGTGCAACATTTTTGTAGGACTATTTTCCACCATGGTTATTTGTTACATTGCTTGTACTTGTTTGTCATTGTTTGCCATTATATGCGGATTTTTCCTTTGTCTTGTGTGAAAAATTACTTGTTTTCAACCACTACGACCTTGATTATCTTGCGACACCGTGAGTGGTGTCCCATTTTTGTATCCCACTTTTCACAGTCTACACTATCTTCTTGTACGTTCTAGATTCCACATTGTTTTCTTAGATTACATTTCATATTTTACATGGGTTTTTTTTTCTTTGCTTGTACTAATACTTGTTTTCCTAGCCCCTTTTTTACGCATGACTTGGTTTCTACCAAGAAAATTACCTTCCCCATACGGGGCACATTTTTAGAAAAACAATTAGTTTTCTTTTGGGCCACATACTCCTTCGATGATGTTGTATGCACCCCAATGAGGGGGCATAATTTGGGTGAATTAGTCATCTCATATGACATTATACACAACACGGTACTGTACAACATAATTCAATGATCGAGAATCAAACTTGGGTAATTAGTACAATGATGCCTTTCCTAGAGTGCCTATAACTAGGGGAAGTTGCAAGTGATTGGGTTCAAACATAGTCTCACGTAACTCTACACAACGGATTTTACAACAGGGCAGATTTTCCCTAACATTTGCATTTGTAGACACCATCTACACTAGTGTTCCATGTTCCCGGAGAAGTTAAAGGTTAGATGATGACACCAAAATTTCCTCTCTATAATACTTCTGCCATGGGTATAGGGTCACCCAAAAACCAACATTTCGAGTGCTCTACATCTTTGGGAAGCATGTAAAGGTTGGAGGATGACACTGACAATTATCCCTACAATTCTTATATTACATTGGCGTGAGATCGCCCAAAAACTTGTGCACATCGACATGATCTACAAGATCCTTTCTACACCATTTTCTCATCATAGATTAGGTGCACATGTTCATTTTTCATTTCCAACATTTTTACATACTTTCTCACATGATTTTTATACATATACATGCATATTTAACTACTTGATCATCTTCTCTTTTGCAGGTCCATCCGTATGGGAAGTAGGTGGTCAACATCATCAACATCACACACATCAAAACCAATAATAGGTACAACACCACATTCACACATGTAATTTTCCATAGGTTCACTTTCATTACCTTTTACACTTTTGCATCTTTAGTCTCCACGCTCCATCTCTTTTATCACTTCATGCTTTGTCTATTCCCTTGACACAATTTCTATATCAATCTACATGGATATCAAGTACACATCTTTATCTACATTATGTTACTGAGCATTCCACTCACCAACATAAAGTGGGGGAAAATATAGACACAAAATCATGCACTTTGGGAAACTATTTAGTCCTAATTACATACTACTATTTACATGATTCCTAAGTACAAAAAGTTATAATTAACATGTCATTAGCCACCTTTATTTGCTTCATGCTTCGCTTTCGATCTTGCACTCTTACTTGCTCGATCGACTTTTCAACTTTCAGCATTTGTCATTCTGGACACCAACGCCTAGCTAGGACACTAGTGCTAGGTACCCCCATCCCCTTTGGGTGTCCTTGTCCTCTTTGCACTTTGGTCACACTTTTTTCTTCCTTTCTAGCTGTTTGAGCATCTTATCTTTTTGGTAGTTTACCTTTTTGGGGTTAATTATGAAATTAAATCAAGGGAATCATATAAATATAAATTTATGTGATCATAATAAAGGAACAAACACTAAACATTACTTATCACCACCTAAGGTTGCATCCATCAAAGCATCCATAGTTCGCTTTACATCCATCTAGCTCCATAAAAGGGACAAATGCTTTGGCTCATCTACACCACACTTCATAGGAGGGGAGTTTTTTCTATTCCATGTACACATTATTTACATTCTACATCTAGCTACTTGCTCACTACTTCAAGTGTGACACACGCAAGAGTAACCTAGGGCACAATTCCACACACACACACAAAAAAATACATTAGGTCTAAGATGTAGCGCAATGATCGATCGGTTAGAATTCCACCATTGTGGTAGATGAGGACAATCTGAGCCCTCATTTTACATCTTTCTTTTTTAGGATTTGATGTCTATTTGAGGGTTTTGCAGGTGCATTATTCATTGCAGGTTTACAATAACCTAAAAAATCTCATAAATGAACTACACACAACAAAAGGTGAACAAGTATGAACCTCTTGTGATACCTCAAAGGAGGTTTTCGAGCATCTACACGAGATCGGGGCACCTAAAAACTAGACCCGAGAGCACTCGGGTGCCCCCATCCCTCTCTGTGGCACCCCAATTTAGTCAAATCTATCGATCTACATTTTCATAGGCTTATGTGTGAGAATATTTCACTCTTTTCAGCTGGTATCCACTTTGTGACACAATTTAGAAACCAATTTAAATCAACTAAGGATCTTCTAACCCTCTTTTCACTTTAGGGCTTCATATTTTCATTGCTTAGTTACTTGGGTATCATTTCAGTATTTAATTGTTCATTTATTTACTACAAAATTACATTGGATTAGATTATAATATTAAATTTTAGCATAATCAAGAGTAGAACTAGTAAATAATGAAAGAATAACTCTGTTATGTGTGAGAAAGTAGATGCCCATGAGCCTCGGTGGGGCCGGTAAGAGATATAGTGCTAAACATCATTGCGGTGTGTAAGGACCTGTAAGAGATCCACATTAATAAGTAGAGAGCAAGTGAACACACGTGTATATAGAAAATATATTGACATACTAAGTATCCGTCTAACATGGGAAACAAAGTGTACATGTAAGTATAAGCAAGAAATAATAAGTGCAACCAAGATATGCAATATGCAATGTATGAGTGAGATGGAATGGTATGCAATGTGAATGTGATAGGAGCAGCATGCCCCCAGTGGATGTGGATGAGTATGAGATGAGGTTCATTTATAAAAGACCCCTCAATAATCAAGAATGAACCATATAACAAGAGTGCATCATCGGGAAATGGTTTGAGAATGTGCGCTAGATAGAATAGAACATGAAGTGTAGAGTGTGAAGAGTGAATTATGGTGAGGTTCATTTCAGATTTAGACCCTCAACAATCGAGTATGAACTGTGGAACTAGAGTGTGTCATAGGGTAGTGATAATACAAGTTGTGTAAAAGTTCTTGCATGTAAAGCACAAAGCGTAAGGTGTGATAATAGATGTTAGAGATAATTTATAGTGCTTTAGAAGGGAGGAGAAGTGTGATGCCCCTAAGTGTGCCAATGATGGAGAGATATGCGGTGATGTGAGAAGGACCATGCTATGACACCGAGCTTGAAATGTGTCTTGGCCATCAATATAAGGAATAGTTTTTAGAAAGATAATTTGATGCGAAACCGGAGTAGTGTGGGGAGGGATCTTGAATGGTGGTAGCTTATGTGGGATTGATAATGCTATAGAATAATTTAGAGGAGGAGTTATTGGACTGATTTTAAGAGGAAGTTACTTAGGAATCATTGACGTGGTAGAAGACTTGAGATGAGGAGGGGTTGGGCTGATTTTGAGAGGAATTTGCCAAGACGTTTCTTGAATTATTATAGAAGGAACATTAGTAACAATGGTATGATGATAATTAGACATACATAAATCAAATTTAGGAACCCGATGAGATTTTTCAGTTGGAGATGAAATCATTTTGTGTAGCAAATGAAATGAGACCACAATGCTTAAGGTGGAAAATTTGTCGCTTGAGAGAATAACAATCATTTTCATTATTTCCAATAATTCGATGATAATTGCAATATGGGTGGCCTTGGTATTTTACAAGCTGATAAGGAGGATATTAATGAGTATATGGAAATTTGGTCAATTGATGAGTGAGGAGCTAAAGAATAATACAAGGTTCATTTTAAGAGACCTCTTGGAAATTGGAGGTGGAAAATACCTGGTGAATATCCCCAAAACCTGGTTTTGCGGGAAGGTGAATTTTTGGGGGTTGTATGCAAAATTTTCACCTAATTTTCAAGTGGTGTGATAGAAGGTCAGTAGATGTGTGACATGAGATTTGCTATCATGTGACAAAACCTTGTTGACGCGCGACATCAAATCTCTTGTCGCGCATCTGCAGCCTCCGACCTCTGGTTGCACAACAACAAAATCTCTATCCCAGGCGTCAAAAAACTCTCTATCATGCATCTACTTCCTTCGTACTCACATTGCACGTCAAAAAACTCTCATTGTCACGTGTGTAACAAGGTTATTGTTGTGCGAAAACAAGTTTGTTGTCACATGTCAACAACCTTGTTGATGTGCAACAGGGAGGTTTCTTTGTCACGCGACAATGACCTTGTTAATGTGTGACAACAAATATTCTATCACGCGTTTGTAGCCTCCGCCCTCTGGTCACGTGACAAAAAAATCTCCATGTCGCACGTCAACAAACTCTCTGTCGCACATCTGCTTCCTCCACACTCCTGCTGCACGTCAAAAACTCTCTCTGTCACGTGTAAATAAACTCTCATCACGCATCTCGTAGCCTTTACCCTCCCATCATACATCTATAGCCTCCACCATCCTGTCTCACATTTACTATACTTGATAATACATATGCCCTCGGTGGTATGAGTGAGCTAGTAGTGTTCTACCTTGCAAATAATCTAGGATTATCTAGGGGATAGTTTCAAGGGTAGACAAAGCTGACCCTTGAAAAATTAAATTGTAATTTTTAGGCAAACAGGTCACTGACCCACTCCAGAAAATTCACCTTTTCAAATTTTGAAAAATGGAATATTCGCCATATTATGAATAGTCACCACTAAAATTATCCTTGGAAGAATATCATGTTGCTTAGAATTGAAATCAAACTTGAGAGGTGTGGGTAGCGACAAGAATTGGCATTCATTGATGCGAGCACATGTAAAAGTCATAGAAATAGAATGAAATGTATAAGAATAACTATCATGGGATTCAAAAGCATCCTTGAGATATTACATTTCAACTTTAAGAAATGCAATCACTATTTCCATAACATGATTTTTTTGAAATAAACAATGTAAATCTTGATTTGAATTTAAGACAGTTGATTGGATGGAAGATTAGGAGTAATAGATTCATAAGATAGACAAACAAAAATGGCACTTACTTGAGTGGGTGGTGTATTGTGAGGAGCTACATAATGTATATAGTTTTTTGAGAACATATTTACAATGTGGGTGCATGTGAAACATGTCATGAAAGGATATTTGAGGAGTTTTAGGAGCCATGAAAGAAGATTGAATAGGAAAAATGAGAGAATCATGAGTAGGGTTCACTCAATGATTTAGCAAAAATAGATTTATTAAAACCTATTATAGAGTAACTGAATTAAACTATGATATATAACTGCAAAATGCAATATAACGCAAACAAATAAGAAAGTAACTATGAAACCCTAAACAAGAGATATATAAAGAATGACTTATTTGAATTACGCTTGATCTAGAAGTGCTCTGGATTGGGAAAATTTCTAAATAGGAAGTGAACAGTGTCGTAAATTCTCAGGATAGATTATGGACTAGAATAATAAGGCCATACATGGATTCCCATGGTAGGATAGGGGCACCTTAGTGCTAGAGACCATATTTGGGCACTGGTGAATGTGAAACTGGTCAAAACCTTATCTTTACTGTGTCACACAAGTGTCACAAATATTCCATTTTGATCGTTTGTGTGTCACTCTTTGATTTTCGAGGATACCTATAACCTACACAATAGATATCACCTATAAAATCCCACAAACCAAATCAAATCCAAAAAGAAAGATGCATAATTGGGAGTTAGACTAACCCCGGGTGGTCACCTTGAGAGTGAACTCCCGACCAAGCATTGCATTACATCTCGAGACTCCATGTAGTTCTATTGTGTGTGTGTGTGTGTGTGTGTGTGTGTGTGTGTGTGTGTGTGTGTGTGTGTGTGTGTGTGTGTAGATATTGTGCCCTTGTGCAAGTTACATGTGATAGCTGATTATAGCTAAATATAACAATGTAGTAAAATGTGTGGATGGAAAAATGAACTTCTCATTTGATATGTAGTGTATGTAGAGTTGTTACATCCCTTGTCCCTTAAATGGATGCTTTAGAGTGCTTTAGGTGCCTTTGAGATGCAAACTTAGGTGATGCTTAGTAATGATTAGTGTTCGATCTTTGATTTTGAACACATAACTATGTATTTATATGATTCCCTTGTTTGAATTTCATAATTGACATCTAGAAGGCCGAACCATAAGTGAAAAAGGTGCACAAAATATAAAAGAGGGCCAAAAGGAGTGAGTAAGGTAAGAAAGGGTTAGGCCCCTAGAGGGGACATGGGCGCATGGGTGGTCTGTCTTGGTTGGGCGCTAGTGTCTAGAGCCATAAAAGATAAATAAAAAAAATACCGATTGGGATGTAGGGTGTGCAAGACCAAATAGAAAATAAGAAACAAAAAAAGATGCCAAAGATGGTCCAATAACCCAACACAACCTTTTTTTGTGCGGTTTTTAGTAAGATAAGGTCCAATAACCATAAGAGGTGTACACAAATGAATCTAATCCACAAATTACAAGTAAACCATGGATAAAACCATTCAAAACAAGACAATGTAATTGTAAACCTTACCCAAAATTTTGTAAGGCATTTCACATAAAAAGATGGAAAAAGCATAATAATATGTTAATTGAAAATTTAATTAATAGAAAATAAAAAATATTTGAAAGTTGATTTGTTGGTTTGTTTAAATTATTAAATATGGATGAATATAATTATTGAGAAATGAAATCAAATTCATATAGAACGTGTGGAATTTAAAAAAATGAGGTAGGTTTTAAGAGTCATATATGTGACACATAAACTCGTCAAATTATTTTATACTTATATAAGAGTTGTAAAAAATACAACATGATGATATTTGAAATGTGACTTAAAAGTATAAATAATCTGATGATAATTCCAAAAACATTACTTGATGGTCCTTGTTAGGTACTTAGTTCAGTATGGTTTTCCTCTTGCCCAAAAAAACCTTGATTACTTCTTTTTAAACCTCCTTCGTTTCAATTATAAATCTAAGGAAAAATAATTCATTTAAGAGACTTTAGCATTAAGTGGAAAAAAATGAACATGTTCATATAACATGCCACACACCAAAGGTAATGTTAGATCTTTAATCAATGTTGTATTTAGTCAAGGAAGTGATGAAACCTTAAATGAGAATAACACATGTTTATGTTTATAATAACGAAAAAGTTCTAGTATTTTAATTATTACATGAATTTTGAAGTTTTAAAAAGGATTTTTCCTTCTATTTTTCATCAACCATTAATTATTTTTAAAGATAATATAATTTTAATCACTTATATATGTATCTATATTGATGAAATAAATCTTATATTAAAATAACAAGTATTATGATATAAGATTATTAAAAATGAAGGTGGTATGGAAGCAAGACTCAAAGTCACAACTCAATCCATGCCACAAAAGGGCTTAGGAACAAAACCATGTAGCAGATCCTAGGTAAAATGATCTATTACATCAAAAAGGAACAATGAGAAGAAGAGTTAAGTTGTCACCGTGAAATGGTGCCCAACCGACAACAAAAGTTGGTCATGCCATTTAGGGCTTGGTATATATTTCCCGAGTTTGGAGGGTTCCAACTGAACTACTAGTGTGCTCACCTTCTTGATAACCTACACTGCGCACAAGATGGAGAGATGGCTAAGGCAAGCGGAATGAATTTATCTTGTGGTGGAAACATTCTCCACCATCGTCAAAAATGGAAAGGGGTGTCTCAAGCAAGCGGTGGGGAGCCCCATCCTTGAGCCCACAAAGATGATAATGACGTGGCACCCAACGTAATGGGAGCGGGAATAAGGATCGACATACATGATTGTGAGACCGACGTTGAGAGTGGTTCCTACAAAAATTCAAAATTAAATCTTTAAAATTGATATAAAATATTTGTACACATATATAAAATATTTGTACTAATAATATATTCTTCACATCTAATTGACGATAGATAATAACATTTAAATAATGCATGCGACCCATAACATTCTTTGAAAGCATGTTTCTTTGATGTAGAAGTATATTAAACTATTTTTGGATTTTTATCATACATACATTTGCTATTTTTTTAATGTAATAAATTATTTCATGTACATTATCAAGTGGAAAATAAGGTGCCATTTTAAGTAGATTTATTAGAATAAATTTCTAGCAAATGCATCTAGGTTCCATTGGAGATGTTGACAAGGGCGTTTCCTACTTTAAGCAACCTAGGAAGTTGCTAGGGGCCTAATGGGCAGGAGCGCCAAAATAGTTTTTTTCATAGGTTGGTCTCTACAAAGGGTCGGTGTTAGCTAGTCCAAAAGATAAATAACAACTATTCCTTATTATATATATACAAATCGTAAGTCGAGGTAATTAAATATGAAACATGATACAACATAACAATAAAAATACAGTCTAATTTATAAAATTTCGGTCAAGTTGTCTACTTAGCACAAAATGTTTGTGTCCACGTGAGGGCTAAGCCGATGAGGCTCGAGCTGCGAGTGTGAGCATTGGAATGAGTGACAATGACCAACTCGCATAAAATTTCTTGTGTGGAATATGTATGGGATGCAGACAAACTAGTTAGGCAATCTAATGTCTTCAATACACACTAGTGGAATTTGTGAATCTAAGGCAAAGAAGGCCCTTCTAACCTAAACTGGTGTGATAGATCGATCGGCAAGGATGACTGCTCGAAGGCTCCAATCAATATCGAGCTCTGGCGTGATTCGATCTATGGGTTGTGGAATATGTGGAAAATGACCTAGGATAGTTTCGTGTATGTCTCCGGATAAGGTCATACGGTGGATGGTAAATATAGTTGACTCTATGGACGATTCTCTGGCCTAGTCCAGAACTCTCTAGCTTTGTTAGCTGTTGTATCTAGTAAGGATAATTGTTCGATGATGATAGGTGGAAGTGGAGTGGATCTGAATACTAGTGTGCGTAGGCCAATGTCTATGTCTGATTGACTTACGGATTCGTTGGGTTGCGGGATTTGTGGATCACAACCATAGACTCTCGTTTGTTGTGGTCCTGCTATGGTCATGCGTAGAATTAGTTCCTAATCCCTAACACCCAGTAATCGTATGCTTTCTCAGCCTCTATATTCAAAACTAGTAGCTGTGTGATCTTCTCAGAGTGCCTCACAGGCGTTCTTGCAACCTGAATTCTTAGGCTAGTATCTATATCTATGAGAATGTCTCCTGCGTCTGGCTGTGGGACTAAAGGATCACAACCAAATGTTTGCTCTCTTTCGAGCCCTTCTACAGTCATATGGATGTTACCTAGGGTAATCTGTAGTTTGGTTGATTCGACCAAAACGTGTGTGCTTGGTCGTCCTCTATGTTTAATCCGCTCAACTGGGAATTGATTTGTTGCAAGCTTACCATTGTTCGGAAGACTTGGATCCTAAGATTTTGATCTATATCAGTTATTCTTTGTGATGAGATTGGGTTGGGGCACGATTGGCTCGAATACGTAATCCCTGGGCTCCCTAGGTCCCGTGATTGTCATACAAAAGTAACAATGTAAAACGAACTGTAGCAAAATAAAATTTAACTACGTTGAATATATCTATAGCATATATGATTTCTCTATTTTTGTATTTTCTGATGAACTATTTGAATGAATTTAGCAACTAATTTAATACATCTAGAAATTGACAGCTAAGATAACAATTTAAAACAAACAAGATAACCGAGTATAGCTATTTGTCTGTGCAATTTGTAGATCTACTCTAAACAATGAAATAACTGATCTAATCTATTTGCAAGACTCTCGATCCTACCTCAGAAGTGAGGAATGAATCATAGTCTCTCAGAAACTATCAATCCCCACAACTTCCCTGGCAATATCGAAAGTAAAATTAACTGAAATAAAGCGATCAACTACTCTATTTGATATGATTCTAATTTAGAACTTTGAAAGCTAGAACCTGGATTCTACAGAACAGTGGCGAATCCGATGGTGTGTGTGATCTTGTCCCCTCAGTGTGATCTCCTCGTTCCTTTGTGTTCACGTGGATCCAGAAAAGCATGTAATGCTAGCATCAACAAAAGTAGATATTGGGACAAAGGTAGCTCAAGGTACAGACTGAATACAATGCGAGTAGGAGAGGGATAGCGCAAGAGTACAGAGCTTGGCTTATGCAATTCCTAGCGGGATTTATTGCGAGTCATGCAACATGAAACGTCCAGAACCTGAAACTATCCTATTTGAAGAACAAAACCTGTAACTTTAATGGCTTCCTATTGGTAAACATACTATCTTATTCCAATGGATTGGATAAAATAACAGCGAGCTTACTTGCAAAGATGGATATGTGGCTTACTAACAGTAAAACAATGCTAACTAAGCATGCAATGAAAGAAACTAAGCATTCTAAGCAAAATGAAAACTAAATCTATTGCAAAGAGAAATCTAGAGGCAAATTTGAGGGCCATTTGCTTGAGCACAAGCCAACTATTTATAGCATTTGCATTTACCCAAGGTAAAAGCCAAATAGAACTCTTAAACTATAAACAATGGCAAAACACTATTCCAGGGAACCAGAATCATAAATGCAAGCTTATGGCGGTGAAAGAAAGCTGGTAAAACATTGAAATTACGTGAGTCGTGTTAAAAGAGCTTTCTGGAAAATGCGTAAAGGACCGCCACCCTGAGCAGGGTGGCGGTTACAGGACCGCCGCCCTGTTCAGGGCGGCGGTCATGAGACCGCCACCCAGGCAGGGCGGCGGTTTCATCACTGAAGAGCAAAAGGCCAAGAAAAGAGGGGAAAAGGGAAAAACAAAGCACGCGGGGGCTAAGCGGGGCATGCGGGATGTTAACGCACACTTGGAGATCTTTTTCGGATCCCGAACACCTTGCGAGGAGACCTGTATCATCATTGGGGCACATGTCACGTTATTTTGGCAGTACAGTACCTTACAATTTTGGGTACGTACATATTGCCCCCTCGGAGAAGTGTTTTAGCCATGAAGAGGCGTAAAATGGTGGGTCAGTATGGCGGTCCCGAAATGGGAAATTAAAAGTTATACCTGATACGTCCGTGTGTTGAAATGACGCCATCCAAAATTCCCGCTACCTGCAAAATGAAAAGAGAACTCAAGTGCAGATAGACACAATAGTTTGGAAAATAAACACTAAAACAATAGGAAATGAGAACGTACCATTTGTGCGGGGATAAGAACTTACCTCCGTCGGCGCTCCAAACCTGTGAAAAAGGCATTTAAAATGAATCAGGGTGCTATATATATGAAAGTGGGCCCATTTTCCTATTCATTTGCGTGAGTTGATTTGATTGATTTTGAGCTCTGGGACCCACGGTGACGGTTTCTTGTGTGAGTAGAGTCAAAACATCCGTGACGAGATAGTGATCATGCCTCCACGTGCGGAACATCGACCCGTGAGATCACAGGTTAGTTTTCTTCAATTTATCCTTTTTACCCCCTTAATTTTGAAATGTTAAAATCTTTGTCATGGGGGTAATTTTTGAAAATGTTAGTGTTAAAAGGTTCATCTAGGGGGGGCGCCTACTGGGTAGGCCTTGTTTTAGTTAAAATGGTCTTGTTTTGTCATTTTTTGGGCTTTTTAGGTTTAAAAACCCGCGTGGGTTTTCGGGCCACGACCGCCGCCTGCCTGGGGCGGTTACATTACCGCCACGGCCCGGCGGGTTACATGGTTACTGACCCCGCCCTTAAGGTGGTGGTTACAAAACCGCCTCCCTGCTCAGGGTGGCGGTTTTGCACAGAATGCAAAAAGATCATCTGTTTGAAATTGTTTTTGCATTTTTAGCATTTCTACGTGCTTTCATGATTTTTCCAATGTTACTCGGATGCTAACTTGCTCTGTTTTGTGTGTTTTTGGGTGTATGCAGGTGAGAGAGGAGTATATCCGGTGGAGCCGAGAGAGGGAGTGTGGTGGCTCCCGGGGTATTGGATGCCCTTTCACAGGATGAGGAGGACACTCTTCAGAGGGCCGGGATACTACGCATCTCACGCGTGCCCCACGTTGCTCCTTCCAGTCACATTCTTTGTGACTTGTTCTCATATTGGGATGCAGATCGGAACACCTTCCGATTGCCAGGGGTCCACGGTGAGTGGACTATTACATTGGAGGATGTCTATCGCATTACTGGGGGTCCCGATTATTGGGAGACGTCTCACCCTTGAGACAACGGAGTTCACGGGCCCAGAGATAGCACAGGTGGGCCACATACATGGGAGATGCGGTCATCTCCACGGGGGGTCGAAGAAGGGGTTAGAGTTTGATCCATTCCTAGTTTTCCCATCCCCTTACTTCGCCAGAGCCATCATGGGGATCCTTGCCTCGAGGCCCGATCGATCGGGACAAGGGAGGAGATACATTGTTATACTGTTGGTCCCCCATTATTACACAGATAGAGGGACACGGCCGGATATATGCCTGGGGAGCAGACATACTTGGGACCACCTACCATGATCTATACAGGGTAGTCCATTTACAGGGGCAGTCCTTGAGCCACCCGACCCTAGTCATGAGTTGGGTCTATGAGCACTTCATCCCCTATGGCAGAGGTGTGGAGGTGGCAGATCCGGAGCTGTGAGGGCAGCCAGATGGACAGATATGTCGGTGCTCAGCACCTCATCAGCCAGTTTCTTCTTTGACTACTACCGACATGGAGGCCACACCATACCAGACTATGGCAGGTATATGGGAGGAGGCTCTTACTTTGATCTCCTGCTCCACGACAGGGCAGCTTATTGATAGAGTGGGGCGAGTGGAGATGCACCCCTTTGGCCGAGTTCCTCAGCAGTTTGGCCTACCATACGTGGGTATGCTTCCCCTAGTAGCGCTAGTATACAGATCAGTCCGAGAGGCCAGAGGGGGCCTAGAGGCCGGGGTTGGATAGTGGTTACTCCTGGCATTCCTATTGCAGCCAGGAGGATAGTACGTGCTAGAGGGAGAGCCGGTGCGCCTCAGGCACCCTTGCTTCAGATTTCGCCAGGGTCCTGCCCATAGCAGTGATGACCCTATTGACATAGACTCTGAGTCTGAGGAGTCTACAGGGGGAGAGACAGAGGAGGACATGATCCTGAGTGGCATGACACTCAGGATATCATGCAGCAGTGGAGAGGGCCGAGCGGAGTGCAGAGAGAGTGACTCTGGTTTCAGAGGAGCCACTCTCCCAGGGCCATGGTGGGGAGGATGAGTCCGTTGTGGGGCACTACGTTGCTCCAGTCACAGGAGCAGCCCCTCAGTCAGCGGCGGCATCCGTGGTAGGTGCTGATCCTATAGATCCATCCTGGAGGCCTGGTGATCCGAGTAAGTTACCCTCTCTCCTTTTAATGCTTTGTTTTTAGTTAGGATCTCCTTAGTTACTATCTCTCCTTTTGTTTTATCTTGTATTTCTAATCTCTTGTTTGGTTTCTAATTTGTTTTCTCTTTTGTTTGCAGAGACTACCGATGAGTGGCGGGACTTGATTCGCAGGGTATGCACTGATACCCTGATGATCCCCATGGAGAGGACCCACGCGCGAGCTATCCGTAGATGCTGGGGAGCCCTCAGCAGCTGGTAGGCACACTGACGTCTTTTCCCCATTCTGGCATGTGGCCAGGATGGTATCGACTCTCCACACGAGCTAGCGGGGTATAGGACGGCCGAGCGCTTGATGAGGAGCCACTCTCGTGGTGAGACTGCGGCTGCCCCTCGGGATCCTGAGCCCTCCGTGCACTCAGAGCGCCGGCGTAGCCGGAGTCCTAGGCGTGGGCGTGCACCTTCAGAGGGGTCTCGTAGGGATTGAGAAGCCGATTGGCTCTCCTAGATTTTGCATGATACATTCTTTTGTATATCCCGGGCTCTTTGAGCATTTTGACCATGCCTAGTGCATGATGGCATTGTACAGAAACATTGATCATTCATATATATATATATTCTTTTTGGATCAAACCTTTGGCTTTTATGGCTCTGCTTCTTTTCTAGTTTCCTCATGTAGATTATGATGTTTATACTTGTATGCTCTTTTTTTTTGGAATGTATGCAATGGAGAACAAATGATGCAAATGTTTATTTTCCTTTTGTATTTCATGATGCTGATATATGATAATGTAGATATAATGTGATTTTGAATCTTAGTTTCTGTAAGCAATTTTGGATACTTCATATTTGTTTTGGCAAAGTGATGAAAATAAACTGATATGATGAGCAGATAAACCTGCCCCTACCCCCAACTCCACGCAACTAGTAAGATGCGAGGGCTCATCACCGAGAGTTGGGAAGGGCGCAAGTTATGAGATGTGTTGAAATGATATTGATGAAAGATAGACAAAGCTTTGGCGGAACCAAATTAGGATACCACAAGCCCACTCCACTCGAGTGACTTCATAGTTTTGGATGCAACTTGCTTTGCGGTTTATCCAGACTTAGATCCTTAGATGGCCACATGGTAGACAAAATCTGGGTTTTTAGGATTTTGGACTCTTTTGGAATTTTGGACATCTGATTCATTTGTTTTTGACTCAAAGACTTCGAGATTTGAATTGTTTGCTTATGACCTTTTGCATTTGTTTGTCAAGAGGACCCCCTACACTTTGCCCCATGCTACTAGTAAGAAGCGTGGGTTTATCACCGTGGGAAAAGCATAGGTGAGTAAGGGCATTTCCATCCTTTCCCAACCCTACGTCACTAGTAAGAGATGCAAGCTTATCACCAAAGGTTGGTGGGGCAAGGAAATGTGTAAAATTAAAATTTTCTGTTTGATCAATATTTGACTTGTTTTCTTGAGTAAAATGTCAGTATGTGCTTATTTCCAAAGATATATATATATATATATATATATATATATATATATATATAGATGTGACACCATGAAGCTTCTAGAACAGACCATAGGCAAGACACCTATCCTAAGAAGAAACAAAAGTGAGAATAAACCTGCAGATCTTGGCATGGTTACCGTTAAGACTTTGTCATATCTAGTCTTTACTTGATAAAATGATTCCGAGATAATTTGATGATATCATGAAAATGGAGAAGTATGATTAGAGTGTTTATGCCAACAATATCATGAGTTTGTAATGAATTGCTTTGAGAATAGATTCCTTGATCACAATTTGTGTACGAAACAAGCGGACAAAATGATCTTAATCTATATGAAGATGCAATGTAAATGTAATTATAAATAGTGCTAGTTGCTTACGCATAGAACCGCTTGAGGTGTAGGGAATTGACAGTTTCACCAAATTCCTCACCTTCCAGCATACATAAGAGGTATGCACCATTTCCATAGTCCTTCATGACCCGGTATGGGCCCAACCATTTAGGCGAACTTCCTTCCTTCGCCGGTCTTCTTGTCGATCCGGTTGTCTAGCCTTAGAACTAGATCACCTTCATATATGTCGCGTTCATAGACTTTCTTGTTATACTTCCGGCACATCCGGTCAGCATAGGCTCTATGCCATTGTTCAGCATCCAACCTAGCTTCATCTAGGCTTTCTAGTTGGGAGAGACGTGCTTCTCTGTAAGCATCTTCATCCAGAATCCCTTGTAAGGAAATACGGAGACTGGGTATTTCAACCTCAAGTGGGAGAACTGCCTCTGCCCCGAATACTAGTGAGAAAGGAGTTGCTCCCATTGGTGTTCTTATTGAGGTTCGGTGGGCCCATAAGGCCGGATATAACTTCAAGTGCCAATCTCATTTGTTTTCTTTTACCATTTTAAGGAGAATGGCTTTTAGTGTTTTATTTGTCGCTTCAGCCTATCCGTTGGCTTGCGGGTAATACAAGGAAGCCGTATGATGGCTTATTTTAAATTTATTGCACAATTCACAAACTTCGTCATTTTTAAAAGAAGTTCCATTATCTGAGATAATGATTTGTGGGATACCATACCTGCAAATGATTTGGTTCAAAATGAACTTGGCGATTACAGAACCGTACAGTAGTAAGAGGCATAGCCTCTACCCACTTGGTAAAATATTCGGTGGCCGTGATTATAAAATTATGGCCATCTCAGTAGAGGAGAGAGAATTTCCCTATTAAATCTAGGCCCCATGTAGAAAAGGGCCATGGAGTTGCGATTGGTTGTAGAGTTTGTGCCGGCATGTGGATCTCATGGGAGAACTCTTGGCACTTATGACACCTGCGTACAAACTCTCTTTACGTCGTGTTCTAGAGTGGGCCAGAAATAGCCCATTCGATGTATTTTACAAGTGGTGGCATGGCCACCAAGTGGCCTCCACACATTCCACTTTGTGAGATTCATGGAGAATTTTCTTGGATTCTTCTATGTCGACACATCTTAGAAGCATTCCATCGAACGCTTTCCGATAGAGCACTTGCTCTATAATGACGTATTTTGCTACGATAATGCGTAGCCACCTTCTATGTTGCGGTGTAGTCCCTTCTAGATACGTGTGGTCCATGATATAATTAATGATATCAGTGTACCAGGGACACTCAGAGATAGGAGGTCTGGCTTCAATGTAGTATACACATTCATCTGGAAAATCCAGATCTACTAGATCACCTCCATCTAATGGGTTATCAGCTAACCAATCCATGATGATTTGTCCCTTAACGGATTTCTGATTTACAAATGTTAATTCAAATTCTCCCATTAAGGTTATAAAACGTCCAGCCTTTTTAGACAAGGACCCTTGTGTGAGAAAAGTTCGTAAATGGTCTATTTTTACCATGACCCTTGTTTCTTGATTTAGCATATAATGTCTTAAGCGTTTGGTTGTAAAGACTATGGTGAGGCATTCTCGTTATGCTTGTGTATAACGTGTTTCATAGTCGAGCAACGTTCGGCTAATGAAATAAATCACACGTTCTCTCTTGTCATCATCTTCTTGAGCCAGCATACAGGCTAGCGAGACATTGGTAGCTCGCGAGTATAAAATTAATGGGTGATCTAGCTTAGGTGGCATTAGCGTAGGTGGTGACAACAAGAAATGCTTAACTACGTCAAAAGCTTCATTGCAATCTTTAGTCCAATCAATGCTATAATCCTTCTTGAGTAAATTGTTGATTGGATGAATGGCAAAACTTAAGTCCGGGATGAATCTCTGGATTGCACCAAGCTTTCCGAGAAATGACCTGATTCTAGATTCATCCGAAGGTGGGACCATTTCGAGGACAGCCCAAATTTTGGTTGGGTCAACATCTATCCCTCGTGACGATATGATGTAACCTAGGAGCTTCCCTCCTGTTACACCAAAGACATTTTTCTGGATTTAGCGTGACTCCGTATTCTATCAGACGTGAAAGAATGATGCGAAGTACTTCCGGATGGTCACAACGCTTCTTGGCCTTAGCCAACAAGTCATCTACGTAGGATTCCACGATCTTATGAATTAGATCGTGAAATATATATGTCATAGCTCGCTGGTATGTAGCGCCAACATTCTTGAGACCGAATGGCATAACAGCGTAGCAATAGGTTCCCCAAGGAGTTATAAACGTGGTTTTAGCTTGATCTTGTTCAGATATTCTGATTTGATTGTATCCCGAGAATCCATCCATGAGAGACAAAAGTTCAAATCCAGCTATCGCATCAACTATGACGTCAATGGATGGTAATGGGAAGTCATCTTTAGGACATGCTTTGTTAATGTCTCGGAAGTCTATGCAGATGCGTATCTTTCCATTTTTTTGAGAACGGGAACGATATTAGATACCCATTGAGAGTAATCGACTAGTTTGATGAATCCTACTTGGAGGAGTTTCATTACCTCCTCTTTTACCATGAGAGCTACCTTGGGTTTCATGGGTCTTGATTTTTGTTTAATTGGTTTTGCATCAGATTTAGTGACGAGGTTGTGCACCGCAATGTGGGGTGCAACGCCTGTCATTTCCTTATAATTAAATGTAAAAGCCTTCTGATGTTCCTTGAGGATTCGAGTGTGTATTTCTACTTCTTCTGGAGTTAACGAGGATCCTAACTTCAATATCCTTGGTTCATCTTCCGTTCCAATGTTAACATCAATTGTTTCTTCGATTAAAGAGGCATTACCTTCTTCAAACTCAGGTGGGGCTGGAGGTAAGTCCAAATCGTCCCCATTTTCTACTGTGTTTATGCTAGGCTCCATTTGCGAGGGAAGCTCCATCATGGGATTTCCGAAGTAGGAAGATGAATGTGGGATTAAGGACAAATCTATCATATGATAGGAGAGATGTAATGCCGCATAGGTGTTTAAGTAATTCAGAGTGGCCATATCACTATCAATGTGGTCTAGGATAGTAGATTTGTTTTCATTTTCGTTTAAAAGAGAATTTGTCATTGTTTTTATCAATGGTTCATCACGAAGGGATACTATGAAATGGGTGTCCTCTAACTTACTGTTTGGAGTAAAACGTGATGCTGAAGTTGCTATCGAATCAGCGAGAAGATTTTTCTCTCACGGGATTGCTTCAATTGATATGAAGTCAAACTCCTTGCTTATATTCAACACAACTGTTTTGTAAAGCTGTAAGTGCTCGGCTTTGGTTTCATATATCTCAGAGACTTGGTTTGCTACTAATTGTGAGTCTCCTAAGACTCTGATGTTATCAACACCGATTCTTTTAGCTAAGATGAGGCCAAGGAGGAGGGCTTCGTACTCAGTGCCATTGTTTGTGCATTCGAAATTTAGTTTAAAGGAAAATGGTAGGACTTTCCCTTTGGGGAAGTAAAGATTATACCTGCCCCCGCTCCGTAATGACATCTAGCCCCATCAAAATGGAGAGTCCAATGTTTAGGTGGGAGTATAGATGTTGGGATATTTGTTGTGTTGACATCTTCTACTTCTACCATGCAGAGATCTACCGCTGGGAGAGAACCGACACCTAGGGAATATCCCATGCCTACATAATCAAATGGTAAGAACATTGGTAGATCTTGTTCTATTAATTCAATGATTTTTGCAGTAGTTCCTAATGATACTATTTCTACAGTGTTAGCCTCATCTTTGGGGGTTGGGGTTGCCTTGACTAGGCTCATAGTTTCAAGATCTGTCGTAGGTACCAACTTTTCTTTTGGTTTTGCGTCGGTAGGTTCATTAAGTTGGTTTGTTGGGAGTTCAAACTCTGAGTGCATGCCTGGTCTTTTCTTTAAGTCAGCTAGGTGTACATCGAATGGTTTTGGATCACCTTTGGCCACAAATATCTTTCCTAAGTGTAAAAACCTTACTTCTTGAAATAGCGTAGAAGGGATTGCCTTCATGCGGTGTATCCATGGTCGGCCGAGGATCATATTATAGTTAGTTTCTCGATCTATAATATAAAACTCAGTCAAGATGGTTTTGGGTCCTAAGGTGACCGGTAATATTATAGTTCCAACCGAGGTGGCTTTAAGGCTATCATAGCCCCTTAGTGTGTTTCGAGTTGTGGAACAATTGGTTTCTCCATACCCTAGCTTTTGAAGGAAAGAGAAGGGGACTATGTTAACTACCGCCCCATCATCTATCATTGCACGCTTTACATAGTTGTTATAAACCCATACTTGCAAATGTAAGGCTGGATCACCTCGACGAGTGATCTCAGCATCTGTCGGCATTTTGTTTATCTCGAATATGAATTCGACATCCCTATCCGCCTGCCCTGGAGGATGAACATCAAAGTCTATATGATTTACCTGTGTTTCAGGAGGTGGAGTGATGTTAATTAAATGGCCTAAACCTAATGCTTCTAAAAGAGCAGCCCTGTGGGCAGGAGAGTTCTTTAGTAAGTCTAAAAATGAAATGTGCGAGAAGGTTTTTGTTAGGTCATTAATTAAATCATAGGCACCCACAGGCTTTGCTACTATTTGTTGGAAGTTATCCGTCTCTCGGCAGGTGGCTTGGACTTGGCTGAGAGAAATACTCTCGTGTCCTTGTTACAGCTTCGATGGGTAGTTCGGCGTCTAACTCCACTAAACCGACTACCTTAGGTCGTGGCTGACTTCCCAGTTGTGGCGCAACCGATGGATTTAGTGAAGTCGAGGCTTCATGATCATTGTTTCCTGTCATTACGCTTTTGTTCGTCCTAGTTAGATTTAGCCTGTTGTTATCGTGATTTGGGAGTGGATCATTAAAGATCTTGAGGGGTGCATTTTGAGGGGAAACTGCCCAAAAGGTATTTGATGCTGGTGATGTAGGATCTGCCAAGAACATATCCATGAAAAGTTATCTTTGTTCATCTGGCAAGTGTTGCATGAATTTATTGTAGTCATGGCATGTTCTAGTGTCATGGCCCCAAATTTTGTGGAAACCACAATATGAATTAGGATTGTAATTCCTAGTTTGTTGGTTTGGTGCGTATTGTGGCCCAAAATTTTGATCAAACCGTTGTCTATTAGGATTAAAATTTTGCGTTTGATGTCTTTGGTTTGAATTCTGGTTTTGGTATCTAGTTGAATTTTGGCTTGGACCCTGTGTGGGGTTTTCCGTTGTTGTTGTTGTTGTGGATGGTTAAAATCCACTGTATTGATTGTCGGGTAAAGTTGTTGTTTCGTTGGTTGTTTATTTGTGATGGAGTATTGACAACATTTACCTTCTTAGGCTGGTCGGTTACTCCATCTGTTGTTACACCCCAATTTTTATTAAGGATTTTAGGTCCTTGATTGACGTTCGTGGTAGTAGGATAAGTTGTAGTGTTCTGGTTGGAGGTGACTAACCTCCCATTTGCTCCATATGTTTTTGACCACTATCAATTGCCGCTTGATCTATTCGAAGAGCACTCTCAAGTACTTCATCGTAAGTTCTTAATGGGAACTTCTGGACTTCTTCCTTCACTTCTCTGCTAAGAGAATGAAGGAATAAATCACATAGTTCCATTTGATCCATGTTTGGAGCACTTGCCAAAGAATAAAGAACTGTACGCCACCTTTGGATGAAATGGGTGATAGATTCATTGTGTTCTTGCTTGATGTGTAAGAACTCCCTGATTCCTGTCCTTAATAGTTTATTCATGTCAAAGGCCTTAATGAACTCTGAAACGAGTTGTTTGAATGAATGGATGGAAGCCTCAGGTATTCTATAATACCAGTTGAGAGCGATGCCCTCCAAAGTTTTTGGGAATATCTTAGCAACAACCCCATCCCATGGGAGTAGTTCTCGAATGGCCATAGCGTAAGCTTTGATATGTGCATTTGGATCTCCCTCACCTTTGTATTTGGGAAAATCGGGAAGAGGTCTTGGAAGCATGATGCTTCGTATGGTGAAATCTAAGGGTTCTTTCAAATATTCTGAATAAGTCCCTATCGCATAGGTTTCGACCATTGATGGTGCTTGCTGAGGGAGTGGAGGCGGAATGGGTTGTTGATATGGCGTAGCGTATATGTTGGTAGGGGCATAAGGAAACCCTGTGTTTGACCAAACATGCCGGGAGAGGAGAACATATCCCCTTGTGGTGATTTGGAGTACATGTTTAAGTATGACGGGGTGTTGTCCAGGAATGGATTGTTTTGTACTAGACCGGGAGGAACAACGTTAGAGATGGTGGGTCTAGTTGGCATTTGTTGTGAATACTGAGGAGTCATGCCTAACGTGCCTACTCCTGTGAGGAGGTCTACTTGGCTAGGATGGTGTGGAGGATTAGAATTTCCTGTTTGTATGAATTGAGAATGGTGATTTGCTTGAGCAAGTTCTAACCCTCTCACCTTTTCTACTAACGTTGAAATGACTTCATTTGGTGAAGTCACGGTGTTTTTCCGTAGTGGCGTTTGTTGTATATCATGGTGTTGTATAGGCATGTGATATCCTGTTATGAACTGATTGCTGCCCTGCCAAGTTTCACCGAGGGCATTTCCTATATGTAGTGGCATGGAGGTATTTTCTTGAAAAGAGACCTCGGGTTGTGTTTGTAAACCTCCTATAGGTGGGTACATACTTCGAGAATGTTGGTCATTCCTGGCATAACGTACCGAATGTTCATCGTCTAAACCTCGGTATGAGTCTGATTGTCTACTAATTTGTGGTCTAAGTAACACCTGAGGAGACGAACCAGATTCTCCGGTGAACGTCATGTTATTCGAGCCTGAAGGCTCTGTTTGTTGTGTTTGAACGAGCTGATCTAACTCCTCAGTTTGAAAAGATGAGTTATATCTGATCCTTGGAGTTTGTGTTGACAACTGGTTAGTTGAGTAGTTATCACCCCATACTGAGAGTGAGGGTGATGATTGTCTATTTTGTTGGGCATAGTATGCCTCAAGGCCCAAGAGGGGCCTGCCATGTGCATCGAATCCCGACATATTCGGGGTATATGAATACCCACAGAATAATGGGAAGGAGTGAAGGTGATGGTGAAAGCTAATGAGGTGGAAAAGATGAAAAGTATACTAATTTGGAAGAACACGTAATAATATGACTCCGAACTAGAAAGTAGGAAGTTCACGTCGGGTTCACCAATTTTTTGGTGAAGCTGATGTGAAGGCTAATGAGGTATAGAAGGTGAAACAGTTGTTTGTTTCACGTCGGGTTCACCAATTTTGTACGATGGAAAAGTGACAAGCGAGCATGGGAATCTACAAGTAACTCTTCCTCGCACCCGACCTCCCGAGGTCGTGCCGAGATAGCCGGTGGGGATGGAATATGTATGGGATGCAGACAAACTAGTTAGGCAATCTAATGTCTTCAATACGCACTAGTGGAATTTGTGAATCTAAGGCAAAGAAGGCCCTTCTAACCTAAACTGGTGTGATAGATCGATCGGCAAGGATGACTGCTCGAAGGCTCCAATCAATATCGAGCTCTAGCGTGATTCGATCTATGGGTTGTGGAATACGTGGAAAATGACCTGGGATAGTTTCGTATACGTCTCCAGATAAGGTCATACGGTGGATGGTAAATATAGTTGACTCTATGGACGATTCTCTGGCCTAGTCCAGAACTCTCTAGCTTTGTTAGCTATTGTATCTAGTAAGGATAATTGTTCGATGATGATAGGTGGAAGTGGAGTGGATCTAAATACTAGTGTGCGTAGGCCAATGTCTATGTCCGATTGACTTACGGATTCATTGGGTTGCGGGATTTGTGGATCGCAACCGTAGACTCTTGTTTGTTGTGGTCCTGCTATGGTCATGCGTAGAATTAGTTCCTAATCCCTAACACCCAGTAATCGTATGCTTTCTCAGCCTCTATATTCAAAACTAGTAGCTATGTGATCTTCTCAGAGTGCCTCACAGGTGTTCTTGCAACCTGAATTCTTAGGCTAGTATCTATGTCTGTGAGAATGTCTCCTGCATCTGGCTATGGGACCAAAGGATCACAACCAAACGTTTGCTCTCTTTCGAGCCCTTCTACAGTCATATGGATGTTACCTAGGGTAATCTGTAGTTTGGTTGATTTGACCAAAACGTGTGTGCTTGGTCGTCCTCTATGTTTAACCCGCTCAACTGGGAATTGATTTGTTGTAAGCTTACCGTTGTTCTAAGACTTGGATCCTAAGATTTTGATCTATATCAATTATTGCTATGTGATGAGATTGGGTTGGGGCACGATTGGCTCGAATACGTAATCCCTGGGCTCCCTAGGTCCCGTGATTGTCATACAAAAGTAACAATGTAAAACGAACTGTAGCAAAAATAAAATTTAACTACGTTGAATATATCTATAACATATATGATTTCTCTATTTTTGTATTTTCTGATGAACTATTTGAATGAATTTAACAACTAATTTAATACATCTAGAAATTGTAACTAAGATAACAATTTAAAACAAACAAGATAACCGAGTATAGCTATTTGTCTGTGTAATTTGTAGATCTACTCTAAACAATGAAATAACTAATCTAATCTATTTGCAAGACTCTCGATCCTACTTCAGAAGTGAGGAATGAATCATAGTCTCTCAGAAACTATCAATCCCCACAACTTCCCCGGCAATATCGAAAGTAAAATTAACTGAAATAAAGCGATCAACTACTCTATTTGATATGATTCTAATTTAGAACTTTGAAAGCTAGAACCTGGATTCTACGAAACGTGGCGAACCCGATGGTGTGTGTGATCTTGTCCCCTCAGTGTGATCTCCTCGTTCCTTTGTGTTCACGTGGATCCAGAAAAGCGTGTAATGCTAGCATCAATAGAAGTAGATATTGGGACAAAGGCAGCTCAAGGTACAGACTGAATACAATGCGAGTAGGAGAGGGATAGCGCAAGAGTACAGAGCTTGGCTTATGCAATTCCTAGCGGGATTTATTGCGAGTCATGCAACATGAAACGTCTAGAACCTGAAACTATCCTGTTTGAAGAACAAAACCTGCAACTTTAATGGCTTCCTATTGATAAACAGACTATCTTATTCCAATGGATTGGATAAAATAACAACAATACTTGCACAAGATGGATATGTGGCTTACTAATAGTAAAACAATGCTAACTAAGCATGCAATGAAAGAAACTAAGCATTCTAAGAAAATGAAAACTAAATCTATTGCAAAGAGAAATCAGAGGCAAATTTGAGGGGCCATTTGCTTGAGCACAAGCCAACTATTTATAGCATTTGCATTTACCCAAGGTAAAAGCCAAATAGAACTCTTAAACTATAAACAATGGCAAAACACTATTCCAGGGAACCAGAATCATAAATGCAAGCTTATGGCGGTGAAAGAAAGCTGGTAAAACATTGAAATTACGTGAGTCGTGTTAAAAGAGCTTTCTAGAAAACACGTAAAGGACCGCCGCCCTGAGCAGGGCGGTGGTTACAGGACCGCCGCCCTGTTCAGGGCGGCGGTCACGAGACCACCGCCTAGGCAGGTGGCGGTTTCATCACTGAAGAGCAAAAGGCCAAGAAAAGAGGGGAAAAGGGAAAACAAAGCACACGGGGGCTAAGCGGGGCATGCGGGATGTTAACGCACACTTGGAGATCTTTTCTAGATCCCGAACACCTTGCGAGGAGACCTGTATCATCATTGGGGCACATGTCACGTTATTTTGGCAGTATAGTACCTTACAATTTTGGGTACGTATAATGTCACTCCATCGTTGGTGGAATATTTTAATGCTAGAATAATTATCACCTACATGTTCGGTCTCACTATGGCCTCCCACATAAAATTTGACGTTTTGGATGGGTTAGCTTTGATCTACCGTTGCCTCGGGTTTGTGTGTGGCCTCCACATGTTCACATGTTAGTTTAAGCCTTGTCATGCATGGCTGGTCCCATAGGATGAGGGGTGGGTGGTGGTGGGGGATGCTCGAGTATTTCCTAGGGGGCTTTGAAACCTTAATTCGGCCTGATGATGATAGGCATAAGAATGAAAGGAAGAGCCTATTACAGAATTGTTTGTAAATGTAATTTCAATGTTTCTAAGTACACAATCTGAAATCTGAAATTTTGAGAAGCTCATTTTTGAAAATTGAGCAAAAAAATGGAGAAGTGAACATTTTATTGGAGGATAAAAAAATCCTAGAAGAAACAAATCTTTTCGATTATCAAATGATTTCTAAAAATTAGTAGGTTTGAAGTTATGCAAGTGCAACAAAACGGAATGAGAGATGAAGCTAATATTACAAATGGAAAGTTAAACCCAATGGTTTTAAAAGAAACAAACAACGTCATGTTGGAAGTGATGTCATAACTACTCAGCGGTAACATGGACCATTTTTGAATCCACTTTCAAACATGCGAAAGTTTCTCCTGTAAAATATTTTATTTTGGTCCATGTAACTAGTCAATATTCGTTAAAAATGGAACATTAAAACACTCTTATAGAAATGTTATGAAGTAGGAAGATACCAAATATGTGCAACTAGTTGCAAGAAAGATAAATGTAGTAAGGTGAAGACACCAAGCAACATGTTAAAAATCTAGTTTACAAATCAATGCCAATAGTACCTTTACGAAGTAGTTTTTGGGTCATAGTTTTACCACAAAATTCCCAACAAAATCATTGTCATGTATCGATGAGAGGGATAGCTATGTGTCATTAGTGTCCAAGCATCATAATAAGTGTCTATCCAAATATTGTTTAAATAATATCCAATTGAGAAGGGTACATTGAATTGCCTCTCATCTTAGCCTTCACCCTCTTATCTGAAGGAGTTCACTAGCAAGACTTCTCAATAGAGGAAGCTGTAAATATCAACATACTATTTGAGATTGTGAGAATTATGAGTAACAAAAACTATGCGTAGAGTATTAATAGTATGAAGGGTACTTTTAGCGTCATGTAGTTTTTTAAAGGTGAAGGTGGAAAAATCATTAACTATATTATTGAAAAGGATGAGTGAGGAAACACTAGCCATGAAATTTATGTGTAGATATTATCTTTTTAAGGAATACTAGAAATGGAGTATGTTTTAAAAGTGGATCACAATTTTTGATCAAGTTATTGCATGGGATTAGATGATATTCCTTTCTGTCATACACAAATTTTACTTGATTAAAAATTAATAGTGAGTTCCCAAAAATGTGAATGTGGCGAGCCTATAATGTTTATGCAATGTAGAGGATGATTATTAAATCTTCATATTTAGATATATTGTTTGTGTAAAGTGAAGGGCATGGTTTCACCATGGGGTGTAACAAAGATAGTGATAACTCGGAATAGGTAGTGCATTTAGACCCATCAAAGTACATTTTCTAGGCTTTTTGTTGATGTTATATGTGGTAAATTCATCATAATATTCTTCATTGAGTGGATAGAGTCAAATAAAGGTGCATCATCTAGGTGATAAAATATGAACTGTCCCTTAACAAATTTTTGATTCATGAATTTCAAGTCAAATTCGAGTTAGAAGCATGATTGAGCTATTTGACCGGATAAATGTGTGAGAGAAAAAATAACATAATGGAATGACTTTGGTGATGATATGTAATTTGATGTTGAACATGTAATGTCATAAATTATTGGTTAAAAAATCAAAGGCCAAGAATATATTTTTGATAGGAATATAGTTATGTGTGAAAGGTAAAAGAGTGTGACTAATATAATATACCACACATTCATGGTTATTGTTATCATATTGTGCTAGCAAGAAGGCCTAATGTATGTGTGGTAGTAGAAATATATAGGAGGAGAGGAATGCCAAGTAAAAATGGTATGATTATAGGGGATAAAGTAACTATTAATTTATGTCATATAATTCCTTTTGAAAAAAATATCCCATTCAAAATAAGTATTTTTCATAAGGAGGCATGTAAAGGGTCGTGTTTTATCGGTCAATTGTGTAATAAAGTAGCAAGTACCATGAATCTTGGCTTGGAGGACCAGAGTTCTGTTAAGTTGCATAAGGAAGGCATACCCACAATAGCTTGAATCTTTTTAAGGTCAATATTTGTACCACATTGGGAGACAATAAAGCCAATAATTTGTTAAAAGTAACCCCAAACACACTTTTTTGGGATTTAATTGAACATTTTATTGGTGTAACCATTTGAAGATACAATGAAGATTACTGCATTATCTTAATGATGGATATATTTGGCTAGTGAATATTCAACATAGTCATCAATAATTTATGGATATAATCATGAAATATGTGTGTCATAGCTTGTTGATAAGTGGCACCATAATTATTTAATCCAAAGGGCATAATTGTATAGAAAAAGGTGCCCAGGGGTAGTCAAAGATGTTTGTTCTTGATCAATGTGGTTAATTTTTATTTGATTGTATCATGTAAAAACATCATGAAATATAAAATTTCATAACCAATGGTGGATTCCATAATCATATCTATGCGGGCAAGTAGAAAGCTATCACTAGGGAAAGCCTTATTTAAATAACGAAAGTCAATATTACATCAAATCTAACCGCTTGTTTTAGAGAATGAGACAATATTATAAACCCATTATGGGTAATCCACAATGTGGATAAAGCCAATATCAAGGATATTTGGTATTTAATTCTTAGCCAAGAAGTCCACATGGGCATACATATTAAAAATACATTTCCCCAAGGTTTAGCTTTTTGTGTAATATGATGTTATGTATGGCCACAAAGGGCTCAATACGAGGCATATGTCAGGTTGTTCCATGTTAAGAAATTAGGAAAGTCATGTAATGCTTGTTGAAGAGCCTCCCACTCTTGAGTGCTAACAAAATTTTCCAGGAAAATAAGTTGATGGTCAATATTATTTCCAAATTGTAATGATGTAATCTCTTCATTTAGTAACATAGATTTGTCTTATATATAGAAACATGTATGAACAATGTCATGGGTATATTTAGATATATCATAAGTATCACACTCCCAAACTATGCATGTGCATACAATGCGTGAGGAAACCTATTATTATGAAATACATAAGAGGTATCCTCATAGGCACCCAAGTAGTCGGGAAGGTCCTCTTTATTAGTGAATTCATCCAAGGTAGGAGTGTTAGGAGATGCATTATCATCGTTGAGATTAGGGTAGATGATCACATGAAATTTTATATGGGAAACCTTACTATGTTAACATCTCAAGATGGAGTCTTCAACATTGAGAGAAATGTTGCAACTAATGTTGGTGCACATAATGGCCATGTAGTATAACTAAGATCTTGGTGAGAGGATTAGGTATGGGTTAATATAGGTACGGCGCTTCCTTCCTCAAAGTGACTAAATCCTTGTTTTGTAAGTCCCGTGCATAGTAAGTATTAATAACATATTCCATATTGATAGTAGGGAGAATTTGGCGGTGTGATGCATTTTATTAACCTTGGAGATGATCTAGATTATACATAAGGAATAGATAAATTGCCATATGTAGTAGTAACACAATGCCTAAATGGATTTGTATTAGTTGTAATAGTGTAGACACATCCTTAGTAATAGTACTTGAGATAAACATGAAGGATAGAGTGTACGAGTTGTCGTATCATGGATCCAAGGATGACTTAGAATAATATTGTAACTAAGATGATTAGGCATGACATGACACATGGTATCAAGAGTGTAAATTCTTATGGTAATAGGGAATGTGATTTATCTAGCTACCTAATGTGGGGTATTATCAACTCCTTGGTGTGCATGATAGATAGGATAAGATTGGAAGATGAAAGTATGAAGTTATGTAAAAAGGATATGTTACAAATATTAATGAATAAGTCATTATCCACGAGGGTTTTCTCGATCAAAATAGTATGTATATTAAGTTTAACATATAATGAAAGATCATGACTAATGACATATTGTGGGGAGATATTAAAGGATGAAGGATATGGTTTCAATTATGCGGTTGACAATATTGGATGTAAAGTTCAATTATTTCTAGGTTGCATTAAGATGAATTGAATTTCATTGTATTAGTTGTGGAAGTAGTTTTTGATAGTCGGGTGAATACAAAGATACTCTCTAATGGATACAATGGGTCCTTGAGAGGTATCCATGATGTACCACGATCAAGTGAAGTGATGTCAAAAGGATAAATCCTAGGGTAGATATGGTTTGAGAAAATGAGTCAATTCAAGAGTCATGTTCACAAAATGTTTACACCCTAGTTATATTTTAGAATATTATTATATAACAACTAAGAAGGATGTAACAACTAGCATCATGCAGATTATTATGATTTAATTAAATTTCAACATCAATTATACATGACCATAATAATGCATTAAAAATTGAAATGAGATAAATTATTGATAAATAATAAGAAACTAACTTTCATACTCACAAGAGGAGAGATAAAATTAGTCATTTATGATGATTCAGGAATGATATGTGTGTGCGAAAAAATGGAATAGGTAGATATGGAGCTACAAATTATGCACTAGAGATTATGGAATTGTAAATTGAAATACAAAGGAGATGTATGGTCTAGGATAGGGGCTATATGGTTTAAGACAAGTGAGAGAAACATCAATACTAAACATTATGTCATGAATATCATATGTTTTATGTTATTTTGATGAGATAATATTCCCATAATTGATGATAGAGCGTAGTATAAAGATAAACAAGTTTTGGAATGGCTATAAAGATGAGGAGATTGGATTACGAATGTGTGCATTTGTCTCAAAGAAGGATACATGATCAAACTTGGCATTGCACAAGAACAAGTTACCAAATTTTAGTGTCTAAAATTCTCTCACAACTCTTCCATGATGAGAGGTTGGGAAAAATCCTTATAATATCTTGGGGGAAAGAAACATCATCCTTTAATTTGAGGAGAGATTGAATAGATGTTATGGACATTCTTATAGGAAATATTGCTAGGGTAAAACATGTCAGAGACTCCTTTATCCATATAATTATGATTCTAGGTTTGTATGATAATGGGAAGGTTATTTTTGGATTTTTGCTTAGGTCTATATTTATCTAAAGCACACATAATATTGTTTTGTCTCTTATAATATTGTTTTGTCAAGTAATATTGGAATTTACCATTACATATACATACCATTCTCAACTTATGAGTTCATCAACATTTCAATTATTTAAAAACTATGAAAACATTTTTAACTATCTTCTTGTACTAACAAACTTCATTTTGTTTATTTAATACTCACATTTTCAGCAAAACAATGGAAAATCCTTTATTAAGGTATCAAATTTAAACATGAGATTTTATTCAAATTTATACAAAACTAAAGGATATGACATGAAATGTAAGATTCTAGTTTTTCTATTATATGTAGATTAATTTTGCCTATCATTATATTCTTATTAGTTTCCTATTATAGGATTCACTTGGCAGTGTTAATGGGCTTGGCATTCACTATTTAGTAGTAACTTTAATACCCCATAATTTGAAATGACATGAAATTCAAATATGAATGCATTTTAAAACCTTTGCCCCTCTTTAACTACTCCTTTATTTAAATTCAAGGACAATAGACTACCTTATAGAATTGATTATCAACTTAAGTGCTTTGAGCTTGGTATTCAAGAATCATGTAAAACAATATTTCAATAAATTACGATAACAAAAGATGATGAACAATGAAATATAACTACGAAACAATACCAAAATAAGGTAATAAGAAAAATAATAATATTATATTAAGGAATATTTACGGGAAATAAAAGAGTAAACGAATATAAAAAAGTAAATTATAAGTGCAACTCCAAATTTTAAAAATCAGCAATCACATCTCGATTACCCTAACTGTCATGTATGTTCGTAAACGGTCAATAAAGTCAAAGTCAGACAGATTTTGAACAAAACTAATGCATAACCTAGCACATGGATGTCATAGCGGAGGTCGTAGATTCGAATTTTGCCACCCCTCACTGCTAACGTGCGTGAGGGATAGGCCCAGCCGTCACATCTTTAACTCATCGAAGAGTTACATTCATATACTAAAGTTTCTCATGCCAATGCCGCTCATACTTAAAAATTTAAATTTCCTCATCGAAAAGTGCATCCATTACTCTCTCATGGACCAGTGCCCGCCACCACCCTCCTACACAATACATAGTTCACGGAAATGTTAACGTTAACAATCCCATCTTAGAGGATTATGAAGATGTACAAAGCTCCGTAAACACCAAAGGAATGCAAAGAAAAAAAACTCTTTGTGGGCAGATAAGTTTTCTTCCCTTTCTTGTATCCACTCACCCTCACACTAGTGAATATCCCCATTTTTCCCCCTCAATAAGCTACATTTAAATAGAGTAATTACACCATAAAACTCTTCGCCCATTTAAAAAACCAGGCCACATCCTTTTCACACGCAAATTGTGGGTTACGTACCGTCTGACACCCTGCGCAGGACTCTCTGCCTGGGCGAACAATTATTTAAAGACAATTTAAATTTAAAAAAATCCAATGCTTCAATTATTTTATAGATGGCTGTTTTTTTAAGGACCTCTCAAACGATGAGCCATTTGTTATTGGCAGCCTTCTGTCTTGTGATGATCCTCCTGTGCTAATGTATTTTTTGGGCCATCACTCTTTCTCATACTTTTTATTCTCATTTCTTTTTACAATAATATAATAGTGGCGTTTCAAATAAAAAAATTCTTATTATATTTTCATTAATATTTAGAACTAATATAGTTAGTATAGATATCTTTTAAATACATCTATTTTATATCGAGAGAGACATTAATAAATATCAATTTCAAGGTTGTTAGGTTTGATTTTTTAGATTTCTTTATGATAAATCAGCATGTTCATTGTTATAGAATAATGGCTAAGTCAGGGTGAAGGTGATCTACCTTTGAATGAAAAAAGAGAACAATTCTGCTTAATTTCTGCATATTAACTGTGAACTGCCACAGATCTATTGTAGTTTGGCTGCGGTCGAGCTACGGTGCGGTTGTTGTCTGGCTGCGGTAATCGTTTATGCAATATTTTGTCCATTTAGCATCAAATGGAAAATACGAACAGTTGCAAATGTTTGAGCTTCTCAAATGATTCCTTTCATTTTATTTCCATCTTTGGGAAAGAATAACTATAAATATGAATGCGGTTAATCATTCTAATAAGTGTTTTTGAGTGAGAACAAATGTGCGCAAAGAGGAGGACTCGTATTTCTTTCTTATTTGTTCATTTAGGAAGAGTTCTTCATTTGTTGAGAATTTTTGAGCAAAAAGATACAATTAGAGGGAGTGTTAATCCTTCATAATGCCAATTACTAGCGAGTAAGTTATATCGTTAGAATTACATAGCAAAGGGGAGAAGATTCGCCCACCCTCCGGTGTTTTTCCTATATTGGGTTTCTCCAGGGTAAACCTTGTCTCCTTGTCTCTTTTTTTCTCGGTTATGCAGTATAATTATGGTCTATTATTGCACATTATATTTGTTAAAAGGAACTCACATATTCCATTCATTTTTCATGAGCATAGTGATCTGTTTATTGTTAAAATTCAAGTTTACTTGATCACTTTAATCAACAACTTCATCAAATTCTTTATCAATTTCCTGTTGATTTGTGGAAAATGGAATAATTTAGCTACACGATTGTCAAAAATATCTATTCAAGAAAAAAACCCAAACATTAGTACATGGCCAAGATACTCTTATTTTTAGATTGACTTATGCAAGAAAAAAGAAACAAAAATAATGAAGTAAGATTCCAATAGAAGTCAAATTCATGAATGAATTGCAACATGACGATCAAATAAATACCAAATTTAATATCGAAAATAAAAGTGAACACCACAATCCATTACAACCTTACCTAACTTTGTAGGACGCCTCTATTATATAACAACTAATATTAAAAACTATTATTATTCTTAATCCGATTTTTTTACTAAATACATTAATTTGATGTAATATATAGACTTTAGCGAATATTCAGGTTTTCGTTTTGGACATTTAAACATTTTAATCAAAAAATAGATTAGGTATGTTATTTGTCTTCATGTCTTAAACAAGATTTTTCATTGATATATTATGAATAAATGGATTATAATTCAGTTTTGAGAGAAATTACAATATGTAACATACGTAACCATGTCATGTATCTAAATTGTATAGATCAATAAAACTCTATGTTCAGATATATAGATTATTTTATCTATTCTTATTTACAAATATAATACATTTGTAATTTGTATCGAATTGTTTCTAAGATTTAGATAATATGAGTATCAAAAACAATAGATTAAGGGTAATAGTGTATACATAGTCTTAAATAGTTCTCTATGTTCAAGGGGGTTATCCCTTAGGAAAATTATGTAGTTGTTTAAGGCGTTAATAATTAGGGATCATTAAATTTATAGATTTATTTTAGTCATTTATTTCTTGCAATAATAATTATTATGGTTGTAATATTTTAATGCTTTAAAGGCAGGAAATGTTGTAATGGAGTGTATTGTTCAATTTTATTCTTAATATTAAATTTGATATTCATTTGACCATTATGTGCTAGTTCATTCATAAATTTGACTTCTATTTGGCTGTCACTTAAATATTCTTTTTTGAGAAATAAAAAAATAGTAATATCTTGGCCATGTAGTAATGTTTGGGTCTTTTTCTTGAATAGATATATTTTGAGACCAACACAATCACATAGCTAAATGATTATATTTATTTGCAATTGTTACTTTTTGGTATACTTATACTACACTTGCATAGTTAGATAAGTGCCTTATAATTGATATCTCTCGGTGTATTTTAGATAGATGTATTTAAGATATCTATACTAGTTATAATATTATATCAAAATGTATTTTTTGTAAGATTAATAATATGGTAGTATATTTGGTTTAATAAACATGTCTAAGATGAAAAAAATGTAATGGTTGTTCTTGGTGAATTTTTGTTTAAACTAATTAAATAATCTATGAAATTGGTATGATTATTTAAGGTGCTTACATTTTTAAAATATCATTCCTTTATGTATGATTTATAAGATACAATTACTTTCCTTTGTGAATATTTTTTAGAAAACTATACTAAATCGAAAACCAAAATCATTCATATCCTAATATTTTTGAAAAATAATCATTTTTAACCCTAATATTTAAGTTGACATGTTTCTAAAAAAGAAATATCTATTTTTGGTGCGTAACCCTAAGGTTTAGATAAACTTTGTTCTTAACCATCTATATGTCTTGTTAAAATCTAATATATAATGTTTTAACAAATTAGGTGGGGATATTTGGATTTAAGTATTGCGTAAAGCACTCAAAACTATTAACCTAGTCACATGTTTATTTCTTCGACGTGTATACTTGAGATCTTAGTTTGGTAAATTTGATCTTCATTATACCAATTAAGGTATAATCTTTATTGGAACATGAGTTTACCGGTTTTGGTCTATCAACTATATAAGACCACATATTGGTCTATTAACTATATAAGAACACAAAACGATGATAAACATAGATTAATTGTGTGCTCATTTTCTAATCACACGTAATTGGAAACATAATTTGGAAAAGCGACCTTCATTGATCCAATCGACCATAATTGGAAACTTAATTTGTCAATTATAATGCCCATTGAATATTTAATGATACTTACTCAACATTTACATTAATACTTTCACAATCACAATCACAATAAAATTATAATATGTATGGAACATTATTTGATACATAGCCATCTCTTACATGATGTTTACTTGAATTATTTTTGATACTCTCATGATAGTATTAACATTAATACACAATATGGTATTACATGATACCTACTGAGTCTTGCATATTATGTATACATGAAAATAACACAATGATAATAAAATATATTGAACTCTTAAGTGATTATCTAATAAAGAAAACAAAAAAGGTAATACATAAATAAAAACTAATATTTGTTTTTGGTTCATTGATCATCTAGTAATATAGAAAACACAATAAAGATTTACCTTTTTATTTCTTATCTAGTCATTTACATAAATTCAATGTTTGGAAGAAATCACACTTAAAATAAAAAATATTTATCAATCTCATTCCATGGGATAGGTATATGGTGTTATCAAAATAACTCGATTGAACATAGAACTTTAGAATATCCGAAATTTAAAACTTGGACTTGCATTCATCCCTTAATATTAATTTGGTTATTGGAGAAAATGGGAGATCCAAAGGGATGTAAATTTAACCTAATTTTTGTCATGTGTGTTTATAGATAACTATCTACATTTATGGTCAAGTTACTAGTAAAAATGTTGGAAAAAACTTCCAACTCATATTGTCCTTTTGATGTACTCTTTTAATAATTCATGAGTGGAGGTTGTATAGGAATTTTATTTATAACATCGATCTCAAGATATGCATCGACATTAATATAGATCCTTTTTTTAGGCTAAGGAATCAAGTGAATGCATGATCTCTCCTTGCAAACATTCCTAGTTCTTATCGGGGAAAATTTTAGTGGCCAATATTCATAATTTAGTGAATAGGAGAGATTTCTTAAATCCCATTTGGATATTTGGTCATCATACAAGTGGCCCCTACTTCACCCAAAAATATCACAATCGTTACTATTTCCCGCTCACATAAATAAAGGACTTGTAGTCCCAATGAGTTTTTATGGACCACCTTCACGTCGAATGTCCAAGATTGTAAAATGTTTTCATCACCACATATCATATATGGGCCTGGATCATAATAACCAACATTGGATAGGAAAATTTCAAATTTAATTGAATTCCCCATATATATATATATATATATATATATATATATATATATATATATATATATATTACATTCACTTGAATGTAAACACTTGTATTTTTATTTTGCGAATTGAATATTAACAAATTTTACATTGATCCCAATAGAAAATAAATCAACAATAACATATTGCTTAGTGCTTGCAAAATTTAGATAAATAAAGCTCTTGAAAGTTTCCACTTTAAGTTTATAAATGTAGTATCCTAAGTTTAAGTAATATCCTGATAAGTTCATTGATCAAAGATCCATTTAAAATTTTATAACATGTTTGTTATCATTTGATGATGTATTTGTTTCATTACTTTTAATATTTAGAAATGATATTAAAATTTGTGATGATTTTCACATTGTCTTTTCTTAATTTTTGACACTTTAGCCGATATAAGTTCGACATCACCACTTTAATTTTTCATCTACATTTCTTTACAAAACCCACCATACTTTATTGTTTCGATTCTACATGGCACAAAAATCCCTTAGTCAATTTTAAGTTTACAAAAACTATTTCCTATATTCCGCATTCTACGATATGCAAATTCCTTTACATCACGACACTTAAGCATGCTGCAAAAATCTATTTTGACATGCCCCTAAATGAAAATGTTCAATTTAAAATATCCATACGCTACAAAGATCCATTCTTTTCACCAAGATTTTTAATATTCTTATTCTATTGACTATTCCCCATGAGATGTTATCCCCATTTTTGTATTACTTTAACAGTAATAGAATAAATTGTAATTACAAGAAAATGACATGATGTAACAATGAAATTTTAGAAAAGAAAAAATGTGAAACACCTTATAGTTATAACATATGAAGCATCACATCTTATTATGAGAAAACATCTATGGAAGATCATCCATGTACACCACTATCAAGGGATCACAATAGCATTCAAAATGAAACTTAGAATGAGTTCATTCATATTTTCATGTCTGACATTGATGATTATGACAATAGAATGCACCCCCTTAGAGATGTCCCATTAGATGAACTTGAATCTTTATCACTAGATGAATTACATTCCAATTCTAGTACTAAGACACCAATTTCTACTTAATTGAATGATGAAAGTCAAAGTTCTAGTTGTTAAAAAAATCGTTGTGTGCCAAATACTCCAATGGCACCTCTTTTTGACATAAAGATGAAGCAATAAAATGATACTTGGGAAGGAGTTTCATGTTAGAATTAATTTCTAAGTTTCCATTTATCGAACCTATTTAAAATGAAAATAAAATTTATCCTCTCAAGGAATTAAAATGTAAAATTTTTAGATAGAAATTGGATAGGGACAAGACAATGCAACTTAAATTGATATCTTGTTGAGAAGAATATAGGAAAGATATATGAAAAATAAACTATCGATGGAGTTGTGAGGAATTTTGTGAGATGGAAAACTAAGAATGATTGTCTACTTATTAGGTATGAAAAAATTCATGAGGAGGACATGATAAATAATTGAATACCTTTTGAAATTTGAGGGATAATTACATCTCAATTTAACACGGTTATTCGAAACAAAATTTTAGGTAAAACAATTCCACTAGCTATTTATTTTCAAAATTTGAAAATAGGTCATTTAATAACATATTTTCTTAAAAATAAGAAAATGATCTCTTTTCTTTGTATCCTACACTTTCCTCATTATCATTGGTTTGAAAGTAATGCTTGGAATTAGGTAAAATTCCTAGCTATGGTTGAGAAAATAAATATCAAATATAAACTTAACTATGCATGGTATGTGTCTTTGTCTCTGATGAGGTTACAAAAAAACTTAGATAATAATTCTTGGGGTATGCATGCATGTTTATTTTGCTGAAAATCACGTGAGATAACCTCAATTACTTTCCATTCAAAAGATGAAAGAAAATTCCAATGCTGAAAATCTTTGTGAACTTGTAATACAAAGTTTGAAAGAGATCTGTGACATGGATGATTCTTAAATTGTAAAAAATCTAGTATATGTTGTAGTAGATGGGGATCTATAGTGCAAGTTCATCATAATGGTTTATGCGTAAGAATACAAATATACCATTTCTCATATATGATTTCCATTCATCGTATGGCTCATAGAATGAATCTACCACACAACATAGTCAACAAATTTAAACATGTAATATAAGTGGAAGAAATTATTCAAGAGGTGCACGCTTATTTCTATCTAAGTCCTAAAATATTCATGGAATTCCATCCATTTTCATAATGAATAAAAATTATCATAAAGTATTAAAAGATGTGACACTAGGTGAGTCTCATTATATAAATTGATTCACAGGTTGTATGATGAGTATCCATCCTTATGGGAAGTAATGTGGTAGAATTGTATGGAAGTGGATGAGGCTCAAGTTTTGTGATCCATAAATTGTATTAGACCCCTTACTATTAAATATTTTAAAATGGATTCTTAAATTGTCACCACAAAATTCCTAGAAATTATCCCTATAAATAATCAATAAAATAGTGTGCAAGTAATTAAAACACCATAACACATGCAAAAGAGATTGATATCGAGTTCGAAGAGGAACACCTATGTCCCTGGGTCCACTATTGTGGCTGATCCATTGTAAATCATTTGCAAGTACAATATCAACCCTTAAAAACAATAATGGAAAAAATAAACCTATACAAATATACCAATAGACCTTATAGAAGACCTTACTAAACTACAATGATGTCTCCCAACCTATATGTAACACTTGAAGATTCAAAATGGAAAAATTATGCTTCAACGAAAATGAAGAATAATCTAACAAGGTATTCTCATAGCTCCTTCAAAATCTTGATCCTTATGAAATTACCAGAAAACATCTATAGAATTCCCCAAAATATTTTTATGCCCGAAATTCTTAAAATATGCTTCAAGCCTTAAAATAATTCAAATGAACTTTGAATTGAAATAAAATACAAGGAATCCTTCTTTTTCAAATGAGGCTTGAGGGTCTTTATATAGTGCAAGTGGTCCCAAAGAATGGGTTAAAACCCATATCGCTTAGGCTTATGTTGGTAAGAAATTTTTTCGGTGGGGCCAAATTTGTGGATTTCCACCAACACTTTGGGACTAGGGCCCTCTTCTTGAATGGGGAAGCTCCATTATTTTGTGAAAATGAAAATAAAAATCTTTGGTTGACCTAGAGGTTGGGGATCCAATAGGCACACTCCACTGCACACGGTAAATCCTTATAATTTCTTGCAAGAGAGGAATTTGTTAGGTAGGTGGGAAAAGAGGAGGATTAATATTGCAAGTAGGAAAACTCAAATTATTTCAAAGATTAATTAGAGCTTATTTTTACACACATAATTAGGAACAAAAACAACTTTTCTAATAACAACAAGACAAGATGAAATTATGAACACAAAGTTTCACTTATTCCCTCATCAAGAAAAGCATGAAACTCCTTTCTTCTTTATTGACATTCTCACAAATTTGTACAATGAGAGGAATGGAAGAACATATGAGAAGGATAATAGAGGAAAATAGCTATCTCTTTTTCTTATCACAAGTAGTTATCTACTCTTGAACATACAAAATTGACAACCCTTAAGAATGGGGAAGTCATTACAATTTATAGAATTTAGAAAGACTCTTCACCTACCCCCCACATGAATTTTCATTTTTACTTTACAACATGTGACTCTTCATGTTCCTAAGAGTGAAATTAAGTTCCCTTTTATTAATTAAGGGTGACACATTACAATGTCAACTATAGTCACATTTAAATGAATAGAAAAATGAATACGACAAAATAAAAAGTTTAACCCCCTCAACGAAGAAATAGAACATTAAGGAAGAGGGGAAGGTGGAGGGAAGAGAGAGAAAAGAGGAGAGATAGTTAGTCTAATGAAGATGCTTCCCTTGCTGATTATGATTTGTTGCTTGATGCATTCTTTCCATGTTCAACTAGAAAAAACTCCATCCCTTTGAATTCTATGCTATATTAGGCTGCCACAGTGCAAATTTCTCATTTTGAGGAATGTCGACATAACTCAAGGACTCGATTCAACCATCCAATTTATGTTATTTATTTTAGTGAATCAAGACTGATGTTTCTTTGCTATGCTTTATGTTTTAGCTCGATCTCGGTGAGAGACTCCAATGTGTCCTCGTTGAAAGAAAAGGGGTAACCAAATTATTTCTTTACATATTCCTCAAATGGATTTAACCATTCTTCTATTGAGGTGTTGTCATCATTGGAAGACACTCTAATCTATTGTATCTTGGTGTTGACATCATCTAAATCTTGGAGGCATGCTCCTCAATTGAATCCAACTCGTCGAGAGTGCAATTCAAAATTTCATACCAAGAGACAAAAGTCCTCACCCATATCTTTGAAAATTTCTCGGATGGATAATCAAAATTCTTCTTGTCTACCAACACTTGAGAACATTGGGATCTTCCATCTCCATTACTAGTGGATGTACTTGATCCTAGTGTTCTTTTCTTTCTCAATCTCATCCCTCGTCATTCAGACTTTGGTGGTAGTCACACACATGTACCTGTATAATGAGATCATTTCTAGAAGAAACACTTTCCCTTTCTCCATAATCTTGTTCACCCATTTGTCATCAGCTCGGATCCTCCTTTCATGGTGAATCCCTTAGTATTTAGAATGGACTTTGATTGAAGTTAATGATGGTAATAAATTATTCAATTGGAAGAGATGAAGAGGCATTCGATTCCATGAGATTTTTAACATACAAGGTGAGTGTTCACACATGATCCTCCATCTGATCTATTTTCTCTTTTTACTCCGATTCCTCATGAAAAGGTGAGTGGAAGACTCTGAACAAATGTACATATCTCTCGTGAGTTATAAGGCCTAGGAAATGGTGCTCAACTCGTAGTCACTATTCAATGGGCTTTCTTACCTTTGGTGTGACTACTTCCACATATTGATTGCATAAAGTACCACCAAAGAAGTAAAAGTTGCTTGAGAGACATTTTTTTTCTTCCATTGACCAATGAGGATATAACTGATAAATAGGGGAATCTCAACTATTGAACTATACACGCCTACTTTTTGATCATCTCTTGCATCTAAGGAAACATTCTGTTCATCTCGGGATTTAAAAATGGCATGAATGTTGTCTCTTTCTTAGAGTGAGGAGGAACATCTTGTGTAGGAGGGGCCAGTGAGACAATTGATGGTGAGAAGATTTGGGACTACTGAAGGATTGAGAGGTGAATTGGATCACTCTCCCCTATCTCCATCTCTACCATAAGATCATTTGTTGATATAAATTTTTTTCTACCTTTTGTAGTATTTTCCTACAAGATCTACTTGCTTTGCACTTTGTAGTAGTGAGATGATCCCGAATATTTCTCCATGAAATTTGAAGAGGAGTGATGATGCACATACCTTTGAAGAGTGGGGAAATTTCCTGATGTAATGAAGGCATCCTTCTTATTTCTAAACCATTCCTTTTATCTTTTGATGGCGGTCTCATTCGATCACTTATATCTCCCAATTCACGGATGCTCCATGTCTCCTTTGGAAGAAGTGAGGCCTTTACTACTTGATATTCAATATCATACAAATCCATTCCATCATCTTGAATTCCTTCCTTGTACCATTCAAACTTGAATCTCTTCATTTTCCTAACAACCATTCTTATGTGATCTCATTCCCTCACTTCAAAATAATCTATGCAATTCACTTAGTACTCTTTAATCTGTGGAACATGATATGACTTGGGGAGGTGAAAAGTATCTGGATCATTTCATATATCAAAGTCTACCCTTGGTGTATATGAATACAAAATAAAAGGGGTGAAGGAAGCTTCCAGGTGTGCAACATCACTAAAAATTTTGTGAGAGAAGATTCCAATTGAGATGGAGAAGATATGTTCTTCCTCTTCATGTTCTTAAGCTTACCATGCACATGAGCAAACCGTCTACACAATTTGAACAACATGATCTTGTCCTAAGATACCATGGTAGCCTTCTACGAGTAAGATCAAAACTAGGTAATTAGATGTAGGATAAGGTGAAAAAATTATGAAATAGGACCCATAATTTTTTTATCGAGAAGCTACTTGTGGAGAAAACCTCGAGTGATGATTTCCTTCCATTGATCTAATGATGAACATCGTGAACATATCTTTCACTCTCGTGAAATGCCTTTTCTTTCCTTCAAGATTAGATGTGGGTATATTTCAAATGCAGGATCCTTCTAAAGACATTTTGGGTGAAGTGCCAACCTTCGAATGGCTTTGAGGTTGCGAAGAGCATATACCAAGTATGAATTAATTGAATTTTTTTGAGATAGGTACTTAAAGCAATTGATGATGCAAGTTGTCATTTGATGATTTTCATCAATCTATCTTTTGTTTATCCTCGATGATGGTGAGTATAAATAAGGCCATCCAATCATGGAATTATTTTGTCATTTCTTCTCCCATTATCCACTTTCAAGAGGATGATTGCATATGAGAAGCCTTCATGAAATTCATTCTAAGAAAGGGAATTCGAATACAGGGAAGGATTTATCCCCTACTTAAAACATGAACCCAAAGGCAAGGCCCCGGAGGTAGGAATCTATTTTGGAACATTCACTTGATGAAAAATCCTTTGTGATAAAGGCCATATTGTTCCAAGTTGGGATTTGCATTAAGTGAGAGATTACTTTTGGAGCATGTATCGCTAGGTTTGAGTTATCATCTTCTCTTATGGTTCGGGTGTCTGATCATAATGATGGGAGCATGCCAACACCAACTCTACACTTTGAACTAATGCTAGATGATCACCTATTGCATATAATCCGTTCATATAGACCTTATCCTCCACAAGCTCCCTAGGTCCACCTAGCATCTTGTCTTTCGATCTTCTAGTCCAAGTGGGTAAAATCATTGTAACCCACGCTTGAGTATTCAAATGAGAGAGGCAGATGGGATCGGGACATGAAAATTTGCATTTAATTATCGATGAAGGAAATTTTTAGCACTTGAAATGAGGAATCACTATTTTTAGAAAATTTCCCTTTTTTCCCTTCCTCACTTCGGATCACCCTGTTCATTCCCTTGGTTGTTTTATGAGAATACTTCCTTAAGGAAATCTTCCTTTCTTGAGAGTTTATTATTTATAGTAAGTGATCATATAGAGACTTACTATTTTTGTAAGTTTCATTTCCACACCTCAGATTGTGATGAAAAAAACTCCACCAAGATAGGTTTCTTCTCTGGATATCGCGTATAAAATTTCATCTCAATCCGATCACTAGAATGGTGAAAAATAAAAAATATTAAAACCAGGGCATGAAGTCGGGGTTTTTTCTCATTAAAATCTAGGGCATATATGTAATTGTAATCACATGTGTTCTAAAGGAGTGTGGAAAATAAAATATTGAAAAATCCCACTTTGATCCATTCACCAGTTTATGAGATAATTGTTTTTCACTTTCTCGGAGTGCGAAGTCATTCATGCATAAATATGAACATGGAGCTTTGAAAAAATTTTTTGTAAAATTTTCTCTCTACTGCAATCATGAAAACATGGAGGAAGAAAAATGAAGGAAAGAAATTATGGAAAAATTTTTAGCAAAGTTAAGGGAGGATTTTGAGAAAATGGAGGAAGATCTTCAAAATGCTATCTTTCTGGTTTTTGTGCTTTATGGGGAAAATTTTTTTGTATCCATTGCCCCATTGTAAAATACACTAAAGGGACACAAAAATTCACTCTATCCCTATGAGGACAAGTGGTAGACATGCATTGCGGAAGGGTGAGGGAGAGGAGCTTATTTTTAGCATTTGGGAGGTGAGTTTTGGTCACGTGAGGAACCATGTGGGAGAAAGGGGGAACATTTTTTCCCCCTTTAACCTTAGAAAAGGGATGAAAGGGACATAAAATGCACCTCAACCTCATGGTGAAAAGTGGCGGACATGCGTTACACGAGGTGGGGGCCTAAAAACTTGTGAAAAGTTCTTACGAGAGGCTTTCCAAGGTCATGTAGTGGGTCTAAGCTCAAAAGGGGGAGGGGTGCATTTTTATCTCCCATTTTTCCACTTGGAAAGGGACGAGAGGAAAAAAAAGTGTGCCTCAGCCTCATGTTGACACGTGGCACTAGAAAAATGACTTAGGATGAAAGTCTTACCTTGGGAATGACCTTGAAAATGGAGTTGCTGGAGCTCCTGGAGAAAATTTTAGGTGCTTATTTATATGAATTTGAATGAAAAAGGAATTTTGAGAAGAATGGGATGGGTATAAATGCTTGATTCAACTTACAAACTCCTAAAAATTACCTTATTTCTCGTGATCGCAAGTTGTCTCGCCAAGAGTAAGATGTGGAAAGAAATGCATGGGTCTTGTGAAAAATATGAAAATATTACCATGTAGGTCATTGAATTAGATTTATAATGGTATCTTATTTTTCCTCCACTTCCTTCCAGAGCTCCTAGAATCATCTTCCAAAGTGCAAGTGTTTTTTTGCAATGCAAGATTCTTACCTTCAAAAGCCGATTTTACTTGAACTTGTTCCTAAACCTCAAAATATTTCCTAAGATTCCCTAAAATATTTGTAAATAATGTAGTTAAGCTCCTTAATACCATTTCTTGATGAATTTGGGCCTTCAATTTTTCTGTGAAGGATGTGCACCCACCTTAGAAAGGTAAACAATAGTCATTTCTTAGTCTACTAAGAAATCCGCCTTGAGAGGTATTATCTTGAAGAACTTATGAACTAATTTTTTATCTTTCCAACACATGGGAAAGGTTATAAAAAATACATGTGTGCTAAAAAAGATCGTGATAGGCTTGATACAAGAGATGAAATGATTTGGAAAGGTGTATGGAAATGTTTACAATAAATTTTTTTGACACTAGGGTAAAGTTGTCATGTTTTCAAGTTGAATTTTGTCCTTGAAAAAAACATAACAAAAAATTATAATAGCCATAGGCTATGTGGCACAACAGCTGATTAGGGAACTTATGTTGGAGATGGGAGGTTGCGTATGTTTGAGTCACTTGCTCTCACCTTCACCGCAAGCTATCTACTTGGCCCAACTGATCCGATTTGGTGTGTGGTGAGTTTTATCCACATTCGCGAATCATAAGTTTGGTGAAAGATTAAAATAGACTCGGTGTTAGTGTAGGTTATATTTATCATTTTATTTGTTTATTAGGATAATTATTACTCTTGTGTTAGCCATACACTTATTGGATTAGCTTGCTTAGGTGTACTTGGTTATGTGGAGTTAGCTTACTAGTTGTGTGGAGTTATCTTTCTAAATAGATGGAGTTAGCTTGATAGTCTTGTGGAGTTAACTTAACTACCATTATCGCTTAGTGGGATTTCTTTACCACTAATCTAGGTAGTAATCACACTTCCCTCCTCCTATATGTATATCCTTCTTATTGTGTAATGTAAGTCATTGTATTGTAATGTATTGAGCATTATAGGATTATGATGTATTTCCATATATGGTATTTTAGCTCTTATGTTTTGTAAATCTAATGTGGTGTGCTATTATCATATGAGATTATCCTTTCATGTTATCAAAGTGCTAGAAGATGTAGACATCCATCTGTAAGTTTTTTTGTAAGCAAGAATTTATTTATTTTCATACATTTTGGAATTTCTTAGCATTTTATTATAGCATCCATTTTACGCAAAACAAAGGTCTTTATTAGATTCGGAAGGTGGAAAAACCCCACAAACAACTCGTAGACTTGTTCATTAAAGGAGATAGTTTATTTTTGAGCTTGTTTTGGTTTTACATAGGAAGACATAGACACGTACAAATCCTCTTAGAAGTCCGTGCTAGGAGAAGAAATTTTTGTTGGGAAGTAGAAAATATAGAAAAATGTTTTCTAGGTTTTTCACCTTCGATATTGGGTTTTTTTCTTTTGCTTTACAACATTCCTATTTGGTGAGAATATGAACATCTTACAAATTCGTGTTGGGGAAATCCTTACTAGGGAAGTAGAAAATCTAGAAAAATGGTTTATGGATTTTTTTGGTTTTTGCATTCATAGTGGGTTTTCTTCATCCGCTTCTCATACCTTCTATTTAATGGAGAAAAGGAAATCTTCGATATCCATGTCATAGGGAAATTAGTGTTAGGGGGGAAGAAATTCAAGAGAAACTCTTTATGGGTTTTTTTCATTCGGTAATGGTTTTTTTCTTTGGATTTGTAGAGTTCCTATGTGCAAGGATTTGAGGATTCTGTGCTACTTTTGGGGATCTTGGAAATCCATGTCAGAGAGGTAGAACATTTGGAAAAACCATTTCTAGGTTTTTCTGGGTTTTTCATGTTCGATACTTGGGTTTTTTCTCTTCTTCCATTTTTCAGATATTAATTTGAAAAGTTTTTTCTTGAAAATAAATCGAAGACTGTAGGGCATTTTATTTATTTATATTTAAGAACAAACTTGGGAAATTTTTATTTTTGATTGACACTTTTTTGGCATGTTAAGTCTCTCTTGTGGGAGAGCTATTTTGAGAAATGAATCCTAGTGTTAAAATTTTTCATAACATTCGAGTAGTTGTTTTAAAATTCTTATATATATTTGTAGCATTACTCTACCCATTTTTGGCATGTTAGTATCTCTTGGGGAGAGCTATTCTCGTGTTGTGTTAGTTTTTCAATGTTCGAGTAGTTTTTTAAAAAGTCATTAGATTTTGTGTCCTTTCAATAGTATGGGGGTGTGTTGATACTTATTATTTGGGTATCATACCTTTTATTTTTTTCTTTGTTACCTTGGATTTTCTTGGATCGTGACACACCTATTTGTAGTAGTTGATCTTTATTCTTTGGGTTTTGTGTCCTTACCTTATTACCTTGGATTTTCTATGATTGAGTTACTCCTATTTATTTGGATCTCGTGTCCTTGCCTTGTTGCTTTGGTTATTATTCTTGGATCATGGCACACATATTTGTAGCAGTTGATCAAATTATGTTTGGTGTTTTTTTGCACTTTTGACATCACTCCATTTATAATATCCTTGCATGGATCTATTTTGTGAAGCCCAATGTCGATTGTTTTTGAGTTTTTGATTGAGCAGCGGTGGATTTGGACCACAGTTCACACCAAACTTCTTCAACATTGTATAAGTTTTTGGATTTGAGATTGTTGGGATGCATTACAATGGGAGTTTTCTCTCTACTTTGTTGTTACTAGCTTTGGGTACCTTGTAGTGTCTCTTTCCCGCTTATTGTATGTTGGTGCCTCATCAGTCTTGTTTCTAAGATGCACCTTATTTTCTACCCACCTAAGCTATGTTTACAAGGGGGTGTTAGTATATATTATATTTATCATTTTATTTATTTATCGGGATAATTATTACACTTTTATTAGCCCTATGATTGTTGGGTTAGCTTGCGTAGGTGTACTAGTTATGTGGAATTAGCTTACTAGTTGTGTGGTGTTAGCTTTCCAATTGTATAGGAGTTAGCTTTCTAGTATTATGGAAATAACTTAACTACCAAGAGTATTGTTAGTGGGAGTTCTTCACCATTGATCTAGGTAGTAGTTGTACTTCCTTCTCCTATATGTACATCCTTCTTATTGTGTAATATAAGTCATTGTATTGTAATGTATTGAGCATTATGGATTATGATGGATTTCCATATATGGTATTTTAACTCTTTTGTTTTACAAATCTAATGTGGTTTACTATTATCATCTTAGATCCCACTTCAAACAATATTTTTATTGTTCCTTTCACTTAGCTCACCGATCTATTCATGGCTATGACCATGCATAATTTTTTTAATTCTTGGGACATGGTTCCCTTTGCGAACTCACTAGTTTGTTTATGAGTTAGATTGAGCATCTCGGGATCACTATTGATTGTAATGCCGAGATGGTTAGTTGTGGCTCAACCAATGAAATCAACATTATCAATCGAGCTCGAAGGTTGGTATCCTCAAAATTTAGTAGTGATATGGATCTCAAGATTCCTCAATTCACTTTCCAACTCGAAGAGCTTCTTGGGAAAGTAATGATTTGGTTTATTAACATGGCGACTAGGTCCCCTTCCAAAACAAGACTTGGGCAACTTATTTGAACAACCCTTTTATTTCTCACAAATATTGGATATTTGAAACAACATATTGATGTGTAATCACAACACCCCTGAATGTTTGCAACTCGATGGGTTGAAAATCTCAGTGTGATTGCATAACATGGAGATTTTCCCAAAGTGTGGGACTTTACAATCGGGAAAGCTCTCTAGATGAAGGTTGGTTCCTATTCCTCTGTTTAGATGCACACATTCAAATTATAGAGGATCTAATCTAAAATATACTCTAACTTTCCAAGGAGATATGGTTAAGAAGATGCAAGAAATTAAACCTAATCTAACAAAGGTGATGCACCAAAGGAATGTTGAACACCGCTTTTCCATTAAACACAAAACATTAAAAATGTAACACAACCACCATGCATAGATAAATAACCAAAATTGTAATGAGAGATTAGGAAGATGCAATGAATATAAGAGAGGGTTGAAATCATCCACAGACTTATTTTATTGCTCCAAAAATTTGATATAGTCCATTACAATGGACAAGAGGCACAAACTTGCATTACAATTTTGATGGGAGGTTTGAACTCCACAAGATCAACAACAACCTTGTTTTCTTATTTTTCCTTTACGAGCTCTGTAGCTATGGGCCCCACATGATCCTTGATGTTAATGATTAACATCCCTACGAGGTCCTTGAGGTACTCCATTTCATCCCTGTAATCGGTCTTGACCTAGCTCACCAATGCCGAAAATTGTCCCAGGATGTTTTTATGAGGGTGTCGATCGGTCATATGCCTCCTTCATTCATGCCTATTCTCCCCTTAAACCTTGGCACAATATATCTATTTCCTTCTCCTTTGTTTTCATTTATGTGATCAGGGTCTGAACAGTGGCCCCTGCATCCAAATGAGTCAGATCACCTCTGAAGACATCTTCTGCAATGAATTACATGCCTACTTGTCTGTTAGGTGATTGGGATACACCAAATTGTATACTTCTCCTCTCTTTTTCTTGAAATGAATGGTATCAATTGCATAATCATTGACCTCAAACTCAGGCTCTTCATAGTGGAAGTGCATGCTCTAGCTAAGAATCTTTCTAGTTCTCGGCACACCCCCTTCTTGATCCATTAAATCCCATCCATAATTTTTTTTTGGAGGGAGGGTGGTCTAGAATCTCACACACATGACCTTCATGGGGTAATCAATGAAGTCCATGTGTGGGGAAACGGGTGTCCACCTCTTCCGTGTAGCTTTGAGATTTTTCCTTTGCTTCTTCGCCCCAAGGGTGAATCCCGTATCGTCATTTATGGTAAAGGAGTCTCCTTTATCTCCCTTTGGGTTGATGGTCACGTGGTGTAGAGGACTCACACGCTAGACTCTTCTCCACCACTCGTAGAATGTTCCTCCCCTTATTCTCATTCCTTTCTCGCATATATGGCCTCTATCTCAACTTCTAGCTCCTCCATCTCGCTTGAATTCTACCTTGAAAGTGGTGGGGTCTTTTTTCTCTCCTTCCTCTGATCCTGTTGTGGGGCTTGATGCATCATGTGTCTTCTGTTTCTTTTCTTCAGGCTCTTCCTTCTCTTCATCTCTTCCTTTTCTCCTTGTTCCTTGGTAATGAGGCCTTGGTGCCACCATGTATCGAAGTGCTAGTGTCCTTGCTACCATTCTAGCACATGTGTAGTACTTCCTCTTCCTGGAAGTATCTAACTTCCCTTCATCTTCTTCTTCTTCTTCTTCTTCTTGTATTGATTTAATGGGTGGGATTGGCATTCCTCGTGGCTTTGGAAAGGGGGATTCCGTAACCTCCACCTCAATTCCCCTTGTGTTTTGGGGCACAGCTATACAAACACCTGATGGATGTATCCATTGATGGTAACACTGACTTGGGGGTGCAAGTCATTAAAGTATGGCTCGAAAAATTTGATATAGGTATGTTGAGTGCCATACTTGTATGTAGCGCACAATGTGTGGACATCAACATCCACCTTGTCCTTGATCTAGTTGATGGCACACTTCATATATTTGGCCATGAAAGTGAAGGGGAGCTTGCACCATGGCCCCATCTCTCCCTTGGCCATCATAAAATTTTCTAGACAAAAATGTTGTGTAATGGAAAATTTTACCTAGTCCCCAAACCACTTATGGTAACTCATGGGGATGCACCACTCATTCTCAAAAGCTCCACACAATCACTCAAACCACATGTTCATCCGAGCCTTGTAAGAACTCAAGATGGTCCCATCATAGGTGAAATTCATGAATTGGACTATAGGGGATGCGTGGGCGAGGTGGGTAAACCAAAATATTTCCATTTGGTCTGCTGGGACATCAATCTCCTAGAACACAATTAGTAGTAGGATGAAGCCCCATGTGATATTTTCTCTTGCCTATTTTTACACCTGCACCTCTTCAATAATGCCATTCACAATAAATTAAGAAAAAATGTAGTGTTCCCTTTTGGACACCCTATAGGCCACATACAGGAACCTCTAGTGAATGGCCGTCCACCTTTTGACATGCCCAATTTTCGAGCTAATGATCCGGAGGTGGATCTTAATGATGGGTTTGGAGATCTATAATTACATGTTCCCTACATCCCTTATTGTAGTTTAATTTCTTCACCATCTCCTCAATCTTGGCAGTGGCACATAAATCAAGTTCCATATCATATCCAATGTTCCCACATGCCTATAAACTTCCAATAAATTGATCCTCATTATTCTTCCCACAAAGTAGAAGAAGTCTTCATGCATCCGTGATCCTCATTCTTCTTCATTATTCTTCCCACAGGTAGAAGAAGTCTTCATGCATTCTATGACATTAACCACCTAAACATCAAGGTGGGTCTAAACAAAAAGGAAGCTCCCATAGCTGCAAAAGTCTAGTCTTTTACAACTCCTATTACACCCAGTCATCAACCTTAGGGTTTTTGAGTTCATCCAAAGATTGGAGTGTCGACACTAGGTTTGACTGCATCAAATTTTTATTATCAGTTGTTCTATGGTTGTATTCACTTATCTTTCATTTGTATAGCTTTGAGCTCCACTTTTCTGCCTTGATAACTCCAGGAGGGTACTCTAGTTTTGAGTAAATTTCCATGGGATCCTACTTTTCCACCATTGGTTTCTTTGTTTGAGCCATCCTTCATGCCATCCTTTGTGCCATCTTCCTCCTTATTTCCATCATGCCCTAGGTGTGTTTATCCCCTCTTTTGTTTTCCCTAACTCAATAGCTTCCCCGATTCTCTTTCACGCAACCTCCTTCCTTCTCTTCCATCTTCTTCCCTCCTTACTACACCACAAGATTACACTATAGCTTTCACAAATCCACTAGTTTGTGATAGTGCTTCACATTGTTCTTATTCATGAAGCCTTCATCGCACTTCGAGCTCGAGAGCACAAAAAAATTCTCTTAAAGAAAAGTAGTTGGAATGACTATTATTACTACTTCTTATTTTATTTTTATTGATGCCATAGAGTTCCTTCGACCACGTGGCCTAATCTCACTTTTGGTAAATCAATTTATTTCACTTAAATTGAATTCTCGTGACTTCCCCTCATGCTTTGCAACTATAACCTTCTGGTGCTCCAATACTACTAAACTGCCACAAACCTCCTTTACTTGTGTCATCATGCCAAAGTACATAACCTCTGTGCCATATATTAAGTAGTTCCCCATGGTGTTGTCTACCTTATGTTATACCACGTGATACTTATTTTCTTTTTGGTATTCAGAATTCTCTCAACCCACCTTCATAACCAACGTATTTATGCACCTTAGCCATCATCTCACTCGCTCATCTATCTTCACATTGATTTTTCCCAACGAGTCCACTATCGAAGAATTTTGTCAACCGTGTTCAATATACTTGCTATTTCACCTCACACAAAAATGTATGTATGATCCCCTGTGCATTAACCTCTTATAATGTAATTAGCTACCGGTGTACCAACGTGCAAAACCAAACCAAAAATGACGACAAATGAAACAACAAAAAGGAAAGAGTACTTGAAGGAAATCTAATCTAATTAGAAATGTTGCCTTATTGTTGACTACACAACAACCTTATTTATCGTAGGGGATTTATCCTCCTCCCATTGAATTAATCTGGTAACCCCATGCCATCAAGCACTTGTAACTAGCGAAACACGCTAGAATCAAGGATGTATGACATGATGTATGGTCCTAACCAATGGACTTTCAGTTTCCCAGGGTGGTGCGAAAATTCATAGTCATAAAGCATGACCATCTACCCAACCTTGAACTATTTGTTTTTGATATGATGATCATGCCATGATTTTTATCACTCCTTCTCGGTATTCGACTCCACTTAGTAAGTGATCACCTTTTGTCTAATTGCATTAACTTCTCCATGCGCTCATGTAGTTATTTCTCATCAGCTAATCCTCTTGTGTGTGCTATTCACAAAGATTGTAACATAAATTCTATTGGTAAAATAGCTTCCGTGCTAAACACCAATTGAAATGGTGTGGCCTTGTTAAATCTCTTGTAGGTTGTCTTATACACCCATAATACGGCTAAGACTTTGTCATCCCAATCTTGTCTCCCGACATCATAATTTTTTGTCAATGTGTGACTTAATATCTTGTTAAATGCCTCAACGGTTCCATTATCTTGAGGGTGATAAGGGGTGGTCTTGTGATGGGCCACCATGAACTCTGCCAAAAAAATCTTGACCGTCTCATTCAAAAAGTGTGTGCCTCTATCACTAGTCAAGCTTAAAGGACACCCATACATGTTGATTATGTTTTCCCACATGAATCTTGCTACTATGGTTGTTGTGTAATCCTTCGTAGGCATTGCCTCCACCCACCTTGTTAAGTAATCAGTGTAAGTAATGATATAATGTGAACCAATCCTTTGCGGTAGGTGAAATTAGTCCTACAAAATAAATCGCCCACTTCTCAAATGGTTTTATGCTAGCTATCGGTCTCAAGGGAATTTCATCTCTTCTCCTTTATTTCCTAAGGTGTTGGAAATGGTCACAAGACTTACAAAACTCAATACAATCTTGGTAGATAATTTCCCACCAAATCCCTATTAGTAGAATCTTTCACGTGGTGGCATTCCTTGCATAATGTCCTCCTACAACACCACCATGTACTTCCTCCTTAATTGCAACACACTCATGTTCTAACATGTATCGATGAAGAATCTCATCACGACCTAATTTGTATAAATCTCCACCTTTAATATGTAGGGTGTGGCATGTATAGCCAATTGTTTTCTTCCCAAAGTCTTCATTTCCTCTGGAACCATACATGTTTTAAGAAACTAAACAATATCCACTAATTTAGAGTGTGTGCGTCGTAACCTAAATAGTTGCACATCCAAAATTTTATCCTCAATGCTCTACATGTCCTCCCCGAGTCAACTCTTGATAAGTGGTCGGTCCAGAGTTATTCTTACCTAGTTTTACAACAACCGTAAAATACAATTATTGAAATAATAGGACCCATCTACATATGTGTCCTTGTAAAATGGTCTTGTTTACCAAGTAATTCAATGCCATGTGGTCTATGTAGAATATAAAGGGTGTCACTAATAGACACTTCCTGAATTTGTACAATGCATAGATCATTGATAGTGCCTTGTGCTTGGTAGTATTATAGTTCTCCTCTGCTGGTGTCAACTTCCTACTTGTAAAACAAAGAGGGTGATCAATAGTCCCCTCACCAGGTTGTGCTAACACTACTCTAATGGTCATCCCCGAGAAATTGAAATGCACATGGAAAGGCCTATCCCGAAAAGGAAAGCGTAATATGGGTGCAGTGATAAGCCTATTCTTCAATGTGTCAAATGCCATTTCTTTGCGCCTCTCCCCAATGGAATGTACATTTGTGCTTTAGCAATCCCTCCATGGCGTGGAAATTTCGGCATACCCACGATAAACTTTTGGTAGTACCCCATATGCCCATGGAATCCACACATTGCGCTTTAGCTAATGGATTTTGTTATCCAATTTCTATACCCTTGAAAAATTAGACAATGGGTGGCTTGCCTTGTCACAATCAGTTAGAAGGGAAACATTGTAAGAAATGGAAAATCCAATGCATAACCCCTAGACATATTCATACATCCCACTCAGCCTTGGCACAACAAGAGAATCCAGGAAATAACACAAAATGTTCAAGTGAGTGTGTAGACTTTAAGGGAATAGTCTCCAGCCTTGGATGCAACTCAATGAGCTCACAAGCGAGCTACCTCCTAGTAGCGAGTTTTCTCCATCTTGTGCACTGAGTCATTCCAATGACACATGAGGGATATGATATTAGGTTGCATTATGCACTAATATATCGAGTTAGGTAGGCAAAAGTTACACTAAGTTAATCCCCATGTGAATCGAACTACATTTATGGTTAACCAATCAATGTAAATGCGGGTAAGCTCTATTGAGGAACCAAAATCTTTTAAACATACACCAAGTTGTGCCAAAAGGATAAGTATCACCGAGTTGTTTTATCATGTCGATTGAGATATTTCTATCATAAGTCGAGACATCAAGTGAGTCATAGACCTTTGCGGTAAAGCATGGGGTCAACGAACCTCGGGGCCTAGTCAAATAGAGGTCAAGATCTCGGGTTGTAGGTGATGCAGATGAAATAGACCTAAGTTTCCCATGGGACATGGGTGTAGCCTGGACCCAAAATCACCAAATACCCATGAGTGAGATGTGTGGATAAGTTAGAGTCAATGAACCAACTGCCTAGTCAATGGAGAAGAATGGAGAGTGTGTTCGGATGGAGTGGGGTTTCATGGCCAAGGGATCCTAGAACTTGAGAGTAGAAAAATTCTAAAAGTCTCGAACTTCTATGTTATGTGAGAGTTATCCTAGTCAATCACTTTGTGGGTCATCGATGCAATGCGGGTATAGTAGAGGAAATAAGCCCGGATGGCCGAGGAACATGCGGGCAAAAAAATCCTAAATTCACCAATGTCAAGAAAAATGTGGGTGAATTGGGTCAAATGAGCATAAAGATCCTAGGATGTGAGGAGCTGAGTTGACAGACGGATGTGTTTGGATTGTAAATTATTACCATAAGCCTTGAGTCATCTTTTGGAGGTCGGCGAGTTGGTGACTCATCTAGAAAACATGGGGAGGGGGTCTACCGAGTAGGGGGCTATGTGGAGTGATGTTTTGGTGTTTGAGGAAAACCAATGAGGGTAAGCTCGGTGATATGGGAGATGCTGAGTTGGCATGAGTAATGAAGGGTCAAAGGTGGTAGAGGTTGGGGCATAACTGGACACACACATAGCACTCCAAGAAGCTTACTAATGTTAAAATAGTGACTCGACATCTAAGGTAAGCGGTCAACCATGTAAGTCAAATGGCCCATCATGCAAGAAGGGTAAAGAACCAATACAAGATAGATGCTAGCTTGGCCGAGCTGGCTAAGCACTCTAACATTTAAACATTAAACACCCCCTTCAATATAAAATTAATCAAAACAATGATGGGCCTATAAAGTTAAAAACCAAATAATTTAAGTCATGCATAGAACTTTAAAGGGAGGAAGGAAATATTTTAAAATATATTTCAACCATAAATATTATTTGCGAGCCCAGTGAAGGCCAAGTAAACTCTGTAACTCAAATCATCTCCAATCACTCAGAAAACCATAACTGGAGCAATTATCAATAGATTTTCACAAAATTGGTCTCGTTGGAATTTTGTTTTTGAGAAAAATGCAAAAAATTCAATAAATGTTGGATTTGGTGAAGTTTTGATGGAGGATTTTGGGGAAAACAAGCCCAATTCTATTTAGTGGTTGGAACGTGGTTGGAGGAGCATTCAATAAGCGTGGGAAATCATTCTTTCACTTTATTGTAAGCAATGGGGTACCTTGGGAATGCTTCTACAGGTCCAAAATCACCAACCACTCTCATTTTTCATGACCTACAATTAGTGGGAAAGTGGATTTAAGGATTTACATCCTTTCTCTCTCTCTCTCTCTCTCTCTCTCTCTCTCGTCTTCCAAAATTATATAAATAGGAATGTTGGGCTCATTGTAAGGGGAGATAGTTTTGAGTATAAAAATAATGTCATTTTGGTTTTGTGAAGCTAATGTCTGTAGGCCTTTATAGTGGACTCCTTGCATTGTAATCCCGACCTTTACTTTGTAATAGTTTAGAGTGTAAACATTAATGAATCAATAGATTCAAGTTTTGGATGTATCTTCCCTTGCTGAGTTTATTGCATTCTTCTTTCCTCTTCAACCTCATTGCAAATATATTGTGTCTATTTTATGCTCTTGTAAGGATTCATTATCATTGTGTGTATGAAATATTGTTGTGAATGCATTTTCTAGACTGTGGAGAACTATTATCACCCTCTCTAGTATTTAATTTGCTTCCATTTTTGACACATTGAAATCTATTGTCATACCCTCCTTTTCTGGTGTATCACCACTATTAGTGTAGGCTTTACTTTCATGCAATCTCTCTCCCTAGTCCCTTGGAAAGTTAGATTAGGATTAGATAGTTTTCTTGCATTAGGAGTAGATTGTGGAAGGTAGTTTAGGAGAAAGAACCAACTTTCTTTGGAGGTCTATCTCAAGTAGCAAGTCCCACACTTGGAGATAGTACCCATGTTATCTAGTCACACTGTGAGCTCAAGCACACACACTTGTACAAATTGGAGGGTGCTATGATTTGGTGATAACAATTATAGCATGCTGATGGGACTAAAAGTGTCATTTTTATTGTAGAAAGATTGATGTGCATTTGTTTTAAGTTTTCAAGTTGTAAGAAGATTTGAATTATATATTTGGCACTCCAAAAGAGTAGAATCCACTTGGTAGTAGGATTCCAAACTTGAACAGTTTATGAGAATAATTCAACAAAGGTCAAAAACTAGAGAAGAGGGACTATTTTTCTACCTACACTTATCCCTAGATAGAGGAAGAAGGGGAAGAAGATCTCAAAGGTCCCCATCTCCACCAAACAAAACCTTATCAACACCTCCACTTGGTAGGCCTTTTATTCAATCAAATAGAGTTATCTGACTAATTAGGATGGTGCAACCAAATGTTGTACAGGAAACGTCATTCTTGTGCGGTTAAAGTTGATAGTGGAAGCCACCAACAACTTTGAATGATGGAGGGATTTGGAATTGAATGAGGATATTAATCTATGGGCACAAGGAGGATAAATCTATGATAAAATAAGATAAATATGTGATAACATCTGCAAAATAGAAACATATGTGATTAGATAATAATTTGTAGGGGTTACCTAGACAATATCGGTTCCAAGAGGCTATAAAATCCCTTGGAGGATGTCAACACCCATTTCATAAAAAGAGAAAAATAAGGATGAATAGTAGATAGCATGCGAAGTAGTGAAATATAAATTGATAAACTAGAATGAAGAGGGGATTTAACTAGTGCTTTGGTATGGAGATGAAATGGGCATCGGGATGAAAATAATAATGAGCAATGTAAAATATTTCACCAACACTCGTCACCTCTAGCTTCTAACAATTGTAAAGGTTTTCCTTAACCTCAAAATAACATAACTTAATTCAACACTTTCTTCTCCTTTCCTAAAAAAATTCAATAAGAAGAGATTTCATAATAATTCTTCCTTCTTTTTTTTTATTTTTTTGAAAGAAGAGGAAGACCCATATTCATAATTTGAAGGTGAGGTTAGATTGGGGTTAACTTGAAGAATCGGGGTTTGAAAAACTAACCTGGTTAGGTGAGTGAGTGGGGGGGGACATGATTTGACTACATAGGTGATATAATAGACATGATTTGATTGAGTGGGGTAATGTGATTTAATTAGAATATTTGGACATTATTATCACATACTGATGTTTAGGGGTTTAAAGGAGATTAATTGATTAATCAAACATGTAGGTTTGGTGGGAAATGGACTAAGTATGCTTTGTGGGGTGATACCAAAATTTGGTGTCTACATTTGCCCCTTTTTGTTGAGTGGCTTGCAATAGCAAGCCACGAGACAAAAACAAAAAGGGTTGGATGAAATCATGTGTCCATAAAAGGGATGGGGATAGATAAAAACATGACCAAAGGAAAGATGCCCCAAGTAAAAAAGGATCACAATAACAATGAAAAATATGGCGGTGACTCCAATATCACATCATTTAGAGGATAATTATGCGTCTCAATAACGACATGAGACAACGTTATACGAGACCGGTGAGTGGGTGGAGACCATTGTAGTATGGATGTAAATTATGATGACTAGTGGGTAATTGGAAAACATCAGAATATGCACAGATTGAATGCAAAGAGTATGTGAAATCCTTCGTACGTGAGGAATTGAGTAAAAAAATCATCCATCAACAAAAGGGACAAGAATAATGATGCCCCAACACAAGGCATGATATAGAAGGTAGATATGTAAATTAAATTACCTAGAGGGAATAATCATGAATGTGGACATGATGAGGAGATGGGATAGAATGCCCTAAAAGGGTGATAAATATGATGGTAATCATGTTTCACATGAAAGATTCATAAGTGACAGAAAATTAGTAGGTGAAAAAGAGAAAGCATTCCTACTTCTTTAGTAAGTAGGATAAGTAGTCAAGCTACTCTTTTGACAAAAAAAGCAGAGAAAAATTCATGGAAGAGAACAAGATTAGACAGGTGATGGTCATTTTGGTATCCTCTAAGAAAAAAATGTTGAAGGAAGATGTAAAGATATCCTTAGAAATGGATATGATGATGCCCTTGTGAGAGGAGACGATGAAGATAAAAGATGTGTCAGAGTTATTAAAAAGAGAAGAGGTCATTGCTGCAGAGAGAAGAATGAGAACATGATGTAATGAAAGAGGTCAGCATTAGTGCATAAATGGAGAAACATCGGCATTGACCATGAATGCTAGGTGTGAGGGATGTGTTGAAGGATGTAATGAGAAAGAGAAAAGGGAATGGAAATGAGGAGTGGTTGATTATGAGAAGATCAAGAAAGGTCGAAGGTGAAGGTGATAGGGGTATGGAATAGAGGGACGAAGATGGAGGAGGAGAAAAAAAGGAATGAAAGGGGAGGAAGAAGATAACAAAGAAGGATTATAGAGGAAGGGGGAAATGATGAAGGAAAAGCAAGGAGAAGACAAGAAAATGATAGAGCAAAGGGTGAAATTATGAAAAAGGGAGAGAGTTATTTAAAATAAAAGGTGTGAAGGAGGGTGAAGCAGATGAAGGGAGAGAGGTAATGGAAAATGAAAGAAATTATAAAGAAAGAAAATTGAAGGAAACCAGATCATAGTGAGGACCTCTAAGGAAAAGAATATGGAACTAACACATGGAAATACATGTGGATGGTGGGATGATAAAAATATGGGACAATGTTTGAAGAGTCGGGTTATCGATGGGGAAGTAAAAAAGAAGCACAAGTAAGATGTGGAAGAAGAAAATATAGAGGAAGTAAAATAAGATGAGGATCAGAAAGGAGGAGAGGACAATGGAGAAAAATTATGCGAAAGGAAAGGAACCAAGAACAAATATATTTGATAAAGAGTGAGTAGCATAAGGAACGTAAAGAGAAGTGGAGGGGAGAAATGACATGATTGGAAAAGATGTGGAGATGTGTGAGATGATGATAAGTTGATGACAAGAAAATAGAGAGAGGTTGTATGATGAAGATAATGAATAGATTGGCAAGGAATAATGGAAGATGGAGAGGTGGTGAAGAAAAAGAGAGGAAGGGATAGAGAGAGCAATGCCAATGAATGGATGTTAGGATAAATCCACCGATAATGATCAATAGGGAAGGATGGGACAAAAGGTGAGAAGAGGGGGAAAGTAAACAAGGAATGGAAGGGGGAACACAATGAAGGGATGTTAGGAGAAGTCCCCTGATAATGATCAGGGCATAGAGGAAGGAAGGAATGAAGATAGAATGGAGGAGGTCAAAGAGAAGGATCCAGGCTATGCAGAATGGGGATGAGTGATTTTTAGGAGAATTCCACCAATAATTATTAGCACGGTAATGGAAGATGATGATGAAATAATGTTAGGATATGATCAATGAAAATGATGGGTAAGTATGGGGTTAGATACATGGGAGAACTCTAAAATATGGAGTGGAAAGAGTAAATAAAGAAGGGATAACGATGTGTGTGAATATGAAGGAGAGGAGAGAGGCCATGTCAGATGAGAATTAATGAGAGAAAGATGAAGAAACAAGACACAAAAATAATGGGGAAGCAACAATTAAGTAATATTACCAAGAAAGAGATGATGGAGATGAAAAGGGGGCAAGTAGGAAGTGTTGTTTGTGAGAATGGAAGAGGAGATGTGGAGTGGTGGGTGAGTGTGGAGTGGTGGGTGAGTGATGCTGATAGATCATCCTTAAGAAGGAATCTTAAGTAAGATCATCGAGCCACAAGAGGAGTTAAGTAAGATTACCAAACCGCGGTGACGATATGGAAGGAGAAAGACAACATTGTATTAGGTACATGTGCAGTGTGGAATAGTTGGTTGGAGCGACGATTATGAAAAGATATAGGAGAAAAATGATGAGGGAATATGATGGGACATGGAAGGGTCGATGGAAAACCATTTTTAAGAGGGACTCTTAAGTAAGATTTCCATGTGACGGGGATGGTTAAGTAGGATTGTCAAGCCAAGAAGAAGGATAACGATGAAAAGACTAAGCGGTGTATACAAAAATGGAACAAGAGATGAAAGGAGGTGATAACAAGGAAATAAAGGAGTGTGATATGAGTTAATGGAGAAACATATGTAGTGTAGATGGAGAGTGTAAAGGAAATCCTTAATTGGGATGCCCACGTGGTGGGAGTGATGATGTAAGAGTGTTAAATGGAAAAGGAGGAGAAAAAAAGATGTTTATGGTGGTGATTTTCATCCACTTTGAAAGAGGAAATGGTGGAGAAGATTATACAATGGGAGGATACAGGAAGAAGATATACCTTAACTAAGATTCTCTCGCTGTATGGATGATTAAGTAATATTTTCAAACTAAAAGTGGAAGAGTGAAAGGGAAATTCAAGAGGAAAGGTAAGTAAGATATTCGGCGTGGTGAAAGGGGACAAAAAGGTGAGAAGGATGATGTGGAGAAAAATGGTGATGAGTGGAAATGGGGAGCGAAGAGCAATGGATCAAAGACATTGTTGAACATGTTGGGGATAAGAAGCTGCATGATAACGAACTTGCCTTGAGAAGGATCCTCAAGTAGGATTCACAAATTGCAATGGTGATCAAGTAGAATTTGCAAACTGAAAAGTGTATTTGTGAGCACATTCATGGATATTATGGATAGATATAGAATTCATAGTGTGAAATTTGATGTGATTTTGATAAAATATGACCTTGATGAGATGAATGAAACATAGTTGTAGCAAGGGCATACAGGAAACTATGCTTCAAACTAGATTGGAGATAAACAAGAAAGGTTACCACTCAAGGCATTGCACTTGTAGCCAATAACAAGTGTTAACACATAACCAACAATAGTTAGTTATACCAAAATACCATGAGGAAATATGGATGTAATATTCTCATAAACCTAATGTTGACATGATAAAGGATTTTAGATGTAACTTGTATGCAAGAAGAGGGTTATCTAGAGGTGGTGTTCCTTATGCCTAAGCCCCAGCTTTGGGAAAATAAAGAACAATAGAAGAAAGTTGATCAAAGAGGAAGATTTCAATGCCATAAAAAAGAATAGCCATCCTTCGAGGGTATGGTATACTTTATACCTAATATGGATGGCAAGAATAATATATATGATAATTGTCTTTCATAGGTATGGTCTACTTTATACATAATATGGATGACAAGAATAATATGTATGATAGCTATCCTTTGAGGGATCGGTCTATTTCTTGTGATTTTGTTTTTCTTTTGACTTTGATTTGCATGCTTTTCTTTTTATTTTCCTTTTTTCTTTTTTTTTTTTGCATGAAGAATTGTCCTTCGAGGGATCAATTTGTTTTTAATAACTCTGATTTTACTTTTTGCATGCATGAATTTTAACTTTACATGGGGGAGAGTTGGGAATAGCTAATTAGACAACTTAAGAGGGGATGATGACTATATAAGAGACAACCCTGGACACTTTACATGACCTAATTAGAAGAATGAGAGGGTGATGGATGTAATGGTTATGGGGTCATATCGAAGCAGTGAAGGTAGACCACATAATTCATATCATTAAAATGAAAAATGGAAGGGGATTATGATGGAGGAATGATCTAAAGATATGACTAAGTGCTCATTAGTAGATATGCTAATGAGAATGAATGGATACAAGTCTGCATTAAGATGTTCCTATCTTTGGTTTACCACCAAGGGAGGGAAGAGAATAAGTTGTGATAGGATGAGATGATAGTTTGTAAAGGATTAGATGTGATAGACAAGTGGGAAATAAAACTATGTCCTTAAGGAAGTGAAAAAATGACCACAATGGTGGACTTTGATGAAAATAAATGGTGCCTCAAGAGAGACACAAATATGGAAGCAATAGTGGTCCTTGATAAGTGAATAAAAAAATGGTCCCTCATGGAAGGACAAGCATGGCCACAACGGTGGTATTAGAATGAGATGAATATTTTGACAGAATTAGTTTAGATTGGATGGATTTGGAGGAGGTAAATAAAATAATATCAAGGAGAAAAGTCCCCTAGTGTCAAGGGAGTTGTATGGATGATATGCTCAAGGGAGAGGGAAGGTTACTCCCCCAATGAATTAAATGTGAAGGAGTTAAAGGATGTCGAAAGAGTTTAGATGAGATTGTTTTAGATTTGGATGGGATAAACGGTCGGAGACCACAAGTGTGCTTGGCAAGATAAGTGGTATTGATGAACAATGGAGGACCTTCCTTAGGAGGAATGTCATGTGTAGAGGGATGTTAAGGGATGATGTGGATGAAGGAATCATGGGAAACCCAACGGATGGGATACAAATTGGATTAGATTTAGATGGAGAAGGATATTTCCCTAAATGAGGAAATCATATTTCTCAATAAGGTTGTGGATGATTTTCTGAAATTCCTTACAATGTTCAATGTCATGGCCCGGGTATGATGATAAGTGCAACTACAATTATAACCATGATGGTTTTGGACCATGTGAATTAAATGATTTAATGAGAGGAAGCGTGATGGCGATATTCGAACTAAATGACGAAAAAATTTTTGGCGTAGGACCCAATCAAAGTGTTATGAGGAAGATAACTCTTATGATTTTTGGCTTGGTTTTGGATGTAGATCAGATGGGTAAATTATGTGTTTTGGAAGACAAATCAAATTTGGTTGAAGGATTGTATTGTTTGGATTCACATTTAGGTGAGGATGTATATTGGATGGGTAGATTATACGTCTTGGATGAAAAATCAAATTTGATTGGAGGATTGGATTGTTTGGCTATAAATTTATCATTGTGAGATGTCGTAGATGGAAGGACTGATCCTAAAATAGATGTTGTGGCATTGGATTGTTGAAAAGAGAGAAAATATGAATGTTTACAAGGATGCACGGGGACTATCAAGGATGTTTTCCATGAGCCTCAAAATTTAATTGAAGACTTACTCTTAACAGGATAATAATCTCAACTGGAGGATCTGATGGTGGTGGTGTGGATATTGATGGAAAAAGCATCCTAAAACAGAAGAGGATATTAATGGAGAAATAGGTGTTTGTATGATGCGATTAATGAGATCTATGTGAGATGTGGATTGTTTAGGTTTTGGCATGGAAAGAGTTGATTTTGTAGAGGGAGAATGTAAACCATCTTTATTTGATTTAGGTGGAGGTGTTTGTTCAATAGATGTTTCAAAGGGTATCTTTGATAGGGTTGCAGATTGAGAAGAGTTGGTTGTTGTGATAGAAGGATTAAGTAAAGAGTATTGGGATAGACCAGGTGATGTGGCCATGGGAAAGGATATAGGTAAAGATGTCAAGGTAGGGATAGGTGGATTTGTTGATATGATAGATATAGGGGTAGTTGGGATAGATAGGGATGTAGGCATATTTGGGATATTTAGAGATGTGGGTGATGTGGTAACTATGGAGTAGACATTATAGGTAATGCAACAAATGCAGGAGTATTATCGGGTGTAGAAGTAGGTGGGACTGGTTGCTTCATAAATGTTTCAGGGGTAAGAATGATATGTTTGCTAATGGGGTTGATGTTAGAGGTGGGGTTGTAAAGGTACATGTGGTATAAATGAGTTTAGCTGGGATGGTTGTGAGTAATGTAGGTGTAGTAATAGGTGTGTTTGATGTAGATGTGGGTGAAGGAATAGATGTGAGAGATGTAGGGATATGTGTGGATATCAATGGGGCTGAAATAGGTGCTAAGGATGAATCTGATGTGGTGGATTGGGGCATGATTGAAGTGGATAAAGTAGATGTTATAGTCAAATTTGATGTAGATGTGATAAGGATAGGAGAAGGTGTAGGTTCAGGACAAGTAGTAAAAGTTGACATAGGTGTGTTAGGTTTTGAATAAGGAGTGGGAATAATATCTAAGGTGGGAACATGCGAGTTGTTGATGAGATAAGATCTTGATTGATGGTGTGAATCATATAAGCATTTGATAGTTGAGATGTAAAGGGCGTGGCTTGATTTGTTGGTGGTTGATTAGGTAAAGTTTGAGTAGTGGAGCTATCGATTTGGATATCCCCTTGATTTATGAGTTGTTGGACACGATCTTTAAAGGAATGAAATTTCTCAATGTCGTGACCTTTGACTCGATGATATTTACAATAGTGGGATTCGTGATACCAAATAGGCTTGGCTTGCGAATTTTCCATGGGTCGTATGGGAGGAAGTTGGATGGAGTTTATGGTCATCAATTTTTCAAATACGAAGCTATAGGATTCTCCCAAGGGGGTATAGTTGATTGTTGGTTGAGGGGATCATTGTTGAGGCCATGTGCATCTTATTGTGGATGAGGGATTAATGAACATGATGTTGGCCACACCCTTAAATGTGTTGTTATGTGTGAATGGTTTAGTAGATTCAACTTTAGGTTTGGCTGATCTGAGTTTAAGATGAACTTGTTCAATGGCATATTTTTTGAGTTTTGAGCCATTGTGAAAGCTTCATCAAAGGTTCAAATGATTGGATTTGTAAAGTAGATGATATATGTTTTGCACATGAACATGAGAAGAGCTCGATGAGTTCGGTTTTGGAAGAGAGAAGGAAAGTTGGTTTATAATGCCATGCCATTGTGTGAAAAAGTTGGTAATGGACTCATCATCAAACTATCGGATGGTGTATAGGTCAGCGATAGTAGTTTTGTGTGCAATGTTAATTGAAAAGTGTTCTAAGAACAACTACACGAGTTGAGTGAAGGAAAATATCAAGTATTGGGGATACTATTGTACCATTCTAATGTGGACCGGATAAGGACATGGGGAAAGTGTGAAGCAATAGATCATGATCATGCGCAATAAGACAACATGCATGTTTAAATGCACAGAGATGTTGTTGGGGATCTTCTTGCTATTGAAATTAGTAAATATGGGAAGTTTCCAATGAGGAGGGTAGGGTTTGATTGAACCGATGGATGAATCGGTTCATTACATATTTTTCATAGGATAAAGTATCCTTAGGTGCCAAGGTAACGGTTTCTAAATTGGCCAATCGATTCATCAAAGCGTGAATAGGATCATTTGATGCAATGTTAGGTTGGGATTAGATTTGTTGTGTGGTATGATATTTATCTTGATAAGGTGAATGATACATTTGTGTATGTTTGGGTGTTTGGGGAATTGTTTGATAAGGTGGTTGATAAACTTGTGGGTGGGATGTTTGTGAAATCATTTGATAAGACGGTTGATAAAATTGTGGGTGTGTAGGTGTGTGGGGAACTGTTTGGTAAGGATTAACATGTGTCATGGGTTGAGATTGTTGCATAGGATGACTTTGAACAATAGGGACATGATGTGTTCATTGAAGTTTGGTAGGTTGTTGTGGTAAATGATAAGTGGGGATATGGGTGTTAAGAGGTTGAGATAGTTGGAGCATACGATGGGTAGGAATGTAAGTGTGAAGAGGTTGAGATGGTTGGACAAACATATTAGTAGCAGATGAAATAGAATTGACAAAAGGGATGTGGGTGGAATGTGATCCACCAATTGAGGAGATTGGGAGGATTGAGAGATTATGGGAGATTTGTGAAATACGAAATCATATATGGGGTTAGGAGGAGGCCCGAGTGTCTCTAGAGGAGTGGGAGATGATGATGTGGTTGGTTTAGGAAGATTGGCTTGATGAGGGATATGAGGATTAGTTTTAAGATAGGTACAATCTTGGATGACATGGTTCTCATGAAGCAAGGTCATAGAGACAGGGGTTGGGTAACTGAAGGCGTGGTTTTGAGTTTAGAATCTTGTTGGAAAAGATCATTAGGGGGAGTGACATCATTGGATGGAGTGGATTGTTGTGTTGTTTTCGATTTGAGAGAGAGTGAAAATAGACGTGAAATAAATAAACATTTGTTAACAAACAAATCAAGAAACCATTTTTTTATCATCATTATTAATTTAGAGGATGTGAAAAGAAAAGTGGATAACAAGGTGCCGAAGGAATGATCATTTAAGGCTAGTTTGAGGTAGTTTTGGCTTAGGAGATGTTTGAAATAGTTTCTTGTTGGGTGTTCAAATCCCAATCAGTGAACTAGGTGAAAGGAATGTTTCAATGTGTTGATTTAGTTCGTGAAGTTTTAGGTTGTGTGTGATAAACCCTATTTAGGCTATGTGAGCAAGTAGGATGTATGGGGTTCATTTTAGACCAAATTCAAAATGTGAATTTTGATGCAGACAATCACTCAGAAAAGGGAAATTACAATGTAGAAAAGAGAAAATAGAGAAAAACGAGTAAAACATGGAGAACGATTTCCTTGTTATTTGATTGCACGTGATAGTGACGTATTTTGAAAGCGCCACTACTCGGTGTCTAGAAATGCCCGAGTACCCTAAAATGGCATAGTTTATCACTACAAGAGGGGTCTCGATGAAAGAGAGTCTAGGCATGCTTTTCGTTTCAATGGTTATCTTTGATGAGATGTAATTTCATGGTCGCAAGGTCATAGATGTTACCTTGAAAAAGGAAAATAAATGTAATTAGTTGATGTGATTAAATTGATATAATTGTCGTAAATATTTTGTGTACAAAAAGTATTTTCATAAAAATAAAAATAAAATAAATTAATCTAATGGATTAATAAAAGTTGGAATTCAACGTTCGCATTCAATTAGGGTAAATAAAAATTATTGACTATAAAATAAACTATGAAATAAACAATTAAATAAGCGATGAAATAGATTGAAATAAAATTATGAGAATATGTGACACAAATTATTAATGACGAGGTGATACGAAACTATTAAATGAATTACATTATGATAAATAAGATAACCTATAAATGACAAGACATTAACATGTGCATTTTGTTTTTGTTTCATTTCTTTACGTGAACTATAAATAAGTAAACCATATAAAATGACTGAATGTGGACTTTAAGAGGTAACGATGAAAAGTGGGTGGGGAGAGTGGAATTTTATGTTAATAATGAAGACTTTGGGGAGGATGAAAGAAATTTGATTTGAAATTTGTAATGGAGATGGGAGAAAATAATGGACCTAAGTTGTGGACTTAGTTGAACAAACGAGGCAAAGATAGGTCATCATGCGAAAAATGTACCAAAAAGTGAATGTGAAAGTCTGATATGCCAACTATGAATCTATGACATGACAAGTGACGTTTATGTACATGGACATGGATTTTCACATGGATGATGACATAATGAGAATCATAGAAAATAAATAAAAAAATTATAATAATTGGTCAGGTGCACCGTGTATGACCGTGTTGTAGAGAATTGTGAGCATATTAGCTATGAAGCGACTCCTCGCACAAATCCACTACCCAAAAAAATCTTGCGTAATTTTTAAAATTGAGATGGATACAAGAGGAAGCGTTAAACATTGAGATTTTGTGATTCTACATGGATATTCACTTAGAATTGTAAGCCAATCACGTATAGAAAGACCTTACAAACACCTCCACAAACCTTTTGTGAATTTGAAAACTGAGCTAGAAATAGTTGGAAGCATCAATGTTGAAATCTTATGAATCTGTGCATGGAAATTCATGTTCTTTACATGGTAAATCATGAGAAATTAAGATCATAAGAAGAAAGGATGATGAGGAGAATACATTTGAGGGAATTATTTCATATGGGAAACAGAGATGAATAAAACAAAGTATTGTTTCTTGTTTTATGAATTGTGTAGCTCAAATTGGCTACAATTTGATAAAAACCAGGAAGGGTTTGGTGAGGAAGTGGCTGAGTGGGTAGGTGAGAGGGAGTTGGGAGTTTAGTAGCATGGAGAAGTGAATGGAGTTATTTAGTGGTTCACCATTTGATGGGGAGTGGGCGGTGAAAAAGAGTTTGAGGTGGAGTGGGTTGAATTTCGAGTGGTTGAGGAGAAGGATAAGGGAGCTTGGTGGAGATGGGAAGTTAGAAGTTGGGTAGGGGTAGCTTGGGTAGAGAAGGGAGAAAGTTATGAATTGGGTCCGAGAGAGATAGGTCGTGGAAGATTTGTGTGAAAGGAGAAGGGATCTGTGTTGGAGATGGGAAGGCGTGTGGGTGAAAGTGGAGTGAGGTGATGAGTTGAAAATGAGTTGAGAGGAAGGAGATGGGTGATAGGGAGTGAATAGTTAGGGGGAGTGGATTGGGAGTGAGGTGGTTAGAAGAGAGATGGGGTGAGTGGATAGCTTGGTGAGGGAGTCGGATTGAATAATTGGAATGAAGTTTGGCAGTAGGAGATTATGGCTCTGATGAGTTATGGGTAGTATAGGGGTTAAGTGGTAATTTGGGTGAGAGAAGGAAGTAGGGAGTTTGTGTGGGTTAAGGGAATGAGGAGATGGCTTGGCTTTAAAGGGCTGAATGATGGAGGAATATGAATTATTATTATTGTTTTATTTTTAATTTGATTTTGTTTTGATTTTTTTTTAAATAAATGAATATAGACTATTGCAAAGACTATAGATTATTATAATTTGAAAGGTGAGATCTATATATAATTAAAAATTAAGATATAAATGAATATATAGCCATAAAATGTTGGGTCAAAGTAAAGGTCTTTGAAAGGAAGGATATATATATATATATATATATATATATATATATATATATATATATATATCTATTGTACAATTAAGATCGTAAACAAAAAGCCAAACAATAAGATTAATTTCTGGGTTTATTTCCCATGTGAGTAAAACTAAACTTGAAACGAAATATCAAGCTGGTTGAACACAAGAAGAGCACTTACCTTCATGAAGACACAAACCAATGAATGCAAGAAGCACACCACACTGAGGGAGATAACACTAAACCTTGTAAATAAGTGAATAAAAAAACAAAATATTTGTGAAAGATATCTAAATGAGGAAGCTATGAAATCGGAAAAACGTTCTACTTACGACATCTGTACAAGATGAACAAAGGAACATAAAAAATGAAATAACTAGATCTTGGATCCGGTCCCACTAGGCATGCCAAAATGTTGTACAAAAAACCTCGTTCTTACACTGGTGAAAGCCAATACTGGAAGCCACCAACAAATTTGAATGATGGAGGGTTTAAGACTTTAGATGTGGATATGAATCTATGGGCATAAGGAGGATAAATCTATGATAAAAGAAGATAAATATGTGATAACATATGCAAAACAGAAATTGATGTGACTAGATAACAATATGCGGGGGTTGCCTAAACAATACCGGTTCCAAGAGGCTAGAAAATCCCTTAGAGGATGTCAACCCCCATGTCATAGAAATATAGCAATAAAGGATGCATAATACATAACATGCGAAAAGCAAATGAAATACAAACTAATAAACTTAAATTGAATAATAGATAACAATAAATGATAAACTAGAATGACGAGGAATTTAGTCATTTGTGCTCGGTATGGAGATGAAATGGGCATCATGATGGCAAGAATAATGAGGAATTTCAAATATTTCCCAAACACTCCTCACCTATAGCTTCTAACAATGGCAAAGGTTTTCCTTGACCTCAAACTTGCATAACTTAATTCAACACTTTCTTCTCCTCTCCTAAAAACTTCAATAAGCAGAGATTTCATACTATTCTTCTTCCCTTTTTATTTTTGAAAGAAGGGGAAGACCCATATTTATAGCTTGGAGGTGAGGTTAGATTGGGGTTAACGAGTAACCGGGGTTTGATAAATTAACCCTAGTCAGGTGAGTGGGGGGGGACATGATTTGACTGGGTAGGTGAGATAATAGATTTGATTTGATTAAGTGGGGTTCATGATTTGGATGGTGGGGGACACAATTTGATTGAGTGGGGTAATGTGATTTAATTGGAATATTTGTATATTCTTATCACATAATCATGTTTAGGGGTTTAAAGGAGATTAATTGATTAATCAAACATATAGGTTTGGTGGGAAATGGACTAAGTCTCACTACTGGGGGGTGATACCAAAATTTGGTCTACACCCAATCCCTATGTCAACTTCACTGGTAGTATCCCACTTTCTCTCAATTCCCAAAATCCAATTCCAGTTGCAGCATTGAAGAACATTCTATATTTCACTGGAGAGAACCATACAACTCTGATTGACCACATCCAAGACATTGCAAATGTCTGCACAATTCACGAAATTGCTGAAATGGACGTTGCAAAGCTTAAGTTGTTAGCCTCCTCCTTTAAGGGTAAAGCTTTGTAATAGTTCAAGAGTCTAACAATAGGATCTATTCATAATTGGGACCATTTGTGCACAATCCTCCATAATAAATTTGGGTAAAAGGGAGATAATATATATTTGTTAGAAAAATTGACACCAATTAAGAGGGTTCCTAATGAACGAATGACCGATTTCAACTTTAGATTGTAGCAGACGTGGGATAGGATTCCATTGGATGTAAATTCTGATTGAAGGTGCTTTTCTATACTTCTTAAAATCTCTAAATTCTGATATTACCATGATGATTCAATCCATGGGAGGTATAACTTTACCCGCAACCTATAATATCACTATTAGAGCTGAAAATTACTTGATCCAAGCTAGTAAAATTTCACCTAGGACACATATGCCTCTCTATCTAGAATTAGGAAGTCTAAGCCCTAGTCAAGAACCTATGTTTTCTCCCATTCTTGATCCAAGAAATCAGAATTCGGCTGAGGCTTCTACCTCATCTCCTAGTACCTCAAGTGAGCTCGAAGAACTCATGAAGCAGTTTGTAAAACTTGGGTAATGAGTTGGTGATACTTAAGAGGCAGAAATCTAAAAAATTTCAGGTCATACCACCCTCAAACGCAACCCAACATACTTTCATATCAGCCTAACAGGGCACCCATTCAAACCGCAAATTAGAACCAAGTCAAACCCTATCGCCAACAGCCATTGCAGCCTTACAATCCTAATTTTGTGTCCACATCTAGAGCCTTGGTACCAATGAAAAATAACACCACTCAAGAATATGACTAATGCTTCCCATGCAAGCAACCTCATAACCAGTAAATGTGTTTCAATAGTTCTTTGAATCAAGATCTTATGGTGACAATAACGAGTGTGGAACAAGAGACAAGACAAGAAGGAAATATGTAGTAGAGGAAGCAACTTAGTAAGAGATACCTCTGAATGAGACCACACTTGTCAATTGGCAAGTTGAAGATTTTTGTGGTATAAATCAAGCCCCATCTCAAAGTGTAGCAACCAATACATGGTCCAAGAAGAGAAATATTGGAGAGGGAAAGTCATCCAATTCAAATGATCTACAACCATCTATCACTCAACAAGGCATTGGTAATCAAAGTGCAACTCCTAATGTGTAAGGTCAACCCAATCCACCTTCTAGACCAACTCAAATACCAACTGTAATAGCGCAGTACAAGAGAAGACTGTGTAAAGCAAGGGACAACCGAGAGATAGTTCATCTCCATTCAACATCATTGAGTATATGAAGAAAATGAATGTAAACATCTCAATGTGGGAATCATTAGCTATCCCAGACAAAGAGACTTATTGCAATCTTCTATAGTGAATTGGTCAACATCAAATCAATCATCCAATCAATAAGAAAAGGTGCTTACCAATGTAGCTCAAAGAAGGAGAAAATCAAGGTGAAAAAATAAGATTTTTTTTGAATCCTCCACCATTATATATCTCATTGATTGTCGAGAGATAAATTGGTACATTATTGTATGATTGATTCAGGAGCAAGTAGCTCTATAATGCCAAAAAAATAGTTGATCAACTAGGTCTTCAATATGAATTCATTTCAAGAGGTTTGGTGCAACTAGATGGGATAATGGTAACAATGGTTAGAGTAATCAAAGGTTTGAACCTCACATTACATGCATGTCCCAAAGTGACCAACTTTCAGGATGTATCGGTCATAGACTTGCCACCACTCTTTGCATTGTGTTTGTCTAGAGACTTCACAACTAAAATTGGAGGCTATTTGTCTGCTAATTGATCACACATGTTATTTAGAACAAGGTATGGAACAAAGGCTACAATAATATATGAGCCTATTGTAAACTTTCATGTTAATCCTCATACACCAAGTCCAATCAATGTGAATTATTCAACATTTGATCAAGAGGATTATTCAAAACCTATGAAGTAGATACCAAAGTCGGATGCATTCCATACTTGACTCTTGATGAATGGGTAAACAAGAGGCATGATTTTGACCCTTACAAGGAAATGGAAGAATTTGAATTAGGAGTCTATTGTTTACATGAAGAGAAACCTCTCCCTAACATTACCAAGCCGATCAAAAAGATTATAATGAGGTGTGGCGCTTATTATTTGACGGTTCAAGGATTAGACAAGGTGGCGAGTAGAGCTCTACTCATTTCACCACAAGGTAAAAATATTACTCAACTTTTTGTTACTAGTTTTCTTGCTAAAACAACATAGTGAGTACTGAAGCCATGTTTCATGGATTGCATCGACAAGAAAAAGAGGTATTAAAACTTGCAAGTATTCGGAGATAGTTAGCTAATCGTGAACCAAGTTAGAGGACAAAATTCTACCAAAAATGATCTATTGAAGAACTATAAAAATCAGGTATGGGATGTCATTGAATATTTCAAATATTTTAGCATCAATTCTATCATGAGAAAGAAGAATGGAGTAGTAGACATACCGGCAGAGAATTGGGGAAACATTTGATGTTGTAGAAAGTATCAAAAGTGAGAAATCTTAGCCTCATATCAAAGTGGTTGTAAGACCAGTCATGTGCTAGATAACAACACAATTTGGCAAGTCTTTGAGATCGACCAACAAATTGTCAATTTTCTATAAGAAGTTGAGTTATCTCATCGAAACCAATACAAGTTGGAAAAACATTATGGTGATCAAGTGGTGTGGTTGAGGAATAATAGATTACCAAAAGGTCTTGAAACTTTGGAGTTAATCTTCTACCCAAATGATCAGTTCCGGAAAGAAAAAGAAAAATTCGGTAAAGGGTGAGGATTTGGAGCCCATTTCAGTAGATGAAGGAAAGATATTGCAAATTGGAAAAGTAAATAATCGACGAGAGAAAGCTGAGTTTTTTAAACTTTGTAAAGAATTCCTAGATATATTTTCCTAGACTTATAAGGATTTAAGAGGTTTCAACCCAAAGCTAGCACAACATACTATTGAATTGGATCTAGAATCCAAGCCTATCAGACAAAAGAAAATGCCGGTGAATCCTCACATTGAACTTCTCATGAGAAAAGAGTTGAACAAGATAATTGAAGCTAGCATCATCTTCCCTATAAAACATTCAATTTGGGTCAAAAATTTGTGTCAATAAGAAAGAGAAATAAAGAAATTAGATTGTGTTTAGAATTCCGTGATCTAAATAGAGCTTCTCTCAAAGATCATTACCCACTTCCATCGATGGAACAAATCTTGTAAGTTGTAGCTAGTTCCGAAAGGTTTTCATTTCTAGATGGTTACTCAGGCTATAATCAAATAGTGGTGAAGGAATAAGATCAATTCAAGAAATCCTTCACTTTAAAATGGGGCACATATGCTTATAAGAAAATGCCATTTGGACTGTCAAATTCCAGAGCAACAATTTAGTGAGCCATGGATATGGTGTTCAAAGGACTAATCAATAAGATAGTGCTCATTTACCTTAATGATATCACTGTGTCCTCTAAGAATGCAGTAGACAACCTCTTTTACCTCAAGAAGGTATTTCAAAGATGTAGAAGGTTTAGAGTGTCTTTGAATCTAAAAAAGTGTGTATTCTTGGCACATGAGGGAAAATTTTTGGGCCATATTGTTTTAAGAGAAGGGTTGAAAATTGATCCTAAAAGAGTTGAAGCCATCTGAAATTTTCCATTGCCAAGTCATAAGAAATCTCTTTGAAGCTTCTTAGGAAGAATAATTTTGTCCACAAATTTGTGCCTGATTTTTCCACTCTTGTGAAGCCATTAACAATGATGTTGAAGAAGAGTCTTACATTCAAATGGACAACATAAGGAAAAGAGAGTTTTGAGGCTATCAAGCATGCAATATCATAAGCTCCAACTCTTATCTACTCGAATTTTTAAAGGAATGCATGTTATATGATTTTGGAGGATTAGACACAATCTCACTATCTTGGTACAACTCGAATAGAGAAAATCAAGAACAACGCATAACATTCTTCAGTAAAAACTTGAAAGATTACAAAGTAAAGTATTCTTTCATTGAAAATCATGTTCTTGATATTGCTAGAAGTTTAAATAAATTCAGACATTTGGTCTCAAACAATAAGATTCAATTGCTAGTGTCCCATTCTCGTGTCAAGGAATTTCTCCAAAACAAGAATTTGAATGAGAAGAGAGCAGTTTGGATCACTCGTAATGAAATATGACATTGAAATCAAAGTGACCACTCTGGGTTCCCGAAAAGGTTTGTGTGAATAATTAGCTTCCAAAAACAAGTTGAGTTAAAAGGTGAAGAAGAGGCTATCCTGCTACTACAAAATGATCAAGAACAACCAACTAACGATGAACCCATTCCATGTTGGACTCAAGATATGGTACATTACCTCCAAATAGGTTTGTGCCCACCAGAATGGAACAAATATAAGAGGATATATTTCAGATTACAATCCATTCCATATGTGCTCATTGATGGCATCCTATTCAAGAAAGATGTGAACATGGTGTTATTAAGGTGTGTCCCAACAAGTCAAGTTGAGAAGATATTACATGAGTTCCATAATAGGAAATAGGAGGCCACTTTTCTCCATGAGTAATAGCTCTCAAAATCATGAAGGCTGGTTACTATTGGCCTACAATGTTTAGTGATTGCTACTCATGGATCAAGAAATATAAAAAATGTGCATTCTTCATAGGGAAGGAAAGGTTAGCAGTACTTCCCCTTCATCCAATTTCAGTAGATCATCCATTCATGCAATGGGATTACTAGACTTCATTGGAGTCATCAACCCAAATTTAAATCAAGGTAATAACGGATATTTACAAAAATGTCTATTTCATCAAATGGACTAAAGCAAGACACTTAAGGAGGAAAACAAATCTAACATCTCAGATTACTATGAAGGAATAACCACGAGGATTGGAGTTTCCGCTACTATCATATCGATAATGCAATGGAATTCCTTGCACCAAAATCACTAGAAGGGTCATGTCAAGAATGGTGTATACCTCATCACTTCATCAAATTATTATCCCAAGGGTAATGGCAAAGTAGTTTCTATGAACAAGAACCTACTATTAGTGTAGAATCACAAAGCACCCACGGATGTTGATCAGATTTCTAGTTTGATCATACTAGCATCCAGTGTGATTGCACAACATGGAATCCTCTCTCTAAGTGTGGGACTTGCAAATGAGAAAGGAATCTCCAGAGAAGGCTGGTTCCTCTTCCTAAACTACCTGCCACAAGCTATTCCAAAGGTAGGCAAGCTAATCTAATCCTAATCTAACCATGCCAAGGAGACAAAGAGAGAGAAAAGGGAAAAACAAAGCCTACACTAAAACGGTGATACACCAGAGAAGGAAAATGTTGAACATCTATCAAAACTGCCATGGAACAAGGAGAGGTGAGAAATGGGAAGGATGGATAGATGCATCACAGGCCCAAAGATAGATTTCACATAGAAAATGTCCCAAAACTCCATGAACACAGCTCCAAACCTGTAATGAGCATTCAAACGTGCACAAATACCTACAATGAAGAGAGGCAAGAAGAAAACAAGTGAAAAACGAGCAAGGATGGACAGATGCATCACGAAACACGTTTTTTGTTGCTTCAGAAGTTTACACAGAACATCATTTTAATGGTAAAAGGCAAAAATGCCATTACAGAGTAGGGGAGGAGGTTCGAACTCCATTTTCAACCCTGGAGAAGAAAAGAAGGGAGGGCAGAGCTGAAAAGATGAACCACCTTTAGAAAGAAGCCCCTCCTTACAATTTATAGGAAGAATGAGAGAGGGAAGAGAGAGGAAATTTGAATCTACCCCAACCACTTCTAGGTTGCATTTAACTCATCTCATTATGGCGGTGGGTGAGAACCCTAGCAAAAGCGGCGAACTGTATTTTGCATTAAAGCTGGTTGTTGAAATGTCGAGTTCCGCCATTACCACGTGCGCAGACGTTTTCTTGATTTTCTCTCTCCAAACTGAACCAAAATGTAAGATTGACCCTAGAATCATGTAGATAATTTCACCAGCTTTCCATTGATATAAAGAACGTGAAAATCTGAGCTCTGGATTGAAAGTTATGGCGATATGAAGATTTAGGGCAAAAACAGGCCAAAATCGGATCGGCGGGAAAATATTTGAATTTTTTCCGCTCTGCCACTTGGATGACACGTGTCGGGCTTTGATTTGTCCGTGGGCTCATCCTCTGAAAATTCCTTTCGGGCCCTTAATTTCTTGCCACTTGGACACGTGGCACTATTTTATTGGCTCGGGCCTGAGGGGCGCACTTTGTCCTTCGAAAATTTGGTATTTTTCACTTTGGGAAAATTTTCCCATTTCTCCCCGTGCTCCGCCACTCAAGTGCCACATGGCACGATTTCATTGGACGCGGCCCTTCCTAACCATTTCCCTTTGTTTTTTGCCTTTGGAAAATTTTTCAAAATTTTCCCACCGGGCCGATGAGGTGAAGACACGTGGCGAGATTTGATTCGTTGGCGGCTCTTTCACTTTTTACGTCCCACGCGTACCTTTGCCCCGGCTGTCCCAAATTGCTTGGGACAAATATCTTTGAACCACCCGATTCGGGCTTCCTTGTCCCTCTTTGTGGTGAAGACACGTGGCGAGATTCCATTGGCTCTCGGCTCTTTCGGCTTTTCACGTCCTCTCGCGTACTTTTGGCCCAAATGTCCCGGACGAAAGTCTCCTGTTTCGGCCGAATCGGCCGGTTCGCGTCCTCCGCATAATTTTGGCCTTGGATGTCCTGCACTGGACCGTGGGGACAAATATTCTCCCGAACCGCCCGAAATGGACTGGGACTTGCGCCAAACCAAATTGATCCGCATCCCGCGCGTACTTTTGTCCCAACTGTCCCAAACCGCGCAAAACAAGACTTAGGCAATTTTTCCCTCTTTCGGCCGATTCAGCTTTTCGCGTCCCACGCGTCCCGATGTCCCAACCGTCCCGTATTACCCGGACTAGGACTTAGTCGATTTTCTTCATTTTTTGGCCCCAAGCTTGGTACAACAAACCTCGGTTCAACCCAAACCGGTGCAAACCCGAGCCCTTCGGACCGAAATGCCTTAACAAAGTCATGTAACCTTATTTTTGCATTTCTTCCATTTTCTCAACCTTTGTTGGGATTCCTTCTTGGATGGGAGAATTAGAAAAAGGCTTGGGGAACCCCAAAAACATGATTTTGGGCCTTGAATCAATCTTCTTGCTCGACCTGAATAATCGATGCATGTTATCAAAATTACCCCAAGGGGTGAATTTTGGATAACACCTACTAAAAATTATCGAAGAACTCTTCACGAGAATAAGATAACTTGGAAAGTGAAGCTCAAATCAGCCCTATGGGCTGATAGAATCACACCTAAGAGGTCTACAGGTGAAGCTCTCCATACAAGCTTATATATAGAAAAGAGGCAGTGCTACCTATATCACTTGAGTTGTTCGCATTGGAACTCATGAAATAATTAGAACTAGCTCATTTTGAGCCCATGGAAATAAGATATGCAAAGCTGATGGAATTAGAGAAAACAAAAGAGCATGCAACACAAACCATGGAAAAAGATCAAGCATTGATCAAAAGGAGCTTTGACAAGAAATCTAAAGCTAGGACATTCCAAGAAGGAGACTTGGTATTGAAGTGGGATGCTTATTGTGTAAATCCAGGCAAGCATTCCAAGTTCGATGCCATATGGAGTGGTCCTTATATGATCAAAACATGGAAAAGTAGCAATTCCTTCCATCTGGCTAAGTTGAATGGTGAAGAATTACAGATTCCAATCAATGAAATCCATCTCAAACATTGCTACTAGAAGGAAGAATATATCACCCTTGTACATATTAGTCTAGGATTTCCAATTCCTCCAAGTTCTTATGTACACTATTTTTTTGTTAGAATAGGTTTCAATTCCCCTAAGTGCTAGTGCACATGTTCTATTACTTCTAGTGTATGCTTGTGTATAGGAAAGAGAAGAAGTTATAGTAAGAAAGCTCAAAGTTTATTGTGACAGTGCAAATTTCAAATTCAAACAAATGCAGAGCAACTAAAATAAGGTTTGATATTACAGAAGATGACAAGTCCCTAATTTTCACTCAACCTTTAGTCAATGTGTAAACAAAGGGTATAAGTCACAAACTGATGCCCAAGGTTTGATGAAAGTTCCTACATGGATCAGCTACTAATGAAAGTTTGAAGTTAAGTCGAAGAAATGTCGGACTTTCAAAGGAAGAAGAAAAATCAAAACTTAATAGAGTTCCATGATGTCCAAGCTAATGTTTCACTTATCAAAATGTGATTCTACCCCGATTCATGTTAACATACTCTACTCACCAAACAATTAGTTTCATCTTTCCACACTTGGTAATGAATCAGATGTTAAGGAAGTATTCGTGGATAAAAATTGAAAGAATGGGTGAAATCCAGGTTTCAAGCAATTTTCTACTCTCAAAAACCTTGACTTCAAGATTTTCTTATGAAAGTTAGGAGTGCGAGCTGCGGGGTAGCTCGAAAGTAGGCATGCATCATCTCAAGCATTCCAGGGGTAAAGATTTTCAAAGGTTGGACCACTTCATGTTGATCACACAAACTCCATGCCCAATGGATTGCTACATGCAACTTTTCATTCTCCATTTAATAGGAAAATGACCCCGTGAGTTGCCAAATTGTTATCCAATTTTACTACCCTGGAAAAATTAGAAAATGAGTGGGCTTGCCTTGTCATAATCAAGTTAGAAGGGACACTTGGTAAGAAATGGAAAATCCAATGCACAACCCCCATACACCTTCATACATCCCACTCAACCTTGGCACAACTGGAGAATCCAAGAAATAGCACAAAATGTTCAAGTGAGTGTGTAGACTTCAAGGGAATAGTCTCCGGCCTTAGATGTAACTCAACGAGCTCACAAGCGAGCTACCTCCTAGCACCGAGTTGTTTCCACTATGCACTGATTCATTCCAATGACATGTGAGGGGTATGAGATCAGGTTGCATTATGCACTGATATATCAAGTTGGGAAGCCAAAGTTTCACTAAGTTCATCCCCATGTGTATCGAGCTAGTTTTATGGTTGACTTAGAAATGTAAATACGGAAAGCTCTATTAAGGAACCAAGATCTTTTAGACATACACCAAGTTGTGCTAAAATGAGGAGATTCACCGAGTTGTTTTAGGTTAGATCGATCTACCTCATGTGCATCGAGCTATTTCTATTAGAAGTCGAGGTATCGAGCAAGTCATAGACCTTTATGGTAAAGTTGGGGGTCAACGACCATCGTGGCCCAATAAAATAGAGGTCGGGAGATGGAGTTGTGGGTGATGTGGATGAAAGAGGCCTGAGTGGCCCATGGGACATGGGTGTAGCCTGAACCCAAAATCATTGAATACCCACGGGTTAGTTGTGCAGATAAGTCACGAGTCAACAGTCCCAATTTCCTAGTCAATGAAAAAGCCTAGAGAGTGTGTGTGGACGAGTGGGGTTCGGTGGCCCAGAAGCCCGAAACATGAGCTTAGAAAAACTTGAAAGGTCTAACTTATATGTTCTATGGGATTTAGCCCGCTCAATGGCTCTACGGGTCATTGATGCAATGTGGGTATAGCAGAGGAAATAATCTCGTGAGGTTGAGGAACATGTGGGCCAAAAATCCCAAATTCACCAATGTCATAAGAAATGTGGGTGAATCAGGTCAAACGAGCATGGATATCCCGGGTCGCGAGGAGATGAGTTTGCAAGTAGATAGGTTTGGACCACAAAGTATTATCATAAGCCTCGAGTCATCTTTTGGAGGTCGGCGAGTTGGTGAATCATCTAGAAAACATGGGGGAGGGATATGTGGAGTGATGTTTTGGTGTTTGGGGTAAACCGATGAGGGTGAGGTCCGTGATATGGGAAATGCTGAGTTGGCATGAGTAATGAAGGATCAACAAAGTGGTAGAGGTTGTGGCATATCTCGACACGTAGTGTCACTCTAAGAAGCTCACCAATGTTAAAACAATGTTTTGGCATCCAAGGTAAGTGACCAACCATGTAAGTCAAATGGACCATTATGCAAGAATGGTAAAGAACCGATACAAGATAGATGCTAGATCGGATGAGATGGCTAAACACTCCAACATTTTAACATTAAACACCCCTTCAGGATAAAATCAATCAAAACAATGGACCGAGCTGGCTAAACACTCCAACATTTGAACATTAAACACCCCCTTCAAGATAAAATCAATCAAAACAATGATGGGCCCGTAAAGTTAAAAACCCCAAATCATTTAAGTGATGCAAAGAACTTTAAAGGGAGGAAGGAAATATTTTTAAAATATATTTTCAACTAGAAATATTAATTGCCAGTCCCATGAAGGCCAAGTAAACATGTGCAACTCAAATTATCTCTAATCACTTAGAAAGCCATAACTAGAGCAATTCTCAACATATTTTCACAAAATTGGTCTCCTTGGAATCATTTTTTTGATACCAATGCAAAAAAGTCAAGAATTTTGGATTTGGTGAATTTTTGATTGAGGTGTTATAGGAAAAAGAGCCCAGCTTCTATTTGGTGTTTGGAAGGTGGTTGGAGGAGCATTCAATAAGCATGGGAAATCACTCTTTCATTGTTGCAAGTTATGGGGTACCTTGGCTTTTATTTTTCAAGTCCAAAATCACCAACCAAACTCATTTGTCATGACTTGCAATTAGTGGGAAAGTGGATTTCAAGATTTACATCCTCTCTCTCTCTCAAACTCTATAAATATGAATGTTGGGCTCATTGTAAGGGGAGATAGTTTTGAGAAGAAAAAATCTATCATTTTGGTTTTGTGAAGCCATTATGCTACATAACTTTGTAGTGGACTCCTTGCAGGGTGATCCAAGCCTTTACTTTTTAACTATTTGGAATGTGCATATAAATGAAGCAATAGATTCAAGTTTGTGGATGTATCTTCCCTTGCTGAGTTTTTTTCATTCTTCTTTCCTCTTCAACCTCATTGCAAATATATTTCATCTATTTTACGCTCTTTTAGGGATTCATTATCATTGTGTGTGTATGATATATTGTTGTGAATGTAGTTACTAGACTATGGAGAACTATTATCACCCTCTCTAGTATGTACTTTTCTTTCATTTTTCACACATTGAAAGATATTCTCATACCCTCATTTTATGGTGTATCAATGTTATTAGTGTAGGATTTAATTTCATGCACTCTCTCTCCTTGGTCCCTTGGAATGTTAGATTAGGATTAGATAGTTTTATATACATTAGGAGTCGATCATGGAAGGTAGTATAGGAGAAAGAACTAACTTTCTCTGGAGGTCTATCTCAAGTAGCAAGTCCCACACTTGGAGATATTACCCATGTTATCTAGTCACACTGTGAACTCGAGCACACACACTTGTGCAAATTGGAGGGTGTTGTGATTAGGTGATGATAGGTTCTTCAAATCCTACAATAACCGAAAATTTTGTAGGATCCACCAACAAACCTTCCTTACATATAATATGCCCCAACATGGTTCCAAATGGAGTTGAAAAGAGACATTTATTGATATTGAGGGATATGCGCAACTGTCGACATCTCTCGAATATCAACCGTAGATTTTCACAATGGTCCTTTACTAGTCCATACACTATCCAGTCATCAAGGTAGAATTGAAGAAACTTATGGATGAAGTCTTGAAATGCCTACACCATAATGTGTGAAAACAGAATAGTGTGTTCTTTAGTCCAAAAGGCATGACTGTTTAGGAAAAAATTCCCCAATCAGTGGTGAAAGTTATCTTTTCTTGGTCCTCCTTTGCAATCCTAACTTGATGATATCCTAAGAATCCATCCATGAATGAATAGATCTTGTTCTAGGATGCTCCCTTTTGGATCTCCTTGGTGAAAGGGTTCAAAAGGGATCAATGAAACATACCACATTCAAATATATGTAATCGACACAGATCCTTATCCTCCCATCCTTTTTAATGCTAATGACCATTGGGATTATCCATTCTGATTCCTCAACAACCTCAATGATGCTTGATGTGATCATCTTTTTGATCTCTTCCTTGACTCAGACGTATATATTTTGATTCATTTGGTAAGGTCTCTTACTGAATCGAGTGCACCCCTTTCTTTAGTTTGATCCACATCTCCCCTAAAGAGTGGTGAACTCCCTTAAGCTCATGGTACCCATGCAGAAATAAATCTTGAAACTCACACAATAGATCAATGATCTTTGAAAACTCCTTTTCTTGACTAGTAATATCCGATAATAGCCTCCTCAGGTTCTGAATATGAGCCAATGCTAACCTTCTTCATTTTGAGAGGTTCATGGTAGGCACGCACTTTCTCATCAGTACTATCCATTACCTCGCGCATACCCATAGTATGGTTAACATCCAATTTCTCCACTTCCTCTCCATTTATCACAAAAAGTAGCTTTCCCTTCCCTTTCTCCATGCAGGTGCGCTCAAGTTGTAGTTCCTCTAGTTCCTATACATCAAAACACGCCTCTGAATCAGGTCTTCCCTATAATTCTAGAATTCTATCCTCACCCATGACACTATCTCCCATAGTTAGGTGCTTAACAACATGCAACAACTCATTCACCAATGGATTAGTACTTTGATACTCATATGTTTGAAACAAATTATCTGTTAACTCCCGCTAGTTCCTTGTATCTAATGGTGTAATTCGAATGAATGTAGCATGCATGCGCACAACCTTACAGTGTGGAATAAAACTTGTGCACTCGAGGGAAGAGGGTAAAGCTTCCGTAGCTCTCATCCATGTTCTCTCACATTCCGATCATTTTTTGAGGTGGATTCCCTTACATCATAGTCAAAAATTATAGTAGGTGTGGTACTTCAAAAGAATCTAATAGAGAGAACAATCCTTACCTCATGCCACTCTAGAATATTGTCATGGTGCACCGCCCACCATCGTGCTGCAGTCCCACACAAAGTGTATATAAGCATGCTTCGAATTTTGATCTTGCATCTCCACTAGGATTCCATGGCTCACAAGAAAACATTAGGGTTTCCTTCCCTAATGTAGCTCAGAAAATTCTTTCGTCTCAAGTGCCTAAGTGGGCACGTATTCATTATTTTTGTAATAGAGGCTCTCAATTACCACCCAATTATTTCATATGTCCTATGCACCCAATTTTCACATGCTACGCTAGTGGTATCACTCATAGATTGAACATCTTCCTAGTGAATAACTCCTTTTGTAGGGTGAATCACCTCAGGGTCCTTGATAGTGTGCACATTGATTCTGTTGAGGACTTCTTCTCCCAAAGGCTAAGTATAGGGTGTTGAATTCCCATTGGTCAAGGGGATGATAACATATTCTTCCTTATTCTAAAAATAATGTATCCCTTATTGAACCTTAGGTTAGCATTATTCTTTTAGCACTGGGGTTTCAAGTAATGCTAGAATGTTGTCTTCCTCAGCTTGTGCCAAGACTTCAAAGTCTCCAGTGAATTTCACCCCTTGGATAGTGATAGTAGTGTCCTTCAAGACACCAATGTGAATCTCCTTTTTCTTGTTATCCATATATAACACATTTCAGATGACTATAATGGGGGCCTTCTTATTTGAGGCCATGCATCTAGGGTGAGAAGATTAACCTCCGCAACCGTGTCTATCGGAATATTGCTAAGGAGAAATTTGTCGACTCACTGCATTCAAGGTAATATCCTTATCATAATCAATGGCGTAAGGTGGAAGGTTAGCGTGTAATACTTGTTTGTCGTGCTCTCCTTCAACGCATGAGACTTTCTCCCATAACCATTCCCGTAACGAGGGATGCTATTATCTTGCCTCAACATTTTACACATGGATGTCTATGAGCATGGTTTAGATGTCTTTGAGCATGAGTAAGGGATATTTCTATTTCCTATTATTAGAATGTTACCCCATATGTTTTTTCTACAAATTGTTGTCTTAGACATGCAAGTTTTTTTGCGGGTTGGATTTATAGAATGTAGTGTTCGGATTCTTTGAGTTATGTAGGTGTTGTGAATCGATCCACCACTAGTTGCATATTGAAATCATTTGGGTTGTTTTTACCTAGAATCTTGTTTTTGCTTATACATATTCCAGTTTTGACTTGTCTTTGGTTAGTTGCATTAGTGGTTACATGAAGACATGGATAGATGGTTCAAGAATATAGTTGGTTTTATAAATATGGATATGGTTGTGATTGAAGCTCAAGTATTTCAGTTTGAGTGAAAGCTCTTGTAGGTGTGTTAGTCATGGTGGCTTGGTTGCATGAGAGGATTGGTGTTATGATTCAGTGGGAGTTTGATGTATGGATAGCTCATGTATCAAAAATCAGTAGCCTCATGCATGTATATGGTAAGTCGCGGGTTTGTTATCTTCTAGGTTTTAGAAGATGGTTTAATCTTCATGTTTTTAGAGAATTATTGAAGTAAAGAATAGTTGGCCTTCACGGTAGATGTAGAGGACAGAAATGTATAAGTGCGAGGTTTAGCAATTTATCTCCAATTGCGATTAGATCCAACCTTTGATTAAAAGGTGATCAAAAGGTTGTAAATGCATAGGTAAGGTGCCCTAACTTTGTATAAGATTATATAAGCTAGAAAACTAGGGTTAGAACAAAATAAGAGAGGAAGAATGTTGATTCTCCTTGGTTGAAGATGAAGATGAAGAAAAAGAAGAAAAATCTTAGATGGAGACAAAGCTTCAATGGAGTGAAGCTAGACAAAAGGAAATAATAGGTACATCTGAATGGTGAGAAGAGTTTTATGTCTTCCACTATATTTCCTTGTATTTTCTTATATCAATGTAATGGCTTACATAGTATAAAAAGCACATAGTATTTCATCTTTTAGATCCACATGTTGTCATGAGATCTTGTATAGTAGATCTATAGGTTGTTGTGAGATCTTGTATTGTAGATCCATGAGTTCATGTTGTATTGGTAATCCATAGGAGATATAGTATTGTAGCACATTGGAGAACTTTTGGATGCATAGGTTGATGTAGTGAGATGGAGGACATAATTACTTCTTGGTGCATAGATATGGTTGCACATTGGTAGACCCTTGTGAGAGGTCTTGTTTGTAGATTCACAGGAGAGGTTGGTTGCACAGTGGGAGATGCAATAGTTCATGGTATGTGAGATCTTTTGGTGTTTTGAGGCATGATTGTAGTGCACTTATGTATATCCATTGATAGATCTATAGGAGGAGATGCTCTTATAGAGATGCATTGTTTTCTTATATGTAATAGTTGGTTGTACTCTTGTTTATATATATATATATATATATATATATATATATATATATAGTCTTTGGTGGACGTAGCCCACATTGGGTGAACCACTTTGTACATGTTGTGTTATGTGTGTGTACTTTGTTTTGATTTGGATTTTTCTAGTTTATACTTTTACTCTGTATATTTTGGGGAATTGTTTAGATAAAAATTTGCATGATTTGGTTTTTATTGAATCATATCACTATTCCACGGTCCTAATATCCAACATTATACCACCATATATACATATAGAGTTTTGTGTAGTTTTATATGTGTTCGTTGTAGTCATAGGAAATTATTTAGAGTCTACTTTACACTAGTATACTCAAGGTAATATTTTGAAGCATGGATATGTTCTAGGAATGAAAACATTTTAAGCACTAAGGTGTCTTGGTATCAATGAAGAAGTAATCATGTAATCATTTGTTTTATGCCTTCAAATGATCCAAACTAGTTTTTCTTGCAAAAACTAAGAATTTTAAATTTTGAATTATCATGATGGTTTAGGTTCTTTGTTTTGATTAAAATATTTTGGTTTTTTTATTTTAATCATGATCATTCATGGGAGGCCTAAAGAAACCTATTGATATGCTTGGAGATGTTTGATTATCTTATGTCACCCTTCAACATGTGTCGACTTAGGTAAAATATCACTTTCACCACCTTCATTATATAAAACCAAATTTGGTTATGCTTGTGACTAAAATATTAAGGACAAAGGGTAAAAATGATCATTAATTTGAGGGAATTTAAGGATAATGTAGCAGATTTGAGGATGTGTGAGGATAACATTAAAGGAAAAATTAGAGATGGTTTTCTTCGGATCTATTGATATAGTCCTAAGAAAAATACATATAATAAGGTTTTGTAGTTTTTCTTGTTATCCTCACTTTTAAGGAGTGGTATGAAGGTCTAAATGGTTACTAGAGATGTGAAACACATCTTGAAATAGTAATTCTTCTTTGATCAATCTTATACCCCATATATGCATGAAACTTTATCTTGTTATGGAATATCATGACTCTACTCTGTGTTCTCGTGTTTCTTGATATTTAGAGGGGATAAAATTTATTTAAAACACTTGATGAGCATGTGAAAAAGTGTGGGATGTGGAAGAAACCTTGTATAAGGTCATTTGTACAAAGTGAGACATAAAATCTTGTTACTTTCACCTTGCACAATTGTCACAATATTGATAAATTGTGATTGTTTTCTTCCTACTTCCTTATATCAATGGGTTATTGATCATTGTATAGGGATATAGATATAATATATTAACAAAAAAATGTACTTTGAACCTAGTCCAAGAGTGAAAATTTCATAAAAACCTAATTCCCTACCCTATCACAAAGAGAAACCCAAATTGAGGGTTTGAATCACATTCTACAACGATCAAGTGAAGTGACCAACATATCAATTAGGATTTACATTAGATCCTACATGAGGGACATAACATAGTCATGAGATTATTGAGAGAGTACTATATTTCTTGAAGTTCCTATATTCTGTCTAGTGACATTGATAGTAAAGCTTATGCTTTAAATAGGCTATGAAAAACTTAGTCCCTTATTTCAAGCATTAAAGGTAGACTTGAGCACCCTAGCCTCCATCAATTTATTAGTTCATCACCCTCATATATGTGCTACATTATTGTATCTTAGGAAAAACAATTTTCTTCTTCAATCCCTAGGATGAAAATTATTGTTAATATATAAGGAAAGGATTGAAATATTTAACGGGACATTTGAGGTTTAGCACGTGATTTATCTCATAGTTAAGATTCAATTGAACATCCTTATATCATGCAAGAAAAAATAAAGTGTATTCTTGTACACGTGGTGAATGCTATATCTAAATATGAACTATTGCAACTAACTTTTCATAATGTATACGAAAAAAATCCAAAAACTAAAAACATAATTTAAAAAAATTATTATTTGATTTCTTCCCATGCTATATTACTCACTCCTTTGCCTTATTTGATCATTATTTACTCCCTTTTGAATGGTTTCTTTGCATCTAATTTCAAATTATTTAGTAGAAAGGGTTTTTGATCTAATCATATTAAATGATAATTGTATATTATTCATGTTTATCCTTTCCTAAAGTGTTTTTTTAATTAGAAGATATTTCTTATAAGTAGTGTTAAGGATTATATATTTGAATTTTTTTACTCTTATCATCTAGCTCAATGTATCACTTATTTTCTTTGGTTTCCTTGCTTCTATTCCCTCAACGTGTAAGGGGCTTCTCACGTGGGTCTCAGAAGGTCTTATGTGAAAGTGTCCTTTTGAAAGGGGTGAGTAACCTAAGTGAAACCACTAAGCATGTTAAGAAAGATGAATGACATAAGATAATTCTAATAAGAGAGTATTCAAACACGCATCATAATCCTACAAACTCTCTGTTATCCCTTGCTGAATTTCTTTAAATGCACGGATGCTCTTCTCTTCAAACTCAGGAATGTGGAACTCTACGAAGAATGTATCACATAGTGCGGGTAATACACCGCCGTCTTGTGTGGATCATATTTCCAACCACTATGCCCACACCCTTGTAATGTGGTGACAAACTAATTTTATTTCCTCTTCGAAATTATTCCCTTCACATGCCATAGTATCTCACACTTATGCACATGTTATGACATATTTCACACCCTTAATCGTCGAAAGTGTAGGGACATCTCATAAAATACCCGTTGAGGTGGTTGAGGTCCTTCCCCTCGGATCCGAGTCCTAGATTACATCTACCACCCAATACACTAGCTCCTATTCCTTCGATCCACCGAGATCATTCTCCCACAGTTGAAAAGGGCTGAAGCGTTCTTTGCCTTAATGGTGCACAAAATTGTGCACCGACAGGATGATCTTGAAGCACTCCCAAGTGTGCTTCCCATGCCCACTCCGAGATATGAAACGTGAAATTTGTAAACCTCAAATGTCGTGTCAGAAAAAATAACTCCAAACATAGGAAAAGACTTTGCAGATATAGATGGAAATGAAAATTTATACCTCCTAGGTGTTGGTCACCACCGATATCAATACATCCAATGATTGAATGAACAAAGTTTTACTTAGGGATTGGAAGGATAAACTTGAGGGTTTGATCACTAGGTGGGACAATATGCGTGCTGCGGATCTATTTTCTTCTCATGATGAAATTTCACCGAGAATGAGGGGTAAACTCTCCCACACATGCCAAGATGGAGTGGCAGATTGCTTGGATCTCATGCCTTCTACGCAAACCTCAAATTTCTTCTTCTTTCTCCATATCTCCATCGCTCCAACAACCTCACATCATCTTTCCAACTCCCTCTCTCGAGATTCATCATACTTGAGTCACCTTTCTTCTCTCTCCTTCTCCACCGTAGGATCCACCATCTTTCACCACACTAGCTTCATGCCCCACACCTCGGAAAAAAATTTTAGCTAGCCATAGGAAAAGCTTCCAAACTTAAAGTAATGACCAGGATCTTGATAGCTAAGGGGATAACATACAAGAATTATCCTCTAGGCTCCCTCAAGAACTCAAACTCAGCAAAGTGTAACGACATCTACGCTCGACGAATAATAACCCGAAATGCGACAAATTTTTTTTTTTTTTTGCAAGGTAGTGGTTCTTGTTTGATTTATTTTATCCATGCAAGTTTTGTGACCTGCTTGATATTGGGAACTGATAAGCTTCAATCTTTTACTTTGTATTCCGATCGCAATACTAGAACTGCATGATTTTCACAATTCCGCACACTCGAGATCTACTTCAATATTTGTTGTATTCGTCTCTTCCTTAGCGGATAATTTGAGTTTCAAACATGGCGATACTAAATCGAATATGTTTTTTTTTTTGATATATTTTAATATACATATTTGTAGAGATGTGTTACAAGAATACACTTGTATTCCTATTTTGTTGAATTTTACTAAAATGTATGTTCCTTGTCTCCAAAAGGATAGGCACTTTTTAAATTAAGTGATATAAATTTGAATAAAGAAAGGTCTCAATCTTGCTCGCTATTCCTTCTGTGTGTAAAACTATAGATTATACAAAATACTTTAAGAAGCAAATAACAAGGTATTAGTTAGTCTTTTTGAGCAAGGGTCGAACCTAGAGAACCTATGTTTCCTTTGCCTGCCCACACCTAACCTCATTCAAATGCTATGCTAGCCCTTTCACACTTACAAGTTTTGGATGGAAAAATTAAGTTTGGGAGGCGTGGTAGGCCAACCAGCTGCCTTAACAAATCATCCTGTCCCTTTTGCGTGTTGACCAAAACCCCAACCGGCCGCATCAATAATAATCACTTAGATTTTTTTTAAACTCCATATCTTTTCTGCCAGCCTGTTGTGCTTAAGCCTGTCTGCTGCGTGAAAAGAGTGGTAGTTGAGAGTGGAGTTTCCGACCGGGCAGCAAGCGTAGACATTGGTAAAATCACCCAGGCAGCGTGAAAGTGACAGCCCCTTGGGCGTTTTCAACAAACAGGTTACCAACTATGTTGTTATCTGTTCAGAGTTAAATGCATCCTTAAAATCGGAGTTCTGCCATCAAGTATTCATAGCAAAAATGCCTAAGGGATGAGAAGGGCGTTTGCAACAGTGGCCTACCCATCTAAGCTATTATCTGTTCCAATCCATCTACGGATTCGGATTCTTCTTCGAGATTTTTTTTTTTTTAATTCAAAACGATCCAGAGACAGAGAACGCAGATCAAAATCGATTAAGGAAATAGTGGGGGGGTGTATCAAATTTGATTTGGTTGCTTTGCTGTCCCAGGGCGCGTGAGGAGGCAAAACGTGGAAGAGGAGGAGCCTCGGCGCGAGGAGAGGCGTGCAACAAGCAATCTGTCCAGCATCGTATACATCTTCTTTTCCCGGTTGCCTTCAGTATATTTTTAACAAACGGATAGAGGGACAGAGGAGGCACACACGGGGAAAGAAATCAAAATCGATTAGGGGGCAGTGAAGGGCATTTTGTGACGGCGCATTGTCCCCATGTTGTTATCTGTCAACTATGGATCTCTTATACCAACAACTATTGCTTGTCTATTGCAACACTCTTAAATAGACGACCACAAAACTCACTTTTGCAAGCATTGCAACAATTTAAATGTTCTGTCAATGATGCTTTGTTCAGTATCAAGTTATCTATCACCATATCTACTCATCATTTTTTTATATTAGAATTTATTCTCTTAGACACGATTTAAGGGTGATTGACTGGTCTTGATTTTGAGACTAACTTTACATTTGTTTGGCACAGGAGGCTTGCCATGCGGCTTGATATTTGTGAAGCTAAGACCACTTGCAGTGTCCTAATCAAAAAAAAAAAAATGTTTAAAATATTTGTATATATTACTAATCACATACTCTTGTTCACATATGTAAAAAGGCAATTAAAAGTACATTGATATTATTAAATATAATATTAATAAATTTCTTAGTTTTAATGTTACTTAAATGAGAATAATATTCAAACTATTAATACCTCTATTAGGCATCATGGGGTACTTGGGTATTGCTCTTAATGAATTTAAAGTCTTTGCATTAAAATTTATTTCTACACCATTAAATAAACATTGCTTGAGATTTTGAATAGGTTTGGTTTCATTTTTTTTTCTTTATTTTGCAATAAGATTTACAATAAATTCTGAAATGAAGCAAAGCATAGTAGAACTAGAGCATAGCTTTCTTTATTGACACATTTAAAACTATTAAAAGACTTAAGTCTTTTATCAACAAAACAAGAATGGTAATGTTCTAGTATTCCAACTTTGTAATTCATCTCCTTTGAAGTAACAAAATGAGGTTCAATACACACACACACACACACACACACACACACACACACACACACACACACACACACACACACACACACACACACACACACACACACACACACACACACATATACTATTAAAAGACTTAAGTCTTTTATCAACAAAACAAGAATGGTAATGTTCTAGTATTCCAACATTGTAATTCATCTCCTTTGAGTAACAAAATGAGGTTCAATACACACACACACACACACACACACACACACACACACACACACACACATATACATATACATATACATATACATATATATAGATATATATATATATATATATATATATATATATATACATACATATATATGTATGTATGTATATATACATATATATGTATGTATATATATATATATGTATATATATATATATATATGTATATATATATATGTATATATATATATATGTATATGCATGTATATGCATATGTATGCATATATATGTATCTATGTATATATATATATATATATATATATATATATATATATATATATATATATATATATCCTTTTTTTTTGGAATGAAAACAAGATGATACAACTTTCTTTCACATACAAATTTTACAACCAAATAATACATATAAAGGAAAAAGGAAGAAGTCTTCACAAGCTCCAAGGTGTCCTTCATCCATGCTCCAAGTTCCAAGTAGCTCAAATCACAACCAAGATAGGGGAGAGGAACCACTCTCCTCCCAACCAAAACTCAATGGAGAAGAGCAATCTCTCCTCCATTGACCCCGAGCCCCAAACACAACACAATGAAGGGTGGTCTCCAACTCAAGGCAACAACACTTGCTTCCACAATACAATTTTCTTCACAACATTCAAGGTTAAAAAGAAGAAGCAAAAAGGAAACACAAACAACACAATACTTTTCACAACAAGGCTTTCATCCAAGCCAACAAGAGAAGGAACTATGGGAAATTTTTCCTTATGCCTCCCCATTGAGATGAGATGCCCATCCAAACCCTCCACAATAAAACTCAAGCCCCTATGACTCTTATGCCTCCCTCAAGTACCCCTTTTTCCTCCTATACTCTTATGCCTCCCTCCTCTTATGGCTCCCTCAAGGACAAGGTAAGAATGTGAACATTCTTACCCAAGATGGGCATCCCTCTCAAACTCCCTCCACAATTTCCTATTCTACTCTTATGCCTCCCTCATGAGTTTTCCCATAGACCTCTCCTACACTACACATTAAGCATTCTATCCATTTTTCACAATACACAAAGTAAACATACATTATCCACAAATTTAGCATAGAAGCAACAACAATATGAAAGCAACAAAAAAGAGAAGGTTTCCTACCTCTCCATTGGAGAAGCCTAAACCAAGAAGCTTTGTCCAAGCTCCCTCCAAAATAATCCAAGCATGCAAGTCCAAGCTCCTTCCTTTTTTTTCTTTCTCCCAATTCTTCCCTCTCCCAAAAGAAAAAAATAAAAAAAAAGAATTTCTCAACAAAAACCTCCAACCCCCTCAACAAGAGAGGAAATTTCCATAAATAGACAAAAGGAAAGGGTGAGGGTGATGTGGCTCCATGTAGGATGCCACATCACACATCCTCAAACCACCTCCCAAAGTCAACTCAAATCCCAAAACACCATAAATGGGTGGTTGGGTTGAATGACAACTCTTTTCCACATCCATCCCTTCCCATGTGTCCTAAGGCACAATTAAATGCAAAAGGAAGACAAGTGCACTCCAAAGTCACATTTCCCATCCCAAAACAATAAATAATCCCCTTTTTGGATTCCCAACCCATAGATATGGTTGGTAAGGGGTTTTGGGAAGTGTGGGACAAGTTCAACTTGTCCCACAAGTCCCCCAAAATTGCCCTAAATCTCAAATTCGAGATTCAAAGGATTTGGAGTGGTCAACACTCAAAACCAAGCATTCAATACATGAGGAAACACAAGGCTCAAGGAGCCAACCATCAAAATTAATTACATCCACTAGACTTCCCTCCAAAACTTAAAATTTAAAACAAGGTGTTAAATTAATTCTAAACATACTTAGCAAAAGAAATTTTAAAAAGATATCACAAATAAAATCACCTACTAAAGTAAGTTAAAACAAGTAAATAAAATTCTTACCCCCTTGGTCACATTAGAAAATTTCCCCCTCATGGAAATTTTTCTTAACACATAGAAGAACAAAGGTAACACAATACAATTTACTAGTTTCCTTGACGACAAAAGTTGTAACCACCCGACATCCTGTTGTGTTTGGTTTCCAATCCCCCTCATGGTTGTGATCATGTTTGTGTTTCTGAAAATACAAAATACCTCCTTCACCTTGCGGCCATGTCAAAATATCCAAAATAACATACGCATGAAATTTATTAACATCTATACGTAATTCAATCAATCATTATTTCTAGGTCTAAATCACAACTTAATTATGCATTTCATCATTATCTAAAATTATAGTAATGTAAATTCAACAACTACATTCTACTTATCATGGCGAAGAAATCCAATGTTAGAACACATGCAATATATCCATATAAAAATAATATCGGTATCCAATAGTCTGTCCATGAGTCAGTGTAGATCATACTGAAAGCAAAATCCAATCATAACCCAAATGCATCTAGTCACAAAACATCATGCTAATCAACGTGAGTCTAAGTCATGTCCATATCCAAAAGTCTGCATAACTCAAAATGATAATCAACTAAGTGTCGTAGGGAAGTGGGCATTACACAAGAATACGTAGAAATAGTGTATTCTAGGGTATAAGTGGCTAACAATCATTTCCACAAAGATCAACAACATGGGTCCAGGTCAGATTGGCATCATGTAGCTTCTGATACTCATCTTGGGTCCATACACGGGTCTATAGTACCAACATCACCTAGACGTGTATGTTGAAAGCCATTCATACAACTCCATTGAAAGCAATAAAATAAGGTCTCATACAACTCATGATACATGTGCTCTTCTACCCATTTACGTGCATCAAACTTAGGTCCATTATTAAATCTCTGAGCAAACTCATCCTCTGTGATTTTAAACCATGCTTCAACACTATCCAATTTCAAGAGCATGGTCCTCATGTACCATTCTCACAACAACTTTGAAAAGAGGTACGGGTAATGGACCAAAAATGTAGTCTTTTATTACTCCTTGCTTCAACAACCATTCCCAAATGTGTTGAAATATCATCCAGATTATCCCGAAGCTCACGCGAGTCACGCACATGTGCACCGAGCCCCTCCTTTATGTGAGCTTTGTGAGAACGTTCTTCTTTAACATGAGGATGTAATACAACCAGAAAATAAGTGCATCCATTCATGGAATTTAAGATGTAAGCATTAACTCCTATCCTAATGCACCCAAGCATAGAACAACATGATCAACTAAATGAAAGTAGAATCAACCATGAAATAACATCAAGAAAACTAGTAACATGCATATGAACATAAGGAAAATGCACATATCAAGATCCATCACATGAGTGTTTCAGAATCAATTCATTATATTTATTAGCCAAAAATATGGTAGCCAATATTACATCAAAAGAGTTCCATTCATAGAAATTTCCACACTAGCAGAGCTTTCCTTACATCATAGAGCTCGCCATTACACTTTACACAATATTTCTATATCTCTCACTCCCATCCATCCTTATCTCTACATCCATCCATGTGAAGAATTAGAAGGAATCTTCCCACTTAACTACTCATCCTCTTATGCAAAAGATCAAGGAATCCTATGTGATTGCTCTACCACTACCTAGGAATATGCCATATGTTGCCATGCATTTCCCTCAATTTATTGCCTTTAGCATGCATGTGTTAGCTAACCTTTAACAACCTCGACTCCTTATCCTTTCATGATAATCATGTTAATTCCTTAGAATATCCTTTCCTTTAGTCAAAAGTCTCCATGGCTTATCCACATATGTATTTGGTCAATTTTCCATTTTCTCTCCTACGCACGTCTTTTGTTATTGTCCAAAACTCACGAAGTCTCGAATCCATTCTTCCCGAGAGTGATCCTTTGTGCCTCTCCAAGAACTACTTTTGCGTGTGACTTTGTGCCCTACTTTTGAGCACCATAAGGCTTTAGCCTTAGGTACTTAGTTCATTTAGGGGTCCAACATCCCTTATGGTTGAATTTGTAGACTACAACCATCAATTCTGTTAACTACACTATTACCTTGATGTTATAAATTTCCATTCTAATTTATTTTCCATCCGTTGTGGATGTCATGGTGTCAAGTTTTATCAGATCTACATTTCATAATGTATGGCATATCAAAATATGCAATAAAGAGTTGCGTAAAAATGAATATGCTTTAAATGAATTTTAATAAAGTCAAGATTAGCTTTGAAATTGATTTTAAATTATAAATTTAAACCCTATATAAAATACATAAAAGTTAGCATTGAGAATTTTAATAAATATAATAATTGAATGTGTTTTTCAATATATATAAAATATTATAATTTATTTGAAAATTTAGTTGTTTGAAAATTTTATTAATGAGTTTTTTGAATTTTTTAAAAAGTTTTTATAAACTAATTAATGGATACCTTGTATAGTGTTACAAAGATCCCCTTTTAAAACTATCCAAAATTGCTTTATGTTAAAATTTTATCATATGATACTAGAATTGTATTTTCAACATGTAGAAACAAACACATAATTTGGAAAAAATTACCCTCACTTATCCCATTCAAAGTAATTATCAAGATAATGATAGATCACTTATATCAAGAATATAAACATTTATCCATGTCCATTCAATTGGAAAAAAATATAAATATGGGTCATTAAAGTGAATGATAAATTTTAGTGGCCACAAAAGGCTCCAAACAAATAGTCTAACCCATAAATGTTTGTAAAACCTAAAAAAATTAGGCCAGCTAAAAGATATTTGTATGTTCAAAAAATTGATGTTTTTATTATGTGGTGTTGTCCAATATGCATTTACTAAGTTAAATATCTTATATTTTATTTTGTAGACTCAAACATAACTCATTTAGAACACATTTAGAACAAAAAAGATGATGAAATTGAGTGGCATTGGGAAATGAAACTACAAAAATAAGAGTTTGAATTATACTAATATTTGGACTATGGAAATTATGTGGTTTATGTTTCATTATGATACACTAGATGGTGATGATAGAAAATTTGATATATGTTGATTTTCTTGATTTGGATTTTATACTGACATGTTATACTCTGGATGTTTTGAGTAGAATTATAATCTCATGGATGTTAGGATTAGATTTTTATATATTAATGGATAATAGAATTTTTAATGTCAATGATGATTATTGATCTTATATGTATATTGTCTCGATGATTTTATATGGCCGAAGGCTAGAGAGGTATTTTCTCGTGCGGTTATTTATCACATACATCGAAGGGGATAGGGGAAAACCACGGAAGGATGTCAGGTGTTGAGAAATGTGGCCAAAATTTGAAAACTTGTGTAATGTTGTTTTGTGGTGTTTTGCATGCCTAGCTAGGAGGTTTCCCATGGGGGGAAGACCTCACATATGTGGCCATGGGGTGATATGTTTTCCCATTTCTTCTAATTTTTTATGTATGTGCTTTATTTGTGTTTTATGCATTTAAATTTTGGTAATTAGTTGTCACTTTATTAACATGTTGTAATGTGTCTTAATTAAGCTAAATTCTTCTTATTTGGTTAACTAAATTTGGGATGTGACAAATAGTTAATAATGAGGTTAGGTAGTCCTTGTTGTAAGTGAAATTTATGTTGATTTGTGAGTGTTTTACTCCACCTCAACTTCAAAATTCGGATTTTTACTTGGGGGCCTTTTTGGAGGCTTGTGGGACAAGCAAAGTTTGTCCCATGCCTCTTAAATTTACCAAAAACCCTACCTATGGGTTGGGAAGCTTATTTTTGACTTATTTATCCCTTTTTGAGTGTAAAAGAGAGAAAATAATTGCACTTTCCTTCTACCTCAATTAATTGTGTCCTTTGAAAGCATGGTGTGCAAGTTTGTGAGCCATGTGGGTTTTCATAGTTCTTACAAGTTCATTGATTTTCTTGGACTTGGTGTGTTGACTTGAGTGTGGGAATGGAGGAATGATGAAGTGACATCCTACATGGAGCCACCTCATCATCCTCACATTCCATTTCTATTTATTGATGATTTTTGGTTGGAATGGGGGTTACTTGTTCATTTTTTCTTGTGCACTTTTGGATTTGGAGCTTGTTGGAATTGCTTGGAAATTTCTTGGCTTGGAATTGAAAGAGGCTTGTGAAGTTTTCTTGGAGCTTGATGGAGAGGTAGGATCTCCACCTTTTTTTATTTTTTATTATGCTTGTTTATATAAAATGTTGTGCTTGTTAAAAATTGTTTAAGTCTTGTGAATGTGCTTGTGTGTTGGTTGGGTAGTAGGCCTTAAGTTGGGTGTGGGAGAAGGGCTTATGGGACCATTGGGGAGGGAAAGGGAGTTTTGTGAGGCATGCATTTTGGTGGGAGTGTGAATGGGAGTTTCACCTATGGGGAGTGAAAAGGAAATCATGGTTATTTTGTTGCATACTTGCAAGGGAGATAAAGATTTTGTGTTGATTGTTTTGTGCACTTGGAGGCTTAGGGTGAGACTCCCACTTCACTTGGGAGGCATAAGGAGGTGGTTTCCCATAGCCCTTGCTCTATTTGGTTTGATTTTAAACCTTTGTGTTGTTTTGAGAAGGTTGTAAACTTGTTGAATATGTCTTTTTTGTTGTGTTGAATGTCTTGAATGTATGTTGTTGTGAAGCCACTTTGTTGAAAGTTGTCATTTGTTTGCTCAAGACCCCTCATGGTTCTTGGTTGGGGCTCGGGGGCCATTAAGGGGATGGCTTCTCCTCTTAATGGATTTAAGGTTGGGCGGAGAGTGTTTCCTACTCCCCTTCCTTTGTATTGTGATCTTTTTGTGAAAGTTGAAGAAAACAAGATTTGGAGCTACATTTGGAGAAGACATGCAAATTGAAAACTTGTATTTTGGCCTTGTTGATAGCCTTGTTGTAAATTGTTCATTTTATTACCCCACTTTGAGTGGATGATTGTAAATTGTATAAGCTTGAAAGAAAGTTATTTTATTTCTTGGAAATCCCTTTATATTTGTAAACTCTTTAAGAATGTATTGATGAGAAAAGTGCATTTTAAAATGTATTAGTTTGTGAAAGGAAACTATCAAAATTATCACCTTGTTTTGAAGAAGTAAAAAGTGTGAAATAAGTAAAATGGGAATGTATCTCCTCTGGAAATTTTAGTTTTTTCATTATTTGAAAAATGTGATCATGTTTTATTTTAAAAATATTAAATCTTGTTATATTGCACTTGTTGTGAAATTGGTTGCCTTTTTTAATTGTTGAGAGAAAAAAAAATAGTTACTCTTGTTTTTTCAAATGAAAGGTATATTGAAATTCATTTAAACTATTTGTATCTATTTAGTTGAAAGAAGGAAGTATTGTTAATTTTGTTTAAAATGAAATGAATTTCCTTTTTCTCATTTTATCTAATTTTGATAAGAAATTAAAAATTCTCCCAATTTTTTTAGATAAAATTTAACAAATGGAATAAATATTTGTCAAATGATTGTTTATATATAATCCAATATAAGTGAATAAGATATATATAATTTCCTACTTAAAAATAGTTATGATTGAGCCAATTTATATAAAATTTTATAAATTTCTTTCATATGTATTTTATAATTATTTAATTTTAAAAAAAAAAAAAAAGGAAAATTTTAAATAAAATTTTTTATTTAATATTATTAATATATTAATATTATTATATATAATAATATTATTTTAATTATAATTTAATATATTAAATATATATATATATATATATATATATATATATATATATATATATATATAATATTAATATTATTATTATATAATATTATATTATTATATAAAAATATTAAATTAAAAATTATATTTAATAAAAAAAGTTATAAATGGCCTTGCATTTATAAAAAGTTTTTATTAGAATAAATGGGTTGGGGAAAATGGGTCGCCCCACCCACCCCACCCCCCACCCCATAGTTAAATATGGGATGAGGGGTCGGGTTAAAACCCCCCCCCCAAATATTTTTAAATTTTTTAAAGGGGGGGGGTCGAGGCCCTCATATAATAACAAACCCTTAATTAAAAAAAATGGCCAAACTTTTCCAAAACAAAACAGTTCATTTTTAAAATTTTTTAATATTAAATCAAATTTCAAATGTATATATATATTATATTTGTTATTTAATAATATATATATAAAATATTTTTAATACATTAAATATATATATATATATATATTGTTTTATATACATATTTATTTTAATAAATATATGTTTGTATATATATATATTGTATTTGTATATAAATATATGTATATATATATATATATATACACAATTTATTGTATATATATATATATATACATATATATACATATGTATATATATATATATATATTCATATATTTTAGAGTATATTTGTGTATATATACTTAAAGAAAAAAAAGAGTATTTATTGTTGAAAAAAAACTATTTATTAAAAGATAAATACCCCAAATACCCAAATGGGTATTTTTACATGGAAATAAATTTAACAAAAATGAAAATACAAACCCTAGAATAGGGTAGAATTGAATAACAAATAAAAAAAAAATGAAATAGATTTGGGCATTCCCAAGCTCTATTCTCCTCTTCCATGGCTTCCTTCTCTTCCTCCTTCCCTTAACTCTGCAAAAAAAAAAAATGAAGAAATAAGAAAAAAAAGAATAAAAGAAACTCTCCATAGAGATTAGGGTTGTTTGAAATCTAATAGATCCAATGGCCTAGATTGGATTCATCCAATGGCCAAGATTGTTCCCTACAAATGTTAGGTGGGGTTAGGTGAGATCATCATTTGATCACATGGGTCATGTTTTGAATGGGGCCACTTAAGTGGTGTTGAAGTTAATTAATTTTTGTTTTATAAATTTTAATTAGATGGTGTTTTTTTAAAAGTAAAGGGGCCATGACCTATTGTATTAATTAAAATTACCCTTAGTAACTTAGACAATATTTATATTTATAGAATTTAATTTAATAATATTGTGTAAATGGAAGGAAAATTAGACCTAGACTTTTATAATAAATTATTAAATGACTTTAGGAACCACATTATTAAATTAATTAAGGATTATAGGAATGAAAATTTTAAACCTAATTGAAGATTAAATATTATTATTTATTTATTTATTTTTTTGATGATCATTGTTAACCATAAGGGTTAGCTAAATCGTTTTTTCACTTTAACAAAAAAAATTATTCCATAATTTTTCTATTATAACCTTTGTTTTGGTTTGGGTTTCGTGGGAAAATTTTTGTGGGTGTTACACTTGGTATCAGAGCCATGGGTTCAACGCTTGGACCCAGGAACACTAGAAAACATGAAACATAAACAATTAAACCTAGCACAACTCTAAACCTAGAACACACAACATTGTATGATATTTTGTTAAACATAGAAAACTTAGAAAACTAAAACAAAAAATTAGATGATGATAAACTAACTCTCATCTTGGTCTATGCAGGAGGTGTGGACTAGACAAGGGGTTCCTACATGTGGACCTAGACCTACCACCCCCGAGATCGGGTGTGTAGTAGGCTATTTTCCTCAAATATTAGAGACTACAATGATGTTAATGCCACTATACACGAGAGGATCTTTAGGAGGGAGACCTAGCAGACAGACAGAGAGCCATCAGTAGAGGCTCATGCACCTTCACATCATCAGTGTGGAGGATAGGGTAGAGAACTCCCACGTGGAGTCGGTTAGGCATGAGTCACCTCCTAGGGAGCACAGAGATAGAGCTATGGGGCACAAAGATAGGTCTAGGAGCCCTAGGCCGAGAGATGATCATGCAGAGAGACCTATGGGTCAAAATTTGATGGCAATGATCATCACATTAGAGAGATACTGAAGTTACACCCACCTCATTTTGTTGGAGACACAAGGGGATTTTAGGAGAGGCATGGTTAGTTAGCTTGAGTGGATGCTTCAAGCTATGTCCTTGTTCTAGCAACATGAAAAAGCTCATGTTTTTCATCCACCTTCTGAGAGACAGGAGCTAGAGTTTGGTGGAGGACTGAGGAGAAGAAGCTCCATGTGGATTCAGAGATAATTACTTGGGAGCTCTTTGAGGAGTTTTAGGAGATATATATTTAGGAGATTTCATTCAACACAGATCGATGAGTTTCCATGATCTATGATGATGCCTCCATGATGGTAGCAGAGTATGAGGGATGGTTTCTAGATCTACTTTAGTATGTAGACTACATGTAGATGAGCAGGTTTGAGTTCATAGGTTCATCTTGGGGCTTGAACTTAGACTTGGGTGGGGCAATGTGCATTCATTTCCCACAAGACACTTTCAAGGCCATGGAGAAGGCCTATATTATAGAGGAAACCAGGGAAGACTCAGTAGGCTCATGACAAGAGTGAGGAGCCACATATAACAATTACATGATAGTAGATCGAGGGGATCAACTCCTCCTCCTCATGGTGGACACACTTCAACATAGTCTTCCTTCTGCCTCCTCCACCTCCTCGGCCAGAACAACAACAAAAAACTCGACTCGACCCTTTCGACCTCCATAATGTCCATGATGCTTAGAGAGGGCGTAGTATGGGACCTCCAGCTAGGGGGCCCAATAGGACACAAGCTCCACCTCGAGCACATTTGATAGGAGTACATCCACCACAACACCCAAAGATCTATGGAAGGATCATCAGGTTCTTCAACACATGTACTACTATGGGCCACTTGAGGACTATCTGCTCAGTGGAGAGGACCAGGTACTTGTTATGGATGCGGCGTGCATGGACATCATTGGAGAGAGTGCCCTCAAAACCTATGTAATCAAGGTAAGGCACATATTTCTAAGCCTACTATTGGTGACATGGCTAGGAGCCACATGATATATGTAGTGGTCGAGAACCGCCAGGAAGAGCACCAGGGCATGGTGATAGAGACCACATGTAGCATTGGTGGTATTTCTATCCCTATTTTATTTGACTCGAGCTCATTAAATTCTTTCATTTCTCCATCTTTAGTAGAGCATTGCAGGTTGGTGGCAGTTAGGTAGGGCCTTAGTTGGGATGTTGAGATGGCTTCTGAGCCAAGATCTCAATAGACTCCTTAGTCAAGGAGTGCGTAGTGGACCTAGGACCCTTTACCACTACTTTGGATCTTTGTATCCTTCCTTTGGGTTCTTATGGAGTTATCTTGGGCATGGATTGGTTGTCTACACATAGAGCTAGAGTTGATTTCATAGTAAGATTATATCTTGTGTAGATGATTTGGGTGTGGAGTCAGTGATAGTTGGAGTTAGGAGACCCATCTCTATTTGCACTATTTCTGCTATGCAGATGAAGCGGTGTGCACAATGGGGGGTTGTCATTTTATGCTATTACAGTTAGTGATAGGTTAGAGGATGGGGCTAGTGGACCTTCACTTGATGATCACCCCATTTTGTAGGAGTTTTTTCTGATGTGTTTCCTAGTGAGCTTCTAGGATGCCTCCCCCATGTGAGATAGATTTTCACATTGATTTGGTTCCAGGAGCGGAACCTATCTCACGTGCTCCTTATAAGATGACCACACCTGAGCTATGTGAGCTCAAGTTGCAGCTAGAGGGCCTTCTCAAGAAAGGCCTAATCTGTCCTAGTGTATCCCCTTGGGGTGCACCGGTGATTTTTGTGAAGAAGGATGGATCCTTGCGGTTGTGTGTGGACTATCATCAATTTGAACAAAGTAATGATCAAGAATCATTACCCCCTTCCTCACATCGATGATTTATTTGATCAGATGAAGGGGCCACTATGTTTTCTAAGATTGATCTTAAGTCAGGATACCATCAGCTGAGGATTGTAGAGGTAGATATTCACAGGACAACTTTCCATATGAGATATGGCCACTATGAGTTCACAATTGTGTCATTCGGTCTGAATGAATGCCCCTTGCAGTGTTCATGAGTTTGATGAATGGGTGTTTTAGAGAATTTCTAGACCACTTTTCCTCATGTTCCTTGATGAAATTTTGATCTTCTCTCATATGTGAGGAGCATGAGGAGCACCTTTGTCAAGTTCTTGTGTCTTCATGAGCAGAAACTTTACGGGAACCTGGAGAAAGTGTGCATTCTTTCAGTCAGAGGTGTAGTATTTGGGTCACATCATTTTTGGGGAAGGTATCATAGTTGATCCTTCCAAGATTAGAGCCATTATGGATTGGCCAACACCTACTAGTGTGACCAAGGTGCATAGTTTCATGGGGTTGGTAGGATACTACAGGAGATTTTTTCAGGACTTTTCTCGGGTTACGCACCCCATCACTTCCCTTCAACAAGGAAAGGGAAGAAGTTCATTTAGTCAGATAGATGTGAGTAGGCCTTCAGGACACTAAAGGAATGCCTTATGACAACACCCATTCTTGCAGTGCGATCCACAGGGAGAGTTCTTCATTTGCACAAATGCTTCTTTGGCAGGATTAGGAGGTGTGTTGATGCAGGAGGGCCATGTTGTAGCCTTTGAGTCTCACAAAAACTCAAGGATTATGAGCTCAATTATCCAACTCATGACCTTGAGCTTGCAGTTTGTTCATGCCTTGGTTCGATGGAGACATTTCCTTCTTGGTAGAGATTTATACTCAGGACTGATCACTTGAGTCTTCACCACCTCTTCACGCAGCCCAATCTCAATGCTCATCAAGTGGCGTTGGATGGAGTTACTTTGTGAGTACAACATGGAGATAGAGCATGTGAAGGGGAAGGAGAATGTGGTTGCAGATGCCCTTGAGTAGATGAGAGACATTTGGTTATGGCTACTTCAGTGGTATAAATTTGCGGAGTAGGATTTTTAGCAGCTTCCTCATGAAACTTCTACCTTGTAGCTAGATCAGAGATTGAGTCTCAGAGACCCCTTGAGGGGAATTTTGATGGATTTTCATTAGAGGTAGATGGTCTTCTCAGACACAGAGTTGATATATGTTCCTAGAGATGGAGGCTTTGAGACAAGATATCTTGGTAGAGGCTCATCATGTGCACCTTATTCAGCCCATCCAGGGGTGAAGAAGATGCATGCCACCTTGAGAAAACTTTACCATTGGAGAGGTCTATGGAGAGATGTATCTCAATTTGTGTCACATTTTTTAGAGTGTCAGAGGGTGAAGGTCAAGCATCAACATCTAGTTGGCCTTCTCTACCCACATGCCATACGAGTGGAAATGGGACACCATTTCCATGGATTTCATAGTAGGGATACCGACGTCGAGATACCACCATGATGCCATCATGGTCACGGTGGATAAATTGATGAAAGTGGCTCATTTTTCTTTGGTGAAGACCACCTATAAGCTAGTGTAATGGCACGAGTATACCTTGATGAGATTGTTAGACTACACGGATTCCATGGAAGATTATTTGTGACCGTGATCCCTTATACACCTCTCATTTCTGGACTACCATGCAACAGGTTCTTGGGATGAGCATCAACTTCAGTACAACTTATCATCCAGAGATAGATGGATAGATAGAGTGGGTGAATCAGATCTTGGAGGATATGTTGCGGATGTATGTCATGGACCATCAGTCTAGGTGGGAGGAGTACTTGTATTTGTGGATTTTCCTACAACAATAGTTTTCAAAGTTTGATTGGTATGGCTCCTTTTCAAGGCATTGTATGGTAAGAGAGTGCAGGACACCATTTGAGTTGGGATAGATTGGAGGACATAGGTTTCTCTTGGGCCAAATTAGTATAGGATATGGAGTAACAGGTTGTCTTGATTCGATAGAGGCTTCAAGAGGCTCAAGATAGGATAGGAAGAAGAAATATGTAGATCTAGAGGAGGAAATATCATAGTTTTGAGGTGGGCACGAAGGTGTTTCTTCATGTTAGGCCTCATAAGATCCCTATCCATTATGGAAAAGGCTCTAAGTTAGCTCCTAGATTTTGGGTCCTTTGAGATCTTGGAGCATATCGGTCCTTTGGCTATCGTCTAGCATTGCCACCCAGCTTGTCTCATGTGCATGATGTATTTCATGTTTCTGTACTTAGGAGATATATTCCATATCCCTCTCATGTTTTGGATTGGACCACATTACAGTGTAGGAGTAGGAGGAAGGTGTCAGTGGAGCCCATGCACATCATAGAGCAAGACCTTGGGCCTTCGAGGCCATGAGATTGACCAGTGTGGGTCTAGTGGGATAGGTATGATGAGACTATAACCACTTGGGAGGATGCCACTATATTTGAGCCCAAGTTTCCTCACCTATTCCAGTGACTTCTAGGAGGAAGTTGAGTCTAAGGGGAGGGGGATGTAGTGCCCACTCCTCTTCACACTATTTTCATTTTGATATTGATATTGTTGGACTGATACTTAGACATTTTGATTATGATACATTGATTAGTAGATGATAGATTATACTTGATATTTGGACTATTGACATTATGTGGTTTACATTTTATTATGATGCACTAGATGGTGATGATAGAAATTTGATATATGTTGATTTGCATGATTTGGATTTTATACTAACACATTATACTCTAGATGTTTTGAGTAGAATTATAATCTCATGGATGTTAGGGTTAGATTTTGATATATTGATGGATAATAGAATTGCTAATGTCAATGATGATTATTGATCTTATATGTATATTGTCTCGATGTTGTTAATACGGCCAAAAGGCCATAGAGAGGTATTTTTTTGTGTGTGCAAATTTTATCACATACATCGAAGGGGATAGGGGACCAACCACAGAAGGATGTCGGGTGTTGAGAAACGTGGCCAAAATTGACAACTTGTGTAATGTTGTTAGTGTGGTGTTTTTTTGCATGCCTAGTTAGGAGGTTTCCCATGGGGGTGACCTCACATGTGTGGCCATGGGGTGATATGTGTTCCTTTTTTTTAATTTTTATATGTGCTTTATTTGTGTTTTATGCTTTTAAAATTTGGAATTTTTTGTCACTTTATTAACATGTTGTAATGTGTCTTAATTAAGCTAAATTCTTCTTATTTGGTTAACTAAATTTGGGATGTGACAAATAGTTAATAATGAGGTTAGGTGGTCCTTGTTGTAAGTGAAATTTATGTTGATTTGTGAGTGTTTTACTCCACCCCAACTTCAAAATTCGGATTTTGACTTGGGGGCCTTTTTGGAGGCTTGTGGGACAAGCAAAGCTTGTCCCATGCCTCTTAAATTTACCCAAAACCCTACCTATGGGTTGGGAAGCTTATTTTTGACTTGTTTATCCCTTTTTGAGTGTAAAGAGAGAAAATAATTGCACTTTCCTTCTACCCCAATTTATTGTGTCCTTTGAAAGCATGGTGTGCAAGTTTGTGAGCCATGTGGGTTTGTCATAGTTCTTACAAGTGCATTGATTTTCTTGGACTTGGTGTGTTGACTTGAGTGTGGGGATGGAGGAATGATGAAGTGGCATCCTACATGGAGCCACCTCATCATCCTCACATTCCATTTCTATTTATTGATGATTTTTGGTTGGAATGGGGTTACTTGTTCATTTTTCTCTTGTGCACTTTTGGATTTGGAGCTTGTTGGAGTGCTTTTGGAAATTTCTTGGCTTGAATTGAAAGAGGATTGTGAAGTTTTTCTTGGAGCTTGATGGAGAGGTAGGCTCTCCACCTTTTTATTTTTATTATGCTTGTTTATATGAAATGTTGTGCTTGTTAAAATTGTTTAAGTCTTGTGAATGTGCTTGTGTGTTGGTTGGGTAGTAGGCCTTAAGTTGGGTGTGGGAGAAGGGATTATGGGACCATTGGGGAGGGAAAAGGGATTTTTGTGAGGCATGCATTTGGTGGGAGTGTGAATGGGAGTTTCACCTATGGGGAGTGAAAAGGAAATCATGGTTATTTTGTTGCATACTTGCAAGGGAGAGATAAGGATTTTGTGTTGATTGTTTTGTGCACTTGGAGGCTTAGGGTGAGACTCCCACTTCACTTGGGAGGCATAAGGAGGTGGTTTCCCATAATCCTTTCTATTTGGTTTGATTTCAAACCTTTGTGTTGTTTTGAGAAGGTTACAAACTTGTTGGTTATGTTTTCTTTGTTGTGTTGAATGTCTTAAATGTATGTTGTGTGAATCCATCTTGTTGAAAGTTTTCATTTGTTGCTCAAGACCCCTCATGGTTCTTTGGTTGGGGTTTTGGGGTCATTAAGGGATGGATTCTCCTCTTAATTTTTTACACTTGAAAGAAAGCCATTTTATTTCTTAGAAATCCCTTTATATGTAGACTATTTTAAGAATGCTTGTTTGAGAATGTGCATTTTAAAATATATTAGTATTGTGAAAGGAAACTATCAAAGTTCCACATTGTTGTTGGTGAACTAGAAAGTTTGAAATGAGATAAAATGCATTCTCTTTGAATTTAAGTAATTTCCTTTTTCCAATGTGGTATTCATATTTTAAAAGAAATGATTATTTTTAAAACCTATGATTGTTGGAAATGGTTACTACTTACATCTTGATAGAAATGAAATGGTTATTCTTGTTTTCATTAAATGAAAGTAAATTGAAGTATCCATACTAGAGATGTATTACTAAACTAGTTGAAGGAAGTAGTTGTTAAAATCATTAGATTAAATGAAAGCATCCCTTTTTTTCTATTAACATTTGGTAGAATGAGTTGTGTAATAATTCATTTTACTATCCCAAGTCTATCCTTAGATGGAATAAACATAAAGAAAAATGATCCATATAAATTTATAAGAGAATAAGATCATATATACTTTCCTACTTCAAATTATAACTATGGTTGAGCTATTTATATAATAACATTTTTACAAATATAGTTTATTAATCAAATCTAAGAAAATGATTTATATATTAAATTTTTACGTAATATAGTTTATTAATCAAATCTAAGAAAATGATTTGGTCTTGTGTTATTGTTTAATGAGATAAATTCTTGCATTTCAATCAAAATAATTTTAATTAGAGAAAAATTAATTAAATTCAAAAATAAATTGTTTTTAAAACACGTATAAATTAAATTAACTATTTAATTTACATATAAATTATTTGAAAAATATGAAGTTTGAGATATTAGTTATTTTACATAAGATTTGAGACATTGAATCAATATATGTTCTATATGAATTTACTATTTATTAGTGATATATGATTTTAATGTAGTTGCACTTTGGTAAAAAAATCACTTCAAACTCCATCGTATATCCAAAATATTAAAAAATTTCCATTATTTTTCCAAGAAAGAAAGAATAAAGTTCTATAATGAATATAATGAATATAAGTTTGAGATTGCCTTATTATAATCAAATTGATGTCAAATTTAATGTTAGCCATTAAGTGTTAACATCTCATAGACATTATCATCCACCACTACCTCGATAAAAAATAAAGAAACATATATACAAGTGTTATGGAAAAAAATACCTTTACCAAAAATGAATTTTAAATCCAAATTGAATACAAATATGATAGCCTAAAGTTGATAGATTCAATGATAATTCCTAATTTTGACCAATAATAAAAAAATGTACACAAACATCCTAAAATCATGCAAATGGTACACATTAGTTAATGGCATGAGGCATTTTACAAGGGTAACCAAGGGATAGTAATACCTTATAATATATATAATTATGTTCACTTTTAATTTGAACCTTAATTTGGCATGCACTTGACGATTAATAAGATTTTATTTCTTTCTTTCCTTAGAGAATTTAACTAAAAATAGTAACATCTTAGTCATATTATAGAATCGAGAGCCTAGTTTTTCTCCAAAAGTTATTTGTTGATCCTTTGGCATTGATGTCACTTAATTGACACTATTTTTCACCATTTATGGAAATTTTGGAAGAAGGTGATAAATATATTTATAATTGTGGTAATTTAATTGATGTAATACAAACAACTTGATATTGTATCACTTGAAATTTTCAAGATAGATGTATTTAAGATATTTTTACTAGTAATAAGTAATATAAACTTATTTTATAACACATTATTATAACAATAATTTAGTTGAAAATAAAAAATAGACTAATGTAATGAAAAAAGTACCATTACAATTAAAAAAATTATAACCAAAAATATATATAAAGAGAATAATCGAAATAAAATTTCTCTTATGTTGGGAAAAAATGGCACCTATGTATTTTTCAGTTGTTAAATTACACCTTTTTGTGTAATTTTGTTGTTGTCGTCAATTTATCTAAATTAGAAAATACTCATGTGTTTATAAGTTATCTGCACAATCCCCTCTTTGGTCCCCTTTGTAGGACCCATATCTTTTGTTCTAAGTTTCTAAGAATGTCATATAGAGTGATAGGGACATTATTTTGCACACCCTTTTGTTTTTAAAGGTTTTTGTTCCTCATCCCCATTATTCTATTTTTTTTGCCAATTTGGAATCAATGGGTGTCCTGATTTTTGTTTAGTATGTCTAAAAATATAAAATATGTATTTCATTTACATCTAACAATTATGAATGTATCATGTACTAATGATTGTTAGCATTATCATATATCATATATCATATATCATTCATACTTAGTTCCCTAACCAATCATTTGAATGGTGTCATGGGGAAGACAATTAGGGAATATGAAACCCCCTAAAAACATTTGTGATAATATAATGTCATTTCAATCATTAAAACAAATATAAAATCTATCACCCAATGATGGAAGATCAATGCATATTTAAGCAAGTAACACACCTAATACCTTGAAGGATTGGTTTTTTAATTATGCATTAACTTGAGAAGCCACATTAGATAAAAAAATCCAAAATGACATGAGGAAAATGTATTTGCATATTTGACCAATTTTCTTTTTCTATAATGAAATAAAAATAAATTTTGTATAATTTCGTTTTTATTCACTCAATTTTCCCTATTTAAATTTTCATGCTACCAAAAACTCGATTTGTTATATGGGGAAAATAATTAGGGCATATTGAGGCACCTAATTTTTTTATATAACCTAATGTCATTTTAGACACAAATTTCCCTATTTGATACCATCAAACTCAAATACTACTATTAAATAAAAAAGCTGCCAAGTTCAATGGTAGTGATCACACAAAATATTTTATGCTTGATATATTTTAAAAAGAGATTGACGACATACTTCTTAGCTTATTCTAGGTACATGTTTTCACTTTTTGATTTATCTATAACCAAATTCATGTTGGACATTTCCTAAGTGAAAATATCTGACTTTCTCCCTCTAAATTTCCCTAATTTATATTCAATTTGTTATATTTGACTATCTTAGTTATTTAATTTGAATCATGCCAAGTTTGTAATTGTTTTAGGATTTAAGGTATAAATTTTTAAAACACTTTAATGGTTTAACATGCTCAAATATGGGGTCCATAAACTTACCTCTAGTGGATATTTTTTTTTAATCAAAGTGAAATTTCAAGGACGAAATAGGTGATAATACTTTCCAAAGCCTATAGCCAATAATGTGGTTAATGCAATAGAACATCACACCTGAAATAAAGTATTCTTACATCGAAATAGCGTAATGGAAATTTTCATTAGAATGTATTAAAATATATAACACAAAAATAAATAATTAAACCTTTAAAAATCCATAAATATGAAAATATAAAAGATAAAAACTATTTAAACAAAAAGAAAAACTATTAGACAACACATTATTTTGTTAATCAACTACATAGAGAAATGTAGTGGATATAGTAGACATATTGAAAGAAAAAAGTAAAGTACCCAAGAAAATAAATTCCAACAAAATGTATAGTAAGAAACCACATTGTAGGTGGGTGAACGTAAAAGCCTCATATGTAGGCCGGACTAAAATTAATTAGTCCAATACCAAAATAAGGTGTCTACATATATTATTATTTAAAATAAATTTAATTTAATTTATAAATAATTTTTTTCCAAAATCAGAATAAAGTTAAACTATGATAATAAATAGATTTCTAATATTAAATAACAATGCAAGCTCTTTTTATATTAAAATAAAATAAAATATTTTCAAATATTAAAGACAATTTTTCATAAAAAATAGTAATTTCCAAAAAAATCAATACACACACACACATCCAAAATATAAAGCGCACATATTAAAGGTTTTTAGATATTTAAATTTCAAATCTATGATTCATTTGTTGAGTTGTGGAGCTAAATGGATTCACAAAAACATGTTTTACAAACTTGAAAGTTTACACAAGAATCGACATTGGTTGGGGTAACTAGCATCAATTGGGGTAACCAAAATCGGTTACCTCTACGTGAATGTTTTTATTTAAACACGAATTATATCCAACCTTTGATTAGAAGCTGATCTAAAGGTTGTAAATGCATATCTAAGGTGCCATAAGTTTGTATAAGCTTATATAAGCTAGAAAACTAGGGTTAGAACAAAAGAATAGAGGAAGAAAGTTGATTATCCTTGGTTGAAGATGAAGAAGAAGGAAAATAAGGAAAAGGTTGCATGAAGAAAGAGCTTCATGGAGAAAATCTAGAAAGAAGGAAATAACAAGTACATATGAATGGTGAGAAGAGTGTTATGTCTTATACTGTATTTCCTTGTATTGTCTTGTCTCAATGTAATGGCTTGCATAGTATGAAAAGAACATAATATTTCATCTTGTAAATCCACTTGTTTTTGTGATATCTTGTATTGTAAATCCACAGGTTGTTTTGAAATCTTGTATTATAGATCTATGAGATCATGGTGTATTTTTTATCCATAGGAGGTCTAGTATTGTTTCTTGTTGGAGAGCTTGTGGGTATAGATAATATCCAAATATAGTAGAGGAGGTTTTCTTCTTGTATGCACAGGTTGATGCAGTGAGATGGAGGAGAGAATTACTTCTTAGTGTATAGATATGGTTGCACATTGGTAGAACCTTGTAAGAGGTCTTGTTTATAGATTCACAGGAGATATTGGTTACACAATGGGAGATGCAAGAGTTCCAGGTATGTGAGATCCGGTGGTGTTTGGAGGCGAGTTATAGTGGACTCATGTACATGCTTTGATAGATCTGGAGGAGAAGATACTCTTAGAGAGATGCATTGTACTCTTATATGTAAGAGTTGGTTGTAATCTTGTTTATTATATATATTGAGATCCCTTGTCTTTGGTGGATGTAGCCCACATTGGGTAAACCATGGTATATGTTGTGTTATATGTGTGTACTTTGTTTTGATTTGGATTTTCTAGTTTATAATTCCAATGTTGTAGATTTTGAGGAATTGTTTAGATCTACATTTACATGATTTGGTTTGTTATTGAATCATAACACTATTACATAGTCCTAATTCCCAACAACTAGTATCAGAGTGATGGCTTTAGTTTATGGAGTAAGGGTTTGCTTGAGAATCTTGTTAGTGGTATTAATGAAATATGTATGAGAACAAGGGTTTTTTTTCCTGAGGTGTAAATCACATGGAGAGATTTTTAATCTCAAGTGGGATCTAGAATTGAAAGGTTGCTAAAAATTACAGTGGCCTCGACATCGGTATGCTATACCGATATCACTGATCTTTATTCCTTAGCCCGAGTATTGCGTAGGGTGACCATGGTTAATTAGTTGGAAATTGGTGTCGATGGCCTATTTAAATAGAAAATCATAGATTTGAAGAATTTTTATATGATGTAGTGAATTTTCTTGATTTCTAACATGTCCCCGGTTCTTGGAGGAACAAGCATGTTGGTTAGATTGTGGATCTAGATTATAGAGGTTAGGTTTTGTTATCTTTTATTACAGTGATTGTATGTTTTGGTGCACATGCATGTTTGGGATTGCATATTTGAGTAAGAGATAGAGGATAATTTATGCATCCTTGGTGCATTTATATACACGTGCTTCATTAGAGACACAAAATATAATAGCATAGAATGAAGACGAGGCTTCCATCAGAGAGGCAAGTACTTTGATTGAAGATGTAGTTGAGTGTCTTAGTGTTGGTAAGGTGATGTATTTCATCTTGGTGTAATTTTATTGCATGTATTATTGTTGTAAAGTTTTTGTGCAAGATTTGGTACTTCTTGAAATGACTGGCTCAACACATCTATCATATTTGGTCGAAGTAGGCACCTAGTTTGGTGTACTATGCCAATTTGTGGTGTTGTGATAGTTCTAAGAACACCGATGTCGATCGGTGAGCCAACATCAGATCATAGAGGGTAAATGATACTGGTTAGGAGACCATTGTTAGTCTATGTGACAATAAATCAGAAAGGGTTTTGCGGAAGAAGTGGGCATGAAAGGTTTAGTGTCCAATTTGGAGGATCAGATTTCTTAAATAGTGTTTACAGGAAAAAATAGATTAGATCACTTAAATGTTTGAATAAAAAAGAGGACAAAGTTGGCTTGGTGAGTCTAGTGAGACTTGGGTCAGATTCAAGTATCTCTATATTGTTCATATTTTATTTCTTTTGTTTGAAGCAATTGGTATTATGTTTGGATTGTGTGCACAAGTAAAATATGCACCATGTATATTTGGTGAGTTTTACTTTTATTTCTAGGATGTGTTGGATACTTGAGGACAAGGTTATCTAGTCTAAGAATGATATCCTCAATGAAAAGTCATGTTTAGACACAGTTGTAGGTAATGAGAGATGTTGAGTACACATGGATGAAAAGAAGGTGGTTCAGCCTACTTCACAAGAAGCACAAACTTATATGATGTAGAAGTATTATTTAATATGAAGGGGGAATCAAATTTATATTTTCTTTCATCTGTTTTATTTCTCAATGATATATATATATATATATTGGAGGTTTTGAGATTGGTGATTTGAGGTAGTGTAGGGGAGTTCATGTTGTGGGAGAAAGCCATGGTTATTGGCATTTCATGTTGGAAACATATGCATGTGTGGAGTAAGAGGAGAATGCTACTATTTAGAGTGGCATGAGACACAAGTTGTTTGAGGACAATCACAATTTTATAGGTATTTTTGTTTGTTCACCTGAGTCAAGAAGAGAGAGCAATGTTTGAGATTTCTAAGGGTGAAAGAAAGAAAATATATTTGTTACAAGTTACATGTGTAACAAAATTGTGTATTAATAGTTTATTGATGTTTCCCTTGTTTTTGTCATCTAGGATGGTTGTGCAAGATGTTGATGACATTTTTGTTATTATTTATACTAGTCATTAGAAGCATGGTTAGCATGGTTGTTATTGGTTACATTGATGAGTAGAGGATTCATATGTAGCTTTAGAGTTAGTTGGTAAGAGACTTGGAGATTCTGAGATCCCGATGATATGGATGGATGTATATGGTGAGTTTATACATGAGGATAGATTCTGTTTTGTGAGTCCACGATGATGCGGATATTTTTTTAAACATGGATGTCTATGAGAATGGTTTAGATTCCCTTGAGCATCAATATGGAATGTTTTTATTTCATCTTATTATTATGTTACTCTATGATATATTTTTTTCTACAAATGGTTGTTGTTGACCAAAATAAGCTCACAATTATTTTGAGTCAACTAATGCCATTATTCCCCTTCTATGATTCAATCTAAATTATCAAATATTTTGTATGCACTTAAGGCCTCTAAAATATTTTTCATTAGATAGAAAATTTATTCCCTTTCTAGAGATATAAATAAGTCCTTCTAACTCCTCATATTTCACAAGTTACAGGCCGATGGGCCTTAGAGGGATTTTTTTTTGCAAAAGTGGGCCGATGGGCCTAGGGAAGAATTTTTGCCAAAGAAACTTGCGATCGGCAAGATAAATTTTGAGATTTTTTCCCTTTTCACAAAAATACACATTATAATTGTGGGGCCCGTAGGCCCAAGAAGGGTTACTTTTTGCAAAGTGGAAAAAGTGGACCGACGGGCCTGAAGATGTCTTTTGCCCAAAATTGGGAAAATGCGGACCGAAGGACCTAAGGATGACTTTTTTGCCAAAATTGGGTCTTTGCAGGCCACGAGGAAAATTTTCCCAAGTGAAAAAGTAGGCCAATGGGTTTACAGGGGACTTTGAAACTTTTTCACTCTATGTCAAAAGACACAGTTTTCAAGTGTGGGCCCACGAGCCTATGGTGTCTCATCGACCATTGAAAAGTCACAGACCCACGGAGGGTGCCACGTGCCTCATCGAAAAATCCAAGGATCATCTTCGGATGTGGTTCCCCAAACAAGTGTACGCTTGCATGTGTTCAACATCAACAAATGGGACAAAGCAGGTCTAAATTGACTAAGTATAAGAAGTCCATGGAAGGGGCCACATTTCGACTCAACGTAACTTCAAAGATAAAATTTAGATCAAGTTTCCAAATGAGCACGAGGCTTCCACATGTCCTAGGTTAAAAGTGGATATAGTTGGCCATTTAAAATGACTAAGTATAATAGTGTCAGCGGAAGCCTCCATGTGTCTCATCGGTGCAATGCTAAGGTTCGGTCCAAAGTGCGAAGATTAAAATGAGCGCCAACTCTCCGCGTGTTTAGGGTCTAACAGAGTCAAAAAGGGAAGTAGAGTGGACCCAAAATGACTAAGTATGGAAAGTCAATGGAGGATGCTACATGCCTCAACGGTGCAACTTCAAAAGGGGTAGCCCAAGGGCTAGTCTCAAACTAGCGTTGAGCTTCCACGTGTCCAAAAGTCAAAAAGAAATAAGTCGACCACTTAAATCGACTAAGTATGGAAGGGACGGCGGAGGCCTCCATGTGTCATCTCCATGTAAATTCAAAAGGTAGAATCAGAAGTAGGTCCTAAATGCACACTCAGCCCTTCACGTGTCTAGGGTCGAATTATAACCCCGCCAAACAAAAAGACTTAGCTAAAACACAAGGAAATAGGGAAGAGCCACAGAAAGAGCCACATGTCTCTTTGGCACAATTTTGAAGTGTATCCCAAAAGGAAACCCAAAATGAATGCCAAACGCCACATGTCCCAGTCCGAAGAGGTAAGGTCGATCGTTGAAAACTCTAAAAGTCTACGAGAGGCCTCCACGTGTCTCAAATGCGCAACTTCAAAGGTAAAAATTGGGGGTAGTTTCTAAACAAACACAAAGCCTCCACGTGTCTCGGGTCGGAATAGTGTCTCCGCCAACAAGAGAGTCTCAAGAAGAATACAAAGGAAACCAATGATCCTGTAGAAGCCACCATGTCGATCAAATGTGATTTAAAAAGCAAACGGAAGGAGTTGAATTTTCAAGATGCGTGAGGCGAGACTCTTTTAAATATTGCGCGTCATGAACCCCGATTTTAGATGGCCATATATTTTGACTGGAAGCTTAGATTTGAGCCAAGAAGACTTTTTAGAAAGGTCCTAACCCCCTATATGCCATGGAAGAATAAAATATTATTTTCAACAGGATTTGGTGGTGGGGAATATGCAAAAAGTCTTTCAAGCCATTAATACGGGATCTGATTGCTTCAACTACCGGGATTTTTGATTTTGGTCTGCCATCTTTTTTTCTCTAAAATTCCCGAGAAAAACATGGGGAACCATAATGGATAGATTGTAGGTGGATTCACAAGAGCATTGATGGCTGGTGGTTGAGTTTCCAATCAAATTTTCTACCTCCTTATCTTTATCTTTTTGCTTGATCTATAAATGTGGGAGTTTGGCTCATTGTAAAGGGTTGTTTATCTTTCTATCCTTCCCCCCTCTCTCTTTCTTTCTTAGGGTAGAACATGGAGTCTAAGCCTCCTTTCATGGCTCTGTAATGGCATCTTCTTGTCCCTTGCCCACCGATGATGTACACATAAATTTTGGAGTAATAGATTCTATTTCATGATGCATCTATCCATCCTTGGCTCATTTTATTGTCTCTTCTTACCTCTTGTTATTGCAGGGTATATTGTGCATACTCTAATTTTTATTGTAGTTTATGGGAGTTGTGCTTAATGGGTCTTGAACTGGTGTTCGTGTGACATTCATCTTTGGTTCATGGTGCATCTTGTCCACCCCTTCCTCTTCTCACCTTTCTCCACTTCAAGTAGTTTGGGTCTATGATCAACCACTTCCTTTTCTGGTGTATCACCACTTAGTGTAGGCTCTCTTTCACCCTCTCTCTCTCTCTCTCTCCATATCTCCTTGGAATGGTTAGATTAGGATAGATTAGGTTCTACCTGCACTAGAGTAGCTTGTGGCAGGTAGATTAGGAAGTAGGAACCAACCTTCTTTGGAGGTCCATCTCAAGTTTTGTAAGTCCCACAGCTTGAGAGATGGTCCAATGTTGTGCAATCACATTGAATGCCCCACTCATAAACAAGGCCATTCGGGGGTGCTGTGATTCTACACTAATAATTTTGGCATGCCCAGTGGGATAGGTCTGAAGCACCTTACCACTTCATCTTAGCAGGTTGGTGTGTTCTTGTTAGGATTCAACCTTTTGAGGCACATGCAAAGCACATCTGGTGACTCCATCTAGTTAATGACCCATTCTCTAAGTTGTAGACCTTTTCCATCCATTTCCACCCATCTTCATTCATTTTTCTTTCCATATCTTTCATATTCTACCATTCATGAAGTTGTGCAATCATGACTTCATCCCCCTCATGGAATTCACACCTACATCATGAGAGGCTTGGTTTTACATTAAGTGGGAGTTTGATGTATGGATAACATGTGTATCATAGATTAGTATCTTTTGTAGGTATAAGGTAAGTCACGTGTTTGTTATCTTCTAGGTTTTAGAAGATGGTTTAATCTTCCCATTTTTGAGAGAATTGTTGAAATAAAGAATTTTTTTCTTCACATGTAAAGGATGGTAATGTACAAGTACCATTTTAACAATTTATCTCCAATTGGGATTAGATCCAACATTTGATTAGAAGGTGATATAAAGATTGTAAATGCATAGCTAAGGTTCCCTAAGTTTGCATAATCTTATATAAGCTAGAAAAAAAGGTTAGAATAAAAGAGTAGAGGAAGAATGTTGATTCTCCATGGTTGAATATGAAGAAGAAGAAAAAGAAGAAAAATGTTGCATGAAGATAGATCTTTAATGGAGAGAAGTTGGACAAAAGGAAATAACAGGTACATTTGAATGGTGAGAAGAGTGTTATGTTTTCTACTACATTTCCTTGTATTTTCTTGTCTCAATGTAATGCTTGCATAATATGTAAAGCACATAGTATTTCATCTTTTAGATCCACATGTTGTCATGAGATCTTGTATTGCAGATCCATGAGATCATGTTGTATTGGTTATCCATAGGAGTTATAGTATTGTAGCTCATTAGAGAGATTGTGGGTACATATAGTATCCATATATAGTAGAGAGGTTGTTTTCTTGTATGCACATGTTGATGGAATGAGATGGATGAGAGAATTACTTCTTAGTACATAGATATGGTTGAAAATTGGTAGAACTTGTGAGAGGTATTTTTATAGATTCACATGAGAGAGATTGGTTTCATAGAGGAGATCAATAGTTCATGGTATGTAAGATATGGTGGTGTTTAGAGGCACATTTTTAGTGCAATAATGTAGATAAATTGATAGATCTAGAGGAGAAGATACTATTAGAGATATCTATTGTATTTTGTATGTAAGCCTTGGTTGTACTATTATTTTATATAAATATATTGATATATTTTATCTTTGGTGGATGTACCCCACATTGGTTTGACCATGGTACATGTTGTGTTATGTGTGCATAATTTTTTTTATTTGGATTTTCTAGTTTATACTTCCACCGATGTATATTTTAGGGAATCGCTTAGATCCACATTTGCATGATTTGTTTTTAATAATAGCATTAGTATATAGTCCTAATTCCCAACATCATTCCCACCATAAATACATATAGAGTTTTGTGTAGTTTTATATGTCTTCGTTGTAGTCATAGGAAATTATTTGTAGTCTACTTTACACTAGTATAATGAAGGTAAGATTTTAGAAGCATGGATATATTCTTGGAATGAAAAAAATTCAAGAACTAAGGTGTCTTGGTCTCAATGAAGAAGTAATCATGTAATCATTTATTTTATCCCTTCAAACTATTCAATCTAGTTTTTCGTACAAAAACAAAGAATTTTAAATTTTGAATTATCATGATGGTTTAGGTTCTTTCTTTCGATTAAAATGTTTTGTTTTTTATCATGATAATTCATGAGAGGGTTAAGGAAACCTATTTATATACTTGGAGATGTGGTATTATCTTATGTCACCCTTGACATGTGTCAACTTAGCTAAAATATCACTTTCATCACCTTTAGTCTATAAAACTAAATTTGGTTATGCTTATTGTATGCATGAGAAGATTAGTTATGTTAATAAACAAGAAACTAGCTAATTAGTTCCATGATCTAACTAAACCTATCATAAACATCAAGATGAGTGCTAAACAAGATAATTTCTACAATAATGAATTAAACTAAAACACTATCATTTTATCTCTAACTACTCTATGATTACTTAAAACATAAATTGAACCTAGTTAAACCTATGAGCAATCAAATTAGATTTGTTGTTTTCTTCAATGGAGGTGAAGAGGTCTCTCTAAAATGGATACAAGGCCAAGTTAGATACCCTCCTACTAACCTACTATGAAGTTATGGATGTAAGATGGAGGAGCTTCAACAATGGAGGATAGCCAAGATCAAATGCCTATTAGCTTGGCTAATGCAAATGAGGTCTAATGCCAATATCTCCAAATATGAGAGAGATTTTGTTATGTAAACAAGGTGTAAGGTTGAGAGGGAGGGGTGACCCTTCTATTTATAGTTTTCCACTTGGGAGAGTTTGAACTTTGGGTGCATGTGGGACTAAATCTCAGAAAAAAATTTTAGATTAGATTAGGATAAACATGGTTTATGATTAGTTAAGCTAGGTTTAGGCTAGTTAGCTATGGTTTAGGCTAGTTAAACTTGATTAGCAAGTGATTAGAGACTCATTGAGAGTTGAGAGGGGTCTGGATAACCAATTGTGACTAATAGATAGCCTACGAAGCCAATAGAAGTGGTCTAGAGAGAACTAGGGAGGTTTTGAATGGTTGAAAGGAGGAATGTTTAGCTAATAAGAGAGATATTAGCCAAATAATCTGATTATAGGAGGAATATGATCGATAATGTGTTATAAATGGGCATCCAGAGTGGGGCGAAGAATGGGGAATCAATGAAGTGTCGATTGAATTAGTTGAATTGGATAAAATGCTAAAATGCTAAGTGTAAACATACTTTAGGTGTCTACATTTTCCCTCTTTGAGGTGATGCAAGTGACGTCACTTAAAGAAAGTAGACAAGCATAAATAAATAGAAAATTTTAAGGGATAGAAGAAAAATGAATAGAATGGAAGATGCCCCCTCAATTGTCGATGGGGTGATAAAAGAACTTGATTGATGATTGAAAAAATGATAGAAAGAGAACAAAAGAAAGAAAAGTGTGAAGAAGAAGAAAGGGGATATAGAAAAAAGGAGTATGAGGAAGAGGAATGAGCTAACATCTATTTAGTGCCTTTAAATTTTTATTTTCATCATATTGCGAGTGATCTTCATCATCGGTCCTTATTAAAAAGAATGAACAAAAGTGTAGTATGACATGAAAAGCCATATACAAACAAATTTCCATTGCTAAAAACTCAAACTCCATGCAACATAAAAAATGCAATGCAATACGAGAAAGTAAAATATTCCTAACTCCATACAACATACAAAATGCAATGCAATACAAGAAAGTAAACAAGCTAAACTAACAGAGAAACATAATGTAATGTTTTTCTTATCAAGCTTCAGTTTTGACCTATGTGAATTAATGACAAGGGGTTGTGATGGTGCCCAAGCATGGATACATGAAAGGGGAATAACAGAGGAAACTTAGGTCCAATGATAAAGCAATGTGCACAACAAAACAATACCAGAAACTCATTATTCCCCGAGCACAAGATGAAGTAAACAACTTAGCTTTTGTTGATGGAGGAGTCATGCACATGAATAGGTGAGAACTAAAGAGCAAAGTTTTGTAGGATGATTTTATATTTTTAGAACTTTTCTGAAACATATTTGAATGTTTTGATTTTTCTAACATATTTGAATGTTTTTTAATTTTTCTAACATATTTGAATGTTTTTGACAATTTTTTGAAAGTATTTATAGGAAGAAAAAGAAGCATGGATTTCCCTAGCGATAGATGGGATTTATAAGGGAAAAATGCCATGTGCGTCCAAGGAAGGTGAAGATGCAAAAATGTCCCAGTGATTAGGTTGGAGTATTTAAAGGAAAACTCTTCACGTGTAGAAGTCGGACCTAAGGCCATTATGAGTAGGTTCAACATGATGATGAACGTAAACCAATGAAGTGTTGGGAAGAAACAAGGATGCCCCGAGTGTAAGTTGGCCTAAAATCACATGATAGAAAGGAAGGAGGAGATGTTTTTGTGAGAGGAGAGAAAGGTGTCGAAAACATGGAAAAAAAGTAATCTTATACACATGGATGTTCTGAAAGAAGTAGAAGAATGATGTGAATGACATGAATGTAGCTTAGAAAACTCGTAATGAAGAAGTGATTAAACAAAGGCACAAATCGTGAGAAAGATATGAACTAGAGTAAGAGTCGAACAAGGTCCAAAAAAAGACACTTGGTAACATACTAATCCTTTTTATTCATAGATATCCATTGTGTTCATGTGGAATTTGATTACCTCTTGAAGGAAAGATTTAATAGACAACAACCGAAGACACCCTAGCCAATGTGTAGGAATTATTGATTGTGAAAAGAAAGTTTGGGAATGAAGGGTGGAAGGATAGTCATACATTGCTCCACTTCCACCCGGCACACATAGCCCGACAAATATGCATTTGATTCTAATCAAACATTTCTCTCTTGCCCTTAGGTTGTCTATAAACCTTGATAGATATTATTGGAAATACCCCAAGAGAGATTTATATATCAATTTACATTTTCTTTTAGCTTTTTGCTTTTGATTTATTGATCTTGTTTCTTTTTTCTTTTTGAAAACTTATTTCAGCTCTCTTGTTTGACAAGGGGTTAAGAACCACAAATGGCTTGATGGAAGGAAATGGAAGTGATTGTGATGATGACATTAGCTAGTGTCAACAAATATGTCCAAAAGTTCTTCACAAAAAGTTTATTAGATGTTGAATGTGATAGGATCTCTAAGAGGTCAATAATTCTTTAATTTACTAAGGTGATAAAAGACCAGGGTCAAACAAATACCATAGATATAAATGTCACAAAATGCATGTGAATAGGCTAACCAAAATATCACCGAAGGGATGAAAATGGAAGGAAGACTTTCATAAGAATAACAAGGAAGGGAAGAAAGAAACATCCATGTGTACGCAATACCTGATTGCAATGTTTGATCTTTTGTTATCTTTTGTTATATTTTCTCATAGATTTTTTTTGCATTTGTTTTGATTTTTTGATTTTTGATATTTTTGGAAATTTGGGACCAAAAACGTCACTCCATGTGATAGGATCCAACAACGATGTTTGTGAATTCTTTGATAAGGGAGACTAGGTGCATTTGTTTATCAAGAGTTATGTTATCCCCGATCTCGATAATCGTGGTGAACTCGTACTCAGCAAATGAATGTGATTTATTCTGAAACATTGATTTCGTATGTGGTATATTGAGTTCCCTATCCAAAGGTTTATGCACTTTGCACCATACATGATGATTGCGTTTTTTTGGTGTGCATTCTTGAATCACGCTTGATTTTTAACCTTAAGATCACTTGAGTTGCTAGGAGATTTAGAGCTTAATGTAGGCTTTGAGGACAATGCCAAACAATGACAAAGAAAGTGAAGCATTAATGAGTAGCAGCAGCACTAGGATTTAGAAGCCTCCGCAATTAGAGCATTGAATAAAGGAGGCATATTTTCTTTATCCTCCATATATCCAGCTCGGTAACGGATTCATTAGGATTTTTACTGAGAGATATTGATTTGAAGAAAATGTATGGGTTTTTGTATCTTATAAGATGATATTAGGTTGTGGAGCCTATTTTCATGTGAGAAAGTGTTGAAGATTTCATCCCACTGTACACTAAGAGTAATGTACACTTTCCAAAGTTTGGGGCTAGGGTTTTGGCCTTAAAACATGCCCGATATACCGGAATGTGATTTTTCCATCATATGGGTGGGATTTTGACCCATAGGTTTATGGGATGGTTTTGGCCCATGGTTTTGATACCCACAATTTTGTAAAACTTCTTAAGTAGTTGTCTATTTATATGGTTTTGTGCATATGGTAGATAATATAAAAACATTGCAGATGTGTTTTGAATTTGGGTGTGAATTATGTAGAGTTTGTTGAGCATAGCTCCAAATGATCTAGGTATTATATTGAGAGAGTGGTGGCTTGTAATAAAATCCAAGCAAGTGATTCATGGTGATATAGCCCAAATTGAGTGAACCACACTAAATATTGTCTCTTTGTGTTGTGTTATTTTATTGTGTAATTTTATTTGAGAGCTATAATATTTTACTGTATATTAGTTTCTCTTTATTTATGATTGTGTGAGGGATTATTTCTCATATTCTATCCCTTATATCCTAACAAATTGTGATGCATGACTTATCCGATATCGAGAAGGATAACAAAGAAAACGTGGACGTTTAGAACTGATGTGAGAAAATGACCATGGGCTTGCATATTTTACGATCATTGCTAGAAGAAAGATGTGATTGATGAAAAGGATACAATCCAAGAATTGAAGAGGATGGGCTACCAAGGTAGGAAAGATATTAATAGAAGATTAATACAAAGAGATACCAGGAGATATGGCCCTAAGATGGAAGAATTTGGGCTATGAAGAAATGGCCCAAGAATAGAAGAAGATGACAAAGGGATGTTAGGGTGTAGCCCAAGTATAGATGAGGAGGAACTACACGGAGGGGTCCCATAGATAGAAGAGGAAGAAGGGATACTAGGACGCGACCCAAGAATAGAAGGTAATGGGCTACCAAGAGGTGACCCATAAGTAGAAAATGGAGGGCTACTAGGATGTGGCCCCAGGATAGAAGAAGCCGATGGGCTACTCAGTGGTGACCCAAGGAGAGATTTTGATTGAGGAATGGTGATAGATAAGGAATGATTTGGCAATGAGAAGATAGGCCATGGATCAATGCTAGACCCCGACATCTCATCATGCTCAGAGGAAGGTGAAGATGGAATAATAGAAGAAGAATCAAGTTCCATGACTTTAGGATCTTCCCCTATGTTCTGATAAAAGGAATCAACTTCTTTTCCCCAATATGCGAGCGTATCAAGTTCTAGAAATAATCCTTGTTTGCAATCCTCTAAAGGGATATCATCATGTAGTCTAATTATTCCTTCATTCTGAGAGAAATCAATTAGTAGAGGTTGTTGTTCTTTGACCATGGGAGGTTGACTAGAAGAAACAAGTCTAATAAGTGGGGAAGATTGATTGACAACAAAAGATGACTTAAGAGAAGAAGTAGGATTGGAGGCAAGCGTCTCATCAATGGACGATTTACATTTGGACCTAGGTCATTTTTCTAGAAGACAACCTAATGTGGGAGAGAACATAGGATCACATAGCAATCCGTTAAGTTGTGGCGTAGGATTCAAATTAGTCAATTGACTAGAGGGAATCCAAGTTGTGTAACTCTTCACGAGAGGAGGAGGTCATCGATATAACTGATGAAGGAGGTCCTACGAAGAAAGGGAGGACCGTGACTCAAGAACCAAATTAGATGTTTGATTGATGAAACTTGGAGTCACACGAGTCTTCAAAGGAGGAAGACATTGTTGAGGTGATTTGGAATAAAGGTCCTATGAAGGAAGGGAGGACTGTGATTCGAGATTTGATCTAGGGGTATTCGAACAATAGTTGGGATCTAAGTATTCAAAAGAAGAGTTGGAGTTTGAATGGTAGTTTGGATCTAAATCGAAGAAGAGGAGTGGGGGGAACCTAAATAATAATTTGGATCAGAAGCATCCAAATCATACCACCAACTATGAGTTGAAGGTGGGGAACAAGGTACCTCGAATGGGCTCTCTAGCGTGAAGAACCAAATGAGGTTTAGTTGTAATGGGAATCTTTTTATTTGAATTGCTAAACCTAGGTTCCATATTGTAGTAAGTGTGAGAAACCACACGATATTCAGTCATTGTTGGTGTCGTTTAAGCACAAATTTCTAGACCTAGATAGTGGGATGGAACTCCTTCAAAGGGAAGGAAGTGACATGTCGATTTGAGTAGCATAATAGAAACCAACTAGAAATTTCTTAAGTATGGAGATGCGTGCGTGATTTTCCAAAGAAGGTCTAAGGAAAATAGACATTGTGATGATGCAATCTCAATGAGATAAAAAGGATTTTCCTAGAAAATAAGTTTTCTGGATGAATAATCACAAGGAACAATCATGCAAGTGTGAAACACAAAACCAATCAACAAGGAAATACACCCTATGAAAATGTGTGTGCAAAGTGATAGTTCAATGCAAAGATGATCAACACAATGTCAATACTTACGTCAAGCTCGAAATGAACAAGGCGTAAATATTAACAAAGGGTAGACATGACTCCCAATCAAAGGATACAACAATGCGTTCAACAACCAACAAGGCAAAAATGTTAAAGGACAAGTTTTACATATGTAAGCCATGTAACCACACCAATTAGACACATCTATCAAGATTTACGGAGAGCGAGATATTATAGTCAAAGTGGTATCGAAATGACAAAAACAAAGTAAGAAAAAACCCACCAAGATTTGGAACAATGTTTGAATTTAAACCAAGTCAAAGTATACTTAGGATGTGCTAAAATGTGTGCAAACATAACTCCATTATGCGGATACTTACACACGTTTACGAAAAACACCAAACAAGTATCTTAATTGTGTTGAGACAATGCAAATGAGGTAACACGTCAAAGGGAGATCAAATGATGACTCAATCCGAACTATGATTATGATATTGAAATCAAGATCAAGTGGCCATCAAAGATATGAGGACACATCCACACACTTTAGACTTTTAACAACTCAGCCGTAAACATGGATGAGTGTAAACAAACAAAAAGTGGTGAACACTATCTATGAAAACACTCCCAAAAGATGCCTTCCCTTATCCCAAATGGGAAACAAGAATGCAAAGGTGTAGATAAAAATATGGAAATAAACTAAGCATTACTTGGGCAGAGTTTCACCTCATCCAAAGGCGAGAAGGAAACCAAGATAAGTAACAAATCGTTGATTTCGTGATGAAATGCACTTAGATCCAACTTACATGGGCTCTTTGCCTTGATCAGAAACAAGGTTCAAAATCTAAGTAATTCATCACTTCGTTATGGCTCGACACGATGAAGGACTAGTAAAGTGGGCTCCACGGTAGTTTGGCTTCCCTAACAAGATCTCTTAACTAGGTGTTACAAAGCTATCTTAAGCGAGTGCGATTTACCCAAAAGTCACAATGACTAAATTGGGAGTATCTTGATTTACTTTACCCCCTTGAAGGAAAGTGGGTAGTAAATGCATCCATGTGTACTCTTAATGGGGTCAAATCATATGGACAACTAGTAACACTAACTAACAAGGAAAAAATAGTCAAGTGGGTAAGCGAAGCACTTCTGTTTCATCCATGAGGGCTAATTTTTTTAAAAGACTTGATGAGCATGTGAAAAATTGTGGGATATGAAAGAAACCTTTTCTAAGGTAATTTATATGGAGAGAGACATAAAATCTTGTTACTTTTAGCAAAATTGCCATAATATTAATAAATTGTAATTTTTTTCTTCTTATATCCTTCTATCAATGGGTGATTGATCATTGTATGAGGATATAGATATCATAGATTAACAAACTAAAATGTACTTTGAACCTTCTCTAGGAGTGAAAATTTTATAAAAATCTATTTTCCCTACCTGTCACAAAGAGAAACCCCAATTGATGGTTTGAATCATGTTCTACAACAATCAAGTGAAATGACCAACATCTCCATTAGGACCTCCATTAGATCCTTCTTGAGGGACATAACATAGTCTAGATATTAATGAGAGAGAACTATATTTCTTGAAGTTCCTATATTCATCTAGTGACATTGATAGTCAAGCTTATGCTCTAAACGGGCCACAAAAAAATTAGTCCCTTGTTTGAAGGATTGAAGGTAGACTTGAGCACCATATCCTCCATAAATTTCTTAGTTCATCACCTTGATCTATGTGGTACATTATTTTAGCCTAGAACAAATAACTTTCTTCTTGAATCCCTAGAATGGAAAGTACAAATAATATATAAGGAAAGCAATGAGATATTTAGGGGGTCATTTAAGGGTTAGCACATGATTTATCTCATAGTTAAGATTCCATTGAACAACCTTATATCATGTAAGAAAAAATAAAGTGTATTATTGTAAATGTGGTTAATTCTATATATAAATATGAACTACTTGCAACTAACTCTTCATAATGTGTAAGAAAAAAATTCCAAAAACTACAAAAATAATTAAAAATATATATTATATGATTTCTTTCAATGATATATTACTCACTCATTTGTCTTGTTTGGTCATTTTTACTACCTTTTGAGTGGTTTTTTTGCACCTAATTTCAAATTATTGAGTAGAAAGGGTGTTCTTTACGATCATATCAAATGATCATTGTATATTATTCAGGTTTATCCTTTTTCTATAGTGAATTTTGTTAATTAGAAGATATATATTTTAAGTAGTGTCAAGGATTATGTATTTTAATTTGTTTACTCCAATCATCTAGCTCAATGTGCCACTTATTTTCTTTGGTTGATAGTTTCTTACAACATCAATATATATGTCATGATTATGATCATTAATTTTTATATTGATTGTTTTAAGAATTATGCAATCTATTGTAATGGGTAGTTATAAATAATGAATAGTGAAATGACACATCCAAAAGTTACATATGTTTTTATGGCCATATTTGAGCCCCTAGTTTGTTGTGCTTTTTCTAGCCTCTTGAAGCAACTAGAATGGGATATTGTTATCATCACTTCAAAACTATAAATAAATAATTATCTTAGTAGTGAAATTATGACCAATCATCCTTTCAGGAAGCTATTGTTTTAGATACCATTATGGAAACACCACATATGATTTCCATTGAGTCAATGGATAAAATAATCTCGACATTTTACAAGTTTTTTTTGGGATGTCTAGTTACCCTAGTTTTACTTCACCAAAATATGCCTCAAACACTTATTGTTTTAGTCCATCACATACTATGCATGTTTTTTCTCAAGCAATCCTATGCAGAAAAATTATAAAAATATATAAATTAGAGAAATCATTTGAGGAGCTTATGAGAAAAAATATATTGACATGATCATAATAAATCAGGTCAAGTTAAGTAATATGAAGGCAAACAAAAAAAATATTGGCTCATTAACAACCCCTTAGGATTGAGCGAGGATGTTTTATCCTTTGAGAAGAAGAATTATTTGTCTCATGCTAGAATTTTTAGTTAATGATTAATGGTATACATTTCCAATTAACTATGAAATTATAAGGGAGGTTATGTAACTTCAGTGATGGTTATGCAACCATTCGTTGTTAAAAAATGCATTATCGTTTATAAAACATGCAAAAAGTCTAGTAATAAGACAAAAATATTTGATTTCTTATTTTGATAATTTCAATAAATCAAAGGGGATTCTAATAGTTATACTTAGCATAGAAATATTTTGGAATGTTTAAGAGAAGTTAGAGTAAGTGAAAAAGACTTTCTAAGAGTGTGTATAGGTGTTTTTAGTACAACGGAGAAAAATTAACTTTAACACTTTGAGTGTATATCAAGCTTGATTATTCTTCTTCTAAAATAACTAAAGAGAGGAGTTAGGGTATCATTAAAATATTTGTAATTTCTCAACATAAATAAATAATTATTTTCTATCCTCGATTTCTCATTGTGAATGTCATTTGGTGAAAGTATATGGTTAATTGTTGATAGGACAACATAAATGACATATTAAAATATAAAAACAACTTAAATGTGATAAATGAAACTATGATACAACATCTTTATATAAATTAGGGTTCATATATGTATATATATATAATACACCCATCTTAATGTAATCATTAATCTATAGATATACAAAGATAATAAATAATGCAAAGTAGTTATTTACTCAATCAAATATATAAGAAGAAAAATGACCTAAGGTATGGATTATAACCTTCCATGTAAGTTGGTGATATTATTCATGTGTTTGATCTTTTTACTCTTTTGAATTCATGTATTTCCATTTTTGGCTCTCTAAAATGAAAAATTCCTACAAGAATCATAATGATATGGGTTTGTTGTCATAATTTTGCTAGTGGTTTCCATCCTAATTTTCCTAAACCTTCAAAATCCACAAAAAATTACAAGTCTAAAAAGAAAATACATGCATTACAATAAATATGCTATCAAAGTGATCCAAGGGTTTGATAGATTAGAAAATAATAAGTATTTTATGATCAAATGGGTTTGATAACTTGTTTATAGATCTAACAATTTTAATTTTTAGTGAATTTGATACAAACAAATAACATGTAATCACTAGTAATGATTAAAGAAAAACAAGTAAATAGGTCAATACTAATTTAGGGGTGATATCTAAGGTATTATGCGAGAAGCGTATGGATATTTTTGTAAATGAGACACAAAATTCATAAAGTGGTAGTGAGAGGTGAATAGGAATATATAAAAATGATCTTGTATTTTGGATGTCACTATATAAGTTTGATGATAAGAAAATTGGATAATTTGTACCCATGTGTACAAAATAGACATAAAATATGTAAGATAATGTGAAAATATTATGATTGAATTTTGAAAATAAGGTTACACCATCTTATTAATAGTTAAATATATTTCATTCATTTTCAAATCAACATTACAATATTCAAATTAAACTATTTATTAATGTTACTTATCTAATTTATAACCAATATAATAAACATGTAGTGATAGTTATAAATATCTCAAGTCAAGATAGATTTGAAATATAATGATAGATATCAACCTCAAAATCTTTATTTTAGATTTTTTAAACATATTACAATGATTAATTATTATATTACCTTAAATACCTCTTTTGCCAATGACTAATAACAAATGATATAAATCCAAACACATCAAGGTGATTGGACAATTGTTTTTCTTCTTTTATATATATATATATATCAAAATTTAATTTATGGAGTGCCTTAACTTGCCAAAATGGGTTCTAGTTTTAGGTGACGTGGAAAGGCTGGGTCCCTCCCTTATTGTTGAATTTGTAGAGAACGGCGGTCAATTAATTAACTACACTATTACCTTGATTGTTCAAAATTTCCGTTCAATTTATTTTCCATCTGTTGTGGAAGTCATTGTCTCAAGTTTAATCAGCATCTGGATTTCATAATGTATGGCGTATGAAAATATGCGGTAAGAGTTGCAAAAACAAAACAAAAATGCATTAAATGAATTTTAATAAAGCTGAAGATGAGCTTTAAAATTGATTTTAAATTATATATATTTAAACTCTATATAAAGTACATAAAAATTAACTATGCAGATTTTAATAAATATAATAATTGAACATGTTTTTGAATATATATAAAAGATTATAATTTATTTGAAAATTTGGTTGTTTGAAAATTTTATTAATGAGCTTTTTAATTTTGTTAAAATATTTTTTATAAACTAATTACTGGATACATTGTATAGTGTTAGAAAGATCCCCTTTCTAAAAATGGCCACAATTGTTTTATGTTAAAATTTTATTATTTGATATTAAAATTGTATATTGAACATGTATTAAAAAAACATGAATTACCCTCACTTATCCCATTCACAATTATTATAAAGTTAATGATAGATCACTTCTATCAAGAATATAAACATTTATCCATATCCATCCAGTTGGCAAAAAAAAAAATTAATATGGGTCATTAAAGTGAAAGATAGATTTTGGCGGCCACAAAAACGCTCCCAGCAAATAGTCTAACCCCTAAATATTTGCACAACCATGAAAAAGCAGGCCAGCTAAAAGATACTTTGTATGTTCAAAAAGTTGATGTTTTTAATATGTGGTATTGTCCAATATGCATTTACTAAGTTAAATATCTTACATTTTCTTTTCAGGCTGTAACATAACTCATTTTCTTTTGCAGGCTGTAACACTAAAGATGATGAAATTAGTGGCCTTGGAAAATAAACCACACATGTAAAACACCTTCAATTTCCAGCAGTTCAAGTAAATGTTGACATGGTTAGCAGGATCTACTGTTGCAGTCAAAGCAATATATATGTCATGATTATGATCATTAATTTTTATATTGATTGTTTTAAGAATTATGCAATCTATTGTAACGGGTAGTTATAAATAATGAATAGTGAAATGACACTTCCAAAAGTTACATATGTTTTTATGGCCATATTTGAGCCCCTAGTTTGTTGTGCTTTTTGCTAGCCTATTCAAGCAACTAGAATGGGATATTGTTATCATCACTTCAAAACTATACATAAATAATTATCTTAGTAGTGAAATTATGACCAATCATCCTTTCAAGGAGGTTATTGTTTTAGATACCATTATGGAAACACCACATATGATTTCCATTGAGTCAATGGATAAAATAATCTCGACATTTTACAAGTTTTTGGGATGTCTAGTTACCCTAGTTTTACTTCACCAAAATATGCCTCAAACACTTATTGTTTTAGTCCATCACATACTATGCATGTTTTTTTCCTTGTTAACTCAAGCAATCCTATGTGAGAAAAATTATAAAAATATATAAATTAGAGAAATCATATGAGGAGCTTATGAGAAAAATATATTGACATGATCATAATAAATCAAAGTTCATAATATGAAGGCAAACAAAAAAATATTGGCTCATTAACAACCCTTAGGATTGAGCGAGGGATGTTTTATTCATTGAGAAGAAGAATTATTTGTCTCATGCTAGAATTTTTAGTTAATGATTAATGGTATACATTTCCAATTAGCTATGAAATTATAAGGGAGGTTATGTAACCAATTGATGGTTATCAACCATTCGTTGTTAAAAAATGCATTATCGTTTATAAAACATGCAAAAAGTCTAGTAATAAGACAAAATATTTGATTTCTTATTTTGATAATTTCATAAATCAAAGGGATTCTAATAGTTACACTTAGCATAGAAATATTTTGGAATGTTTAAGAGAAGTTAGTGTAAGTAAAAAGACTTTCTAAGAGTGTGTATAGGTGTTTAGGTACAACGGAGAAAAAATTAACTTTAACACTTTGAGTGTATATCAAGCTTGATTATTCTTCTTCTAAAATAACTAAAGAGAGGAGTAGGGTATCATTAAAATATTTGTAATTTCTCAACATAAATAAATAATTGTTTTCTAGCCTCAATTTCTCATTGTGAATGTCATTTGGTGAAAGTATATGGCTAATTGTTGATAGGACAACATAAATGACATAGTAAAATATAAAAAAACTTAAATGTGATAAATGAAACTATCAATACAACATGCTTTATATAATTAGGGTTCACTATATGTGTGTGTATGTATATATATATATACACACACCCATCTTAATGTAATCATTAATCTATAGATATACAAAGATAATAAATAATGCAAGTAGTTATTTACTCAATCAAATAAATAAGAAGAAAATGACCTAAGGTATAGATTATAACCTTCCATGTAAGTTGGTGATATTATTCATGTGTTTGATCTTTTTTTACTCTTTTGAATTCATGTATTTCCATTTTGGCTCTCTAAAATGAAAAATTCCTACAAGAATCATAATGATATGAGTTTGTTGTCATAATTGTGCTAGTGGTGTCCATCCTAATTTTCCTAAACCTTGAAAATCCACAAAAATTACAAGTTGAAAAAGAAAATACATGCATTACAATAAATATGCTATCAAAGTGATCCAAGGGTCGATAGATTAGAAAATAATAAGTATTTTATGATCAAATGGGTTCGATAACTTGTTTATAGATCTTAACAATTTTAGTTTTTAGTGAATTTGATACAAACAAATAACATGTAATCACTAGTAATGATTAAAGAAAAATAAATAAATAGGTCAATACTAATTTAGGGGTGATATCTAAGGTATTATGCCGTAATCAATTTTATGGATATTCTTGGTAGCAGGACACAAAATTCATAAAGTAGTAGTGAGAGGTGAATAGGAATATATAAAAATGATCTTGTATTTTGGATGTCACCGTATAAGTTTGATGATAAGAAAATTGGATAATTTGTACCCATGTATACAAAATAGACATAAAATATGTAAGATAATGTGAAAATATTATGATTGAATTTTTAAAATAAGGTTACACCATATTATTATAGTTAAATATATTTCATTCATTTTCAAATCAACATTACAATATTCAAATTAAACTATTTATTAATGTTATTTATCTAATTTATAACCAATATAATAAACATGTAGTGATAGTTATAAATATCTCAAGTCAAGATAGATTTGAAATATAATGATAGATATCAACGTCAAAATCTTTATTTTAGATTTTTTTAAACATATTACAATGATTAATTATTATATTACCTTAAATACTTTTTTTGCCAATGACTAATAACAAATGATATAAATCCAAACACATCAAGGTGATTGGGCAATTGTTTTTCTTCCGATATATATATATATATAAAATTTATGGAGTATTAACTTGAGTATGGGTTCTACTCTTAAAATGACGTGGAAAAAATGACGGTCCCTCCTTATGGTTGAATTTTTAGGCTAGAGAACGGCGAAAAATCAATTGTGTGAACTACACTGAAATAAGATGTCTTGATTATTCAAAATTTCCGTCGGAGATTTATTTTCCATCAGGTTGTGGAAGTCATTGTTCAACTTTAATGAACCTGGGCAACAGCAACACCTAATGTAAGCCCGGATCAAAATATGTAGTAAAGAGTTGCATAAAATAAGAAAAATGCATTAAATGAATTTTAATAAAAGCCAAGATGAGCTTTAAAATTGATTTTAAATTATATATATTTAAACTCTATATAAAGTACAAAAAATTAACAATGCAATTTTATTAAATATAATAATTGAATTTGAATATATATAAACAGATTATAATTTATTTGAAAATTTGATTGTTTGAAAATTTTATTAATGAGATTTTTAATTTTGTTAAAATATTTTTATAAACTAATTACTGGATACATTGTATAGTGTTAGAAAGATCCCCTTTCTAAAAATGGCCACAATTGTTTTACGTTAAAATTTCAGTCAGACATCAAAAGCAGACTTCTGAAAGTTTGCCTGTATGCGGTTAATGTTGGCGGATAGCGGATATTTGATATTAAAATTGTATTTTGAACTGTCATTAAAAAGATGATTACCCTTACTTATCTATTCACAATTATTATAAAGTTAATGATAGATCACTTCTATCAACGGGGAGAATATAAACAGGTTTTAAGTAGAGAAATGTCGATTTGGCAAAAAATTCGACATATATATTGGGTCATTAAAGTTGAAAGATAGATTTTGGCGGCCACAGAATGCTCCCAGCAAATAGTCTAACCTAAATATTTGCACAACCATGATAGGCCAGCTACAAGATAATTTGTATGTTCAAAAAAATTGATGTTTTTTAATATGTGGTATTGTCAATATGCATTTACTATTAAATATCTTACATTTTCTTTTGCAGGCTGTAACATAACTCATTTAGAACACTAAAGATGATGAAATTGAGTGGCCTTGGAAAATGAAACTACACCAATAAGGGTTTGAAGCTTTTATGTACAACACCTTCAATTTCAAGTAAATGTTGACATGGTTAGCAGGATTTACTGTTAGAGTCAAAGCAGTCCAAACAGTCAATAGAAAATCTCCTCCTGTCGTTAAGCATTTCGTGGATCATTTTTCATTGATTTGTTTCTTAATGATTATAGTGAAAGGACCAAAGAGAATATTGTGGGTTGAGGTGTAGCATAAAACACTTAAAAGTAAGAGATGAAAAATTTAAAAACTGAAGGAAATGCTTATTCAGGAGTATAGGACACATCTTTCAAGTCAACAACCCATGTTTTAATTTTTCCAAAATGTATAGTTATTAATAAAATTAACTCTTACGTAATATATTTTATTAATTAAATCTAAAAAATTTTGGTCGTGTTGTTGTTTTAAAAAATATCTTACATTTCAACAAGACTAATTTTAATTAAAGAAAAATTAATTAAAATTAAAAATTATTTGTTTTTTAAACATGTATAAATTAAATATATTACTTTTAAAACTAGCAATCGCATGTGTTTCATGCAATGTTAACGCCGAACGGTATATGTTATTTGATTTAGAGGTATAGTTATTATTGATCCACTTAATTTGAAGGTTGTTTCTACATTTCAAACTTGTTATAAATTTGTACATGATTACTTGGGATACCGTTTTCGATAGTTAATTAATTTTATAGTTGATGTTGTTAGTTGTGCATCAGTTGTTCAGTTGGTGTTTTGTTGGAGAAACATTTATTATACAATTGATAATGTGTGTGATTGATAGTTGTAGTGTAGGACTTTAGTTGAAACATTACATTGAATTGTTGTATGTGTACATTTAATTATGTTAAAGATTCGTACATTTAAAGTTGCGTATCATATTTGGAAACATCAAATAAATGAAGGTATACGTACACATAAGGAGACATGTATACATTTGTAGTATTTATATCATGAATGGTTTCCTTTAGTGGGAAAATTTAGTTTCAATAAACATGCTTACATTTGATACCCTTGAACGATTGTGTCTTTGCTTTAGATAGAAGAATTGTTTTAGTCAGCCAGTGGATTGCGAGGTGGAAAGCAATTTGAAGGAGAGGATAAACTCGTTGTATATGTGGGATGAATCGAAGAGAGGTCGATGCTTGAGACAGCTTTCATGTGGCATCCCAGACATTTGGGGGAAAGTGACAGGTTGTTAGCAAAGAGTTTTGAACTTGTCTGTTGCAACTCGAACATAACCATGAACCATTACCATTCTCTCTCACCTTTTTCCTGCATTGTTTGTCACCTTTTTGAAGAGGACATGCCTTGTAAAAAAATTGTCCATGCTTGATATTTGTGATTTCTGCAGTAACCATGGCCCATTCATTTCTCTCAGTGTTCCCCATATTTAGTACCTCCAAAATCATCGTTACAGAGGTCAGGATTTTTGGAGGGCCCATAAATTGGCTTGTGATAGAGGGCGCCGGAAGGAAGTAGTCATCGGAATCAACCCAGCCATGAAGTGTATTTGTTTCTGAAATTTGAGGGTTGACGTAACATTTGGTTCTTGAAACAGTGTCCACTGAGCTTCCATTGAAACTGGAGATGCGGGCAGCTTTCAAGGCGAGGACCGGAAGAGGCGGTATAGAAAGCATGTCTTCAAGTTCGTTGCTTATATCATCTAAGTGTTGTCCCCACAATGTGACACTTACACTGAAACCCGACATGTCCTTTAATTGCAGTGTTCTTCTCTTTGTTTTAGACTTGTCATACCAACAAATTTTTGAGCATGGTGACATTGTAACAACAATGCCAATCAAATCAACTGTAGAACCTTCAACGCTTACAGGTAATTCCTTGATTTTGGTGAAGTGAAAGTTATGGGAAGGTATTGTATCTTCATTTGCTATGAGTGGAGATATGGTTGAGGAAGGTTGCTGGAAAATCTCCAAAGCATTGTTCAAATGGTTGTAACATAGCTTTGCATTAACAATCCTCGCAATCGTCCCATTGGAAATTGTATATAGCTTCCCATTCTCAATCTGCTCATAGAATGCTTTTGTGGCCTCGTTGAAACAAGTGATGTGGATTTCCCTCCTTCCTGATCAACAAAATCAAACCTAAACATGGATCCATTTCCCCTTGCATTGTGATATTGGCGAAGGGTTGTTTTTGCTAGGGCACGGCCCTCTACGGACCACATGCGCATAGATGTATTCAAAGCACTTATTTTAGTTGGTGTTCTCGCAAAATATTTGTTAACCCGGTTTGCACTTGCATCTATTTGCGTGGTTGCATGTGTTCGAGAGCATTTGTTGGTAGTCGATTGGAGCACCGATTACCAAATGTGTTTTAACAACAACATCCATTTCAATGATAAGAACGGTGCTGCAATGGAAAAGAAAAACAAGATAGAATTAGAACTGAGCAACGGATGGAAAAAACAAACAAAAAGAAATTTTAATTGATATAGGGAGTTTATGTACATTGGTAATTGAGCAAGAGATGAAGCTTACAGTTCACTTTTGATCATTCTAATGAGGGATTTGTGTAAGCACACGATGGAGCCTTCTTGTATTGATTTTTCGGTTACATGACTTGCAAATTTGGAGGGTAGAAGTGCTTTGTCTGAAAATGTATCCCATCTGAAAGGTCAACACGATGTTGGGCTCCCGTGTTGAGAATGGACCTTAGAGAGCTCAAGTGCAGTATCTAAAATGTGGGGTCAACATTGGAACCACCCTCAATCAATTGAGAAATGCCTTCGTGTGTCAAAGTTATTTCCATGGCAACTAAAAGATGCTCGAGATTGTGAGAATTCTGCAAATATATGGTGGAAAATGTAAACTTGTAGGGCAGTCAATCATGAAATGAAGGATTTGTTCAGGAAATCATGCATTTGTAAAGAATGAGAACCTTTAAAGTTGGCTTCCTTATTATTTTATATTTTCTAAAAAGTGCAAACATGAAGTCTAACCCTTTAACAATTCAATATGCAAAAAAGTGATATAATGTACAAAGCTTTGGTTGAAAACAACTAAAATTTGTATGGTTGTTTGTCGGCATTTTAAAACTGTATGTATTTGTGTGCAAATTTTATGAAGTACACATTAAAAATGTGTCATTGGTTTACATAAAGAAGCGAGCAATTGTATAAAGGAAAGATATAATGAATAACACATTAAAAATGTGTTGTTGTTGTTGTTTTTGTTGAAAAGTTAGATTATGTGCTCCATATGTTCCGCCGCAATATATACATGCATTTATTTGAAATGAATTACAGATTATTATGTTAAGCAAATAGAATGGAAAACAATAAGAACAATATGTACACTTGAAGTGAGAAGACTATAGGTATTTGTATGGAAACACAATGATAAAGAAATTAGGAAAGCATAGTTGTTGGATAACAAAAAATGAACATGTGTTTGATAAGTTTGATTCTCTGTCGGATATATACTGCCACAATACATACATGAAATATTTGGAACGAGCCCCTCAGCACATAACAAATCCTGTCATTGACGAAGGCACATGCCCCCACATGTCACTTCGGAAAAAGGATTGGAGTCTAAATATAAATGTAACAATCAAAAGAAAATAACATGAAAGCACTCTACAATAATTTTTTAAACCATAACATGCAATAAACAAAACAAATGAATAAATACTTGAATCAATATTGAAACCCACCTCAAGTTTGTTTAGAGATGATGCTCTCTTCTTTACCGCGGGAGAATGAGAATCACAAATACCCTACAAAAAAGTGAAAAAGAAGTTAATAAAACTAAATATATCTACACTGCCAATGTCATATTCACTACATAAGGCTACCACTCATGATATTAAATCTGCACATGTACAGAAATCTTCATGTATTCATGTTTAGTTCAAATAAACAAATATGCAAAACGCTACCACTCATGATATAAAATTGGTAAATGTATATGTACGAATTTGTAACAAGTTAGAAATGTAGAGATAGAACATTTAAATGAAGTGGTTCATCTATATTTCTACACTTATAAAACCAATCACACCCCTTATTAAAACATCAACTACAAAAGTAATAACTATCCCTCTAAAACAAATAACATATACGGTTCGGTGTTTACATTGCATTGTACACACCATACTTTTTTCTTCAACTTTTACTATGGTGGCATGGACAAGTGTAAATCAAAATACATGTTAATTAATAAAACATTCAATAAATCTAACATCAAGCTGAAAAGTAAATGTGGGAAAATTTAATCTCCATGTAAACATGGACCAAAACAAAACTATTCTAAACCTATTTGCATAACGAAATTGTCCATGAATATGCTGAATACAAAGGGCATTGACAGTTTCCATTATATAGCTTCCTAACAATTAAATTCCTGCACAAAATGCCAGTATATGTGACAATTGTATAGGACATGGCCCTCGAATTTTCAAGTCTTGTTTGCAGGATTTAATTTAATGTTCATATTTCTACAATGGGAATTTTTTTGCCCTTTCTTATCATCAAAGCTTGAATAGTGAGAAACATCTAGTGCATGACTATGATGATGTGTTTTTGTTCTTACTGACTCTAGGAAGCAAGGAAGACTCACCATAAATTGCTATATGACATGATCTGCAAGGACCTGATGGTGTAGGAAAAGCAATGTTTCAAAAAATGAACTGCTTTGTTATGTTTTCTATATATAAGCGAGAAAAGACAGGAGGAGATCAAAATACCAGCTCTCACATATTGTTAGGACCCATAACGGACAAGATGACAAGAGCTACAAGTGTGTTGTCCAAGAGGAGGATTCCAATAGGACCAAAGGCTTGACAATATCCAAGGAACTCATGGCAGTTGCAGGCCATGCACTCAAGGCCAATATAACAACTCTGGGTCCTTTAATACTTCCTTTATCAGAACAGATCCTGTTTTTCCTGACACTCTTCTCTAGAAAAGTATTGAAGATGGATGTAAAGCGCTATATCCCAGACTTCAAGTTAGCATTTGAACACTTTTGCATTCATGCAGGTGGCAGAGCAGTACTTGATGAATTGCAAAAGAATTTATCATTGCCAGAGCATCACATGGAGCCATCAAGGATGACTCTCCATAGATTTGGCAATACATCCAACAGTACTCTGTGGTACGAGCTTGCATACATGGAAGCCAAGAAAAGAGTGAAAAGAGACGACAGAGTATGGCAGATAGCATTTGGGTCTGGATTCAAGTGCAACAGTGTAGTCTGGAAGGCCCTCAGGACCATTAAAAACCCCACCAGAAATCCATGGTTAGATTGCATTGACAACTATCCAGTTGAGATTCCAGAGTTCCAGAAAATCTCCGACCACTGCATGGAATTAATATATCCAGTGAAATAAGCTGACAAAAAGGTGAGATGCCCATTATATTGTCTTGTGCTGCATGGACTATTATTTCAGAGTTAACTCCATTAAGAGAAAGCAGGTTACCCGTATGCATTTCATTGGTTGCTTTGTTTGCAATGGTGTACTGGTACGAATTTGTTAGAGCTAGTGTCACCCTTCTTTATTAGAAAAAAATTATGTTTGTTCTATGAATTCAATATGCTTGAAATTAGTAGTATTTGAAAGAGGATGGAAGGCTGCCTAGATAGTATGCATCATTACCCACATAGAAAAACTTAGATTCTTACAACCTTTCTGGACCTTGTATTCAAACTTTTAAATTGCAAAATATTCAGTTGATTTTTGTCCCGGATATATAAATTTCATCTCTAATTGACCATAACTATTGATTTGTATTGTGCAGAAACCCCTTGGTAAGATCACCGTAAGAGCAGGGCTTGCTGTAGATAACACAAAGACAAAAGATGTTCAGAAAGAGGGCGTTGAGGAAACAGGGTGGTGGTGGTGGGAGCAGGTCTTGCAGGCCTAGCTGCAGCAAGGCAGCTTGCAATGCAAAACATACCATTCAAGGTCCTTGAGGCCTCTGATGGAGTAGGAGGGCGTGTAAGAATAGACCATTTCCAAGGGTTTCTGCTGGACAGGGGATTCAACAAATTTATCACTGCTTATCCAGAAGCCAAGAGAATATTAAACTATGAATCCTTGGACCTGAAGCAATTCTATTATGGGGCATTGGTATACTACAATGGAGCTTTTCATAGAGTCGTTGATCCATTGAGGCACAATCAGAAGTCATGTTTTCAATTTAATTAGTTTCAACGTGTTTAACAGCTTCGAATTCATTGGATATTTGGAACTTTCCAGCACGGATTTTGTAAACGTGCCAGGGGATGAATAATCTTTACTGGAAATTAAACCAAGAGGAACCTAATAAAAAAGATGGCGTGAAGAAGAAACTAATTCATAGCAAGGAGGTTGAACAGTTACCTGTAACGAAATCGCAGAAATTGGGTGATCATACGCTGTCAATATAATTCTTTTGCTAGCATACAGAGCTCATATAATAACAAAAATTTGCTAGCATGCAGAGCCCTTATAATAACAAAAGCCAACCCGCCCGTCAAAACCGATGGTGTAAAAATAGGCAATGTTAAAAATAGGTAGAAACGTCCAAACGACTGTCAAAATAAAACCCGATTGAAAAACGTCTAAAAGGCTGTCAAATTTGGCATCGTAGCAGAAATGTCCGGAGGTCCTCTACCATAGGGGGAACGCCTTCGACGTAATTATTTTAATTAATACATATATATTAAATATATTGAAAAATATGAATTTTGAGATGTTAGTTATTTTATATAAGATTTGAGACATTGAATCAATATATCTTCTATATGAATTTTCTATTTGTTAAGGATATAAGATTTTAATGGCACTTTGGTAAAAAAATCACTTCAAAGTCCATCGTATATCCAAAATATTACAAATTTCCATTAACTTTTCCAAGAAAGAAAGAATAAACTTTTATATGATAATGAATATGATATCAAATTTAAGTTTGAAATTGCTTTATGATGATCAAATTGATGTCAAATTTAATGTTGGCCATTAAGTGTTAACATCTCATAGATATTATCGTCCACCACTTCCCTCAAAGAAAAATATAGAAACATATAAGTGTTATGGAAAAATTATCCAAATTGAATACAAAAATGATATCGTAAAGTCACATAATTCCTAATTTTGACCAATAATAAAAAAATGTGCACAAACATCCTAAAATCATACAAATGTTGAACATTAATTTAATATTAATTATATTAGTTAATAATAGTAATTGGCATTCTACAAGGGTAACCAAGGATAGTATTTCCTATATATATATATATATATATATATATATATAATTGTGTTCACTTTTAATTTGAACCTTAATTTGGCATGCACTTGATGATTAATAAGATTTTTTCCTTTTTTTTTTTTCTTAGAGAATTCAACTAAAAAATAGTAACATCTTAGTCATAGGAGAGCACAATTTTTCTCCAAAAGTTATTTTTCGATCCTTTTGCATTGGTATCACTCAATTGACACTAATTTTCACCATTTAGTGGGAATTTTTGAAGAAGATAATAAATCTATTTATAATTGTGGTATTTTAATTAATTCAATATAAGAACTTTGAGATTTTATCACTTGATATTTTTAAGATAGATGCATTAAAAGATATTTTTACTAGTAATAAATAATATAAACTTATTTTATAACACATTATTATAACAATAATTTAGTTGTAAATTAAAAATAGACTGATGTTATGAAAAAAAGTACCATTACAATTAAATAAATTTATAGCTAAAAATATATATAAAGATAATAATCGGAAAAAAATTTCTCTTGTGTAGAAAAAAATGACACCTAGGTATTTGTTAGTTGTTAAATTACACCTTTTTGTGTACTTTTTGTTTTTGTTGTCATCAATTTATCCAAATTAGACAATACTCATGTGTTTATTGGTTATATTCACAATCCCTTCTTTGGTCCCCTTTGTAGGACCCATATCTTTTGTTCTAATTTCTAGGAATGTCATATAGAGTGATAGGGACATTCTTTAGTGCACCTTTTTGTTTTTCAAAATTTTGTGCACTCATCCACATTATTCTCTTTTTTATGTCAATTTATAATCAATGGATGTCCTAATTTTATTTTAGTATGTCTACAAATATAAACTATGTATTTCATGTACATCTAACAATTATGAATATATCATGTACTAAATATTGTTAACATTATCATATATCATATAATGTTTATACTTAGTTCCTTAACCAATCACTTGAATTGTGTCATGGGGAAGACAATTAGGGAATATAAAACCCCTAAAAACATTTGTTATAATATAATGTCATTTCAATCATTAAAACAAACATAAACTTTGTCACCTAATGATGGAAGATTTGTGCATCTTTAAGTAAGTAACCAACCTAATACCTTGATGGAAGGAATAAGAGATTTTGGGGTTGATTATGTTTTGGAGGATTTTTGAGGTGGGAATCCAAACCCTTGGGAGACACAAGGTTATCCCCATATTCCTATCTCTACTTGGCTATTTTAGAGCCTTTGTTTGGGAAGTTGTGCTTAAAAATGATTATTTTGTAGTTATCTTTTCTTGTGTGTTTGTTGCTTGAAAGTGAGTGTGGAAGCATTTTATAGTTTCCATGTGTTGATCCATCCCTTATTGCCTTGTGGTTGGGGCTCGAGGGCCAATGAGGAGGATTGCTTCTCCTCCTCATTGGAGTTTTGGTTGGGTGGAGAGTGTTGCCTCTCCCCTTTTGTTGTTGTGATCAAATGGAGAAAATATGGATCCTTGTTGGAGATTTGGAAACTTGGAGCACTTTTAGAAGACTAAGAAATATTTCATTATAGCTATCTTTCTTGTAAAATTTCCACTTCAAGTGGATGATTTATTGTATTGTTTTGAAAAGAAAAGTTGTATTGATTATTGGTTATTAAGATTGTAATGTATGTGGGAATGAAAGGCATTTTTAGTGAATCAAGTTGATAAAATGGAAATGAAGTTGAAAAGGGAAACAACTTTTCCCATTTAAGTTGATTTATTTTCTAAGATAAGTGTGTCGCTCTTGCTCTAAAAATCATTAGAAAATCTTGTTGTATACCTCTTGTGGGAATGTTTGAAATTTGTATGTTGTAAAGGAAAGAAATATTAATTTTCATTGTATTATTTGAAAGACATATAATGGAAAGTTAGACTATATTTGTGCACTTTCTTGTATTGATTGAAAGAAAGTTTTGAACTCTATATGTGTAGATGGAAAGAACTTAAAAATTTTTAATTGTCATTTACTTGCCCAATAAAATAAAATAATTCCTAAATCTAGTTGTGTAAAAGAACTACAAATTTGCAAAGTAGACCTTAGATCTATTGATTTTGTAAATGTATTGTTAGGTTAAACTAACTTCATTCTAAACTAGATGTCAATAAAATGGTAGTGGTAGGGAAAACAAAATTTTAAACTAACACTTGGAAATATTTCTACCAAATTTTAAGAGAAATTTTAAGTATAATTTTAGATTTGTTAATACTATTAATAATAGAAACATTACTACCTATTGACCAAAATATTGATATTAAAATCATTATTAATAATAATTTTAATATATATATATATATATATATATATATATATATATATATATATATATATATATATATATATATATATATATATATATATATATATATATATATATATATAAAGTTGTATGTAAAATGCGGTATTACAACCAAAAGTTTTATTAAAAAAACTGAAATCTTTTAAATATAAAAAGGCAATGGAAAACTTTCGGCTTTAAACATGTTAGGTTGCGGTCCTGGACTATTCTTAGTGTATAAGGGAAAGGGGGTTGGGGGATGGTCACCGGGTTCCATTAATTAATGGGATGGGGGTGGGGTCGATGACCTCTCCCCAACCCAACAACTTTACTACAATTTTAACCTGCATTTTCTTTTGCATATGACCGCGGTTTTCAATACTACTATGCAGGCCGAACCCTTTCATCAACACACACACATATACGCGCACACACACACACACGTACTATTTTTTTGGTATAATAAATAATGTGAATAAAAATACTTAAAGACTATTATTCACATTATATATATGTGTGTGTGTGTGTGTGTGTGTGTGTGTGTGTGTGTGTGTGTGTGTGTGTGTGTGTGTGTGTGTGTGTGTGTGTGTGTGTGTGTGTGTGTGTGTGTACACCCTATACATTGGGGATATATACATTCTTCCAAATATTTCACTAAAATGGGCAAAACCCATATGCCCATTTGGGCCAATATTAAAATAACGAGTTAAACAAAAAGAAATAAATGCATTGAAACCCTAGGTGAGGGTGTAAATAAAACAAGAAAATAAATGAAGCATGTGCATCCTTCCAAAAATTTGAGGTGGCCTCTCATGGCTTTCTCATCCTCCACCAATATGCAAAACAAAAGAAACAAATAATAAGCCAAACAAAAGAGAAAAGATATTTTCTTAAGAAAACTTAGGGTTATTTGAACCCCTAGATCTTGTGGCCCCAAATGAATCCATCCAATGGATGAGATTCATCCCTACAAAAAGTAGGTGGGGAGTGGGTGAGAGGAAATTCAAATTTTGAAATGCATGGGTAGGATTTTAAGTGGGGCCTTTTAATTAAGTGTAGAAGGGTTGGGTGTTATTAACTTTCTAACCCAAATGTCTTTTAGAGATATTTTAATTAAATGTCTACTTGGACCCCTTTTTGGGTACAATAGGATCTTTGTTATTTAATCGAGTTATTCCCATTTTACCCTTGGGATTAATTTGTGAAATTTTAACTATGGTGTAAATTAAATTTTATCAAAATAAAATTTAGAGGAATCTAAAGTAGGCCCGAGACTAACCTAGTTTATTCATAGGAAATGAGAGTTTTATTATTTTATTTTAATGGGGATTAAAAAGAAAATTTATATTTTTGATTTAAAGTAACTTAGAAACAAGAATGTGACAACTGCTAATTTAGAACCTTTTTGTGAGCACGTTTTTCAAAAAAAATTATTCCATAAATTTTCTAGCTTGCCCTAGGTTGTTCTTGGATTTCATGCAAAAAAATTTAGAGGGTGTTAAAATTGGTATCAAAGCCATGGGTTCAAAGCTTGGAATCTTGGGCACACTTGAAAATACGAGACAAGAACATTTAACCTAGACAATTTTTTTTAAAAACCTAGAAAACAACATTGTCTAATAATTGTATAATATAGTAAACTTAGAAAATTGAAATAAAACCTAGAATGATGAACTAAATCTTGCCTTGGTTTATGCAGGAGGCGTGGACTAGATGAGGGGTTATTGCACGTAGATCTAGACTTGCCACCTCCAAATTACGTTGTGGTGACCATCCTATCTTAGATATTATGATGCTTCATGATGTTAATGCTACTATAAGTAGAGGGTCCTTAGGAGGATGACCTTCCAGATAGGATAGGGAGCCATCAGTTGAGGCTTGTGCATCTCCTCAACACACCAAGGAGCATATGGCGAGATAACTCCCGCGTGGAGTTGGCTAGAGTAGAGTCACCATAGAGGGACGTGGAGATAGGATTTTAGGACACATGGATAGATCTCGAGCCCTACGCCTAGGGATAGGAGAATGTAGAGAGACCTAGGGGTCACAAATCATCAGCCACGAGACCATATGAGGAGATCCTGAAGCTACGCATGTCTCACTATTTTGGAGATACATGTAGTTTTCAGGTAGAGGCCTGGTTAGTGAGCTTGAGTGGGTGCTTCAAACTCTACCCATGTACTAGAAACACAAAATCTCGTGTTGCGATCCATCTTCTAAGGGATGGAGCAGGTTTCTAGTGGAGGACCAATGAGTAAAGCTCCACTTAGACTAAGAGACAGCTTACACAGGAGCTCTTTGAGGAGTGGTTCAGGAGTAGGTATTTATCTAGGAGGTTCATTCAGTAGAGGATAGATGAGTTCCATGACCTCTGTCAGGGATCCATGACTATAGCTGAGTATGAGAGTCAATTTCTAGATTTACTTTAGTATGTCGACTATATGTAGGACGAGTAGGTCCAGATTCATAGGTTCATCAGGGGTCTAAATTTGGATTTGGGAGGTGTGGTGTGCATCCATTTCCCATAGACCTTAGTAGAGGCCATTGAGAAGGCCTACATTATAGAGGAGACGTGGGAGAAGACATAGTAAGTCACGGAAAAGTGCGAGATCCGCATCCAAATGATGCGGTAGATAACAAGTTGAGGGGGTCAACTCTTTTCTTCTCGTGTAGTGGAAATGATTTATACAATCTTCATTCAGGCCACCATCACATCAGCCACCTTAGCAAAGAATAATAAGTAGCAATAGACTTGTCCACCATACTGCACCTCCACGAGATTCGACGCTCATAGGTGACATAGTATGGGGCATCCTCCTGAGGGCCCATTAGGATACATGGTGTGCGAGAGCTCGGTCAAGAGATCTCATCAACAGATACCTTAGCAGTCCATAGCCGGATCATCAGGATCCATGACACATATCTCTAGAGTACTAGCTAGAGCTACATCCCATTGAGATGACCAGGTAGTTGTTGTGGATGTGGCATTGTTGGACATCATTAGAGAGAGTGCCCACATAACCCTAGTAACAAGGGTAAGGTGAAGATTTTAGATCCTATGGTTGGTGACATGGGCGTAGCCAATGTATCTATGCGCAGGTTAAGAACCGCTACGATGAGCACCGTGAGTACCGTGATAGAGACTACATGTAACATTGGTGGTATTACTACCTCTATACTGTTTTATTACGTTTCATTTGATTCATTTATTGCACCATATTTAGTAGAGTTTTACAAGATGGTGGCAGTTAGGAAGGGTCTTAGTTGGGATGTTGAGATGGCTTCTGGAGCCAAAATCTCTGTAGATTCCTTAGTTAAGGAGTATGTAGTGGATTTGGGACCCTTCACCACTACCTCGGATCTTCGTATCCTTCCTTTAGGTTCATATGGAGTCATCTTGGGCATGGAATGGTTGTCTACACACATATCTAGAGTGGATTTTTACCATAAGATTATATCATGTATAGGTGATTTGGGGGTTGAGTCTGTGATAGCGGGGAGTTAGGAGGTCCATTTCTATCCACACTATTTCCACTTTGTGAAGCTTAAGCGGTGTGTGCGACAAGGTTCCCGAGAGGTATGTTATTACTGATTAGTGACATATCTAAGGAGGATTCTAGTGGGCCATTTATTGATGACCATTGCATCTTGAGAGAGTTTCTATGATGTCTTTCTAGGGGAGCTACTAGTGTTATCTCCCCATGTGAGATAGATGTTCACTTAGATTTTGTTCTTGATGTGGAGCCTATCTCAAGAGTACCTTATCGAGATGACTACCCTAAGCTTTGTGAGCTCAAGTTACAACTTGAGGGCCTTCGAAGAAATGCCTAATCCTTCCTAGTGTATTGCCTTAGGGCGCACCGATGAATTTTGTAAAGTAGAGAAGGATGGATCTCTACGTTTGTGTATTGATTATCATCAGCTGAACAAAGTAACGATCAATAATCATTACCCCCTTCCGTGCATTGATGATTTATTTGATAAGATGAAGGGGAAAATTATTTTCTAAGTTATATCCTAAGTCTGGATACCATCAATTTGAAGATCAAAGAGGAATATATTCCTAAGATAACCTTCCGTATGAGATATGGCCACTACGAGTTCACGAGAGTGTCGTTTGGTCTGAAAAATGCCCCGCAATGTTCATGAGCTTGATGAATGGGGTATTCGAACCTTTTTGGATCACTTCATGCTCATTTTTATTGATGACATCCTGATATACTCACGTACATGCGTGAGGAGCATGAGGGGCACCTTTGCAAGGTTCTTTCAATGTCTTCATGAGCAGCAATTGTTATCACCAATCACAAGACCATATGGTTTGCACAAGCATGTGTGCTTGAGCTCACAGTGTGATTTGATAATATGGGCACTATCCCCATGTTTTGGGACTTGCTACTTAAGATGGACTTCCGAGAAAGCGGTTCTTGCTCCTAAACTACATGCCACAATCTACTCTAATGCAAGAAAAACTATCTTTCCTAATCTAAATTTCTAAGGGACCAGGGAGAGAGAGTGCATGAAAAAAATCCTACACTAAAGTAGTGATACACTAGAAAAGGAGAGTGAGAATAGTCTTCCAATGTGTGAAAAGTAGGAGCAAAATGCATACTAGAAGGGGTGATAACAATTCTCCACAATCTAGAAACTACATTCACAATAATATTTCATGTACACATAATGAAATTGAATCCTATGCAACATCATAAGATAGAAATAATATATATGTAATGAGATTGAGGGGAAAAGAGGAATGAAAACAAACACAATATGGGAAGATACATCAACAAACTTACATTTATTGCTTCATAAGTATGCACAATCCAATCTATTACAAGATAAGGGCCTAGATCACCATGAAAGGAGTCCACTACAAGGGCCTACAACACATTGGCTTCACAAAACAATTTTGACAAATTTTTGCTACTCAAACTAAAAACTCCCCTTACAATGAGCCCAACACTCCAATTTATAGAAATTTGAGAAGAGAGAAAGAGAGGAAAAATGAAAATCCAAAAATATATCCTCTCACAACTTGTAAGATGTCATAAATTGATTGAAATGATGGTATGTTGCTTGTAAAAGGCCCCCCATATTATCCCATAACTTGCAGTAGTGAGAAATGTCAACCCATGCTTCATTGAATGCATCCCAACTACCAAATAAAATCATTGTTCTAAACTGGGAACGTTTTCTACAAAATCACCATTAATTACTCACCAAATTCTATATTTATTGATTTTTGTGCATTGGGCTTGGAAACAAGATTCCAATGGTACCAATTTTGTGCATTTTTGTTAAGAAATGCAAAAGTTATGGCCTTCTGAGTGCGGGCAGCTATTTTGGGTCTGCCAACATTTCTATCATTTAACGGGACTGTAGCATTTAATTTATTAGATCTAGATATGTTTCCTTAATTTTTATATATCTATGGTGTAGAGGATGTCGTGTCCATTCTGAAAAGTCAAATTTTGTGAAAATTGGAGCTCGGGGTCAAAAGTTATGGCCATTTGAAGTTCGGGAGAAAAGTTGACTTTTCCTCTTCATTGTGGGCATTTTAGTATTTTGGGGAACTCATGTCCCGCACGTACTTGGACCATCTGGGCCTCCTTTCTCTACTTTTTCTGATTCCCTCTTGGTGTGGTGATTTCGACTTTTGGTGTCCCGCTTGTCTCGATGTTGGCCGGGCCATGAGGGCCATTGACCTTTGCTTTCACCGCACTCCTTTGCTTGATCAAATTTTTTTCCTTTATGGGCCCTACACATACTTGTGTCCTAAGTGTCCTGCGGACCATGTGGGACAAAAATATCTGATTTTTCTGATTTGAACTACTGCTGCTGCCATTTCGGCGATGTGCATCCCGGATGTCCCGATGTCCTCCGTGACCGACCGTCAGGACATATTTTATCTGATTTTCTACGAGAACAAAGGATGTGCAGCCATTTTAGGTTTTTGGGTTCCAACTATCCCATGTGAACTCATGCGGCTTGAATTTCAGGACAAAAACTTCTACTTTTTCCACACTACACTAAAAGAGGCCATTTTTGGGATTTTTTCAACTTTTTCTAACTTCTTGGATTTTTCCTTAGATAGGAAGTTAGAGAAGAGCCAAAGGGACCCCTAAGACCTGATTTTTGGGCCTCAAACCAATTCTTCTTTCTCAAACCTGAAGAAATTATGTAGGTTATCCAAATTTACCTTGAGGGGTGAATTTGGGATAACAAAAGCTTAATGGGAACTTAGAGAAGTGTGCATACTTTTAGACAGAGGTGCGATGTCGAGCCACATAATTTCTAGGGTAGGTATCCCGATCGATCCTTTTAATATTCGAGCTATTATGGATTGGCCAGCACCCACTAGCGTGACCAATGTATAAACTTCATGGGTTTGGTAGGATACTATAGGAGATTTATACATGACTTTTATCAGGTTACGCACCCCATCACTTCCCTTTAACGAGAAGGGAAAAATTTTGTATGGTCGATTAGATGTGAGCAGACCTTCATGAAACTAAAGGAATGCCTCATGATAGCACTTATTCACAATATACTGGACCCTCGGGGTGAGTTCTTCGTTTGCACGAGATGCTTATTTGGGAGGACTAGGAGGTGTGTTGATGTAAGAGGGCCAGTGGTTGCTTTGAATCTTGCAAACTCAAGGATTATGAGATTAATTACGTGACTCATGACCTTGAGTTTTTAGCATTCGTACATGCCTTGGTGTGGTGGAGACACTTCCTTCTTGGTTGGATATTTACACTAAGGATTGATCACTTGATTCTTTGCCACCTCTTCACGTAGCCCAATCTCAATGCTCGTAAGTGGACATGAATGGAATTGATTTGTGAGTACGACATGGAGAGAAATCAAGCAAAGCGGAAGGAGAACATGGTTGCAAATTCCTTGAGTAGATGGAGACATGTGGTTATGGCTACTTCAGTGGGTATAAATTTGTGGAGTAGGATTTTGTAGCAGCTTCCTCACGACAACTTCTACCTTGCATCCATAGTAGAGATTGAGTCTTAGAGACCCCTTGAGGGGAGGTTTGATGGATTTTAATTAGAGACAGATGGCCTTCTTAGGCACAAATGTCAGATTTATGTTCCTAGAGACGGAGGCTTGAGACAGGACATTTTGACAAAGGCTCATCGTGCACCTTATTTAGCCCATCCCGAGGTGAAGAAGATGCACACCACCTTGAGAGCAGATTGTAGCATTGGAGGGGACTACATAGAGATGCAACTCATTTTTTCACGTTGTTTAGAGTGTCAGAAGGTGAAGGCAAGATAAGCATCCAACTAGCCTTCTCTTCCCTCACACTATCTTTGGAGTGGAAATGAGACACCATTTCCATGGACTTCATAGTTGGGTTACTGACGTCGAGATAACACCATGGTGCCATCATGGTCACGGTGGATAAATTGACGAAAGTGGCTCATTTTTCTTTGGTGAAGACCACCTACACATCTAGTGCAATGACACGGGTATATCTTGATGAGATTTTTAGATTGCATGGGATTTCATGGAAGATCATTTGTAATTGCGATCCCTTGTACACTTCTCACTTCTAGACTACGATGTAGTATGCTCTCGGGACAAATATCAATTTCAGTACAACTTATCATCCTGAGACAGATGGATAGACTAAGCGGGTGAGTCAAATCTTGGAGGGCATGCTTAGGATGTACGTCATGGACCATCATTCGAGGTCGGAGGAGTACTTGTATCTAGTGGAGTTTTTCCTACAATAATAGTTTTTAGAGTTTGATAGAATGGATCCTTTTCAAGCACCTTATGACAGAGAGTGCAGGACACCACCGAGTTAGGACAAGTTGAAGAACATGGTTTCTCTTTGGCCGGATTTACTATAGGGTATGAAGCGAGCGAGTTGTTATGATCGGGGAGTGATTGCAGGAGGCTCGGGACGGGAAAAGAAGAAGTATGCGGACCAGCATAGGACGAGATCATAGTTTTGAGGTCGAAAGGAAGGTGTTTCTTCATGTTAGGCTGCATAAGAGCCCTATCCATTATGGAAAAGGCTCTAAGCTTGCTCTTAGGTTTGTGGGTCCCTTTGAGATCTTGGAGTGTATCGGTCCTTTGGCCTATCATCTAAAATTTCCACCTAGCTTGTCTCGTGTCCACGATATGTTTCATGTTTCTATACTTAGGAGATACATTTCCAATCCTTCTCATGTATTAGATTGGATCTCATTATAGGTGCAAGATCGGGGCAGGTGATAGTGGATCCCATCCATATTTTAGAGCACTAGACCACAGGCCTTCGAGGAAGAGAGATTGATCGGGTTAGGGTATAGTGGGATAGGTATGATGAGACTTCTGCTACATGGGAGGATGCTACATTTCTACAAGTCTAGTTTCCACACCTATTTCAGTGACTTCCAGGAGGAAGTCGAGTCTAAGGGGAGGGGATGTAGTGCCCATTCCCTTCGACACTTATTATATTTTGATTTTGATTACTATTGACTATATACATGGATATTATTGTATCATTTTAGCTTAGCATGATGTTAGATGATAGATACTTGGACTATTGTTGGATTTCAATTCATAGTATGATTTGTGTGGATTCTTAGAGAGACATTTTATATTGATGATGATGTGTTGTTGACATATTTATATATTTATACATTCGGCATTCTTGTCATATTGAGTAGGTTTTACCAGTTGAACTAACCTTGTGATCTTATTGGTATTGATGAAATATAGAATTGAGATGTTGTTTGAAATTTAAAATAATAACATTATTTGTCTAGATGATGAATTAATTTAGATGTGGATTATTGTTGACTTATATGCATATATTTTACCTTGGATATTTTGATGTGCCGTGAGGCGAAGGAGGTATTATGTGATTTTGGAAGTAAAGATATCACAACAATCAATGGGGGATTGGAGACCAACCACATCAAAATGCTGGATGGATTCAACAATGGTCACCATGGAAACTTGTGTTATGTTGTGTGTGTTTTTTTTTGTTGTTAGGGGGTCCCCATGGGGGATGACCTCCAATTATGACCAAGGGTTTGTGTATAGTTCTTTCCCTTTCTTTTATTTAATTTTGGTGTATGTGATTTAATTTGTGATGTAATTCCCTTTTATCATTAATTGGTTTATGTGTCTTAATTAAGTGAACTAATCATATTATTAAGCTAATTTTAGATGTGACAAAAGGGATTCATTTATTGGAGTAGTTGGGTCTTTGGTCTTTGTGTTTATTAGTTGAGTGTTGTACACTCCACCCTACTTGGGAAACTCGGATTTGGGCTTAAGGGCCATTTTTGGAGGCTTGTGGGACAAGTTAAACTTGTCCCACACCTCTTAATTTATTATACCAACCCTACCTATGGGTTGGGGGTCAAAAATAGACCCCATTATGTGTTTTGGAAGGCAAAAGGTGAGTTTTAATTACACTTTCTTACATGTGTTTATTTTTTTCCTAAAATGGTATGGGTTGGAGTCGTATGTGTAAGAGGTTTTCATACGTCTTAACCACCCATTTATTATGCCTTAGGGTATGGGTTTGACTTGGGTGATGTGGGATGAAGAATAAATGATGTGGCATCCTACATGGAGCCACATCATCTCCCTCTTCCTCTTTTCTATTTATTAGAATTTTTGGGAAGTATTTGGGGTTACTTGCTTAGCTTTGGATCTTGGATTTTGGGAATGATTGCTTGTTGGAGTTAAGGGAGCTTGGAGTTTCTTGAGTTTGAAAGATTTTGGGACTTGCTTGAAAAGTGGAGCTTTACCATGGCAAGGTAGGATCTTGCACTCTTGTTTTCTTCTTGTTTTCTTGTATGATATGTGTTGTATGGATGTGTGTTATTGTTTGAAGTGTTGGGTAGTAAATTGAACTTAGGTTGTGTTGAGATGGTGAAATGGGGATGAAATATGTTGGGAGGAATAAGAGCTTCTTTTTGTGTTTAGGAGGGAGTGGGTTTTGGATGCCCCACCTTGTTCTATTTTGTTATTTTTGCATTGTTGAGCCATAAGAGAGAGGGAGGCAAATCCCTGAGGGAGGCATAAGAGAAATATATTTGTATTATGGGGAGGCATAAGAGATTTTGGGGTTGATTGTGTTTTGGAGGATTTTTGAGGTGGGAATCCAAACCCTTGGAAGGCACAAGGGTATCCCCATATTCCTATCTCTATTTGGATATTTTAGAGCCTTTGTTTGAGAAGTTGTGCTTAAAAATGATTATTTTTAGGTATCTTTTCTTGTGTGTTTGTTGCTTGAAAGTGAGTGTGGAAGCATTGTATAGTTTCCATATGTTGATCCATCCATTATTGCCTTGTGTTTGGGGCTCAAGGGCCAATGGAAGGATTACTTCTCTTCCTCATTGGAGTTTTGGTTGGGTGGAGAGTGTTGCCTCTCCACCTTTTGTTGTTAATGATCAAATGGAGAAAATATGGATCGTTGTTGGAGATTTGGAATCTTGGAGCACTTTTAAAGACTAAGAAATATTTCATTATAGCTATCTTTCTTGTAAAATTTCCAGTTCGAGTGGATGATTTATAGTATTGTTTTTAAAATAAAAGTTGTATTGATTATTGGTTATTAAGATTGTAATGTATGTGGGAATGAAAGACATTTTTAGTGAATCAAGTTGATAAAATGGAAATGAAGTTGAAAAGGAAACAACTTGTTCCCATTTTAGTTGATTTATTTTCTCACATAAGTGTGTTGCTCTTGCTCTAAAAATCATTGGAAAATCTTGTTGTAAACCTCTTGTGGGAATGTTTGAAATTTGTATGTTGTAAAGGAAAGAAATATTAATTTTCATTGTATCATTTGAAAGGCATATAATGGAAAGTTAGACTATATTTGGGCACCTTCTTGTATTGATTAAAATAAAGTTTGAAACTCTATATGTGTAGATGGAAAGAACTTAAATTTTTAATTGTCATTTACTTGCCCAATAAAATAGAATAATTCCTAAATATAGTTGTGTAAAGGAACTACAAAGTTGCAAAGTAAACCTTAGATCTATTGATTTTGTAAATGTATTGTTAGGTTAAACTAACTTCATTCTAAACTAGATGTCAAGAAAATGGTAGTGGTAGGGATTTTTTTTTTTTTAAACTAACACTTGGAAATATTTCTAATTTTAAGATAAATTTTAAGTAATTTTAAGAGAAATTTCAAGTATAAGTTTTAGATTTGTAATATATATATATATATAAATGTGGTATTAAAATCCAACAAAATTTTATTTAAAAAAATTGAAATCTTTTAAATATAAAAAGGCAATGGAAAACTTTTGGCCGAACATGTTAGGCTGCGGCCTCCACTATTCTTAGTGTATAAATGAAAGGGGGTTGGGGAGTGTCATCGACCACACCCGCCCACCCCATTAATTAATGGGATGGGGGTTGGGTCGGTGATCCTCCCCCAACTCAACAACTTTACTAAAATTTTAACCTAAATTTTGTTACGTAATGTGCAAGCGGTTTTCAATGCTAGTGTATAAGATGAACCCTTACACACACACACACACACACACACACACACCCATATATGAAAGGGTTTTTTTTTATTTTAGGTATAACAAATAATGTGAATAAAAATACTTTAAAACTATTATTCACATTATATATGTGTGTGTGTGTGTGTGTGTGTGTGTGTGTGTGTGTGTGTGTGTGTGTGTGTGTGTGTGTGTGTGTGTGTGTGTGTGTGTGTGTGTGTGTGTGTGTGTGTGTGTGTGCGTGTGTCCTTCCAAAAGCTTGAGGTGGCCTCTCTTGGCTTGCTCATCCTCCTACACCAATCTAAAAACAAAACAAATAAATAATAAGCCAAACAAAAGAGAAAATAGTTTTTTTAAGCAAACTTAGTGTTAGTTGAAGCCCTAGATCTTGTGGACCCAAATGAATCCATCCAAAGGATGAGATTCATCCCTACCAAAAATAGGTGGGAAGTGGGTGAGAGGAAATTCAAATTTTGAAATGCATGGGTAGGAATTTAAGTGGGACCTTTTAATTAAGTGTAGAAGGGTTGGGTGTTATTAACTTTCTAACCCAAATGTCTTTTAGAGACATTTTAATTAAATGTCTACTTGGACCCATTTGTGGGTAAAATAGGATCTTTATTATTTAATCGTTATACCCCTTTTACCCTTGGGATTAATTTGTGCAATTTTAACTATGGTGTAAATTAAATTTTATCAAAATAAAATTTAGGGAGTCTAAACTAGGCTTGAGACTAACCTATATTATTCATAGGTAATGAGAGTTTTATTATTTTATTTTAATGGGGATTAAAAAGGAAATTTATATTTTTGATTTAAAGTAACTTAGAAACAAGAATGTGACAACCTGTTAATTGAACCTTTTACGAGCACATTTTTAAAAAAAATTATTCTATAATTTTCTAGCTTTCCTAGGTTGTTCTTGGGTTTCATGCGGGCAAATTTAGTAGGCATTATAGAATGAAGGCAATAAAAGAGGTAAATATATCCAGGTGGTTCTTCCTTGGAGGAAAGTGGATGGGAGCGTTAGAAATAATCCAAATCTTTAGAATTGTTGACATTCCTAGATGTCACTAGTTGAAGACAAAGAGACATTTCCATTCTTTCAATCTTTGCTTGACCAACTAGACCATGTATCGTTGAAGATATGTTTTCTTGTTGTTTTGCATTCACATTGCTCCTTGAAATTTCCTTCTTGACAACCATGAAGCCATACCATATTCATTGCAATCTCTTCGGTTTTATTTTCTTTGACAATTATTTTGTCCTGCATACCCCTTTGCTATAAATTTACCCCACCTACTAGCACTAATCAAACAACCTTTTACATTTCAATATTTGATTTGAGGGTACATTAATGTAAAGTATAACACAAATACCAAATATTATTGTAAGAAAAATTTCGGGGCCCTTTAGCTTTTTCCATTGTTTTCTTCATCTTATCTAACAAATTACATGTTTTATGATAAAAAATCTTTCAATCATTCTCAGCTGAGTTACGTCTCTCTAGAGTCTATTGGTTGTGCCCCATTTTTATTTTTATCCCTTTAAGTATAAATTACAATCATGTGAATAACGTAAGTGACATTTAGATGATAAAGTGGAACACAGATAACAGATCTTATTTGGGTCTTACAATTTCAGCCGTGTGAAAGGTGTGGTACATGTAGGTATTTAATTTTCACTATTTCATTTCCATCTATCCATTTATTTCTTCGCCTCTTCTAACAACTCAGACTTTTTCCATTCGAAAACGTTGATGGAGTACAAAATTGAAATTAAAAATGCGAGCTCGATTGGAAAATATATTCTATATGTCCCTCATATGCATAAAAATTGTAAGGGCTCTATCATTAACGAATGTTCATGACTCCGACCATTTTCGTAATTAATCTTGCATTTAATCAAGGTTAAAACTATAAAGGATAGTACATACTAGTACTACAAAAATGCATCTAGTTAGGTTTTGAATTTGGAACTTATTGAAATTTGTCCATTTCTAATTTTGACCACTTTAACCTCAAATTACACTCACATAAGTAATCAATCCTCAATCCAAAACATTCACACTCAATAGACATGTTTTCTTGTTCCCTACAAGTACTCTATTATCGATGGTTGTTCGTGCATTTCCTTTCTTCCAATTCAATTTAATATCTATCTCATCCATGTTATATTTGTTGAAATTTCAACAATTGTTTTCTATTGTCCTTACCACATAAAAAATCAGTAGGTGGAAGCTTACATTTGATTGCCACAATAATTAATTGTGACATTGTCTTTTAAAAAATGTAGAAAAGTTACTACAACTCCATATTTTATTTAAAAAGAGGGGCTAGAAAATGCTCCAACAAGCAAACATTTCGATAGGGTCTCGAATATCAAACATTTTAAATTTTCCTCATTTTTTAGTTCGTTCCCTTTGAACATATATTACACTTAAATGAATAATGTGACTAAGAGACAATTCAGTGGAACACAATGCACTTCTCCTCTCTCTTACTCCATTTTCTTTGCCCCTCATCCTCTCCCTCTTTTTCACTTCCTTAAGTTTTAAGTCTTCACTCTATCCCCTTCAGCGTTCCTATCATACATTTCATATACGATTGCTAGTTTTATTAACATAATGATTGTAAGGTTGTATAGCTAATATGTTTAATATATTTTTGTGGCAATGGTATTCCGTGACCCTAACCATTTCCGTTACTACGGTGGAGGTACCTGTAGGGTGACTCGTCTAGAATAAACCCTCCCTACTTCTTCACTCATATGAAGGGCTTTCACAGGAATCTCCTTCTCAATACGGTTAGAAATTACGTTCAAGTGTCTCTCCCTAGTTTGAGAATGTACTGCCTAAACCCCACACTCAATCTCTGTTACAGTAACAAAGATCTCCCTCCATGTATATTTTGAAGGATCGCAGGCCAGATGTTCGTAGTGAGGGGAAGAATATCAATGGTGACGGCTGTTATCTATGGCTTCCTCTACAAACTCAGTTTTGCATACCACGTTTATGTGTATTTTGGTCAATATTGATATATCCAAAGATTTTCTTGCAAAATGTAACTAAAACTTGAGGATCATTCGTGGTCTCAACGTCGTGCCTACGAGGCATTGAAATTTTATTGGTGTCGATGATTTGAAATTGGACACTTAATAACAAATTTTAGTATCTCTAACCGTAAGATGGTGACATATTGGAGGAACGATGCCCTTCCGAACCTTGTTGACGTTAAAGAAGCTATTAAAGATGATTTTGAAATCTTTAAAAAGGAGGCCATAGTAATGACTTCATATGTTCTTGCCCTGATATAGAAGAACTCTATATTTAAAGATTTGGCACCGTTTTTTTCAGTTCCTCTTAGAGACCATTAGACTGAGATGAGGAACCATGAAGGGTTGGATATCAAGACAGATTATAGCAGATTTATAGCAGTCTTAGATGATTTTGTTGGGATCCATGCCATTAGGGGCTTGGAGTCTTTATCCGTTTCGGTCCATATTCAGAGGATGTAGGAGATAGGGAGTATTCGATGGTGGTGAACAAGAAGAAAAATGGCATCAAAAGAAGGCATCTAAACCAACTTAAATGACTCTACAATCCCAAAACGGAGTCATTCTGGAATAAACTTAGCATCTTGTGGATGGGCCTCAAGATTGGTATTACCTTCTTGTGGATGGAATGCGTAAGGGTTACTACCTTCTTGTGGATGGGCCTCAAGATTGTTGTCGGAGGACACAATCTATTGTGGGATTGTTGTGCATAAATGAGGTGTCGGCTGCACTTGGATTGTAAGTTAATTGGAAAAATGTTGGAGTTTAAGTTTTTGTTGATCAAATTTGTACAAGGATATCTAAGCCTTTCAAAACCTTTTTCTTTTGCTTAATATAGAAAAAGATATATTTGTTTAATTGATTCCATGATTAATATATATTAAAAATTAATTTGTATTTTTAATTGTAATTTTATAATTATAAAATAAATATCTTTTATTTACTCTAAATATGTAACATAACACACTATATTAATTTTAGAATACTATTTTTTTATTAATTTAATTTAATTTAATATATTTGATGTTCACATATATATACATATATACATATAAATATATAGATATATACATATACACACATACATATAAACATAAACATATATCCACATACATATATACATATACATGTATATTTACATACACATGCGTGCTCACACACACACATAGTTTAAAAAAGAAATTGTAAAGAGTATTTGAAAATCATAACAAAGATAATGATGATAAATAATGTATAATATTTTATAAAACATAAAATATCTTAAGAAGAAACTTGATTCTAAGTAATGTTAGAGTTTACAATTTACAAAAATTAAAAGAATTTTTGACTTATCAATTCATCAAAATTTCAAGTAGTTTAACGATTACAAGCCATTGAAAATGTTCTTTTAAGCGAAAATTTTGGTGTTTACAAGTTATTAATGTGATCAATATTTTCTTTATAGGGGTTCTTATAAGGGGATTGTTATTTTCCATAAGTATATGTTTTACCCGATGTTTGTTCCACACATATGTGTGATGATTATTTCTCATAACGTTTTTCTTTTACTCCAACAAGGTAACTCAAAAGTAATTTCTAAGATAATCATTAATTTATTAACAAATATATAAAATATATATTAAATAATGTAATGTCCCCTTTTCCCATCCATCTTCTTTGACCTTTGGCCCATTTTGTCAACCCGACGGCCAAAGGAAAAATATAAGGGTGACTTAAGTCACATAATAAGTTATTACAAAGTGAAAAAAATATTAATAAAGCACTTGTATTAGATTTATTTGACTTAATAATAAATTGTAATCTCTAAATAGGTGCATTCATGAATCTCCTAATATTATGTTGTCCTTTCTAGGAGAGTAGAAAAGAGACCTATGCTATTTTTGTTACCGTCATCCCTAGGAAAAATCGACTTGGACAAAGGAAGGAAAGTGAAGTTTAGAAAGGATAAAAATTATTACTCTTCCCAAGGAAAGTGCGACTTGGCATGGAGGGCCATTATTTAATGTTTATTTGTCCAAGGAGGAAGTGCGACTTGGTTTGGGCATACTTTTAGGGTATTTTGGCACTCTTTTCTCATTGGAAGATGAAAAGGTGATTTTGTAATATTTTTCCTATAAAAAGGAGAGGGGCGGCTTGGGCAGGTTATCATGTAATCATTTTATCACTTTTGAATCTGATCTTAAGCCAGGTGCTTTTGTATTACAGTATTCTAAGGACAAAAACCCTTAGTATATTACCTCGAGAGGACGAAAAACCTCTTAGAGATTAAGAGGAATTTCTGCATAGGATTTTCCACAGAGCTTACATAGAATTTCAGTATTTTCCAGTGGTAGTTGTGGAGTTTTTGCAATAAAGAGTTGAATACCAGTGTTGTAGCAGTCTTGTATTGACTTTCTCTAATGGAGCGACTCATATTTGGGATATATAAGCTTTCGTAACCTTTTTTTCTTTGCTCATGTGATGTTTTGAAGTCATTCCAAGGTTTGATCTTTGCTGCTATCTGTTGTATTCATTTTTATAGCTCAAGAGAAGGTACTTTCAATATTTTGGATGGATTTATATTACTATTTCAGCCTCTTTAAATCTGCAGCATTCTGAGTATCTTTCTAAGTCGATTTATGCCCATAAAATCTGGTTTCATCCATATTTATTATTGCACAAGCTTCAGATCTGTTTGGGGTCAGTTTTAAACTAGTTTCCATTCAAAACCGTAATGTTAGAGTTTACAATCGCACTTCTTCAAAAATTCAGATTTGTATTAGTGCGGTTGCTTATAATAGTCATGTAAAGCAACTTTTGGGTGTTTTTAATGCGATTTAAATTGTTGGAGAGAACAAGAAATATCCATTTGGGGATCTTTCAAATAATTGTAATTTTCAAACATTAATTTAATAATAAATGTATAAAATATATATTAACTATCAATCATTATCAAGTTCATCCACAAATGTATATTAACAAGTATATGTTAAATAGTAATAACAAATATTTGTAAGACAAATTGTTTTAAATGTTTTTTCCAATGAGTAAAAGCTTTTATATGTCAATGAAATATTTATAATTTTCATTTATTCAATTTAATCGATTCTATTCATGAGCTCAAAATTTGTGTTATAAATGTATATGAGAGGTAACCACCTCACTTTTTTAATCCGAGATTTATTTGTTGTTTATTTCTTGCTAGCCAACACTTAAATGGTAAATTTCAATTGTAGCTAACAATGTTTTGATATATTTTTTTCTTCAAGATTACTTACCAAAAAGTCATAACAGTTTTTTGGAAATTTCTCTAACACATGAACATCAAACACTAAATATTTCAATCAAGTTGAGGTTCTTTATGTGCTGCAAATGTTTTTTCTATATATAATTTTATAAACATTGGATGCTTTCCTTACAAATGTCTTGAAATTATTTCTTCTTTTGCTTGAAAAACTGCCCTATAGGTTACAAATTTCCATAAACATCACGAATATCTTAAAATAAGATCTATTAAATATACCTCTACACTCATATTCTAAAATAGGAAAAATATAAGATCATAAAATTAAATTTCAACTTTAAATTTATGAAAATATTTCTTTGGAGAAGCGAGAGTAATTTTGAAAATCCTGGGTGGGATTTCATAGGACATGGGACTTCTATAACATGCCTAAGCAATTTTTTCTCTTGGGTTGAGAGATTTGTTAGTGGCCACAATAATGAGGAACTTATCCATCTGTCTACCTAGTGGAAAGCTCTAGCCCTTCCTAGTGGTTCTGGATTTGGTGCTAGTAGAGCTTGTAAATGGGCGGGATTTTTTTTATTAGTATATTTGATGGTATATGGGCTAAAAGAAAATGGAAACTACTAGGTTGTCTCTTGGTTTCTGCCCTTTCTGATGAATCTTACTTGTTCAAGTTTGGTTGTGACACTGACTTACTAAAAGCCCTTACTAGTGGGCCTTGGTTCTATGGAAAGAAAATTTTGTACATTTCTAAATGGAGTCCTTGATATGGCTTAATAGGATCCAATTCCTAATGCCTTTTCTTTTTGGGTAAAGTTGCCTACTTTACCTCTAGAATTTTGGAAAAGAAGTGCTCTTAGGAATTTCTAAAGCCTTGGGCAGTATCTTGGTTCTAGATTCAATCACTAGGGATAGATCTATACTCTTATTACGTTAGAATGTGTGTAAATGTGGATGTGGGAAGCGAGATCACATCTTCTATCCGAATTATTACACAATATGGTGAATGGGATTAGAAACATCTTTGAAGCTTCCTCTTTTTTTGTGTGGTGTTCAAGTTTGTGGGAAATAGAGAAGGTGCTAGAAAATCTAAGCAGGTGTGGGACCAAGAAGGAAAACAACACCATTCTTTTGCTCCACGTCTTCCACCGGTGGGTGCCCGATCATGGAGGCATGTAGTCGAAGGGAAAGGAGGTTAACAAGGATTTAATGGAGATTGTTGGGTCTTTCTTTGAATCCATTGTTTGGGTGGATGACCATTTTGGGATGGGTGTTGGGGTTGTTTTAGAGGAGTTAAATCGTTACCTAGTTGTGCAAGATAAAATGGATGAGGCTCATATTAATGGAAAGATAGATGACAATTTGGAAGGGCCCATGGGGTCCCACCCAGAAAGACACATGCGTGGGGATCGTTACCTATCCTATTTTGGGGTAGAGTTTATTGGGAATTTGCATGAATAATCACTTGGACCTTGTTTTGGGATCGTTCCCTAGCGAGAATGCATAATAGTTTTAGCGCAGTGCTTTTGACAATTTGATGAATTTTTATTTTCTCCTACTCATGACCTAACTTCTGGGAAACAATTGGAGTACTCTACGGAAGTTGGGGCACACAAAAAATTTTTAGGGTTTGGAATCTGAAATTGACTTTGAGGATAGCTCAAATGTTGATGAGGATGTAGATGGAAGAGCTATTAAAATCCCTCCCCTGAAACTCTTAAAATCGTGTTAACTTTTGAAGATCTTGGGTGTTTGGAGATGAAGGTTACTTCAAAGTCTCGAATAAATCGTGAATAAAACTCCGTGTGACCCTAATAGAATTGAAATAATTGATTTCTAGGAAGGCTCACATTATCAAGATTACATTTTTAAATTTTGGTTTTAGGAATCATAATTATCTTATTGAATACAAGCTTGAGGAATAGGGGTGGAAAAAAAATTACAATCAAGGAAATAAAAATATCTTTTCTTTCTCGGGCTAATTGCCTTATCTTTTAATGTCTAATCATATTTTCATTGGATATCCATTGCTAGATAGCAACGCAGGGTGATTCTTATTATCTCTCTGGCTACTCTTACAAGAATTTTGCTTCTTATTGTTTCTTTTATTCTTATCACTTTCTCTTGGTTTTGACCCATTTGTGTTTCTCCTATGTAGGGTCCCAGTAAAAAAACCTTTACCATTAATTCAAAAATTTTTCTTTCTCTCCAATTTATTAAATATGAGAAAATGTCTATTATAAAAATTACTTAAAGTCTATAAGAATCAAATTAATTCCATTGTTCTTGAACTTTATAATAGGAAAATGAAAAATTTAAAATAAGTAGAACATTTCAAGATTTTTCATTTGATAGCCTCGTTAACTCACTTAAATGAATTCTTTATTAAAAAGGTGATACTTTTCCATTTTTAAAGGGTTAATGGTCTTCCAATTTTTAATACATTTATTGCATTCCCAAGGTCATACCCTTGAATTCAAAGACTTCTTCGGTTACCTCTCCGCATCCTCTCCAAACCTCCATTGGATTTTAACATAAAATATAAAATCTATATTAATTAATTTAATAATATTTTTAATTTTATGTGGAACTTTTAAATATAATTTAGATGATTAACCATTAAAAGTAAGGGATTACTTAGCCTTTGTATGAGGATTGGTCTCTTCCCTATAACTAATAATAATAATTTATTGTGAAACCAATCCCACCAAATTTAGTAAAAACATCTTTATATAATATTAACAACATTGTAATTTAGTTGAAAATGAAATCTATAATTTTTAAAAATGTTTTCACCTATTAAAAATATTTCAGAAGTCGCATCAAAAGTTTCTGAAAAGCATCCTTGAAAGCTTCTTATATAGCCTCAATAACCTTGTCTTCCATTTATGAAATCATATTAATCCTAGGAAGAGCAAGTTAAATATATAAAAAAACTTAAATAATTGTTTTAATGTTTTAGGAGAGATTTAAAATTACTTATAACATCCATGAAGGAAGGAAGACTTCTCCAAATAGCATGGAAAATAAATTTTTCCTACTTAGGACATGATAAAGGACTTTTAATTGATCCACTTACTATAATGACCCCTTGAGCACACAATCACTAATTTTCTCAATCATCTTTGACAAATTATTAATGCTGAATGAAAACAAAACCAAATAATTAATTTAAGCTTTATTTCAACAAATATTTCTACTAGCATAAACAAAACTATATCACATCACAAGAACTCAACCAAACCATGGAAAGAACATACATAGCCTAACAACATAGTACTTTTCACATACATGCTCCTCACACAAAAGTACTTGTAACATAAGTAGACTATAACAACATGGAATTCCCAACATGTACACATACAGGGGTTTCACGCAATTAAAACCATAATTGTATCTATATAGGGTCAAGATGGAAACAATATCACATAACATAAACTAGAATCACAAGAGTACACATAAATCATAAAAATAACATCATACACCTCCCAAAACATCACAAAACAATTCCATATACATCCCAAAGCATTACCAACAACTACATATGCCCCTTTAAAGCATCAAAAACATAAAATAAAATTCTAACACTTATCACACCACAAGTCTCTTATGCCTCCCTCAAATCTCGGTAACCATATGCCTCCCTAGGCACAACCCTATGAGTAAAGAGACCCCTAACCCAAGTGACATAATAACTAGCGTGGTTCAACAACTTGCTAGTTATCTATAACTCCTTGGGCGTACCCCCATACAACAAAGTGGGTCCATAGGTTCAACAACTCCATAGTGCATCCCATGACCCTATTCCACACATTACGACATTAGAACCAACATAACAATCCATTTCAAATGCCAAGTGGCAAAAATCCAAAGCCTTGGGCTAGGCTATAAAACCTTTAAACATGAAAAGTAAGTTTAAATCTAAGTAAGAAAATGGCCAAATAACCATAGTTAGTGTAAAAATATGCATGTTAGTGCAACAACCAAATAAAATGCCCAAAATATAAGAACATATCAATTAAGAAAATTATTGGTTCTAGTAAGAAAAAGGAAAAATTTCAATTTAAGGATAAAATATGTATAGAGAAATAACACATCACAATAAATATGTGGCCTTATACGACCACCAAAAGAGTAATCAACGCATTTCTAGCACTTGACATTGAGCCTCAACTCAAAATAACATATCAAATAATACAATTGTCATCATCTCTGTTTGAATCATCCCTCCATACTCCCACAAGGCTCAACATAGTCAAAATCACATAGGATTGTTTGATGGACAACCCAATAGGAGAGAGAATGGGACACTAGTTTTCATAATTTGAGCTTAAGGTGGTGTACATCAAAATATACTTGACAAGATCAAAGTATAATAAACATATAGAAGTGGGTTTTTAGTCTATATAAAACCCCACTTCTCGGTTATACTGCGATTCAAGATTATGAAAACTTAGTCACTCCTCTCTCTCCACACATACAATCGTAACGATTTCTCCCCTTAAAGGTGGTACACATCCACAATATACTTGAGCAAGCTCAAAGTATACGAAACATATAGAAGTGGGTTTTCATATATAAGACCCCACTTCCTCGGTCAAATGGTGATTCACATTATGAAAAATTGGTCCAACACATACATAAATGATTTATCCTTAAGGTCGGTATAAGGTTCACTACATAACACATAACTATCACTAACACAATGGTGATTCACACACATTAACAATAGTGCCTTACACATGGTGTATATATATATATATAAAAGGTTACATACATCATGTTTCCACATAATGCACCCAAGGTGCAAGTACTTCACAATAGGGGTCATACGATCCCCATATGCCCCTAATTCATGACATGAATCATCTCATATTACACAAATTACATGCATGATGAACACAATAAATAACATTACAACATAAAATCAATTGTTATTTAACATGGTGACACACACACAATTCATCACAACACGATGGTCAACATCACGATACAATCTAATTCACTATACACCAATTTTTTTCATACCACACATCAACACACCTACATATCACAAAATGCTAAGATTCTCAACACACTACCATCCATAAAAACATTCTTCTCACAAATACCAAGGCAGCACATCACACGTGGACTCCTCATTGAATCCATGAAAAAGGAGAGCGAATAATCTCATCACAAGCACATCAACATGATAACAAACATGCACTAAGAAACATGCACCACATGTGCATTCATAATATCACAATTACAACATTGGTCACATAACAACATATATCACATTACTCTTCCAATCTCCACCATCACCATGTAGAATCATCACAACTCCAATCCATCCCAGAGGTTCGATACTAAATGTAACACCCACATTTAACACACAATGCCCACATTTAACATGAAAAATACTTAGGAATATATATTTTTTTACTAACATTGTAGTTCACACAAAACTATAGGGGATCACGTATGACAATGCACAACACATGATTTTTGTGAAAACACTAACCCACAAAGGAAACATGAAAACACGTGACGCACATCAAGGCCACTTTCTTTTTCAAATGACAAGACACAACATAATGATTCAACTACATTATGAATCCCGTATAGGCACCATCCATGACAACACTTTCCCGGTTTACATATTTATTACATTCATATTTCATTATTGACCTTATTTTCTTGAAATCACTTATCAATTATTTTATAACTAGACTACATTATCTTTAATTTATTTAACATTTCACTTGTATTAATCCCATATAATTTTGGTTTGTTTTCCCTCATCACACCAGAATGTTTAACCTAGTCATTGTTATGACCATATGTACATGCTTGATTTTTTTATTGTATTTTTATTTCCAAGGATTCATTTTCTAAGTTGCATGTTTGATTGTATTTTTCATTTATCTTAGTTGCAAAGGGAAGTTTCTCATGGAGGAAAGGAAGTGTATTGATTCAACGGGGATATATTATGTGTTCTTTCATATTAGCATTTAATTTATAAGGTTAGTCTATTTATTTTCATGTTATTACAACCAACCATGTATCCCATCTACTTAATTACTTACTTAGTCATCACGGTACTAACAAGTATGATTTCACACTCCATCGTGGTTGGGTTCCTAAAAACATTAAGCATTAGATGTGTGTTATAAGGAGATATTTAATTATAAATTTTACACACCTTACTAAGGTCACAACTAGATTTATTGCACACCCTTATCTCCCATATCCTCTTGTAACTCTAAGTACATTCGATACTTCTTGTCAAGACGAAACTCTTGTTTGAGAGGGGTTAAAGGGATTCACACTAGTATTCTCACATGTAGGTATCTAAAACATAGGACCCTTGAAACCACTTCATTCATTTTAAAATTATTTCACTTAATTTTTTTTAATTAGTGTTTTGAAATTGTTAAGAAACCTAGTGGTTAATAAGGACATTTGCATGCTCGTGAGCCTATTAGCTCTTGTCTAGGAAATTTCCTCAAGAACATGATCACCTAGTTTCACATCATACAATCATTACAAAATAGGAAAAGTGGGAGGAAAATATGGGATAGTCCATCGTTTAGAGGATTATGGTTCACCCTAGGGATCACACGTTAGGAAAATTAGTCCTCGACCCAAGAGATGGTTTATACACAATATATGAATGATCTAAATTTCACCTTTCTCCAAGCATATAATCTTATGGTTACATTTTCACCAACTAATTACAACTTAATAAGTTTCTAAGTTTCACAATTAACTCTTAGTATTGCACCATTAAGCCCAACGATAAAAGAGATTGAGTACCGAGTTCAATTATAATCCTAACTCTTAAGGGTGACTGTCAAGGTTAGTTTGTGGTCTTTGCCACTCAACATGCATATCATTCCAAGAGGATTTTACACTAAGATAAATTTTGGTTTCTTATGGAGCACTACTTCAGGGAACACATTCTCCTTACTACACACATGATTACCAAACCTAGGAGGGAACCACATACTCAAGATAATGTTTATCTACATCATTCCTATTCATTAGGCTCACGATGATGAAGCCAAGCATAAATGTTACGATGAAAAAAATCAAACTAGGGATCTCATTTACTTAATATAGGAGGTGTCATCAAGTGAAAAGTTCATTCGAAGGTCTCATTTTTCTATGTTAAAGGATTAACACAGGAAGGTTAGTTATGGACAATTTTTTTACTAGGTTTGATTTTTTTGTTTAGATTTCTTTATTACATTTCAAGGTAAGAAACACAACACACCAATTATTTAATCATCAATTTTACACTAGAATTTCACTATGAGATATTAATTTTAATTTAGTTTAACACATTTATCCAACTTTTTACATTACAAATTTTGGAATCAAAATAACACCCATATATAGATGAACATTTTCCTTAAACACTAGCATCTTAAAAATGTTACACACTTCATTAATAAACCTTTCATACTTACCAAAATGTAGAACTATCCTTTACAATTTTACTTAACATGTGTAACCAACCCCCTTTTTTACCCTATACCAATTTGAATCAAAAGTACACTTATAGTTAAATGCACATTTCCCAAAGCACCCCTAAAACTAGCATTGCATTCATATAGCCAAATTTCAATAAATAACTTTACTATAACATAACAATACATAGAAATTTATTTCCATTAACATACATAAACTCTAACAATATACAATGAATCACACCCATGCCATTTCACATCTTACTTGCATCCCTGCAAAACCATGTGAGCATGAAATCAACGATAAATCGCTGGCATGACATCCACCTAGATCTAGCATAATTAACATTTTTAGTTGCCTATTTGCATAATAGTAAAATTTACATTCGAACGGAGAGGGTTAGAGACATATATTCATTTCATTTCATTTCACTTCATTTCTTAACCAAGGAGAGAGAAAGAGATAGGGAAGAGAGAGAAACACCGATTTTTCAAAAGTCATATCTCACACAAGAAGACACATGAGAGATTTTCATTCGTTACTTATACATTTCTAAAAGTTTTCACGATGGTTTAAAGTCTTGGCTAGGGTCCTACGACCTTATTTTACATTTTCTGCTAGTTTCAAAAATGTTCGATTTAGGCTCGAGGCTAAGAAACCACTTTCAAATGTTTTCTTTGAAAGGGAAAACATACCACTTTGTAAGTTTCATGTGTTCTCCTATACGCCAAGAATTCACACAAATTGGCGAATTTAGAATTGGTGATTAGTTTATGTTTGGCGGCGAGTTTCTAAGACCATTGGTCATAATTGACCTAGTTTGCAAACGATCAAAAGTTAGCTTGAGGGCTCAATAAACCACATCCAAAATTGATGTTTAATGGACGAACACGTAACTATAAATTTCCTACAAGCTCCCCTATATATGGATAATTCACTAGATTTGTCGAGGATTGAGAATTGACAAACGGGTTGCAAATGACGATGGGTTTTCGAGGAGTCGTAGGTCGTAATTGGTCCGGTTTGACCAAGTCAAACCGTGACCAAATACCTAAAGAATTCCTTTTCCAAACTACCATGAAGAGTGTTTTCCTCAAATTGAAGGTTTCGGAAATTGTCTAGTAAAAATACTAGTCGTTTGTGATGGCAGATAAACATTTCATTGATCGGGGTTCAAACAACGAGTCGATATAAAACCCAACTTTTTAGTTTTAAAAAATTCCTAAAAGCGCAACATGAGGTAACATGTCTCTTAGAGGAGCATCGAAAAGAGCATAGATGGTAAATCAAGGTCAATCTAAGTGTTGAAGTTACCCTTACATAACAAGGAACACGAAGAAACTTAATTTCAGGATTTATGAAGGTTGTTTTACAATCCTCCAAAAATCATGATTTACTAGTTTCACAAGGGAACGATCAACATATTTACAGGGAAATCAACCTTAACCTATCAATAAAAGGGTATTGTAGAACTCTAGTTTGGTTGGGACATTTTCTAGATCATCACAAAGTGAGGGTTTAAGTTCATTGTCTACCAAGGAATATTGAATTCTGTAAGTTACGATATAACATTTTATTGTTTTAAAACAAGTTTATTTAATATAATCAAATATATGAAAATCCTACGGTTTAAAATTTTATTCCATTGCAAAAGAAAAAATAAAGAACATAAATTATGAGAGATGAGGAGAGATGAACCATGCCTTTCCAAGAACGACTCAAAGAAAGAGGGGCTCCATGCAGGTCCACCAGCATTTCATGAGATTCCAAAACTCCTTAAGGCATTCTGTGAACCCATTTTTTAAATACATTTTGTCATCCTGGTATCTGTAACTACAAAATCTGACACATCTCTGAGATGCTTAGCCATTTGTTGTGTGACACTGACACCATTGAATGGCCTGAAAAGACACGATACCAATAATGCAAGAAGAAATACTATGAATCTATTAAAGCCCCTTCATCTTTTCTCATCTATCATGGCATTTGGTCAAACAGTTCAAGGGTTGCGTCTATTCCTTTTGCATTTGGAATACATGACTACCAGGGTATTTGTATCCACGTAAATTTCTTTTTTTCTTTAGTCTAAAATATTTAATTGGTGAGCACACCCTATTCAAGATCTCCTATTTCAACGCAGGCCTGGAGAAATGTTGTGGAAAAGGTGAACTAATCTAGTAGACACCTGTTGGTTGCATTTGGTGAAACAAATGCACTGGTCAATGACGATTCCCACGTATTTTTTTGCATTGCAATTAGGAAATTCCATGAGACCACATTTATTTTAACACATTTTGTCAAACAGTTGGTGTGCCTTGTCTGTGCATCGCCAACATCAGAAATTGTTGTTCACAGAACACAGTCCCAATTCACAAGACAATGATCTCTGTAAATAAGGTCCTACTCATAAAGCTGAACAAAGGCATTTGTTACCGCTTTTGATCTTTTCTCATCCATAGTGGGCACTCCCGGGACCAGTCAAGTGTAGCTCCAAGACTACGCTCCTGATTCAAAATTGTTCCTCCATATTCCTCTTTCCATTTCAATACCTCAATGAAAAAATTCTCACGTCTAAGATCATGTCTTATTAGTTCACTTTCACGCATTATTTTATTTTCCACCACCACCCGCGTTGTTATTCCAACATGGTCCATTCCAGGCACCCAAAGAGTATTATAACCACTCATTCTTTTCCACCTAATGATGGTATCCTCCATAGCATATGTAATACCATTCATGATATCCAGTGCTCCTATAATGTTTGGTGGAGGCAACACGATTACAAATGGAGGCTTCTTGTTGTTAGCATCAGCTACAAAGAAACGAGACTCCTCCCACCATTGATACCATGAATTTTTCACAACACTTGGATTATATGCTTTGGCCATTTTAGAGAAATCTTTCTCTTCTCACTAAGAGGAGTTAGAGGATCTTAATACTCCTTTTGGTTTTCATCTACCACATGCTTTTTTTGTTGCCTTTTTCTCATCTTTTTGGGTGGCTCTGATCCTCTTTTAGCATGAGCTTTTTTGCTCCATCTTTTGTGCTTCTTTGAGTTTCTTTAACTCATTTTCCATGCCCTTTTATTTTTCATACAATAAACAAAACAACGACAGTCATTAGTTACTTCCTCCAGGTGCCCTCACTGCAACTGTCCAAAAGCTGTTAAATATTACAATGTTGGCTGGGTTTCAATAGGGGTAAGGTCTTCGGATCTCAAAATATTTATTTTGTATTCATATGAAAGGGAAGTGATAGGCTTCAATGCCATTTATGAGCCCATGTGCCCCTGTCAGGTTGCCTATACGTATTGACTGACTCCTGCAACCCACCAGCCAGACCACGTCCTCCACCAAACACATTCACAGAGTATATATATATATATATATATATATATATATATATATATATATATTATTTTAGTTGAATTCTATGGTGGCACTAGAGGATACATACCTTTAAATGATAGATGCTCAGATCCACTAGTTCTCTATTATCAATTCGTTGATAATTTTTCTGTTCCTTGTAAGAAGGGGTTTGAGGGAGGTGCATATTTCTTGGTGTAAGATTTCTTGCTGTAAGAAATTACTTATTGATTTTAGGTCTGTTAAATTTGAAAGAGCTTCCATTGAAGTGTAAAAATCCTAACATAAGATGTGATGAAGATGAAGTAACACTCGTAATGAAGTTGTAAACTCTAGGGAAAGCTAAAAAAACAACCGATTCAACATAGGAAGCTGAAATTAGCAATTAATTTGTTGTATCAGCTAAATCCTCCAACTAGGTGGAAGTACATTCAAAAGTATGGAGTAGATTTACACTTATATCAAAACATAAGAATCGTATGAAATATCTTCAATATTTCCTTATACATAGGTTACAAATTTATAGGGAAGATGTTTCTTGTAAAATAGGAAACCTCCTCAACCAAACATACTTAATACGTGAGTTTGGTTTAACAACCAAATCTCACATAACAATATAACAAAATCTAACAACTAACCAACTATCATTTTACATCCGACTATATAATAAAACAATAATATATGTACACACTAATCATTTTTCTAAAATTCCCCCTTAATGTGAACATGGGGAAAAACTATTTTTGTACTTGCACTGCTTTCATGATTAGGTGATTTTCATAGGCCAATCACAAACCCAACAAGATGGTTTTACATCGGTGACCGAAACTAATACTTGGTGGTTTTTAAGTGGTTTACCGCAAACCACATTATGATGTGCCAAGTACTATTTTAGCCCTCATTAATATCACATTAGGGGAATAAAAACTTCACCAATTTGGAATAATAGAACATATCTGGAAACATTCCACATTATCACCTCTAAGAATCACAATGTTGTTAGTTGTAGCCACTTTGTTGTTGATCATTGCCACTTGATATTGAATATCATAGAAAACCGCCACTACCACTAGAAGCTACCCTTGACTTTAGTTGTTCGTGCAGTGCGGAATGGGAATGGAACATTGGTTATTATTCCCGCCTCCCCATGATGTGGAATTCCAAATAGGAAGAAAGAAAAGGAAAATTGTATTGTGTTGCATCCTATTGCTTGAATCTTGCTCTCTGGATCTTACTGCACATGATTACCATTGCCCGATGAACGTATTCATTGACCGATCATCTTCCAACGAAGTAAAATAGTCGAGGATCACTACGATTTATTTACCATCATGTACAACCATTTTCCAATACACAAAACACATAATGTAACATGAATACTGCAAAGAAACACACTGCAAAACTAATAAGCACATACTCATACTACAAAAATGTCACCGCAATTTAGAAGTGAACCCATCGTTGGTGACTTACAAGAGGTCGTTGATTGACCTCCAACCTCCGATGCCTTCGTCCTCTAGTATACATCTGCCGTTAACTCGGTTGAATTTGATCATGGAGCTCATTGTACAATTTATCCCCATAGGATGGACGTCGCGTACAAGTGAAAATGCGTCCAATTATTAAAAAGTAAGACAATTTTGATTTTATTTTTGTATAATTTTTCACTCTTAACACTTGATTGGACAATGGTGAAAGTCCTAAAATCACCTATTTTGACATTTTTGAATGGACCTGAAAAGTTAACTCTAAACCTAAACTCTTCCTAAATTTTTATATGTTAGACAAAGATCGGTTATAATACGGTACCAAAGAACTAAATGTATTTAACTTTTTAAATTCTAACCAACTATTGACAATTTGAATTATGAGTTTTTCAAAAGTTAAATACATTTAGTTTCCAACATGACAACAATGGACTAAAGACTGTTAACACTATAAATAATGACTATTAAACTAATTTGACATTAACCATAAATAAAAGCATAGATTTTGTTTTAATCTGCGATCTTGGAGAAGACAAGTGGCGAAGCAGGGTTAAATTTGACGGCCACCTATGCCTATCAAACAATTTTTAGATGATGGTCATTTTTAAATATTGCCCTTCAAAATGTAAAATAATGTTATTTTTATACTATTAACAAACTATAAATCAGATTATTATGTATATATTTAATTATTTTTATATATTTTACATATAAATATATATAAAAAATGACGGTCATACTTAAAATATGCAAGTCGCATGTGACGGTTATTTCAAATATTTGCAAGTATTTCTGATAATTAAAATCGTGAAAATTGTCTAAACAGTAAATCAAATTTAACCCCAGTGGCAAGTATAAAGGGTACGTTGAAGAAATTTTCATGTAAATCGACAATGTTCCAATCTAGTATCGTATCTCCTCTAGGACATCACGTCCCAATCTTCTTTGCACTGTTCGTGTTTTCTTTGGAGTGGCTAGAACATGCACTTGAAGAGGAGCTTGCATTAGAGGTATTTTCAATTTGTACATGGATGGTTTGAGAATCTATTAACAATTGCATGATATGAATATGAAATAAGCTCAGATTTTCCGGACCACCGCATATGCTCCATTGTGTGGTCAATGGTCACGGAATGATGGATAAATTTACACAACATCCAATAGACACTACCCTATGTTAGCACTTCCACAAATATGTAGTTCAATGCGATTCCTAAGTCACAAATACATAGACGTTTAGAGCCTGCAAAGGTATTCCAGCTTGTAATTCTCTTATGACAGAGCCCCTCATGTCTACCTGTAGTTCCCACTAATGAAATTTGAACCTTGGTAGAGTTTGATGCCGTTGAGATACTAATATGCCAATGTATGGCTGGGAGATGATTTTTTTAAATGTCTCTATTGTTCTACAACAAAGATCATGCTTATCCTCTCTAGACAGTAATATTTTGATTCAATCTTCTTCCTTTTGTAGTGACAACTCAAAAACAATGACTATACTCTCGGTCAAATACAAATATAATAGAAACTATTATATCGGTGAGTTCTACCATCCCACGGGCAACTAATACTCTTTACTTCCCCTTAGAATAATTTATTATCCCATTTCTCTTGGCTCGATACCAAATAAAAAGTATACAATAGATCTATAGAGATATCACAAAATAAGAATCGTATGAAAGATCTTCAATATTTCTTTATACATAGGTTACAAATTTACGGGAAGATATTTCTTGTAAAATAGGAAACATCCTCAACCAAACAAACTTAATACATGAGTTTGGTTTTTAACAATATAACAAAATCTAACAACTAACCAACTATCATTTTACGTTCAACTATATAATAACACAATAATATATGCACACACTAATTATTTTCCTAACATTCATCACAAGATTAATATTAGACCTACATTTATCCTTTTCTTGTTGTAAAAATTACTTATCAATTTCAGGTCTTGTTAAAGTTGAAAGAGTTGCCATTGAAGTGTACAAATCCTAACAAGTAAGATGTGATGAAGATGAAGTAACACTCCTAATGAATTTGTAAACTCTAGGAAAGCTTAAACAGTAGTTGTTTCAACATAGGAAGCTGAAATTAGCAATTAATTTGTTATATCAGTTCAATGCTCCAACTAGGTGGAAGTTCATTATAAGATTAATTTTGGACCTACATTTATGCTTTTCCATGTCAACATGACCTGGGATCATGCAAGCAAAGCATTTAAAGAGAACAAAAACCCAATAAGCATATTATACTTGTCATTTATCTGTAATTATATCTAAAATTAAAATGTGCATGTACGATGACATAATGAGAACCACAAAAATCTAAATGAGAAATATATAATTGGCTATGGTGCTATAAGCATTGTTTATAAATGTGTTCTAAAGAATTGTAAGCCAATTGCTATAAAGAGACTGTACATTAATGCATTTAAGGCCTTTTCAACAAACCCATTTTGGGTATATGCCCTGCTACCATGGCGTTACATGCAAGGGCATCTGGTTTGAGACATTCTTTGAAAATCCCTAAAACAAGTTGTCGAGTGTCTGCTCTTAATAAAGTTCCGAATGAACCAAATCCTAGTAATAATTACAGAAGTATTTTGATGAATATGCGATGGTAAGCATAGAGAAGTTATAGGGAGAAAAAACAACACTTATGAGGGTCCCGGTCCCCATTACTTCAAGGCGGCGAGATCATATGCTCTCACTGCAGCTTCCTCTTCATCATAAGCTCCTGTAAACCAAAAGCCAATCACATTACATTTGTATAAATCTAAACCCGGATCTAAATTTGATAAGAAAATTATGGGGCCAAAACATGTTGGATCAAATCCTGGAAGAGCCTTGGATGACACTTACCTAGATAAATTGAGTAAATTATATGTAATTCCGATAATGCCCAACATGCAAAAAAGTTAATGTAAGTAACAATCCAGTAGAATCTTCCCTATATGTGGAAAGCCAAAATGCCATGGTTTGATCATGATTGGATACAAGAAAGAATATTATAATAATCCCTAGGACACACTTCACAAAAATAAAGCCTTGTCTTGAAAAATAACCTACCCGATACCTGCGATAAATTGTCATATAGCTTATGAGATGAACCACATGTCCAAAGAAGTGAAAAGGGACACAAGATGATATTGAATGTGTCTTAGTTTCATGGTATGATGGAAATCATGTCTAAACATGCTGTAAAAACAACTATAATGATCACCATTACAAATTTCATGCACATTTCACATTATGACACAAGCAAACAACAATTGAACCATTGAATAAGGATTATAGTTCCACATAATGATGTAATAATAAATCCCTTACGAGACTATACAAAGGCTACCCAATCTATATCAAATGATCACAATTTGTTAGAGTCGTGCCAAATCCTACAAAGTTGAGCGAAACTTGGAAAGAAAAACTGACTTTTTGGAGGTGTAGAGTTGAATTTTAAGTTTGGTTCTTGAAAAAAATTGAGTTTCTAATGGGAAAATATGAGATAATATTGTGTTAAGTTCTAAATATTTCAATTGATTTTCACCATAGTTAACGGAATCTAGTTACGTCAAACAGGAAAGGATAAGACATGAAATGGATGTCTCCAAAATGCCAAAAAATGGGAAAATGAAAAATCTATGTTTCAAAAACTAATGATGAACAAAATGATTATCTCATTTTCCTTTTTCTCCTCTCTGTTTTCCATGCAATATGCTAGGCAAGGGTAGTTGAAAAATCCACTCCCACTATTTGTATGTGATTTTCTCCATTGTTTCCATTGCTCCACCAGTCTTGAAAGCTCTTTTTTCATTACTACTTATATATGTCAGATATCCAATAGTAAGTATTTGTTTCATATGCCTCAATCCAAAATTATGTTAAAACAAGATACTTGGGAAGATGATACAAAATTCGAATGTATTTTCCGAAAACAAAGATGGACTCGCTTCTTTTAATTCATTTCATTTTCAAGCTAGAAATAAATTGAGCTTGCTCTTGTTTGGTTGTTGTCTGTTGGCGATCCTTATCCAACACACACTAATGTGTTGGGTCATATGGCTAGGATCAAGAGGAAATTTAATAAAAAGAAATATAAATTTATTTCTATCTCCTCATTGGCGCAGATCGTAGGGCCCACCACAATTGTGCGTGCTTTGGTTATGGACATCGGTCTTGGTGGGGACCATTCGCTTAGTCATCCTATGTTTAATTTCCAATTTTGACTCTATTAGCATTTATTTCTAGATCTTTTATCCTCATTCAAATACGTGGCCTCTTTGAAGGTTAAAACACTGGCTAATCTGCATACTATTTAGTATTTACCTTAGTGGCATGGGGATCGAATCATCTGGATTAGTGCAATCCTTAGTTTGTCTATTTGCCACTATTGTTTTGACATTGGATAATTATTCTAAAATTTCCTCGTGCATATCACCACAAAACCTTAAGACCCATTTCTCCCCATTAATTAGAAAAGCATCCTAGCTGTATCATACAACATTAATATTTTTCCATTATTGGTTTTCCGTTTTCCCATTTCTTAGAACTTCTACATTAGAGAGTCAAGAGAGTTTTGTAATTTTGGTCCTAGGTGAATGAGATGAGCTTAAATGGTAAAAGCAAAGGGGATTCCACCCCGGAGCTCCAGGTTCAATCCTAGGGAGAATTGACACAGTCTTGAAATTGGGTAAAATACTACATCTAACTCGGTTGAAATTGTGCAAAATACCAGATCAAACTTGCTGGGTGTGGCATACCCCAACATACCAGAGATAACCCATTGGTCAGTCACATATATGCCAAAGGTCCTCCTTAAGGAAAATTTACCAAAAAAAGGGATCTTACATCCGAAAAGTTGTAGCCAAGCTTTCCACGAATTGGAATATATGGCATTTAAATGCAAACTCGTGTACCCTAAACTTTGGACATGAAATGATCATAGAATATATTAAACTTAATTATTAAAAATAAATTAAATGACCGAAGGATATTTCCCGTAGGGCAATGCCTTTCGGCGTAATGAAGCAAGGAGGAGAATTTAACGGACAAATGGAGGACACAAACAAAAGTATAAAGTGATCATTTTTATGGATTTTGTTTAATTCCAATGCACCGAGAATCAAGCATGTTTGTAAATCTTAATATTTCTACAACAAAATGCAGTAATAGCCCAGTTCTATTACTCTTGTAATATGAACTGTACACATAAACAAGGCAACAGAGACGATCACATTGTTCACTGCAAATTGCTGCTCAACAAAATACAACATTTCAGCATACATGGTGTCATCCATTGACTCTTTAACAGTCATGTGGATTCAATAAATTTCCATGGACATCACCACACTCTCCTATAATCACGGAAAAATAGATCATAACACATTATGAGTAACTCAAAGATGATGACATAGACATTGCTTACTGTCAGTCTATGACCAACACACAAGAATAGAGGAACTAATGATAGCCAATCATTTTCTTGCATGCCATATCTTGAAAATTTTATTCCCAGAGAAGGCTCAGACTGCATATAAACTTGCGTGCATTAAACATTTAATGAGTCAATTTAATCCAAGTCACAAATTCTCATACCATTTTCCGTTATCTGTAACCAAAATCATCGCTCTATCTACATCAAATTAACAGATTCACCCCACTTGTTGTAGAATTCTAAGTTATCAGTACTTGTTGAAGAATAAGAGAAACAATACCGATGTGTGTACAATTTTGGGGACTTAGCAAAGAATTAATCCAGAAATTTGGAACACATAGGAACAGACCTTGTCATACTTTTTAAATATCTTGCGAATAGCCAGGGCATTGATGGAAGCATAGCTTACTAAATTTTTGCCCTCTTGAATCATTGCTAACTCATTACCAGCTAATTTATTTGTCATCCATTTTAAATATTTCTAAAATCCAGGGTAAGGTGCAACTCTAATAACTGTTTTGCACGTGCATTGAAGCAACAAACCACAACATCCATCTCAAACCATAATGATGGGAAAAAATCTGGTCACAGACTGCATACAAATTGCAGTTAACTACTAAGCTTTCTTTCAAACTAAGAAAATATGACAATATAACATGTTAAGACTTCTAAATTTACTCCCATTGATCAAATCACTTTCAAACAAGTAAGAAAAAAACTTTAACAATGTAAATAAGTAACAAATTTCTTTAACAACTATAACAATCAATGATTCAAAAATTGCAATAACCATCTGTTCCCTGCAATTATCTTATGAAAGTACTACATGCATTCAAAAAAGAAAAGAAAATCTCACAAAATTTACTTTGTATACATCTAAAGTACAATATTCAGATTACAAATAACATACATCTAAATTAGAGCTCTCTTTGGCTAATTTGCTACAGTTAGGGAGGATTCAATCTGTCAAAGTCACATATATCTAATCCAGAAACCACCAGGATAAAACACCTGGTTTCCACAGTCTATCATAGTGTTGCAAGGAAACAAAATTCCTCAACCTATAAGGTCTTAACATATGACCCATCATCATAGAAAATATGTATAGATGCGTTGTATTTAATATATGACACGTCATCACAAGTAAATATGTCATCAGGATTTAATATATACATTGTATTGTATCACTTGATCATTGGTCACATGTTGAAGATTCCCCTCATAATGGATTTAAACCCATCATCACAGGAAATATATTCAGATGGATTATCTCTTACACATATGGCGATATATAGAAAAACCCATTGTATTTGTTGACAATGGGTCACATGTTAAAACCTTAAATCCCTTCTGATGATGATTAGTTGCATGTTAAGACCCTAAAGTTTGAGGAATTTTGTTTCTTTGCAACAAAGGACTCTCTAGAAGCTTCATAGTATTATAGATAATGGGAATTTGGTGAGGTGTTTAGACAATAGGAGAGGGTAAGCTAATGCATTATAACACTGATATTTCTAGTTAAAATGAGTGTATTATACATATGTCATAATTATGATATTGTAACATATAGAATCAAATTCGACCTCTATTTTCAAAGGGGGATAAAACCCTAGAAGCCTTTACTTACAAGAGCAACAAGTATGATAGGAAATAGCCACACTATCTCCCTCTCTATTTTCATTAGTATCAAGGTCTCTAGAGCAACTTTCTTGATATGAAGAAAAGCTTAATTTTATACCTTTATTATGATATAGTGTAGTGCTTAAGAACTTCATGTCTGCTGCATAATATTATTCTTCTCTTTAGAACAAAAATTCATAGCGTATAACAACATAATTACATCATAAGGACAATAAATCCATGGGGAATGGATGATTTAAATTAATCCCACAAAATATGTTGAATTGAAGAATACATAAGTAGAGTGAAAACTTGCTTACATTATCTTCATGCAAAGGGAAAAAGAGAGTTTAATTTATTAGGAGATAGATATGATTTTTGACCCCATGCTCAAAGACACATAATAAAGTAATGACCTTACAATAGAGCATATAAACCAAATGGGACCAATGCCAAGTCATCAATTTCAAGCCGCACCAAGAAAATTCTTTCTTCAACTCCATCAAAGCTTCATTGTCCCTGAAACAATGAATGATGACCAAATCTTGCAACTAACAACATGACTTTGCGATCACTACCCAGGACCGGGACATTGAAATCCTCTCTGACAATAAAGGATCTTCAATGACCTTAAAAAGCTACAAATCGCAAGGTATTGTTAGTGAAGAATCATAGTACCTAAGTGTCTGCAACTAGATAGGTTGAGGCTCTTAGTGTGATTGCACAACATGGAGCATCTCTCAAAGTGTGGGACCTTGTGAGTTGAGAGATCTCTCCAGATTAAGGCCGGTTCCTATTCCTTTGTTCAGGTGCACACAATTATATTGTAGAGGATCTACTCTAAACCTACTCTATCTTACCAAGGGACAAGGTTGAGAGGATCCAAGAAAATAAACCTAAGCTAATGAGGTGATGCACCAAAGGAATGTTAAAAAATCATTTTACAATCTAACACAGACCATAGAACTATAATGCACACACCATGCATAGATAGCTAAAATGCAATGAGAGATCAGAAGGCAAAAATGAACACATGAGAGGGTTGAGAATCATCCACAAACATATATTATTGCTCTAAAGTCGATACAATACATTACAGATGGCCAAGAGGAAAAACTTTGCATTACAACCCGAATGGGAGGTTTGAAAGGCTCCACAAATTCTCTAGTGGATAAGGGAAGAAGGAGGATGCAAACAAAATTGTCCAACCCTTTACAAGAGCCCCTCCCTTCTTTTATAGATTCAAAGACAGAGAGAAGTAGGAGAGAGCGGAAAACTAATTTCAATCTAAGCTACCGAAGCAATCAATGCCTCTGCAAATCCGCCCCCAATCTCTAAAATATTCCTCGATTACTTGTTCGGTGCATTGAAGGAGGAAGAATGGCGAGATCATATCAAATCCGATTTGCTTGTTGGATCAAATAGATCCTATATTAACTTGACACGAAGATGTTTTCCATTTTTTCCCCAATTAAATTTTTCAAAATTAAATTTTCAGATCTCCATGGTGTGACAAGGCCGAGATCTCTCTAGTGGTGTAAAATTTGTTCGATTTTGGGCATTGAATTAGAAGATATGACCATTTGAATATTTGAATTGGGCCCATACAAAAATGGCGGAAACTAGTTAGTAGAACGGGTCCACAGGACACGAAATTCACTTTGTGCCCTTTTTCACAAAACTATAAAAATGCAAAAATTTCCCGTAGCTCCGTAATACCTTTTGTCAAAAATCATTCTTAGGCCTGCGCCATCCACATTTTACATTTAGGAAAGAAACCATTCCAAGGCCCGTCGGTCCACATGTAATTTTGGCACGACATGTGTCTCTTTAGGGAATTGCGGAGGCATGACTCATTTTTGTAATTTATGTCTCTTGGAAACAAAGCCAAAAATTTAATTACTCTCGAAGACACGCCTTCCCGCTTTGACTTGGAACATGGCCACGTGGAGGGTTAACGCACGTTTGGGGACCGCTTTTGGATTTTTATTTTGAAGTTGGACCGTCTTGTAAGTGGCACCTTCCACGGCTTTTCTTTGTTCCTTTATGTTTTTGACTAAGTGGTTTTTTTGGCGGGCCCTTAAATCTGACCTAGGACACATGGAGACTTGGCACTAATCTAAGGACCCACTTTTAGATTTACCTTTGAAGATGTGTCGGGCTAACATGTGGTTGCTTCCATGAGTCCGCGTTACTTAGCCAATACGGGCTGATGCCTTTCTTCAATATTAGACACGTGGAAGCCTCACTCTCATTTGAGTCTCGATTTGAGCCGCACCTTTGAATCTACGCCGTTAAGACACATGGCGCCTTCTTCCTACACTCTTATACTTAACTGATTTGGGCCTACTTTGAATTTGACCTCTGTTGACCCTTGGCCACATGGAGGGCTGGTGCAAGTTTGAGTCTCGCCTTTGGCTCCCATCTTGAAATTGCACCGAGCTGACACGTGTTTCTTTCCACTTGTTTGGACTTTTCAACGGCTGACTCTGTCCCTTTTCGGGCTTGGGACACGTGGAAGCTCCGTGCTCATTTGAGTCTACTTTTTGAGTTTAGCCCTTGGAGATGTGTTGATGAGGCACGTGGAGGCTTGCTAATTCTTCCATACTTAGCCAATTTTGGGCTCGCTTTGAATCATTTGTAAAACCCACAGACTTTGAACCTTCCTCCATTTCTCTCCTTTGAGCCTCTTGGTTTTCTGAGACACTAGTTTGGTCTTTCCCGACCTTGCTCCTCCATTTTAGATCCCATCTGTGAACTTTGTAATTTGGATTTGAAGCATGGGCTTGCGATGGAACCGTCCCTTGGATTTCTTCCTGCATAGGGTCGTGTTTGATCAATTTTGTCGAGGGTAAAATTGAGATAACAATTTGGTAACTCGTGGGGACATCTGCTTGCTAGATGAATAGACTAGTTGCCTTGTTGTATCCATTGGGCATGGATTAAGTGGGTAATGACCCGATGTTGATCTTGTTCTCCTACAAAAATGGACCTTTTGGGACCCGATTTTAGTTGCTCTGCATTTTTTCTATCTTAAATCGAGAAACTATTACGGAAAATATGGGTCTTCCTATTTGTAATGCCCGCTGGGCATTGGCTCCTTTTCTACCTGCCCTCCACTAGCTATCTCCATTTTTTCAACGTACTAATCTGTCACAACCTACTGCAATTTATAACCCTGTCACCTCATTTTGAGCTGCTCCTCCTTGGCGTGTCTTTGAGCAGTGGATTCATTAATGGTGAAATGAAGTTCTGTCGCCCTGATGTTGAGTGGGTGGGTGTGGATTCTCAAAATCGTGTTGTGCAGGCGGTTTCAGTGGACCGTTGAACTGAAATCCTTCTAGGAGAGTTCCGTGAGGAAGAAGCGCTTTATGCAGCAGGCTATAGGGTTGAGAAGTGAACTTATCTCGAGAAAATCGGTGGCCTCCCGAGGAGAAAGTGTGACAGTGCTTTACGGGGTGAGCCGAGGAGCTATTGGCGTTGATCCTGCTGCATTGCAGTTGCACGCGACCACAGTCGTGATCAGTTGTTGCAAAATCTTGCAGCTGTAGTAGAAGAACGAGATAAAGTTTTGTTGAGTTGTCTTGCCTTTTCATTGTGGAAAGTTGCTCTGTCCAGGTGATGAATTTAACATGGAAGAAGCTCGATCAAATCTTGAGGCTTGTTTTGCAAGTGAGGCTGAGATTACATTCACGACTGTTCCTAGTTCTGGCCGGAAGTTATTCTAGCGCCTGGCCCAAGGGTTGATATGGTGGTTTGATATGAAGATACAAAAAAAAAAAATGGAGGCGTTAACTTTGTTGTTCTTTCTTCGCAAGCTACTTCCGTGACATTATGCCTTTTACCCTTTCTATTCTGCTGAAGGGTAAGGTAACAAAACATATTTCTCTCGATCTGCTACTGAATAAAACAGGAGATGTATGGCACACATTTCTTCCTGGAAAGTTTGATGATATGTTGTATGATTATCAAGTTGATGGACAATATTGTCCTGAAGAAGGCCACCGCTATGATCCTTCGTGCATTTTGGTGGATCCTTATGCTAGGGCAGTCATAAGCAGAGTAGAATATGGGGTTTTGGGTCCTGGAGGAAACTGTTGGCCTCAAATGGCTGGTATGGTCCCTGTTCCTGATGACGAGAGGGTGAAGAATAGTGTGGGAGCCGAACAATGGAGCAGATCGGTTATGGAGCAGGACACTAATCGTCTCACTCTCGCCTACTTCGCCATTTCAGGCCTCGACATCCTCAATGCCTCGATCAGGTGGAGACTGGTTCCTCGTGGAGGAGGGGCGTGGAAACCAGCTAGTGTAGCAGGTGTGTGTTGAATGGTGCAGCGGTGTGTGAAATGCACATCTGTTGCTATGTTGTTTTCTGTTAAGTGTCGAATGCACCCTCAAATTCGAGATTCTCCTACAAGATATTTTTATCAAAATCGATTAAGTGACAGTGTGACTGTTACCAGGAGACCTGATGAAATTTATTTACAAAGATTCTCTTTTGAGATCTTCTTGTTGTTCGATGTAACTCATGGAAGAGAACCTCATAGAGGCGGACCTGTTTCATATCAGAATATTCATGAAGCACTGTTTGCCTTGCAAGAAAACTTTCAGGAGATCTATGCAACGTTGGAGAAAATGTATTGGGAGATGAAGGTAGTAGGATAATTGTCAGATTCAGAACTTGTGCGAATGCTACATTGGTGAAGGTTAATAGTGCCAATAAGCATGGCATTCTTTTGGAAGTTGTACAAGTGCTAACCGATTTGGATCTCACTATTTCTAAGGAATACATATCTTCTGATGGTGGAAATTTTATGGATGTATTCCATGTAACAGAAAGGGATTGTTAGGCCAGGTTTACTCTTTGAAGTTTTTGCTGTTCTTACAGACCTTGAATGCAATGTCGTTGGGGCTGAAGTCTGGACCCATAACACGAGGGTTGCACCGAGTGTTTGATGTTGTCCTCAATCTAATGAAGGAAAAGGTTTATCGATCATCACGGTAGATGCCTACCAGAGCCAGGAGCGTGATGTAATCAGTATATTTTGTGTCCAAGCTTCAAATCATGGGGTTGGCTTTGTAGATGATATTCGCCGCATGAATGTGGCACTGGCACGAGCTCGCAAAGCAGCTGCATTGAAGCAATCTAGTGACTGGTCAGCCTTAATTGAGGATGCTAAGTCTAGGGACTGTTTTATGGATATGGAGTCTATACCAAGAGATTGTTTTGGTTATAAAGCCATCTTCTTTTGCTTTGTCTCAAACTAGGGCTGCTCCTAATATGAGAACACCAAGGTTAGGAGGTCCAAATTAGAAACAATCAGATGCATATGGAGATGGTGGAGGTGTTTGGATGAATGACGAAGGATTAAGTTCAATTGCCAAAATGGGGCCTACAGAAGTTCTAGGGCTGATCTTGGAGCGGTGTTGGGAGAATGATGGCAAGTATTTTAGACCACCCACCCTGGCTGTGAACTCCTACCTGTGCCAACATGAAGATGTTCGATGTTTGGGCACCCAACGAGCTTGAAGAAAATGGATTTAGGCTTCGGTTGCTGTTGCAGGCCCCGTCCATCTTGTTATCGACTGCGGGAGCTTAATCAGGCACGATATTCTCTATACCATTAATTCTTATGCTGTTATTTAATTGAATCACTAAATAACTCTACTCTTCATATTAATGTCTCGTGTGATGGTATACTGTTTGGTTTCCACTTTCCTGGCTCGTTTGTATTTGTTTTGGCGTTAGAAATGATTGCGTTGGTTGAAGCCTTTATATTGTTTTATGGGTTTTAATAAATATTATTTGGGTGAACTTTGTTCTTAAGACTAATAAAACAAAAGAGGCGGGGTCTTGTAATGAAAATTCTCGAGTTCTATGTGTTGGTCTCACGATTTGAATGTTTTACCAAACATTGTCGTTGGACTCAACTTTATAGTTCCTGTTATGTTCTTATTCTTGTTTCGGTTCGAGATCTGTAGTTCTGGTCTATGTTGGGTATTTGCAAATTGGTGATTGAGTACTGCGAGTGCATCGTGTATAGGTGAATGATGCTATTCCTGTCTCTATCCTTTTCTTTCAGTTGTTTTAGGTTCTAGTAACCCTTCCCGGTTGGCTTGGTGTGTGCTTAGCTTGGTGACTTTTGAATTGAGCCAAGTTGATATTTATTTTCAACTAGGTTAGTTGCTTTTTTATTTTGTTTTGAATCGCTCGAAGAAATACTTTTATTCTTCGAGTGTCATGTTTGATTTTCATAATTGATATCAATTCATGTTCACCGTTTGGAGATTGTCGTCTTTGGAATCACCTTCTCTCCCTTGGTAACTGTTGTATGTTTTGAGGAATGTAGCTGATCCTATGGAATGTCTTCTTTTGACGATACTCACATTTCTTTTGGATAGCTTAAAATGTCAGAGGAAATACTCTTTCTTACCTTGATTTTGTTTCACACATGTTGGAGGATACGAGAGCTACTTGATCATTAGTGAGGAAGTTTTCAAATCTTAAAATTGGGATGTTGGTTTTATGCGTAAGAAATTACTCTACATTTTGCTCCGTAAAGATGCTTAAATTTCATTCTCCTGTGACTTAGAGTTTGGTGTGTTTGGAAACTCATTGGTTGACTGGTTTTTGTGATGATCGTTGTGATACGACCTCCTTGCTGTCATTGTAGTAGAATGGTTATGTGTTGACCAAAAAGGTTAAAGTTGACTTGTTGTTGACGATAGATCCTTTGGAAGCTATGTATCCTGTGTTGTGTTCTTGTGAATGATTGAGTAACCCTCCTGTAAGATTTATAATGGTTATGTTTGGTCTTGTCAAAGTTTGTCCTTTTTCTTAAGACATTCTCTTGATTAGAAGAAAGTTTAATAGAAGGATTGTTAGGATAGGGCGTGGCCCATACGGGGTCATTTGTGCGTCTCATCCCTTTTCTTTCCAATTTATTTATTCTCATGTGCTTGACATAAAATTAAGCTTGTTATAGGCACATCATCTTAATATTAATAAGTCATGTTGGTTTAGATGTTCTCATGTCGATTGATTGTTTGGGATCTTCCATGACATAGTGAGTCCTTGGCTTGGTGAACTAACTTAAACAAATAGGGACATATCACGTTTGAAATTAATTCTCTTCTTGTAATTGTTTTTGTTTGAAATGTTATCTTGTTAAAATGACGGTCATTATTGTGATATGAGTGAAATTCACTATGATGTTTATTAAGCTTGCTCTATGAGAAAATGATAATTAAATAGAGTTGTGTCGTCCCCTTTTATTCGGACATTTTATGCTATTGGACAACTCTTTAATTGCTCTTGTTTAGACTCTTAGATTATTTTTCATAATCAACGGTGTTTTTCTTCTTCCTTGAAACAGATTAGATAACAACATATTGTCTTAATGTTATAGCTTTTATCGTGCTCGAGTTCTTGCGAAACTGACATGTGCTAACAAATGTGCGGGAGGATTTCTGAGTAGAAAAGAAAAAAAAAGAGAGAAAAAAGAAACACGTGTAGAAAGTGGATTCCATCCTTCTTAGGAACTATTTGTTTGTACGAATGTTTTTCTTTTGCTTTACAAAGACATTGGTATGGAAATTGTGGAGACTATCTAGAAGGCATTGTGTTATAATTTTGTATTGTTCTCATGTAGGTTGTTGTTATCGTTTGAAAGTCAATTTGAGAAATATTATCGTCATAAGATTAAATGAACTTGTTTTGACATGCGTATCCTTTGTTGAATTTTCACTTTTCAGAATATGATTTATCCTTGAATTGTCAAACCTAATTCTAATTATCCAAACTTGAATCATCTTGCATCACTCTAGTTACCTTGGTCTTGTGTCGTTTGGTAGAGGACTATGTTTTTGAACCTAGCAAAAAGAAAACAAGAGAAACAAATATACCTTGTGATCCCGCGTAAACAAATCAACAATCTCTTATTGTGGTGAGTCCTTAGAATGGTCTTAAGGTGAAATCAATGATTAAATTCTTGGAAGATAACAAGATTACAATAAATAGAAGGAACTTGCCTAAGAAACTCTTCGATCTGTCTTACCCGTTGAAAATGTAAACAGTATACTTATTTCTATCTCTTCAAGTGAAGCCCAAGTGAAACCTTTAATTTTTCTGATTAGACTCTTGACCCCAATGAAATCTTATTAACAACTAATAAGATCTTAATGATGAATCCAAGAGTTAGACAGTCATGTACTGGAATAAAATAAAATAAAATAAAATTGACCGCTTGAAAAGGTAAAACATATATGTTCAAAAGCACAACGTCAAAATAGTTGATAAAGTTAAGAGCCTTGAGAAATTAACTGCCTCCTCACAAATGAATAAGTTAATCAAGTAAATGAAGTAACCTCTTGCTATTCTATAATTGGTTTACACTGTATATTAACATTATCAAGGTAGGGGAAAATTCTTCAAAGGAGACATGACTTTCAGATTCTCCTATTATGATTCCTCTGCGAAAAGTAAAGAATGTAAAAGCACTTACAGCTAAAACATGAATCTAAAGAAAACCTTACGTGGGAAGACCTTGTTGTAAGACTGCATACTTTAGATGAACCATTGTGTCCTTAGTGTGTGTGCCTCATGTCTATCTGTAACTAGTGTGGGTCCGTGTTGTGGAAAGCATGTCTTTGGTTGGTTGTATTCCCTAGAGAACTTGTGTAGTGTCGTATTATCTTCAAGCAAGTCAAAAAAAAAGTTATCTGTATTTCACTGTGTTGTCCTTGTGTTGGTATTTTTGGTGTGTTACATTTTGGTATCAGAGCGTAGGTTCATGCTCTCGAACCTCTGGGCCGGATTGGTGTTGTATGGTGATGTTGCATGGTGGTGGTGGTGTTACATGATGATACTGATGATGATGATGATGTTGCATGATGATGATTTATATTGGAAGAGTAATGTGCTTTAAGCGTGATGTGATTATTGTCGTAATTGTGATATTGTGAACGCACGTGATGTGTATGTCACTCAGTGCGTATTTGTCATCATGTTGATGTGTTGGGGATGAGAGTATTCTCTCTCCTTCTTGTGGATTCTAGGAAGAATTCACGTGTGAATTATTGTTTGTGATGTGTGAAAAGAATTCTAATGTGGATGACGTAGTGTTGGAGCATTGTGACATATTGTGATATGTAAGTGTATCAATGTGTTGTATGACTAGATTGATGTTAAAAGAAATGAGTTGTATCATGATGTTTTTACCATGTTTTGAAGAAATGTGTGTACCACCTTGTTATGTTGCAATGTATGTTATGTTGTGATGTACTATGTTCATCGTATATATGAGTTGTGTAATATGTAATGCTTCATGTTGTGATTTTGGGTCATACGGTGAGTGTATGAACCCTATCGTATTGTGATTGCACTTTGGGTGCAGAATGTGGTAAAGTGATGTATTGCGCCCTGTGAATGTATGATTGTGATCTACCCCGTATACCTACCATACGTGAGACGTTATGGTAGCTATGTGTGTACCACCATGGTGTTAGTAATGTAGTTATATGTTATGTTGTGAACCTTACGCTAACCGATCCTGAGGGAAATCGGTAGAAGTGTATGTTGAGAGTGAGGAATGGTGTACCATGGGTCAATAACTCGAGTCAAAACTTGGTTTAGTAGATTACATGTGATTCTTTCCTCTCTCCATATGTGGTTGTATGTACACAACCTAAGTGTATCTATGACTATGTTTAGCCTTGTCGAAGGGTGGCGGGATTGATATATATATTTTACGAGCTGAGGCTCGATGTTCCGAGTGCCAGCAACTCGTTGAGTACCCCTTTGGTGGCCAGATAAGGCCACACAGTTATCGTAATGTGACATTATTATAAGTTGATTTTATTCGTAAATTGAGCTTTTACTTTATTTTGCAAGGACCAGCATCTTTTCTTGATTGCAATGCTTTACAATTTTGGGCATTTCCTTGGTTTGTGGCACTAACATGGGGATTTGATACTAACTTTGGCCATTTGGTCATTTATTTTAGCTTGATTTGGGGTCTTCTTTTAAATTTGGAATTTTTACCGCCTTGCCCAAGGCTTGTACTTTGCCACTTGGCACTTTGACTGGATTGTTGTGCTGGTTCTAATGTCGTGATGTGTGGAATAGGGTCATGGGATGCACCATGGATTGGTTGGACCTATGGACCCGCTTCGTTGTATGGGGGTACGCCCCAAGGGGTACATATAACTAGCGGGTTGTTGAACCACGCGTTATTATGTCACTTGGGTTAGGAGTGTCCAAACTCTATGTGTCTTGGACCATAGGGACAACCGGCCTCCTTGAGGGAGGCATAAGAGTTTGAGGGAGGCATAAGAGACTTGAGGGAGGCATAAGAGTTTGAGGGAGGCATAAGAGACTTGAGGGAGGCATAAGAGTTTGAGGGAGGCATAAGAGACTTGAGGGAGGCATAAGAGTTTGAGGGAGGCTTATGATATTTGTCTATATGGTTGATGTTTCAGGATATATGTTGAGTTATTGTGATGTTTGGTAGTGGTCTTTTGATGTATGTGTTACTCATGTCAGATGGATATGTGTTGTGATGTTGTGGTTATGTCATTGATTCCCTAGTGGACACTATGTACCTGTAGCATGGTTTGGTGTTATGTGAGTTTTCATTGATGCAAATTGAGGAAATGTCTGGTGGATTGTAGTACTCTTTTGGTTGAGTATTTTGTATGTCAGTCATCGATGTGTGACAAGTACTATGTTATGTGGACTGTGCCTATTCTATTCCGTATTTGAGTAACCTTTTTGTGGTGTAATCCAATCCCAAAGTATATACTTGTGTGCTTGTGAATCTGTAGGGTCTTGTGAACCTGATAGGGTGTTGTGTTAGCAGCTCATGTTGGGCACCCACAATAAGGAATAAATCAAAACCCTCCAATGATGATATTTTTAAAAGAAACTAAAACTAGAAATAATGATAATGGAAAGAGACTAATGAAATGATGAACAAGAAAGAACTGCCAATCTTCACAGAACCTTGAAAGTTAAAATTTCTACCAAATGTTCCTAAGGCTACCCTGTGGCCATGCTTTAAATCAACTAAAATTTTAAACCATAGAGTGTACTCCCTCCTGTGTCTGTTCTTGGTTGCTTACCATTTCTTTGCCTTTGTGTTATGTCACATCGAGGATGATGCTTCTTAAGGGGAGGAGAATGTAATGCCCGGCCCAAGCATTGGCTCCTTTCTCATGCCCTCCACTAGCTATCTCCATTTTTTTTCAACATACTAACTGTCACAACCTACCGCAATTTATAACCCTGTCACCTCATTTTGACCTGCTCCTCCTTGGCGTGTGCTGTACAGTGGATTCATTAATGGTGAAATGAAAGTTCTGTCGCCCTGATGTTGCGTGGGTGGGTGTGGATTCTCAAAATCTTGTTGTGCAGGCGGTTTCAGTGGAGTGTTGAACTGAAATCCTTCTAGGAGAGTTCCGTGAGGAAGAAACTGGCTTTATGCAGCAGCTACAGGGTCGAGAAGTGAACTTATCTCAGAAAATCAGTGGCCTCCCGAGAGAGAAAGTGTGACAGGCTGTCTTTGCGGGAGGTGAGCCGAGGAGCCGTTGGCGTTGATCCTACTATTACGGTTGCACACGACCATAGTCGTGATCGATTGTTGCAAAATCTTGCAATTGTAGTAGAAGAAGCGAGATAAAGTTTTGTTGTCTTTGTCTTGCCTTTTCATTGTGGAAAGTTGCTCTGTCCCAGGTGATGAATTTAACATGAAAGAAGCTCGATCAAATCTTGAGGCTTGTTTTGAAAGTGAGGTTGAGATTACATTCACATTTTCCTAGTTACGGCGGAAGTTATTCTAGCGCTTTGGCCCAAGGGTTGATATGGTGGTTTGATACGAAGATACAAAAAAAAAAAAAATGGAGGCGTTAACTTTGTTTGTTCTTTCTTTGCGCTACTTTTTAGTGACATTATGCCTTTTTCCCTTTCGTTACTGCTTTGAAGGGTAAGGTAACAAAACATATTTCTCTTGATCTGCACATCAATAAAATAGGAGATGTATGGCACACATTTCTTCCTGGAATTTTTGATGATATGTTGTGTGATTATCAAGTTGATGGACAATATTGTCTGAAGAAGGCCACCGCTATGATCCTTCGTGCATTTTGGTGGATCCTTATGCTAGAGCGATCATAAGCAGAGTAGAATATGGGGTTTTGGGTCTGGAGAAGCTGTTGGCCTCAAATGGTGGAATGCTCCTGTTCTTGATGACGAGAGGTGAAGAATAGTGTGGGAGCCGAACAATGGAGCGATCGATCGGTTATGGAGCGGGACACTAATCGTCTCACTCTTTACTTCGCCATTTCGGCCTCGACATCCTCATGCCTCGATCGGGTGGAATTGGTTCCTCGTGGAGGAGGGGTGTGAAACCAGGAACTAGTGTAGGTTGCGGTGTGTGTTGAATGGTGCAGCGGTGTGTAAAATGCACATCTGTTGCTATGTTGTTTTTACTTTAAGTGTCGAATGCACCCTCAAATTCGAGATTCTCCTACAAGATATTTTTATCAAAATTGATTAAGTGACAATGTGATTTATTGCTAGGAGACTGATGAAATTTATTTAGAAAGATTCTCTTTTGAGATCTTCTTGCTATTCGATGTAACTCATGGAAGAGAACCTCATAGAGGTGGACACATTTTTCATATCGGAATATTCATGAAGCCTTTGTTTTCCTTGCAAGATAACTTTGGAGATCTATGCAACGTTGGAGAAAATGTATTGGGAGATGAAGGTAGCGGGGATAATTGTCGATTCGAACTTGTGCGAATGCTACATTGGTGAAGGTTAATAGTGCCAATAAGCATGGCATTATTTTGGAAGTTGTACAAGTGCTAACCGATTTGGATCTCACTATTTCTAAGGTGTACATATCTTTGACGATGGAAAGTTTATGGATGTATTCCATGTAATAGAAAGGGATTGTTAGGCGGTTTACTCTTTGAAGTTTTTCTTTGTTCTTACGGACCTTGAATGCAATGTCGTTGGGGCTGAAGTCTGGACCCATAACATGAGGGTTGCCGAGTGTTTGATGCTGTCCTCAATCAATGAAGGAAAAGGTTTATCGATCATCACGGTAGATGCCTACCGAGAGCCGGGAGCGTGATGTAATCAGTATATTTTGTGTCCAAGCTTCAAATCATGGGGTTGGCTTTGTAGATGATATTCGCCGCATGAATGTGGCACTGCATGGCTTTACGAGCTTGCTGCATTTGCATTGAAGCAATCTAGTGGTAGATCAGGTCACTTAATTGAGGATGCTAAGTCTAGGACTTTTTATGGATATGGAGTCATGCCAAGAGATTGTTTTTGGTTATAAAGCCATCTTCTTTTGCTTTGTCTCAAACTAGGGCTGCTCTAATATGAGAACACCAAGGTTAGGAGGTCCAAATTAGAAACAATCAGATGCATATGGAGATGGTGGAGGTGTTTGGATGAATGACGAAGGATTAAGTTCATTTGCCAAAAATGGGGCCTACAGAAGTTCTAGGGCTGATCTTGGAGCGGTGTTGGGAGAATGATGGCAAGTATTTTAGACCACCCACCCTGGCTGTGAACTCCTACCTATGCCAACATGAAGATGTTCGATTTTTGGGCCCCAACGAGCTTGAAGAAAATGGATTTAGGCTTCGATTCTTTATTGCAGCCCCGTCCATCTTGTTATCGATTGCGGGAGCTTAATCAGGCACGATATTCTCTATACCATTAATTCTTATGCTGTTATTTAATTGAATCACTAAATAACTCTACTCTTCGTATTAATGTCTCGTGTGATGGTATACTGTTTGGTTTCCACTTTCCTTGCTCGTTTGTATTTGTTTTAGCGTTAGAAATGATCGCGTTGGTTGAAGCCCTTATATTGTTTTCTGGGTTTTTAATAAATATTAGTTGGGTGAACTTTGTTCTTAAGACTAATAAAACAAAAGAGGCGGGGGTCTTGTAATGAAAATTCTCGAGTTCTATGTGTTGGTCTCACGATTTGAATGTTTTACCAAACATTGTCGTTGGACTCAACTTTATAGTTCCTGTTATGTTCTTATTCTTGTTTCGGTTCGAGATCTGTAGTTCTGGTCTATGTTGGGTATTTGCAAATTGGTGATTGAGTACTGCGAGTGCATCGTGTATAGGTGAATGATGCTATTCTTGTCTCTATCCTTTTCTTTCAGTTGTTTTAGGTTCTAGTAACCCTTCCCGGTTGGCTTGGTGTGTGCTTAGCTTGACTGACTTTTGAATTGAGCCAAGTTGATATTTACTTTCAACTAGGTTAGTTGCTTTTGTTATTTTGTTTTGAATCGCTCGAAGAAATACTTTTATTCTTCGAGTGTCATGTTTGATTTTCATAATTGATATCAATTCATGTTCACCGTTTGGAGATTGTTGTCTTTGGAATCACCTTCTCTCCCTTGGTGACTGTTGTATGTTTTGAGGAATGTAGCTGAACCTATGGAATGTTTTCTTTTGACGATACTCACATTTCTTTTGGATAGCTTAAAATGTCAGAGGAAATACTCTTTCTTACCTTGATTTTGTTTCACACATGTTGGAGGATACGAGAGCTACTTGATCATTAGTGAGGAAGTTTTCAAATCTTAAAATTGGGATGTTGGTTTTATGCGTAAGAAATTACTCTACATTTTGCTCCGTAAAGATGCTTAAATTTCATTCTCCTGTGACTTAGAGTTTGGTGTGTTTGGAAACTCATTGGTTGACTAGTTTTTGTGATGATCGTTGTGATACGACCTCCTTGCTGTCATTGTAGTAGAATGGTTATGTGTTGACCAAAAAGGTTAAAGTTGACTTGTTGTTGACGATAGATCCTTTGGAAGCTATGTATCTGTGTTGTGTTCTTGTGAATGATTGAGTAACCCTCCTGTAAGATTTATAATGGTTATGTTTGGTCTTGTCAAAGTTTGTCCTTTTTCTTAAGACATTCTCTTGATTAGAAGAAAGTTTAATAGAAGGATTGTTAGGATAGGACGTGGCCCATACGGGGTCATTTGTGCGTCTCATCCCTTTTCTTTCCAATTTATTTATTCTGTGCTGACATAAAATTAACTGTTATAGGCACATCATCTTAATATTAATAAGTCATGTTGGTTTAGATGTTCTCATGTCGATTGATTGTTTGGGATCTTCCAATGACATAGTGAGTCCTTGGCTTGGTGAACTAACTTAAACAAATAGGGACATATCACGTTTGAAATTAATTCTCTTCTTGTAATTGTTTTTGTTTCGAAATGTTATCTTGTTAAAATGACGGTCATTATTGTGATATGAGTGAAATTCACTATGATGTTTATTAACTGCTCCTATGAGAAAATGATAATTAAATAGAGTTAGTGTCATCCCCTTTTATTCAGACATTTTATGCTATTGGACAACTCTTTAATTGCTCTTGTTTAGACTCTTAGATTATTTTTTCATAATCAACGGTGTTTTCTTCTTCCTTGAAACAGTTAGATAACAACATATTGTCTTAATGTTATAGCTTTTATCGTGCTCAGTTCTTGCGAACTGACATGTGCTAACAAATGTGCAGGAGGATTTCCTGAGTAGAAAAAAGAAAAAAAAAAGAGAGAGAAAAGAAACACGTGTAGAAAGTGGATTCCATCCTTCTTAGGAATTGCTGTTGTACGAATGTTTTTCTTTTGCTTTACAGCATTGGTATGGAAATTGTGGAGACTATCTAGAAGGCATTGTGTTATAATTTTGTATTGTTCTCATGTAGGTTGTTATCGTTTGAAAGTCAATTTGAGAAATATTATCATCAATAAGATTAAATGAACTTGTTTTGACATGCGTATCCTTTGTTGAATTTTCACTTTTCAGAATATGATTTATCCTTGAATTGTCAAACCTAATTCTAATTATCCAAACTTGAATCATCTTGCATCGCTCTAGTTACCTTGGTCTTGTGTCGTTTGGTAGAGGACTATGTTTTTGAACCTAGCAAAAAGAAAACAAGAGAAACAAATATACCTTGTGATCCCGCGTAAACAAATCAACAATCTCTTATTGTGGTGAGTCCTTAGAACGGTCTTAAGGTGAAATCAATGATTAAATTCTTGGAAGATAACAAGATTACAATAAATAGAAGGAACTTGCCTAAGAAACTCTTCGATCTGTCTTACCCGTTGAAAATGTAAACAGTATACTTATTTCTATCTCTTCAAGTGAAGCCCAAGTGAAACCTTTAATTTTTCTGATTAGACTCTTGACCCCAATGAAATCTTATTAACAACTAATAAGATCTTAATGATGAATCCAAGAGTTAGAAACGGTCATGTCTTTGGAATAAAATAAAATAAAATAAAATTGACCGCTTGAAAAGGTAAAACATATATGTTCAAAAGCACAACGTCGAAAATAGATTGATAAAGTTAAGAGCCTTGAGAAATTAACTGCCTCCTCACAAATGAATAAGTTAATCAAGTAAATGAAGTAACCTCTTGCTATTCTATAATTGGTTTACACTGTATATTAACATTATCAAGGTAGGGGAAAATTCTTCAAAGGAGACATGACTTTCAGATTCTCCTATCGTGATTCCTCTGCGAAAAGTAAAGAATGTAAAAACACTTACAGCTAAAACATGAATCTAAAGAAACCTTCTGTGGGAAGACCTTGTTGTAAGACTGCATACTTTAGATGAACCATTGTGTCCTTAGTGTGTGCCTCATGTCTATCTGTAACTAGTGTGGGTCCGTGTTGTGGAAAGCATGTCTTTGGTTGGTTGTATTCCCTAGAGAACTTGTGTAGTGTCGTATTATCTTCAAGCAAGTCAAAAAAAAAAGTTATCTCAGTATTTCATTGTGTTGTCCTTGTGTTGTTATTTTTGGTGTGTTATAGATCCCATTCACTCGGGATCTGCTATTCTTCACCATCCAATTTTTCTAGTTTGGAAGGCATTGCTTTGCTTTTGCACCTTATGATCATGTAGGGGCCACTCCAAATGGAATCAAACTTGGAATGCTTTCCTGGCTTTTCCCGATCTGCATCCCACTTCAGAACTAAGTCCCCTTCATGAAAGGTCCTCATTCTTTCTTTCTTATCAAAGCCTTTCTTGATCAATACTTGATCCTTTTCCATGCTCTCTTTCCTCTCCTACTTCCATCAGCTCTGCATACCTGATTTCCATAGGTTCAAACTTGGCTAGCTCCAATTGTTTCATGAGCTCCAAAGTAGGAAACTCCAATGATATGGGCAATATTGCCTCTTTTCCATATACAAGCTTGTATGGGGAGTTACCTGTGGATCTCTTGGATGTGATCCTATCAGCCCATAGAGCTGATTTGAGATTTTTATGCCAAGTTCTCTGATTTTCGTCAAGAGTCCTTCTGATAATCCTTAATAGGTTCTTGTTTGTCAACTCTACTTGGTCATTACCTTGAGGGTAATAGTTTGATGAAGTGTTGAGGTATACACCATTCCTAACCACCCATTGAGTGATCCTTATACCAAGGAATACCAATGTATTTTCTAATATAATAATGGTAGTGACTCCAAAGATGGTGGCTATTCCTTCATAGAAATGCAAGATATTGGATTCATTTGCTTCCTTAAGTGCCACTACTTCAGTCCACTTGGTGAAATAATTTGTTGATGTAAGTATCCACTTATGGCCCTTGCTTATATTTGGGTTAATCACCACAAGAAAATCTAGTCCCCATTGCACAAATGATTGATCCACCGAAATTGGGTGATGGGGCAAGGCTGCTAACTTGTCCTTTCCCGTGAAGAATGCACACTTCTTACACTTCTTGATCCATGCGTAGTGCTTGATCCCTGAACATTGTAGAGCCAGTAATAACCAACTTTCATAATCTTGAGAGCATGTCACTCGAGGAGCAAAGTGGCCTCCACGCTTCTCCATCATGGAACTCATGAAACACTCTCTCAATTTGTCCTATCCCAATGCACCTCAATAGGACATTATTGAAATCCTTATTAAATAAGACACCAAAAAAAAAAACACATATGGAATGGCTTGTAGTCTAAAGTATCTCCTTTTTGCTTTGTTCCATTCTGGCCAAAAATGGTTTTGAGATAATGCACCAAGGCTTGAGTCCAACAAGAAATATGTGCATCATTACCTTGTTGCTCTTGATCATTCTCCAATATTAAGATAACCTATTTTTCATCCACTCGACTCAACTTTGTTGCTTGGAGGCAAGCTATTCACACAGACCCTTGCCACAAACCAGTTTGGTCACCTTGATCTCAATGTCATATTCCATTACCCAAGTGATCCAACCTACTCTCTTCTCATTCAAATCCTTGTTCAGGAGAAAATCCTTGACACCAACATGAGATACTAGCAGTTGAATCTTATTGTTTGAGACCAAGTGTTTGAACTTCTTCAAGCTCCTAATAACAACAAGGACATGTTTTTCAATGAAAGAGTATTTTACCTCGTAGTCCTCCAAGCTCTGACTGAAGAAGGCTATGGGTTGTTCTGAACCTTCCTTGTTGGGCTGGACCAAGATGGCTGAGATGGTGTCTAACCCTCCAAAATCATACAACATGAAGTCTTTTGAGAATTTTGGGTTAATAAGAGTTGGAGCCTATGATATTGTGAGCTTAATGGCCTCAAAATATCTTTACCTTCTTATCCATTTAAATGCAAGAATCTTCTTCAACATCATTGTTAAAGGCTTCACAAGAGTGGAAAAATTAGGCATAAACCCATGAACAAAGTTTATCCTCCCGAAGAAGTTTTGGAGAGACTTTTTGTGTTGTGGCAATGGAAGTGTCCTAATGGCTTCAACCTTTCAGGATCAATCATCAACCCTTCTCTTGAGACAATGTGGCTCAACAATTTCCCCTCATGAGCCAAGAACACACACTTCTTTGGGTTCAGTGATACTCCGAACCTTCTACACCTTTGAAACACTTTCCTAAGGTGGAAGAGATGGTCTACAACATTCTTTGAGAAGACGGTAATATCATCTAGATACACCAGGAAAATATTGTTGATTAAGCCTTTGAATGCCATCTCCATAGCTTATTGAAATGTTTCTCCAACATTTGATAGCCTAAATGTCATCTTATTATAAGCATATGTACCCCATTTGGTGGTGAAGGCTATCTTGAATTTATCTTCTTCTTTCACCATTATTTGGTTATAGCTTAAGTATCCATCTAGCAATGAAAACCTCTCAGAGCCAACTACAACCTATAATATCTATTCCATTGATGGAAGTGGATAGTGATCCTTGAGTGATGCTCTGTTTAGATCATGGAAGTCCACACATAGCCTGATTTCTCCATTTATTTTCCTCACGGGCACCAAATTTACAACCCAACTCGAATGCTTGATGGGAAGATGAGGCTGGCCTCAATTAACTTTTTCAATTATTTTCTCATGAGAGGCTCAATGTGAGGATTTCTATGGCATTTTCTTCTATCTGAAAGGCTTGGATCCTAGATCCATCTCGATAGTGTGTTGTGCCAAATTTGGGTTGAAACCTCTTAAATCTTTGTAAGTCCAGGAAAAGACATTTGGGAATTCTTGACAAAGTTGAATAAATTCAGATTTTTCTTGTTGAGTGCTTACCTTGCCAATCTGTAATGTTTTTCCTTCTTCTATGAAAATGGGCTCTGAATCTTCACCCTTTACCTGAATATTCACCTTCTCCTTTCGAATTGGTCATTTGGGTTGAAGATTGATTCCAAAGTGACAAGACCCTTTAGTAGTTTGTTGGTCCTCAACTTGCACCACTTGATCGCCATATTGTTGCTCTAGTTTGTCTTGGTTCCTGGAGGATAAATCAGCTTCTTCTTGTAGAAAGTTGACAATTTGTTGATCATTTTCAAAGAATTTCCAACTTGTGTTGTTGTCTAGACTACCGGGCTTCACAACCAACTTGATATGGGGATGAGATTTATCACTCTTGATACTCTCCACAACATCAAAGGCTGCCCCAATTACTACCAATTTGTTTGCTACTTCATTCTTCTTCCTTGGGATGGAATTGATGTTGAATGCTTCAAAATCCTCGATGAGGTCCCATACTTGATTCTTGTAGCTCTTTAATAGGTTGTTCTTGGAAGAATTTTGTCCTCGGACCTGATTAGAAACTAGTTCATTATCACCAAACACTTGCAAGTTTTTTATACCCCTTTTCCTTTCCCAATGCAATCCATGGACCAAAGCCTCATACTATACTATGTTGTTTGAATAGGAAAATTAGAAATGGAAAGCTGAGTAGTATTTCATACCTTGGGGAAACAATCATAGCTCCTCCTTCGGCTCCTTGTCTACTTCTTGAGCCATTAAAGAATAATTTCCATACCTCATTATCATCTTTGTGGTCTGGCTTAATGATGTCAAGAAGAGGATGATCCTCCTCATGCAAATAGTAAACTCCTATCTCAGATTCCTCCATCTCTTTATAGGGGTCAAAATCATGCCTCTTGTTTTCCCACTCATCAAGGGTCAAGTCTAGGGATACACCCCACCTTGGTATTTTCTTCAAAAGTTCTTGGGAGGTCCTCCTGATCAAAGGATGAATGATTGGCATTGATCGGGATGGGTACATAAGACTCAATATGGTAATATGTAATGGGATCAAATCTGATTGTATCCTTAGCCCCATATATTGTTCTAAAAAAGCATGTGCGACCAATCATCGGACAAATATCCCTAATATTAACGGTGAAGTATCTCAACAAACATAATGCAAAATGTGGCGGAAAGTCTATGACTGATACATTTTGCAATACAGTCACATTGGGGTAGGTGTGTAGTGTGAGGCTCAAATCTTTGATGACTCCAACTATTGTTACCACTGTCCCATCCAATTGCACTACACCCCCTGGAGATGACTTTGTATTGAAGTCCCAGCTGATCGGCTATTTGTTTTGGCATTACAGAGCTACTTGCCCCGAATCAATCATGCAATTATGTACCAATTTGTTTCCAATAATCAATGAAACATAGAATGGAGGGGGCTTTAGATTCTTACCTTGTTGTCCTCTATGGTTTCCTTCAAGCTGAGCTGCATTGGTAAACACTTTCTCTTGTTAGTTGGGGGCTGATTTGAGCTTGACCAATTGGCCATAGCAGTCTATAACAGATCTCTCTATCCTGGAATAGCCAATGAATCCCACATTGAAATATTCACATTTGTCTTCTTCATTTGTTCAATGATGTTAAATGAGCTATCCTTTTGTTGCCCCTTTCTTGGTACATTTTTCTCTTGCACATGGGTTGTTACAACCGGTGCCTGAGTGGGTTTGGAAGGTGTGGAAGCTGAATCTCTGCATATTGGGAGTTGCATTCTAAGTGCCAATACCTTATGGAGTAATGGAGGTTGAGGATTTTCCCTCTTCGTGTTCCTTTTCTTGGATCGTGTATTAACTACACTTTGAGAAGGGGCTTGATTCATACCACAAAAATCTTCAGCTTGCCAATTAATAAGCATAGTCTCACTTGGAGGTGCCTCTTGCTAAACTCCTTGCTACTGATTTTCCTCTTGGCTAGACTCTTGTGACACACCAATGGTTTGTACCATCAAGGCTTGGTTTAGTGCACCATTAAAACACATTGATTGGTTATGGGGCTGATTGCATGGGAAACACCAATCATATTCTTGTGCCATGTTGTTTTGTGTTGGAACCAAGGCCCTTGATGTTGAAGCTATGTTTGGATCATATGACCGGAAGGGCCTAGTAGCTTGAGGTTTTCCTTGGTTTTGGTTCTAATTTGCAGTGCACTAGCTGGTGGTCTAGTTTGCTCTTATGGGGTCTAGCGATCTGGAGCTTGAGGTGATATGGCCTAAAAATATGATCATGTTGCCTCTTGATAGTCACTAGTTCATTCCCTAGGTTCTATAGCTATTTTATAACTTCTTAAAGCTCTTTTGAATTATTAGAAGATGACGAGGAGGCTTCAATGAACTTTTATTCCTAGGAGTAGGTATAGGAGCTAATGTGGGTGTCTAACTAATGCTTGGATCTCCTAGTTATGGTATAGAGGCATGGGTGGCCTAGGAGCAAGTTTTCTAGCCTGAATTAAACAATTTTCAGCTCTTATGGAAATGTTATAGGCTGTAGGTAAGGTGGTTCCTCCCATTGATTGAATCATTAAAGCAATATCATAATTTAGAGCTCTAAGAAAGTATAAGAAAGCACCTTCATCTGTGGGCCTTACAACCAATGGAATTCTGTCCCATATCCTTTGGAATCTAAAGTTGAAATCTATCAATTATTCATTGGGGACATCTTGATGGTTGTTAAATGATCTAACAAGGACATGTTATCTCCCTTTTCTCCAAATTGGTTGTGGAGAGCTCTACACAGATGGTCCAAGGTCTGAATGGATCCTGTTGTTAGACTCTTGAATCATTGTGAAGCTTTACCCTTGAGTGAAGAGGCTAGTAACTTGACTGCAATATCCATCTTAGTGATCTCATGAATTACATAGACATTTGCAATGTCTTGAATGTAGTCACTAGCGGAATTTTAGTTCTCGTGAGTTAAATATGGGATGCTCTTTAATGTTGCAAGCTGGGACTAGATTGTGTGCATTGAGGGCAAGTGGGCTGCTACCAAAGAAAGTTAACATAGTGGTTGGGTGGTCATGCCATTATGATTGGCACCGAGAACCCTTGTTGATTGAATGAATTCCCTACTAGGAGAAGGTGTTGACAAAGATCTATTTGTTGGGGATGGAGATCTTTGAGATCTTCTTCACCTTCTCCCTCTCTTCTCGGGGACAAGTGAAGATAGAAAAAAATAGTCCCTCCTCTCTGGTTCTTGACCTTGTTTGTATTCTTCTCATGAAATTGAAAATCTTAGGATGTTGAAACCATGGATTCTATCTCTTTGGGATTCGCGGATGTGTAAACTCAAAAATTCTTCAAAGCTTAAAACTTACAACAAGTGCACATCAATCTTACTACAATAAAAATGGAGACTTCTTGGTCCCATCGAGCGTGTCAAAACTATTGGTACAGAATCACAACACCCTAATGTCTACAACCAGATATGTTGAGGCTCTTAGTGTGATTGCACAACATGGAGCTTATATCAAAGTGTGGGACCTTACAAGTTGAGAGAGCTCTCCGGATTAAGGCTAGTTCCTATTCCTCTGTTCAAGTGCACACAATTAGATTACAAAGGATCTACTCTAAACCTACTCTATCTTACCAAGGGGATAAGGTTGAGAAGATACAAGAAAATAAACCTAAGATAATGAGGTGATGCACCAAAGGAATGTTAAACAATCATTTTGAAAGCTAACACGAGGCCATAGAACTACAATGCACACACCATGGACATATAGCTAAGCTACAATGGGAGATCAGAAGGAAACAATGAATACATGAGAGGGTTGAGAATCATCCACAAACATATATTATTTCTCCAAAATCGATATAGTACATTACAGTGGCCAAGAGGCAAAACTTTGCATTACAACTTGAATGGGAGGTTTGAAAGGCTCTAAAAATTCTCATACAGACAAGGGAAGAAGGGAGGGTGAAAAAAACTATCCAACCCTTTACATTGAGCACCACTCCTTCTTTTAAAGATTCAACATAGAGAGAAGAAGGAGAGGGTGGGATACATCTACAAATCACCACAATATCTCAAATCTGCCTCAGTACTTGTTCAACATATTGAAGGAGGAAGAACGATGGATCAAATCAAATCTGATCTGGTTGTTGGAGCAAATAGATCCTATATTAATGGCACGAAGATGTTTTCCATTTTTTCCCCACCTAACTTCTTCAAAATTAAAGTTTTAGATCTCCATGGTGTAGATGAGGTCGAGATCTCTCTAATGGTGCCAAATTTGTTGGATTTTGGTCACTGGAGGAGAAGACATGCCCAACTGAATATTTCAATTGGGCCCATACAAAAATGAGCGGAAACCCGGTTAGCGAGCAGTGCTGCGGACCCAAAATTGACTTTGTGCCCTTTTTGACAAAAAAATACAAAAATACAAAAATTACCCCATAACCCTATGATACCTTTTGTCAAAAAATCATTCTCGAGCCCACCGGTCCACATTTCCCATTTGGGCAAGAAACCACTCAAGGCCCACCGAACCGCACATAATTTAAGCCTAACATGTGTCTCTTTGGGAATCGGTGGAGGCACGACTCATTTTTATACTTTATGTCTCTTGGAAATGAAGCCAAAAAGTTAAAATTACTCTCGAAGACCTGCCTTCCTGCTTTGACTTGGAACATGGCCACGTGGAGGGTTGGCGCACGTTTGGGGACCACTTTTGGATTTTGTTTTTAAGCTTGCGTTGAGATGACACATGGTAATCTGTCATGATGGAAAAGTGACAAGCAAGCATGGGAATCTACAAGTAACTCTTCCTTGCACCCGTGCTCTTGAGGTTGTGCAGAGACGGCCGAAATGGGGATGGACTATACGTGGGGTATGGGTAAACTAGTTAGAAATATTATATCTTTGACACACACTAATGGAATATGTGAATCTAAGGCAAAGAAGGCCTCCCTAACCTGAACTGGCATGATAGATCGGTTGGCAAGGATGACTGCTCAAAGGCTCTAATCAATATCGAGCTCTGGCATGATTCGATCTATAGGTTGTGGGATATGGGGAAAATGACCTAGGATTGTTTCTTGTATATCTCCAGATAGGGTCATAGGATGAATGATGGATATGGTGCATTCTATGGGTGATTCTCGGCCTAGTCCAAAATCCTTAGCTTCATTAGTTACTATATCCAATAGGGATAAGCGTGTGATGATAATAGATGCGATGTGAGTGGATCTGAATAATAATGTGTGTAAACCAGCATCAATGTTGGATTGACCTTTGTGGACTCGTTGGGTTATGGGATTTGTGAATCACAACCGTAGATTCGTGGTTGTTGTGGACCTGCTATGGTCATGTGTGGAATCAGTCTCTAATCCCTAGTATCCAATAGTCGTATGCCTTTTCGGCCTCTATGTTTAGAATTAACAGTTGTGCAATCTTTTCAGAGTATCTTATAGGCGTTCTTGCAACCTGAATTCTTAAGTTAGTGTCTATATCAGTGAGAATATCTCCTATGTCTAGCTGTGGGACCAAAGGATCACAACCGAATGTTTGCTCTCTTTCAAGCCCTTCTACAGTCATGCGGATGTTTATCTAGGGTAACCTGTAGTTTGGCTGGTTTGACCAAAATATGTGTGCTTGGTCATCTTCTATGTTTAACCCTCTTAGCTTTGTGAGCTGATATGTTGTAAGTATGTTGTTTTTAGGAAGACTTGGATTCTAAGATTCCTGGTCTATCATTATTATTACCGTGACAAGATTGGGTTGAGGCACAATAGGATCAAATACGTATTCTCTGCGCTCTCTAGGTCCCATGATTGTTATGCGAAAGGAAATGATATAAAGCTAATTAATGATGAAGAATAAATCGACTACGCAAGATATATCTATGTATATTCCTAAATATGATATTTTGATAAACTAATAAAAATAATTTAAAACCGTAATTATCTAATATATCTAGAAATTGACAAATTAAACAAATAAAAAAATTAAAACAAACAAAACAACCGAGTATAGCTACTTGTCATGCAGGTTGTGAATCTATTCTAAGTAACTGAGATAAGCCGATCTAATCTATTTGAAAGACTCTCGATCCTACCTCAAAAGTGAGGAGTGAATCATAGTTTCTCGAAACTATCAATCCCCACAACTCCTGCAATATCGAAGAAAAATTAACTCGAAGCGAAATGGTTGGCTACTCTATTTGATATGCTTTAACTAGAACTTTGAAAGCTTGAACTTCGATTTTGCGAAATAGTGGCAAATCCAATGGTGTGTGGCCTTGTCCCTTGATGTGATTTCCTCATTCTTTCATGCTCGCATGGATCCGAAAAGTGTGTAATGCTATCATCAAAAGAAGTAGATATGAGACAATGGCAGCTTAGGATGCGGACTTAATACAATGCGAGTAGGAGAGGGATAAGGCAAGAGAATAAAGCTTGGCTTATGCAATTCCTAGTGGGATTTATTGTGAGTCATGCAACATAAAATGTCAGAACCTGAAACTATCCTATTTGATGAGAAGAATGTACAACTTTAATGGATTCCTACTTGAAAATCGGTCTATTGTACTCTAATTAATTGGATGAAATAATAATGTTGAGAACTTGCATAAGGAGAATATGTGGCTTTCTAACAACTAAACAATACTAACCATGCCTATAACAAATGAAACTATGAATCCTAAGCAAAATTGAAAGGCTAGGCTATTGAAATGATAAATTCAGAGGCAAATTTGAGGGGGCTATTTTCTTGAGCACAAGCTAGCTATTTATAGAATCCCATTTACCTAAAGGTGAAAACCAAATTGATCTCTTAAACCATAAACAATGCCAAAAACACTATTCCGAGGAACCGAATAATAAATACAAGCAAAGGCGGTGAAAAAGTTGGTAAACATTGAAAATTTACATGATTCACGTTAAAAGAGCATTTTGGAAAACACGTGAAGGACAGCCGCCCTGGCGTGATCACGAGACCGCCGCCTGGCGCGGCGGCGCTTTCATCATCAAGACTAAAAAGCAAAGAAAAGAGCAAGGAATTAAAAAGTAAAGCAAAGCGAGGGCTAAGCGGGTCATGCGAGATGTTAACACATACTTGGAGAGATTTTCCGGATCCTAAAAACTCTTGCGAGGAGACTGTATCATCATTGGGGCATGTGTAACGTTGTTCCGTGGTGCGGTACTCTACAATTTTTGGTACATACATATTGCCCCCTCGAGAGAAGCGTTTTAGCCATGAAGGCGTAAAATGTTGAGTCCAAATATGGTGGTCCCGAAATGGGAAATTAGAAGTTATACTTGATATGTCCATGTGTCGAAATGACACCATCCAAAATTCCCACCACCTGCAAAATGAAAAGAGAATTCAAGTGCAGATAGACAAAATAGATAGAAAAATAAACACTAAAATATTATGAAATGAGGACGTACCATTTGTGCGGGGATAATAACTTACCTCTGTCGGTGCTCCAAACCTGCGAAAGGGGCATTCAAAACAAGTCGGTTCTTTATATATGTAAAAGTGGGCCCATTTTCCTATTCATTTCGCGCATGTCGATTTGGTTGATTTTGAGCTATTGGACCCACGGTGATGGTTTCTCACAAGAGTATAGTCAAAAATTTTAGGATGAGATCGTGATCATGCCTCCACAGTGGAACACCAACCCGTAAGATCACGAGTTAGTTTTCTCAATTTCATCACAGTTATTGCCCCAAAATGTTAAAATGGTGAAACATTTGTCATGGGGGATTATTTTTGAAAATGTTAGTTTTAATAGGGTCAACTAGGGGGCGCCTCTTTGGGTAGTCTTTGTTTGAGTCAAACGGTCTTTATTTTGTGTTTTTAGCCACTTTTAGGGCACATGACCTGCGTGGGTTTTCGGGACACGATCACCACCCTAAGTAGGGTGGTGGTTACGAGACCGCTGCCTTGATCACGACAGTGTTATAAGACTTTCACCTTTAAGGCGGCGATTACTGAACCGACGCCTGCTCAGGAAGCGTGATCTTGCACAAAATGTACAAATAATACTTATTTGAATTTATTTTTGCATTTTTAGCATCCTTTCTTGCTTTCATGATTTTTCTAATGTCACTTGGATACTAACTTACTCTTTTGTGTGTTTTTGGGTGTATGCAGGTGAAGGAGGAGTATATCCGATGGAGTGGGGAGAGGGAGTGTGATTGGATTCTGGTAGTATTGGATGCCCTTTCTCAAGATGAGCAGGACACTCTTCAGAGGTCCGGTATACTTTTGTGCATATCACTACGGGTCCCGCATGTTGCACCATCTAGTCACATACTTTGTGAATTATTTTCATATTGGGATGTAGATCGGAACACTTTCTGATTACCAGGGGTCCAGGGTGAGTGGACCATTACTTTGGAGGATGTTTACCGTATCTTAGGGGTCCCAATTATTGGGAGATGGCTCACTCTTGAGGCAAAGCAGGGTCAGCTGAGCTTGGATAGCATAGTGGGCCTCATATATGGAGATGTAGTTATCTCCACCTGGTTCGAAGAAGGGGGTGAGGTTCGATCTATTCCTAGCCTACCTATCCCCTTGATTAAATCGAGGCCATTATGGGATCCTTGCCTCGAGATTGATCGGGGACAAGGGAGGAGACACCTTACTATATTGCTGGTCCCCCATCATTGCACAGATTGAGGGGCATGGTTGGATTTATGCCTAGGGAACTAACATTATTGGGACCACCTATCATGATTTGTACCAGGTGGTCCATTTACGAGGAGAGGATCATTGAGCCACCCGACCACAGTTATGAGTGGGTCTATGAGCGTATCATCTCTTATGGGAGAGGTGTAGAGGTGGCGAGATCCTAGAGCTTTGAGGGTAGCCGAGATGGACAGACATGTTGGTGCTTAGAGCGGCTCACCGGCTAATCGCCTCCTTGACCATTGATGACATGGAGGCTGCACCTTATCGAGCCATGCAGCAAGTTTATGGGGCGAGAGGCTCTTACTTTGATTTCTTTCTCCACCACGGGGCATCTTGTTGACGAGGATGGGGAGGGTGGAGATACATCCGTTTGGTCGAGTGCCTCGGTAGTTTGGCCTTCCATATGTGGGTATGCTTCCCCAGATTGGTACCGGTATATAAATCGGTCTAGGAGGCTAGAGGAGGTCCAAGAGGCTGGGGTTGGATAGTTGTTACTCTTGGTGTCCCCATTATAACTAGGAGGGTATTACGAGCTCGAGGAGAGTCGGTGCTCTCGGGCACCCTTGCTTGATTACCACTTTGGTTTCACCTTACGTGCCGGCGAATCCATTGACATAGAACTCGAGTGCAAGGAGTTCACAGGGGGGAGACAGAGGAGGAGACCGAGGCTGAGGTTAGTGAGTCGGGCGGAGAGGAGGACAACGATCTTGAGTGGCATGACACTCAGGATATCTTATAGGTAGAGAGGGTGGAGCAGAGTGCGGAGAGGGTGACTCTAGTTTTAGAGGAGCCACTCTCTTAGGGCTTGGGTGGAGAGGATGAGTCCGTAGTAGGACGTTATGTGGCCCCAGGCATAGGAGGAGCACACCAGTCAGTGGCGGCATCTGTGGCAGGTGCCGACCCTAGAGATCCATCTTGGAGGCCCAGAGATCTGAGTGAGTTATCATCCTTCCTTTTAATGTTTGTTTCTAGTTAGAATTGCCTTAGTTGCTATCTCTCCTTTTGTTTACATTTGTTTCTATCTCTTGATTATTTCTAATTGGGTTTTTCTCCTTTGCTCTGCGAGACCGCTAGCGATGAGTGGCAAGACCGATTCGCCGGGTATGCACCGATACCCACGATGATCCCTATTGAGAAGACTCGCATGGAGGTGTCCGTGGATGCGGGGGCCTTGGCGGCCGATCAAGAGCATATCAATGTTTTTGCCCCTATCTCGGCATGTCAGCGGATGGTGACTTCTCTCTGCATCTTGGCCGGGTGGCACAAGACGTAAGAGCGCCATGAGGAGTCACTCTCATGGTGAGGCCATGCTTCTACTCCTCGAGGACCCGTGATCCCTCCGTGCACTCGTGAGTGCCGGCGTGGCTGAGTCCTAGACGTGGGTGTACACCCTCGGAGGGATCTCATAGGAGTTGAGAGGCTGTTTGGCTTCTCTTACACCATTTGTATGATGTATTTGTATTTTCCGGGCTCTTTGAGCATTTTGACCATGCTTAGAGCATGATGGAATTGTATAGGAAATTTGACTATATATATATATTTGTTTTGGATCAGGACTTTTGGCATTAATGTTCTTTGTGATTTGCTTTCGTATATAAATTACAATGTTGTTTTATATTCCTTTCGTAATGTATGCAATGGAGAACAAATGATACAAATGTTTTCT